>OX638300.1:24714551-25334333 GCA_951812265.1 Taphrorychus bicolor | reverse complement strand
GTGTAATTAAACTGACTAATTTGGCTGCTAATTTTCTGGTTGTGAATAAAGCTTTAAGTTTTGCTCATTCACAATATCTTAATTTCACATCTGTTTATTCACAGCCATCTCGGGCAAAACCTTCGGAAGCTACCAAAGTCGATAATGTTCTTGTCCTTGTCTTCTTCCCATTTCATATCGATGGGTCGAACCCAACACAACCTCAAAGCCCTTTTCTTCTTATATGTTTTTGTAGCAAATATATTAAGCCCAATGATATACCTAACTGTCCAAATAACTTTCTTCGCTGGAGGACTCTCTGTACTCTCTCCATGATGTGACATATAACGTATCACAGTTTTTACAGTCATAGACGGAAATACGAGGTGTTCATTATAAAACTTCATCTAGTTAGCTGTGAAATGTCAAAATTTCATAGCTTGCTAGATGAAGTTTTATAATGAACACCCCGTACCTTCAATAATTAATAAGTAAGATAATAAACCGTAGCACTGAAGTATTGTAAGTTCTAATTTTGATTTCTGAAATTACGTAGGTATTTTTATTTCGTCATATCGTTGGTCATTTTGAAGCGCGTCGACATTTCCATCATGTACAATGAATTAGTACGTAAATTAACGCAAAACCTTGGAGCTTGGAACCTTCTAGGTTAAAGCTTCATTCACAACCTCATAATTATCTTTAAAATTAGTAATACAAATTAACCGCGAGAGATTGGCATAGGCTTGCACTGTAGATTATTCACAAACTCTAAAATTAGAACTTAAACGTACACTTGAATTAGTACTTAAGGTAGAACCTTGCAAGGGCTAAGTTTCGCGTTATTTACGTACTAATTCAAGACACTCTAATAAATTACTTAACGTATGACATAGAATTGACGTAAAATATCATGTATTGGGGGGCATGACCAAGTTCAGATACCTGCATTATCGATTTCGGTAGCTTTTGAAGGTTTTTTGCCGAGGTGGCAGCAAATAAACTTAGATGGAAAATTAGGATATCGTGAATGAGCAAAATTTACAATTTTATAATTTCCGGAATTGCGTAAGAAGTGTAATTAAACTGACTAATTATTTGGCTGTTAATTTTTAGGTTGTGAATAAAGCTTTAGTACCAATTCCAGCGTACGTTTAAGTTCTAATTTTGGAGTTTGTGGATAGATAACCTGTAGTATAAGCCTATGCCAAACTGTCGCAGTTAATTTGTATTACTAATTTAAAGCTAATTATGAGGTTGTGAATGAAGCTTTAAGCATCAAAGCTTTAAAGCTTTAAGCTTTATCCCTAACCTGAGAATTAGCAGCCAAATTAGTCAGTTTAATTACACTTCTTACGCAACTCCGGAAATTATAAAGTTGTAAATTTTGCTCATTCACAATATCCTAATTTTCCATCTAAGTTTATTCGCTGCCACCTCAGGAAAACCTTCGAAAGCTACCGAAATCGATAATGCAGGTATCTGAACTTGGTCATGCCCCCCAATACATGATATTTTACGTCAATTCTATGTCATACGTTAAGTAATTTATTGTGTCTTGAATTAGTACGTAAATTAACGCGAAACCTTGGCCCTTGCAAGCTTCTACGATAAGTACTAATTCAAGTGTACGTTTAAGTTCTAATTTTAGAGTTTGTGAGTAATCTACAGTGCAAGCCTATGCCAATCTCTCACGGTTAATTTGCATTACTAATTTTAAAGCTAATTATGAGGTTGTGAATGATGCTTAAAGCTTTAAAATTAGTAATGCAACTTAACCGCGAGAGATTGGCATAGGCTTGAACTGTAGATTACTCACAAACTCTAAAATTAGAACTTCAACGTACACTTCAATACTTAACGTAGAAGTTTGCAAGGGCCAAGGTTTCGCGTCAATTTACGTACTAATTCAAGACCCTGTAATAAATTACTTAACATATGACATAGAATTGACGTAAAATATATTGGGGGGGCATGACCAAGTTCAGGTACCTGCATTATCGATTTCGGTAGCTTCCGAAGGTTTTTCCCGAGGTTGCAGCGAATAAACTTAGATGGAAGAAGTGTAATTAAACTGACTAATTTGGCTGTTAATTTTCAGGTTGTGAATAAAGCTTTATAGTGTCTTGAATTAGTACGTAAATTAACGCGAAACCTTGGCCCTTGCAAGCTTCTACGAGCAGTACTAATTCAAGTGTACGTTTAAGTTCTAATTTTAGAGTTTGTGAGTAATCTACAGTGCAAGCCTATGCCAATCTCTCACGGTTAATTTGCATTACTAATTTTAAAATTTTACTAATTTTAAAACTAATTATGAGGTTGTGAATGATGCTTTAAGAGTATGCCTAATCTTAATTTTAATTGAATAAAAGGATAGATTTATTCTCAGAGCGCCGCTGAGCCGTCGCCCGAAAACACTATTTTAAATCTCGCGCATGCGCAGTTTAAATCAAACCTACGTTGGCAATTCCTATGTTTACTAAGGACGTTCTAATCCCTAACATTGGACTCCATCGGAGACTGGCCGTATAGTTCTAGAAGGTATTTGATTATACATGCCGGCATGAATTCCTTGAGAATGATTTTTAACACGTGTGACATAAGACTGATGGTGCGGTAGTTCACGATTATTCACTCTACAATACAGCAAAAGTGAAAATAAAATAAACATTAAAAAAAAAATAAATGGAAAGTGGGTCAGTTAAGTCTCATTTCCTCCCTTAGTTGAAAATCCACTTTAAACTAAGTAATGTAATTTACGGTTTTAATTCCAGGTGCAAGAAGTATTCGAATTTATCAAAAACCTGCCTGGTTGTACTGACTATGCGGAAGACTTCCTCATCCAGGAAATCGACGGTCAGGCTTTGATGTTGCTGAAGGAGGACCACCTGATGACCGCCATGAACATGAAGCTTGGCCCGGCCCTTAAAATCGTCGCCAAAATCGACGATATGCGGGATACAATAGACAAAGAACCGTCTAAAACACAAACGTAAAAAACTTTTAATTTTATGTTCTCTTTTTTTATTCAAGACTGAGTGTGTATATAGTTCTAATAGGTTATGCCCGATAACCTACATTCAAAGACCTTGTTTTACTAGACATAGCGATACAGGGTTGATAGTCAAATTTTAATTATTTTGGCAAAGGAAAATATTTATAAGAAAAGCAACAAATTAGGATAAATTAATTAGTATTGCTTTACTCTGTCCTACAACTAATTTTTTCCAAAAACATAAAAATTTTGAATTTTTAGACAATGTTGATCAGTTTTAACCAATTTTAACATTAATTTCAACTTGGATTGGAAGGCTCAAAATTTGCATCGTTTTGTTTAATTTTCTCCCAAATAGTGAATTTCTCTAAAAACATATATAACTTTGTATTTTTAGGCAACGTGGGTCGTTTTTAATAACTTTGAGCACTAATTCTAACCTAAATTTCTCTAACGGCTCCAAATTTGCATTTTTCTTCATCTTGTGTAATTTTTAAACGGTTCAATTGTAAACATAAGTTAAATTTCTGCAAAAACTTAAAATTTGCATTTGTAAAGGCTTTGAGCAATTATTATTGTACCATTTATAAAGGCTTTGGAGCATTTATTTTAAACTATTTTTTTACCCCGATTCTAACAGGAGTTAAAAAAAAACTGCAAAATTATAATTTTACAAGTTTTGAGTAATTTTTCACCGAATTTTGGCTTTAATCCTAAACTGACATTTTTAAAAATTACAAAATTTGTGTTTTGAGGCATTGTTATTCAAATAACTATGGAGTTATTTGTTGTCACAAAAAGTGAAATTTTATTATAAGAACTCTTTTTTTTAAAGCTACAAATTAGAACATTCGAAAGATTAGTTTTGCCTTATTTAAGCTTAAATATTGAACTTCTCCAAAAACATATATCCAATTTGCCTTTTTAAACAATGGGGGTTGCTTTTGACAGATTTGAGCCCTAATTCTAACCTCAATTTCTCCAAAGGTACCAAATTTACATTTTTTCATGCCTTTTTAATTATTCTGGTCCTAATTTTAACTTAAATTTTTTCAGTAACTTAAAATTTGCATTTGTAGATGCTTTAATGTATCTTTAACCCACTTAATAATCTTAAACAGATTTAAATAAATGTTTTTATTAAAAATTGTGTTTTTACTGGCACCTGTCATTTCTCACCGATTTTTTTCTTTAATCCTAAATTGATTTTTGAATAAATACCACATTTTCATTTTGAGGTGTTGTAGTCAAAAAATTGCCAAAATTGAACTTGAGGTCCCTTTTGGAAACAGTCTATTCTGCGACGTACGGCAATGTTAGGATCTAGTAATACAAGGTCTCTGTCTATGCCATTAATTATAATGATAATATCAAGCCATAAACATGCTTGACCCACTTATGGGCGTATTAAACATGTTTTGGGCTGGTGTTTTTTTTTTAATAATAATTTGTCATTTTTTTGCGATAGGTAAGTCTTTAATATTTTTATTTATTTGCTGTCTTTCTACTCATCTAAGTTATTGTGTATAAGTCTATTAATTGTTAAACAAAATGAAAAAATCAAATGATATCTCATAACAGTGATTTTGATTGAATTCATTTGCAATCAAGAAATCTTATTTCAATGACTTTCTCAAAGATTTCTAGTTTTATAGACAATCTTTGATCCATTACCAATAGCACTTCACTACTTAATCCTGTACATACTCGCGTAAATGTGTAGAAATAAAGCCTTAAATCCCAGTTGAACCATCGATGCTCGAAAGTTAGGTTCAGCTAAATCTGATTTAATGCTTAGCCCCCCCTAAGAATAGCATTGCGGTCTAAGTCTAATAATAATTAGTGGAAACAGTGCTATTCCTATGAGACGGTTCAAGTAACTGTCAGTTTTGAGCTTCGTTTGTACCGTGTGTTTCAAATTCGGGCCACATCATTGGGATCTCAGCAACGGTAAGAGATACGGGTCGGTTAAATTGGGGCAAAGTTGCACAGTTTGGAGATCATTAATATCCCGTTTTAACATTTGAAAAATTCCTATTACTTCCGGAGATATCCGAAAAAACACAGAATTTTAAAAAATCGTTTTTATTTTGTTTTGAGCTTATTCGAAGAGATATTTCAAAATAATTGACATTTTGTCATTGCAACTTTTTCTGCCCTATAAGATGGCATATTTAATTTCTTCCTGTGACGTTTCGTTTTTTGGTAACCATCATCAACTTTACTTTTTTAAATACGAACCTGGATTCTTTATTCATTATTTTGATCGATCTCTTTAATCAAAACAACACGATATGGAACATGACATATTTTGCAATTAAAGTTTAGCTAAAAATCGTTTTTTCTTTATATATACCTATTATCTCCTTTACTACCTATTGTTACTAGAATGTCTAACAAAGCTAAACAAAAAGATAAAACCGTTCAATTGGTCTAGCTTATAAGCCATTCACTTATTATTGTCGTCAAGTAGGCTTGGGAAAATTGACTTTGACATTTTTATCGTATCTTCTCAACATGTGCTAAAAAGAGATGGGTATAAAAAAAATGAAGGTTTTAAAGGTTACTAGATGACAAAAATAAGTGAATGGATAATAAAGCCCTTGCTTCCGTTATTCAATTTTTCCTTAAAATATTGACATCATTGGTTGGGTGTTTGAATATGCAGTTTTTCAAATAACCCTAAAGAAAGTAATGGATAGGAGAAAGATTGGGACTTCTTTCTGGCCACGGGAAGACCCCTTGGTTTCCAATCCACTGGTTGGGAAAGAATTCGTTTAAAAAATTTGGCACGGCTCCCTTTTCAAAAATGAATTAATGCCTTAGCGTTCTAGGAATAGCCAAACAGGATTGAATCATTAATTGAATCATTATTAGAATTTAAAAACCTATATTATTATCTTAGATGGTTAATTGTAATTTATTTTATTTGTAAAATATCTATTAGAGTATTTTGCTTGTTGCAAGTTATGTATTTATAAATGAATTCAGAAATTCTGGATAAAAAAAGGAAATATAATAGGAGAAAAGGGCTATACGCGAGTTAGAGTAAATCAACGGGCAATAACCAGGAAATTGCTTAGAAGACTTTTTGGTTAGTGCTTTGTTTGGTAGTTAGACATCCTAGTAACACTAGGTAGTAAAGGAGATAATAGGTGATAATAGGTATACGTTTATAAAGAAAAAAATGATTTTTAGCTAAACTGTAATTGCAAAATATATCATGTTGCATATCGTGTTGGTTGGATTTCAAAGAGCGATCAAAATAACCAAAAAATCCAGGTTAGTATTTAAAAAAGTAAAGTTGTTGATGGTTTCCAAAAAACGAAACGTCGCAGGAAAAAACTAAATATGCCGTCTTACAGGGCAGAAAAAGTTGCAATGACGAAATGTCAATCATTTTGAATTATCTCTTTGCATAAGCTCAAAATAAAATAAAAACGTTTTTTAAAAATTTAGTGGTTTTTCGGATATCTCCGGAAGTAACTGGAATTTTTCGAATAAAACGGCATATTATCGAACTCCAAATTGCGCAACTTTGCCCCAATTTAACCGACCCTGTATCTCTTACCGTTGCTGAGATCCCAATGATGTGGCTCGAATTTGAAACACCCTGTACAGGGTCATTGATCATAAGTTAACCACCCACCTAGAAGCTTTAATTTAGCTCGGAGAAAAAATGTTAAATGCAAAAGTGGTTGATAATTAGGTGTAATTTTTTTCCAGTACAAAATCCTTTATACAGGGTCTACCCAAAGCCCGTAGCATACCAAAGTTATAATTTTCTAAATGGAACACCCTGTATATTTATGCTTTTTTCATACTCCGTAAACGTTTCTGAGCATTTTTTGTGAAGCATGTCCTATACCTATCTCCACTGGTTTTTCCTTAATAAATGTTGCCTAAATTTCGATATTATAGTATTTAGCCACCTTCTTAGAGGTTTCCTTTTTAATCCTGTGAAACCATGGTAAATGCAAAAATGCAAAACGTAAGGATAATCATGTGTAGTTTTTCATGTTGTAAAATTTTATGTACCCAAAATTATCTGTTGTTATCTCAATTATCCTGCTGCACAGGTGGATAAATATCTGGCTGATCAGCTGATGCCGCGGGTTGATTACCTTAAAAGCGGTAAAAGAAAAATGTCCATGCTTTTGGCGTTTTTTTTCCTAGTGGTAAAAGATAAAGAATTATTACACCACTTGAAAATTGTCTTTATAAAAGCTGCATATAGACTGGAAGCGCAAATTTTAATTTAATATTTCATAATAAAAACGTAATAAAAAATATCTTAAAAGAGTGCTCTTCTCTTCTAATAAACAAATTATTCCAATCATAATTTACAGTTTTGTTCACATATTAGGATGAAGCAATGGCAATGGAAAAAAGGCAAGTTTTTTTTATATCTCGCTGAGGTCTTAAAGTACGCATTTTAAAGCCTTTCAGTTTAATTTCACCCATCAACTTTTCGAAAATGGTAGCTTTTGTTTAAGAGTATGCTATGTAAAATCTAAATTGCATATAATACCAAGTTGTAGAAACATACTAAATGGTCCATAAAAAAAGTTTTGGGTATATCCTGTATAAAATTTTACAACATGAAAAACTACACATCCATAATTTTAGATTTAGATTTTTTTTTATTAGATTTTAGATTAAAAAGAAAACTCTAAGGTGTCTAAATATCGAAATTTAGGATTGAAATCAAGAAGACCAGTGAGGATAGGTATAGGATATGCTTCATAAAAAATGCTTAGAAACCTTTACGGACTAGGATAAACATAAATATACAGGGCGTTCCATTTAGAAAATTATAACTTTGCTATGCCCCGGGCTTTGGGTTGACCCTGTATAAAGGATTTTGTATTGGAAAAAAACTACACCTAATTATCAACGACTTTCGTATTTAACTTTTTTTTTTCGTGGAGTTAAATTAAATCCTCTAGGTGGATGGTTAACTTATAATCAATGACCCTGTACAACTAGGCCTTACATTAATGAAAACTCTGTTATTGAGCTGTGCTATCTCGAAAACAAGCGCTCTGAATGCTTCATAAATTTATTGTAAATAGTTCTTTAATAGTCAGTAAAAATAAACTAAATTATGTTTAAAGCGAAATTTGGTATAGCAAAAAAAGCAGATAAAAACTAGACGCACTGTGTTGAAATGTCGCAGTAAGCTGTATTATGTGCAATTTGTAACTAGTTTAACGTATTGATAAGGATTGATAGTTACGAATCGGAAACTTGTAATATAGAACGTTGGTTACTCTGAAAATACTGCCACTTTATGTAACAATAAAATTTGTAATTTATATAACATTCTTGTTTTTGTTTTGCGACCCCAAGTCGTCTACAACGTACTGAATATTCCTTGTTGACCTTGATGCCAAAATGTGAGGGCTTGGTACTCGTGGCTCTGCGTACGTTCCGCCGACGGCAGCAGCTGAGAAGTTTAATCAGCGAACCCTGAAATTGGCCTTAAACTTCTAAGCTGCTGCCGTTGGCCGGTCGGCGGAACGTACGCACTATGCTCGTGGGTTGTTGCCAAATCTCGAATTTATATAGCAGTTATGTAGTTAGACTCACTTCTGTATCGAATATTTTCTCGTCACATATTTTTACGTCCTGTAACCTGTAATCGGAGCAACTCGTGAAAGTATCGGCAACATGGTATGTTACGAGTAACGAACCACGTGCCTAGGCTTTAAAGGCACAGACGTAAGTGGGTCTATCTATAATCAGGAACATTCCTCGCTGCCCATGATCCTTAAAAGTGGGGGGTTGCACCCGATGCACTAAGCGCGTGTGCGTTGGTTGTTGTCAAATCTCCAATTTATACACTAATTATGTAGTTAGAATCACATACCTCCCAATCGACAATTTTTTCGTTACATATATTTGCATGGAGTAATCGGAGTAACTCGGTATAAGTATCGTTAATATGGGATGTCAAAAATCTCGAACCAAGTGCTTTGGCTTCTAACGAATAAAAGTACGCGGGTCTAGCTGTGCCAGTTTTAACGAGGGCCCTCAATTGCCAGCAAAGTAAAAGATTGGCATTGACCAGTATGTTATAGAAGTATGTGGGTCTAATTGTGCCACTTTCAAGCAGACGCTCCATATTGGGCATGTGCAGAAATTGCAATATACAAGGTAATATATCCATCTTTCTTTTTGCAGGTCAGCAATCTAAAAGATAAAGACTGTTCAGTAATAAGTTATATGTGTCTGCTATCATATCCACATATTTCCATAACATATACTGGATATTGCCTATCTTTTACATTGCTGGCCTTGAATGCAAAAAGAGGGGATGGAAACAGAAAATCATTTACATTGCAATTTTTGCACATGCCCAAAATTGAGCGCCCTTTTAAAAGTGACACAGTTAGACCTAGAAACCAATCACTTATTATTGCTATCAAGTAGGCGTTGGAAATCCGACTTTGACATTTTGATCGTATCTTCTCAATATGTGCCGAAAACAGATATAAACAAAAATGAAGATTTCAAAGGTAACGAGATGCTAAAAATAAGTGAATGAGGTATACGTACTTGGGTGGGTTTGAGGCCGAAGCACTTGGTTTGTGATAACAAATGTTGCCAATATTTTCATGAATTACTCTGTTTACTCGACGCAAATATGTGACCGAAAAATATCAGATACGAAAGTATAGGTTGTTCATTAGAAAACGTCATTTAAAGGGCCATGGATTTTTGACAGAAAAGGATGACATTACCAAAGTAAATGGACTTTTGTTTCTTTATTTTTTTCTTTTGATATTTCACAGCCAATTATAGATGACGTTTTCAAATAAATACCCCCGTTGTGATTCTAATATCGGTCCCTCACATTTTGACTTTAAAGTTAACAACGAATGTCCAGTACGTTTTAGACGTATTTATTTAATCTTTTTGGCGAAATTGACAATCTATTTTGTGCTTGCAACCACCTATTAAAATTGACCCAACCAATTCAAATATGAGAACAATTAAATTTTGTTGCCACAGCTGTCATTCTCACTATTTTTGACACATCTCTTCAGCTGTCTTTATACAGAGTAATGATTCAAACTCGATGTATATATTTTAAAGGCGTTTTAGGGTGAAAATAAGCCTTTTATTCTAAGCACTGTATCAATCTGTTAACACTCTGTATCTTAGTAACAAGTTATTTGCGGACGTATGCTTATAGGAAAACAAATTTTACGTTAAGTGTTATGTTAAATTAGTTGATTTAAATTTTTCGTTTTCTTCTTTAAGGCTTAAAACGTCATTTTGGAAGGACTGACCTTTATTACTAAAATGAACAAATTCTAAATTTATCAACAACGTTTGAAATACTGATAAATGTCAATTTTGTATTCCTGTGTTTGCTTACTTACCATATCTGTATAAACCCGAAAAATCGGACATGCTTGGCTACATTGTTTGATTGCCTCTCAAGACGGTATGGCGGCCATTCTCAAAGTGACGTGTTCTGGAATAAAATTGTGTTATTTTAGTTCGTGCGCTGAAAAGTGGCGCTAGCGATGCCGTAAAAGACACTGGAATCTGAGGCTGTGAATTAGCAAATTACACTTTAAAAAAATTTAAACTTGTTCCTCAATTTGCGGTAAGTTTTAACATTTTATTTGGACATTATTTGATACCATGCAAGATCACTTTACGCTTTGTTGAGGACGCTTCTATGAGGGCAAGGTTTTGACATTAAGAAAAATCTATACTTTTGACAACGTTGCCAATATCACTTGTCCCTGATACTCAGAATAAGTAGACTAATGGAATCCGCGCCCGTAATTCTCCGCTATATTGACAGCTGTTACCAAAAATGATGAGACGCCATGTTTAAGGCGAAAACCAAACGTTTCGTTGGCCATGTGTTTTTTGCAGTAAATTGTATTTTGCAAGACTTTAATATTATAAACAATTGTGTTGTTTACAATGGTGGGATGTGCAGCTTACGGTTGTAAATGCAGCGGCTATAGAAAGGAGCCTGGAGTTACGTTACACAGATAAACAGATAATGGCGTTTTTCAGCAACAATTAAATTATTTCAAATAACTCTAAAACCAGTTATTTTACATCCAAATCTTCGAAATATGATTTAGTATATACCGCAGTGAAGTCAATAATGCTATTTTGGAAAATATGTTTCTAATCCTGTCAGGGGCGGATTAAGTATAGGGGCAAAATGGGCGATCGCCAGGGGCGAAAAATCAATGTGGGCGAAAAGTTAAAGAAGAGGAAAGAAAAACGAAAAACCTTAAAAAAATCAAAATATATAAATTAATAAAAACAAAAAATAGAACAAAAGTTAGTTAAATGATTTAATTCCATCAGAATTCCTTCAGTACCTATACTTATTAATGTTCAGTCGTTGACATATTATGTATTTATTTATTATTAAAAAAACGAAATTAGAAATTTGTTTAAAGTTTAACAGGGTACCTGTGTCCTTGCTTTTTAGTAAGAACAATAAGAACATAAAAAAATTATGTGATGTTCCAAAAAAAAAATAATTCAAGAGAAACCACGAGTGGTCGAAATGGTCTTGATTGCCCAGGGACGAAAAAAGTCTTAATCCGCCCCTGAATCCTGTAACTTGTACACAGTTTTTTTATTTAAATTTTTGAGCAGTTTTTCCAGTGACGTAGGAGATGTAATCCCAGGGTACTAATGTTACAAATAGTAATTTTGTTCCATGATTATTTTTAATAAAATATTTTCTTATGTGCTACAATACCCATGCTACGTCACTGGCATTTTCACATTTGACAGATTAAAGCAAACTGGTAACAGACGCCGGCGTCGTATCCTACTTCCTCTGGTCTACCTATTATCAGCTCTGATATCATAGTTTAAGAGTTTTCGTATTGCACACACATACACACTCTAGACTCTACTTCCGAAATGTTCAACATTCCTCTTTCTACCCATCTGTTTCTACATTATGGCCTCTGATGTGGTTAGCTCTCTTGCGCACCTGTTGCAGCTTTTAATCACCGACGAACACTTGACGTAATGTTTCCGAGATAAAATGTCGAAGTTCTTGAGGTTTTGATTTTCAAAATTGTTGAAGAAAGTCACTGTCTTATTAGCGCCATCTAGTGCTCAACGATTTTCGCCACTAATTACTAATCTCAGTATTAGTGCCTCATGTTCATTAGAAAATATCATTTAGAAGGCTATGGATTTTTTATAGAAAATCAAAGTTAATGAGCTAAGAGATATGGATATAACAAACAAATGTCGATATTTCCCTAAAAATGGTCCGGTTTTTTTGGGCCAAAAGTCAGCCATTTTTAAGGATCCCTTGACGTAATTTTATCGTTAGAGCACATCAATGGGTTTCGTGCACATGACGCTATTTTGCCAGAATTTTAGTAAATATAACCTCACTTTAATAATTAATTATATAATGTTTGCAATAAAATTGGTCTTTTTGCATTAATTTTAAATCCTACTAAGGCCTTTTTGGGGATTCAAACTGTAAATTTAGTTATGTAAATGCAGAAGCACACAAATACAATATATTTTTTGTTTTCATCCAATGTAGTCACGTGCCGCACGAAACCTATTGGAGAATCGTAATTTCGGATTATTTAACATAAGACGTCAGATGACGTGAATTTGCCAGAAGTGACGCCATAAGTGTTAACCACTGCTGAAAAGGGAGGTCAAAACTGTAAAACAAGAGAGTTTCTCCAGATTTAATATACTAGACCGTTGATTAAAGCATTGTCTATATAGATATAGATAGGTTCATTATAAAACTTCATCTAGTTGGCTGAAATGTCAAAAGAAAAGGATGGAGAAACAAGAGTCCATTTATTTTCATTATGTCATCCTTCTGTCAAAATTTCATAGCCTGCTAGATAAAGTTTTATAATAAACACCCCGTATATCCGTACTCGTGACAGCACAATATCAGATTGAAGAAGTGACAAACCCACTGTTACCAATTCATCAAGGGACTAGCTATACAGGGTGTCCAGTTTAAAAATATGTAAATGGGGATATTGAAAACCGTTGGAGATACAATGTCGGTTAAATGGAAGAAAAGTTGTGTATTGGTCTGCTCAAAAATAGTCCGGGTCAATAATATTCTAAATCGATCCCGTTTCGTTGATACAGGGTGAAAACCAAAAAAATGCATTTTTGAAAAACTCCAATACTTAGGGCAAGAGTTACATTCACGAAATTTTCAAGTTATTTGTAATTGGATATGATAGCTCCGAAAATACTGTAAGAAATCATCTAGGCATATTATGCATACTATGTTGCGTGCGGCCGTGGTTCACTATTGTTTTTCTTACGGACGCCATATTAAATTTTTGCATTTTTAAAACCCTCATTAAAAATGCCCTTCAACCATGTGTATATGTCAATGTGCGACTAAGGTAAATACTGAAAAATAAAGATTTCATCGTAGGTGGCTTGGATATTCCTGTAAATTTTACTGTAAATAAGCGGCACCTTCAACTTAAACTTAAACTTATTAGCAAAAGCTAGGTTTAGATTTATGAACTTTGTCAAAATAGTAAAAGCAAACCCATTAGTAAAATTAATTAAAAATTGTACAAACCTGTAACCAAATAAACTTTATTCATACGGCAAACAATGAAAAGGAAGAAACGGCATTATCTATTTTACGTCTCAGGGCCGCTTCACAAAAGCTTCTTACCATTCGTGGAGTGAGTCAGTTAACAGCTTCTGTAACAGCTAGTCTCAATTCATCTACAGATTCGTAAGACCTACGGTATACTTGATTTTTCAGGTGACTCCATACGAAAAAATCGAGCGGCGTTAAATCAGGGGATCTCGCGGGCCATCTTATTGGTTCCATATTGCCTATCCACTTATCGGGAAATTCACCATTCAAATATTCCGTGAAAATCCATCCTGCAGGGTGGCTAGTAGAAGTTCCATAATGTCTTCTGCTACATTATTTTGTAGTAACTTCTGGTATCCATCAGATTTCAAATTTTTATAAAAAAATACGGCCCAATCACATGGGTATCCACAACTCCTAGCCAGACGTTAAATCCCCACCTAATTTGTTGTCTAACTTGACGAACTTGCCGCGGATTTACATCTCACCAGTAAACTTTATTCTTACAGTTTGTAACACGGCTCTCATCCGACCAGAGGACCTTCGAGGTTAAATTAGGTATTTCGTTATGTTTTCGAATAAACCATTGTCAAAAATCCATTTTCCTAATAAAATCGCCATACTGGAGCCCTTGACTGGGATACTGACGATAAGGGCGATATTTATGACGCTTTAAAATGGTACCCGCCCTTGACCGCCTATTTGACGCAAAAACGTATGAGGTGTCTCAACAACGCTTTGCAAAACCAAATTTTCCTTATTTTGGTCTGAAGTCTTGAGGCTTGTTCTTTAATATTATAAGCAATAATAGTAATAATAATTATTATTATCACTATATTAATTTAAAATTTATACAAAATGAAAAAAATTATTTAGCTTATTAATTGGAAACCAGCAAATCTGGTAATTTGATCAAACAAAAGAAAAAATAAATATCATGATATATATCAGACATATATCATTTGATATATTATATCATGACAACGTTGCTATCGGACGCAACGCGCAGATCATGAAAGTTAAATAATTTCTATTATATTATACTAAGTCAGTATAATGTACCTCCGAGTTAATTAAATCAGTATTACATGCTGCTTAAGTAGATACTATTATCTATATTCTATAGGATGCTACAGGATAATTTGTTCATTTTTAAGAAAGTGAATATATGTGGATGATTTTGAGAAAAGGAGTTCATATGAACATAGATCTGTTTACAAAAAAATAAGTAACAAATAATGAAACAGTTAATTAACATTTTGAACACACAATCTACTAAATCAATGGCATTAAACTTCTGCTCTTAGTTCTATATATATCTAGGTTATAGGAATACATGGATATTTGTTTTTTTATTTTTTTTATTGCACATCTTTAGATATGACAAAAAAATCCAAAAAATCTTTTTTTGTTTAAATTTAATAATAATATTGCTAGCAGTTGAACTGAAATGAACCCTCTAAAATTTTGCAAGTATGATCAGGTTATATATACAGGGTGTTCATTATAAAAATTCATCTAGCAGGCTATGAAATTTTGACAGAAAAGGATGACATAATCAAAATAAATGGACTTTTGTTTCTGCATCATTTTCTTTTGACATTTCACTCCCAACTAGATGAAATTTTATATTGAACACCCCGTACTTAATAACTTAATTATCAATACTTCATGTAGGTATACTACCTGAACTAACATTACACTGAACCTAGCAGTAGAGGGGCCACAAACATTAAATACACTAGTCTGGTGTCTACCAATAGTGGGGTTTCTATAAAATGTATCCTCTCATTCACCACACAGTCGTAGGGTAGGAGTAGTGGTAGTAGTAGGGCTCCACAAAGATTATTGTATTCTAGGTGAGTGGACTTATTCAGTCCTCCGCTGCAAACTGTGGTCTAT
The DNA here is from genome assembly GCA_951812265.1 of Taphrorychus bicolor. Lineage (NCBI taxonomy): Eukaryota > Metazoa > Arthropoda > Insecta > Coleoptera > Curculionidae > Taphrorychus > Taphrorychus bicolor. Next base: position 25,318,836 of record OX638300.1, on the reverse strand, counting down.
TGTGGGTCCATAAACATTAAGCACTCTGGTGTCTGGCAATAGTATGGCATTGCTCCCTTTAACATTTTCTACACTGGCTCTGCCAGTTGTAGGTCCTCCACAACCAACACAATCACTCCGTGATACACTTTTGATGTTACTTGAGTGTCTGAAATTAGTAATTTAAAGGTGGGTTTATACACCAAATAAAATAAAATAACAAATAAAATAAAATTAGAAATAAGAGTTGGTTTCATGTATAGGTACCCCTATTAGCATTCATGCATCAAATAAGATTTATGTTATTTGGTGCATGAACGCTAATAGGGGTATACATGAAACCAACTCTTATTTCTAATTTTATCTTATTCGTTATTATATTTCCACCTTAGCTCTTTGATGGTAGGGCCTGATTCTATAGGTATCATTAATATCCAATCTCTCCTCCGATTTCCTCAATAACACCCTGTCTGTCTTGTTATCCAGAGTTTTCAGAGATATACTTTCTGTAGATTTATCCTAAAAGTAACAGAGTTTACCATTGACTTTCATCAGGAAGTCATCATCAGTAAACAATGCACTGGAATTTGTTCCATTATCTAAAGGCTCTTACCCATTCAGCATTTCTCCTGTGGCCCATCTTCCGCCTAAAGAGGGGCCCGAGACATCTCCGTCATTCAATTAATACAATCCCTTCGTTTTATTTCTTTTTACTAACACTATTTACAATAAATTTGTCGAATGACATTTAATCAAAAAAACCTATCAATAAACTTCAGTAAATACTTCTTCTTCTTGTGGTTCCTATCCGTTACGGATGTTGGCAATCAGCATGGCGAGCCTAACTTTGTTTACGGCAATGCGGAAGAGTTCGGTTGATGTTTTTCCGGTCCACTTCCTGAGGTTATGCAGCCAAGATATTCTTCTCCTTCCTGGACCTCTTCTTCCATCGATTTTTCCCTGGATGATTGTCTGGAGTAAGGAGTACCTGGAGTCGTTTCTCATGATGTGGCCCAGATATTGCAGTTTTCGGATCTTTTGATGGTGTTCATAATTTCTTTTTGTTTATTCATCCTTCTTAATACCTCTTCATTAGTGATATGTTCGGTCCATGATATCCTCATCATTCTTCGATAGAGTCGCATTTCGAAGGCTTCTATTTTCTTGGATGTGTTTTCATTGAGTGTCCAAGATTCCGTCCCGTATAAGAGGATAGAAAAGATGTAACATCTGAGAAGTCTCATTTTTGTTTCCAGTGTAAGATCATGGCTTCTGAAGAGTTTGCTCATTTTGTTGTAGGCGGCTGTGGCTTTGGCGATTCGTGATTTGATTTCTTGAGTTGCGTCCCAGTTCTCGTTTATACGTGTTCCCAGGTACGTGATGTGTGGTACTCTCTCTATTGGTTGGTTGTTGATGGATAACTGGATGTTGTCGATCTTGTTTTTGCTAATGACCATAATTTTGGTCTTTTGTATGTTTATGTCCAAACCATATTCCTTACTAACTCTTGCTATTTTGTTGATAAGTTGTTGTAGTGCTTGTGGGCTATCTGCGAACACGATGGTGTCGTCCGCGTATCTTATATTACTCAATTTCTTCCCATTTATTGAGATGCCCTCCTCTTCTTCGTCGTCGAGCGCTTCTTTAAAAATCTGCTCGGAGTAGATGTTAAATAGCAGGGGTGAGAGTACACAGCCCTGCCTCACTCCTCGCATTATTTTGACGGCCTCAGTTGTTTCTCCGTCGACTCTTATTGTTGCCGACTGGCCCCAGTACAAGCTACTTATGATATTCAGGTCATTGGTATCGATCCCTGTCTTCTTTAATATTTCCATCATTTTGCCATGTTGAACCCGGTCAAATGCTTTGGCGTAGTCAATTAAACAACAGTAAACGTCAAGGTTAACGTCTCTGCATCTCTGGACAAGGACTTGGACAGCAAAGAGTGCTTCTCTGGTTCCCATCGCATTGACGAACCCGAACTGGTTTCGAGAGATTAGGTTCTCGCATCGATTGTATATTCTTTTATAGATGACTTTGAGAAAGGTTTTCAGCAGGTGGCTCATCAGACTTATCGTTCGATATTCTTCACATCGTTTTGCGCCTTGTTTCTTTGGCAGTGCAATGAACTCTGAGACTAGCCATTCTTGTGGTATTTTACCTGATTTGTAGATGTTGTTGAAAAGTTTGGTGATCTTCTTTAGTCCATTTTCGTCTAGAAGTTTCAGGAACTCTGTCTGGATGTTGTCAGGTCCTGCTGCTTTTCCTTCTTTGCTCTGCTCTATAGCTGCCCTCACTTCTGATTCCATTATTTCTGGCCCACTCTGTGCATTACTCCGGGGATCTGGGGGGCTCTCTCTATTATCCTCAAAGAGGTGCTCTACGTACCTAGTCCACATCTTCTTCTTCTCTTCCATGTCTACAATGATGTTTCCATTAGCGTCAACTAGTTTCACTAAGTTTGTATTCCTTCTTTGTCCAGTGACTTCTTTCACCTTCCGGTGGACGTTAAAGTAGTCATACATGTTCCTTTTCTTTAGCCATTCGTATTTCGTTCCTTATGATGTTGTTTATCCTTTTGTATTCTATGGTGTTATTCTTGTTCAATCTTCTCTCTTCCATTAGGTTTAATATGTAATCTGTCATCCAGGTTTTCTTCCTTACTCTTTGTCCGTTTTCCTTTAGAATAATGTGTTCCACTTTACTTTTCAGGTGATTCAAGTGTTCTTCTACTGAGCTACCTTCTGTTGTTTCTGCCATTGCTGCATTCAGCTCTTTCTCTACACATTCTTTGATCTTCCCGTTTTTCAGCTGTCTTAGGTTAACTTTTAATGGAGCAGCTTTCTTTATCTTCTTCATAACCACTTTGAATCTTCCGATAACTGGCACGTGGTCGGTTCGCATATCTGCTCCCGGGAAGGTTCTCATACTTAAGCAGCTGTTTCTGTACCGCTTGTTGACTAGTACGTAGTCTATTTGATTCCTGACTATTCTCCCAGGTTTATCGATCTCCATGTGTATAAACGCCTCGGTGGTTGTTTGAACTGTGTGTTGAGGACTACAAGGCCGTGTTCGTCCGTAAATTTTTCGAGCATATCTCCTCTCTCATTCCTCTTTCCCAAACCGAAAGACCCGATGAGCTCGGTTTTTTCTCCAGCTCCCAACTTTGCGTTAAAGTCCCCCATGATGATGTTAACTTCTTTTTTGGGTAGCCTCTCGAGTATTTGGGCGACATTCCTGTATAATTCTTCAACTTCCCCTTCATCTTTATCTGCAGTGGGGGCATAAATCTGGATGATGTTTAGATTTACTGGTCGGGCGTTAATCTGTATTAGAAGGACTCTTTCTGAGAATGGGACAAAGTTTATGACACTCTGCGCTATCTCCTTGGTGACAACAATGCCTACCCCATTCAGAAACTTACCATCTTGTGTTCCTGCATAGTACACTCTGTGTTCGTCCACATCCACCGAACCCACTCCCGGCCACCTCATCTCACTAATTCCTATGATGTTTACTTTCATTCTTCTCATTTCTTTTGTTGCGTTGTTGATATTTCCAGCTTGTGCCATCGTTTTAACATTCCAAGTACCAATCCTTATCTCCCTGTTCACTTTCATTACACTGCTCAAAACATTTCCTCCCGGAGATCCGATCGAGGAACTATTCCGGACTTGTTTTGTTGTGAGCCTTGCCATGATGATTTTTACTAGGACTTATCCATTCTGGATCTTTAATGAGGTGGTTTGTCCAAAATTCTTCCTCATCCTTATGTCGTTGATTACTTGATTGTAATTCATCCGCCTTTGGGGCCGATTTCTCAACCCCAGGACAATAGGGTGCCCTTACTCTTGTCGGCTCATCCACCCGAAGCTGTTGGCTGACAAGAGGGGATTACTTATACCGGTAATCACTCGGTTCCATCTTCCATCTTTATAATTTGGTTGAATTAACAAAGAGTAGAAATAAACTCAGTGTGCACTATTGCTGCCAGGTCTAAAAAGGTCATTGCACTTCATATCAGGATGTTTTATACTATTTTCTTCTCTGTCAGTTTTTAGAAACAATGGGGAAACGATGTTATGAATTGAGTCCTGCAAGGATGACCTATTTGTGCTGTTGATTCTTGATGAGGCCCCCATTTATATGGCTCATTACCAAAGGTGGGCAAAGTTAATCCAAAAGTGAAATTTGTTATTTTCTTCTACTTGTAACTTTAATAATTACTAAAAGTTAAAGTTGTCTGTTAAAACTTAGCTATCCAAAAGTTATACTCATGTTTAAAGCTAATATAATAGAATAGGCTGGGTTATGATACACAGGTAAATAAAACAAAAATTATCTTTTTCTACGACCAATAAACAACTTTTGTCATACCTTGCTCTAGCTGAAAACGTAACTTTCGTCTCTAGTGAGAGAAAATCCCATAATGTTAACTTTCAGTAAATACATTTTAATGTATTTTTTTTTAATTAACGAGCTAACAGATTAACATTTTAATAATTAATAATTCATGCAAATAATACATTATAGTTTTTAAACCAATTTTTTTACGTTTTGGTTTAAACTGAATTCAGATTTGTTTACGTTTCGGCCGACTCGGATCAATAATCTCCAGATATCAATCCGTGTAGCGAACTAATAGCAACCACCATAAAAAGATTAGAGGTCATTTCAAGGAGATTTTGGATGAAAATGCTTTGGATGATTTTATTTTGGACATTTTCTGGTTTGGATTGAATTTCGGTGGATGTTTTTATTTTGGAGAAAATCATCGGTGGACCGATTTACTTTGGACGTTTTTTTTTGGACGATTTTCATTTGGACAAAATTGTGCATCCCCAATTATATTTCTCAAGTAAGTTTTAATTATTTTTAATTTTGAAAAAGACCTTTCATTACTTGCTACGCTGATGGGTAAAGTTAATTACATCATCAGGGCTTTAATTGTATTGGGGAAACTAGATGCGCATGTAAAATAATCAACTAACAAATATTTTAAAAACTTGGTTATGCTTTCAATATTATGTAGATCTAAGATGAATATGATTGCGTCCCAGAGAAATATATGTGGATGTAAATTGGCGGATTGGGACAAGGCAGCAATAAGTACAATCTCTTCGCCGACGTTTCGTTTAATTTTACATTAAACTTCATCAGGGTTGTGAATGACAATAATAAGAGCATTAGAGCTAATATTAAATTATTTGAATGGCATACAAATCATGTACGTTGCCCGTAGTCTTAAATATAAACATTATTAGAGCATGCGAGGTTTAAACGTTGTTATCACCACTATACACAAACCTATCCAACACTTGTTCCGTCACAATTAAAATTAAAATAATTAAAAGTTAAAATATATCTACAAATTAGATGAAGTTTAATGTAAAATTAAAAGAGACGTCGGCACACGAAAACCCGAATGGTTCCGAAGATCGCCCCTTAACTAGGGTATCGGAGCCATTCGGAAGCTTTAAAGTCAAATTTTGACAACGCAATTTTTGTAATGCAAACATCAGCTTTAAACGCTGAAAACGGGGAAAATCGGGAAAAACTGTTTAGCCGGACAAAGTTTGATCATTTGTTGTATGAGAATGTTACAAGCGATATTCCCGGGCTTTTTCTAAAAGTCTGGATGATTTCAAAATTTGTTCACATTAGCATCACTGCTGATGGAACAGAAAGAAAAACTCCTTATCTTCCAAAGATAAGGTAGAGAATCTCGACGACACTGTCAGAGTGGAAGCTCTTTAAGATATCAGCCGTAAAGTGCAAACTTATATTCCATGGGGGGGACATAAAGGCTAAACAGCAAAGTTTCGGTTAGCTGGGCCAACTGAGGCGGTTGACAAAAACATGTAAATTGCTTCCATTAATCTTATACCTTTCCGGGAGATGGCCCGTTCTCCCTTTTTAAACTACTTCTTTCCTTATTTCCACTACAGATAAATCTGTAAAGTTTTTAAGTTAACGAAGACCATTTAAGCTGAAATAGGGCTGTGTGTTGTAGAGTAAAGCACCATCTACTAAAAATAGGATAGGAACAAAGCGAAGCTTTAGAGTTGTATAATTTTCTGTTTAGTGTTCAACAAACCGACATTGAAAGTAGTGATGGACTTCTAAGAATTCTGTTAATTCCGATCCTGTTGTCAGTTAAATCAGACATAAAATCAGCGACATCGGTGGGTATTTCGTACATTATGCAGCACCCATATAAATAATTTTGTGTTCTCAATGTCGCCTATCCGGACTTTTCGTTACGAACATCCAGACGGCTGAATATCTATAAATCTTGAAGTAAGGTAGTTCAAGAAAGTAAAGTGGAGGTTCCTGTTTCACATTTCAAACATCGCATCAGGTCAAGAAAAACTGCATTTTTCAACAGTTGTTTAGTGAAACGAAAAATGTTGCACTTAGTTATTTGCTTCCCTGAGGAACAGAAGGAAAAATACATTTGATGAGTGCTTCTACAGTTACAAAAACACTTTTTTTATCTAATCGAGAGTGGTAAATCCCATCTAAAAAAATTACTAACTTGCCTTGACTGAATTCTGCTTGGTGCCGAACGATTAACAGAACAGTTTAATTTACATTCTACTTCTTCTACACCACAAACAGAGACAGTAATAAATCACTTCTTAATAGGGTGTAATTTAATAAGGCTGGAAGGCTCATTTCATGGCAGATTAAGCATAGCAGCAAAAAGATCCCCATTTAATATGTTGAAATTAGACAGGCATATCCGCGACAGACATCGTCGTCTGTTTAAGAAAACGTCTGGCAGGTATATGTATATGCGAGTAACAGGGAGATGGAAACGAGTCAGAATCACTACGCGAATTTCTCCTACGTTCTTCCTAATTAGTTACTTCTCCAGGGTTAAATGAATTGTGAAAACGCGATTTGCAAAACGAGTTAGCGTATGTCGACTTTAATTTAATCGTGTAGGCAGCAGGATAATTTTCCAAAATTAAACCTAAATTTTGGGCCTTACTTGCAACATAAAACATTCCATTATTTATGTATTTAATTTGATAAGGGAACTAATCCCATTCAGAGTCATTGAAACAAAAAGGTCCCCATTAACTAAGTTGACGTTGGATAGGCCTACATACACAGAGAGACGCAGGATATCTTTAGTTAATTAAGCGCCGGTATCTCGCAGGTACGAATTAAGGTGAGACAAAGCCAGGAGGAACGTAAATTTGCATTCGTTGCTGTAAATTAGCGCCATGTTTTGTCTTACAATCCAAATCCTTTTTGAATTTAAAGAAGTTGCCGTAGTAAGTTTAATGTCGCACTGTTTATTATAAATCGTATGAAATATACGTAAAGATAAAACGCCTTGACTCGAGTGAATGTATAAGGCAGAGAAACACTTGTTACTTCTTCGTTTTCAGACAAATAACACCGGTTGTATTTCCCCAGGCGCCGGATCGTCTGTCTCAAAATTTGCGTAGTTTGTTTTCCTTCGCTCTTTGAGTCGGTCCCAATTTTTCTTCATTTAAGTGAGCGGCACTTTTTTTCCTTTCGACACACAAAAAAAACACGAACTTCCATTAAAATGTACCCCTAACGCCTAACCTCAAATCAACGAGATATTGGTTTGTTCTGTAATTGATTTTACCTCTCTAGTGTAGCCAAAGCGTGATGTTTACACCACGTCTTGCTGGCCTTAATCTCAATAATCCTTGATTAAGCCCATTTCGTTGAATGGCGACTCACTTCATTTTGTTAACTGTTTCCGCTTAGTCAGCATATGACTTCGGGTCATATGCTGACTAAGCTGAAAGTTCATTGGTCTAGTAAGCTTTCGAACGAAGTAGGCCTAAAATGGATAGACTAAAAGTAATCATATGTTAAGTAACTTGGATTTGTTACGAAAGCAACCATGACAAACGGAGATGGTGACTTGTGTGTAACATAAACTTATAATAGATATTTTCAGTCTTAACAATGTGTAATATTTGATTCACATGATACAGGGAGTCCCGTTATATATTCTTCCCGCTTATAACTTTTCTGTTTAAGACTTTATAAAAAAAAAGTTTTACATAAAACTAGTAGGCTTTTTAGAAATATTGTAACACTTTATCGAACCTATAGGATGTCTAAAAAGGGTAATAGTCTAAGCGTTTGTTTTATATCATGGAATATCCCAGTAAACAGTCGAACGTTGTTTCAACGTAGAATCATCGTTTGGTCAGTTGATTTATAGTTGTCACGTTGATTTTAACGTGTTGATTTCAGGTTGATATAGTCGTTTTCAGGAAGATATTCATCTAGCCAGCCATGGAAATATCGGTTTTGTAGTGGCAGCCCTTCTTCCAAAAATTTTTCAACTGATATCTGGGGAAATTCTTATTTTCTGTTGGTATCTAAGACATTCCGTCAAAATTTAAGAAATGGCATGACGCTTATGTTCTCTCCGTGTTTTCTGCACGTATTTTGAGAAAGAGAGCATAATATTACGTTGTAACGTTCGTCGATTCCTTGGAAGCATCTTTGTAAATATTGTGAATGTATTTCTCATATTTCTTTTTTTCTTATTCCAATTTTCGTGAGTAATTATCAAATAACTACACTGCCTATTAACATCAAACAGTCCTTTATGTTTATAGTACTACTTTTTCTACTCAACAACTCATATAGTGAAAGCAGAAAGTGAAATAAACCTAGGACCTACCACGGATTTGATCCCTTGGAGAATGAAGCTATTATTTAACAATTTTCCTCGCAATTTCCTTAACTCCAGTAGCAGAGCTGCAGCTGCATGCATTGTTTGTTTTTTGACTTTCTATGAAGACTGTAAGCAAAGTGCTTGATACTTGCGAATTGGAAAATGCCACTTGCAGACTATAATAAAACCAAAGAAAAAAAAGAATTGCCCAGTGTCCAGTATTCAAGTCACATCATCAAGGTGCAACTGAATGATTTTGCATTATCCAAGCTAAATGAATAATGATCTTTTGACCATCTCAATTATTCATGAATGTGCCAAAGGAAGGAGGGACGGACTAACCTAAACAAAACATGTGTGTGTTTCTATTTATAAATTTAAATGTTCTGTTAAGTGATTGTGTGGGATCCAATTTGAGGGTGACCGTTGTGTTCTCAGTTATACAGAGTGCTAACTATGTAAGTGTTAATCTCTCCGAAGGATGCATAAGTATAACATTTGTCAAAATAACACTAAATGTTTATATATTATCATACTCCTGTATATCATATTAGGTATATTCATTTTTTGCTAACGTGATTGCTAAGGACTGGGCCTCAAAAGGAGCCTCTTGAAGTTTACATCCTGGGATCTAATATTTGAACCACCATAGATTTTAAGTGTCTTGTATAATATATTACCACAACAACCCTTAGTGTGCCTTTGATGTGGATCTTCTATTCTTAGAAGAAAGCTAACGGCATGTGTATGTAATTATCTTCTTCTGCAAATATAATTTTTAATTATACTTGAGATTTTAACAGAAACCAAGCAGAAACCTTTTATTTTATGTCATGTCATGGTTCTTTCTCATAACTCATTTCACTACAAATTCCAACACAATATACAAGTTAGCTTGAAAGTATCACAAACACTCAAGTGCATCTTTTAAGCCCAAGATATGTCCTAGAGCCCACATTGAGAAAAAAATTTATACAAGCAACAAGATGACCTGGACCTGCCCTGTACACTTCCGAAATCATGTTATGGTAGACATCCTATAGTGGAATGTAAAGTCTTAATGTCAGAAAAGTACCAATGTCTGAGTTATAATTTTTTAAATATCTTCCAATATGTGAACAGGTTGGTTGTGAAGTTTTCATAGAATAGAATAGAACAATGAAAGTAGCTGGTACTTTATTACTCCAGCATCCCCCTGACGATTCTCAGCCAACTTAATAAATTTTTCCATTAAACACATTATCCTTGTTTTGCTTTGTACATAAAATGAAAAGTTCTTGCAACTTCAATAGCATTTTTATTTCAGGTATAGTAAGTTATTTGCAAAGGGGTTCTTAATTTCAAACTAATAAATAGCCTTTACTTCTTTCTAAAAGTTACTTCAAATTCTATGTCTATACATAAGTATTATAAGTCGAAACTTGTTCAACTGAGTTTGTAAGAAATGGCTCCTGCTTATGCTATTTAGTTTAAAAGAACTGTAGCTCTCTTTAGTTGAAAATAAGCTGGTTCCATTCGACCAAGAAACCATTCCAGAAGGGTCTATCATTCTTGACAACTCACTAATATGATATCGAAATTGAAATAAACAATGTGCTTGTCCACAGTGGTTCTGCAACCATGTCAAGATGGTTCCTCATTTCAATTTGAAATGTTTGTTGGTGAGTTGGGCAAAATGATTTTTTAAATGTTCTGCCATGGTTCTCTAGTATGTTGGAACAAACCTAATATTAAATCAGACAATTAATAAACCACCACACAAACATTTTAGTTTCTTGATATTTAGGTAGTTTAAGAAACTAAATGCTCCATTAGGCAAGACTTCTTTTAGTATAATTAATTTATAATGTAAAATCATATATATATTTAACAAAACAAAAATACACTTCTCTAAATACCTACAAATGAATGAAAAATTGGGTCAATTTTGATCCAACAATGGAGCCAAATGACAACTGAAATGATATATAACAGTAAATTTATCAAAATATTCTTTTTTATCAAACGGACTAAAAGTACGTCATTTGTTCTCTCCATACGCACACCTAAAGTGGGCTTTCTAATCCTGAGACCAAAAAAGTAGCAAAAAAGTCCTAGGCAGTAAAAGTAAAGTCAAAAGTCACCGCTACTGTCGTGGTGACGCAGTTGCACATAAACGATTGTAAATACGGCAATTTACGAAAACTTTTAAGCACTAGATACTAGATGGCACCACAGCAGTGGAATAAAGAGAGTAATCAGAACTCTTGGTGCGATGGTGCATACATCCTATGTTTCAGTTTTTGACGCAATTTTAAATTGATTTCGCGGATTTCGACTGGTTAGTAGTAGCCCAAATTGGTATATTTTTCCAACTTCTACTGATAATAAAGTTTGACAAGCTTAGAGGTAAACTATTAAATTACAGTACTAAACGCGATCGGTGCCATCCGAAATTACCTTTGGTGCCGTATTGTCATTCACATCATCTGTCATATTATGTCAAGCAGGCGCGACGTCATAATTATAATATTTATTTATTTTATTGTTACTGATTCGCAGCAACGCCGCATGGGAGGCGGGGCAACGCGTGTTGGTTGGTGGAGCTTCGCGACCTATCCGCGCTGCGTCATGGCTGACACGAGTGATTTATTGCTCGCTTTAATCTAGAAGGCAGTTGTTTACAACCTTTTTTTTATGTGAGATTATTCAAGAATTCTTATAAAGAACTTTCTAGGTTTTTCTGTAATTTTAGGATTGTATATAAAAGACGAATAGAACGCGCAGAGTAGTAGTAGTCTTATTTTAAGCGAGCTATAAGTAAGCTAAAGTACGAAGCGATAATAGAAAGCTATAAACTGTTAAGTAGTGAGCTATTTAGTAGTCGAATTGTTGTCGTGTGTATTTGTGGAGTAAATAAATAGTGTTTTCGTGTTAAATCGTTACACTGGAATTATTGAACCCCGAGTTCGCAACATTATTTATAATCATAAACATACAATCCTAAAGCGGTTGAGTTGACTATTATTCAAGATAAATATTATTAAGGTAAGTACCTAGGCCGGCCACAATTAAAGGATGCATGAAAATTGCAGAAAGAAATCAATGAGAAGTAGGTAGATTTCTTAATTTCTTGTTTTTTTTTTAGCAATGTCAGATTCACTACCATGTCCATGTACACCGCCGGAACTGGCCGAAGTAGCATCCAATGCTATGTTACATTTACTTCCTGCAAAATCTCGTAAAGTTTACGATTTTGCTTACGATCGATTTATGAAATGGGCAAAAGAACACAATGTGTCGACTTATTCTGAAAATGTGGTGATATCTTATTTTGTTCATTTATTATCCACATTAAATCCTGCCTCACTCTGGTCCCAATATTCAATGTTAAAACCAGAACTCAACATTAAGCATAATATAAAACTTGGATCTTATACTAAATTACTGGCATTTTTGAAGAGGAAAAATAATGGATATACACCCAAGAAATCAAAAGTCCTGTCGAAAGAAGAGGTGGATTCTTTTCTATGCAATGCCTCTGATGAAAAATATTTGGCCGCAAAGGTAGCATACTATATCATAGCTTTACTAATGACTATAATAAATGGACATATGTAGGAGGTATACATGTATTTAAATATTGCAAATATTTTAGGTTATATTGATATTAGGAGTCTCAGGAGCATGCAGATGTGATGAATTGACAAATATTACTCTACAGGATATCTCAGATTTAGGCTCAGCAATCCTTGTGAAAATTCCTAATACCAAAACCTACAAATCCCCATCATTTACCATTTTCGGTAATTTCTATTTAAGTATATGTAGAAACTATATGGATCTTCGCAAGAACATTAACATAAACAGATTTTTGGTAAAATACCAAAATGGCAAATGCCAAAAAGGAGTAAATGGTAAACATAAAATTGCATATGTTCCGCAAGAAGTTGCTTCCTTTTTGAAATTACCAAATGCCAAAATGTATTGCCTACGTAGAACATCAGCTACTTTATTGATAGATAATGGAGGCGATATGTCAGCTTTAAAAAACCATGGGGGCTGGCGCTCTACAAATGTCGCAGAAGGATATATCGAGGATTCGATGACTAACAAAGAACAAACAGCAAAAAAAATACTTGCACCACTTGATAATCTTAATGTGAGTAATAATAATGTGAGTCAATCTCTGGTGCAAGGTAGTATAAGCAATGTAACAAACAACATTGAAACAAACCTTGTGAGCCAAGATTTACATTTAAAAGGCGGTAGTAATGATAAATTATTTGAAAACTGTACCTTTCACAATTGTTCGATTTCAGTACATATTAACAAATAAATAGTTCAATTAGTTTATATTATTGTGACACGTTTGAACACGTTAAGGGCAAAAGAGTTCTATTTGTGTAATGTATAAGATGTTTGTGTGTGATTGTCACAACAATCAGAATAAAAATGTTGTTTTTCACTATTACGTTTTAACTTTTACTGATGCAGATGGTAAACATCATTGAACTACTACATTTTTTAAGTTAAAGAAAGAAAATTGTTTCTTTTTCCCAAGATATAAAGGGACCAAAATCCAAGAACTCACCTCATAACAAAGAAAAAACTTAACTTGGGTCTGCCATGGTTATACAGGGTGGTCCATTTAAGTTGAGAAAGCTATATATTTTGAAAACAGTGCATTGTAGAAAAAAATTTTTCAAACAGAAATTACTCAGTGTCGGGGGCAAACGAAATGTTATAGTTGTTTAACCTTGCCTTTGTTTTAAAGTTCATACTAGGTTAAGTTTGGATTTTCAAATGGAAAGCTATACTTTTTCTCCTGAAATTGAGAGTAAAAAACTAATAACTTTTATATGAAACTTTGTAACTATATTGACGATATTATAATAAATTCAAATATTAACTGACAAACCACATTATTTGAGAAAATAGATAACCAGGCGTTAAAAAAAAACAAAAACTTTTGTTAGGCCAGTTGACAAGACTAATTGAAGGTAATGGATGTCATTTTGAGCATTTATAGAAAACTTTATGTAAAACTTCATATTAATTTTCTCAGTATTTATTTATTATTAATTTCGAGTTAAAAAAAAATTGTATAAAAGTTACTAGTTCTTAACTCCTTACTAAGTTTAGGAAAGAAAAAGTATAGCTTTCCATTTGAAAATCCAAAGTTAACCTCATTATGACCTTGAAAACAAAGTCAAAGTCAAACAACTGCCATACCATTTTATTGGCTCCTCGGCACTGAGTAATTTCTATTTGACATATTTTTCACAGAACGCACCGTTTTTAAAATATATAGCTTTCTCAAGTTAAATGGATCACCCTGTATATTACACACTGTACATATTGACAAAAATCCGTATCTATTTCTAAATAATTCTATAAAACTCTATACAACTTGCATTGAACATATTTATCTAAAATGATAAATAAAAAAATCAAAGTATGATAACATACTGATGAGTCACCCTGTAGACTTGTAATTTAAATAGCTTGAAAAAAAATAGTATATGTTACTCGGAGTAAAAGGTCTTTTTGTGCTTCGCCCAGTTGCAGGCCTCAGCTTCGCTTCGGCCGTCAATCTCTGGGCTCAACACAAAAAGACCCACTTTTACTCCTAGTGACATAATCTACTATTTCTTTATCATGGGGGGTAATCTTCACTAATATTAACTCAAGATCCAAAGTGATCATAAATATGGATGGCATCTGGCATATAGGTACGTATATGAAAAGGCCACTGGGACTCTCATCACAGATCAAGACATAATCCAAATCATATGGCAGTACTTAAATTCAGTCTGGTAGAAAACTATCTTTTCTCAGATGCTTTTGCTGTTTGGAACAATTTTTACTTGACTGCAATCTGCATTCAATTTTAAACTGGGAAAGTGGTAGACTATATAACATTATGTAAGGCATAGGCATAAGCATAGTTAAATGTATGGTCTATTCCCAGGGCATCTGGACACTACAGTAATTTCTGGGTGAGTATATTCGGAACTTTTGGAAATCTTGTTCATGGTTGATGGTCCAGTTCAGTTCTTCCCTCTGCATATGCGAACTAATTTAACGCTCGCTTTAGCTGGCAATAATCAATCATCAATACTCACAACTGCTTGAATGTGGTTTTGATGTCTCAATTTTTGTATTTGTAACTCTACTCTGGCATATTTTGCAGAAGTTGGAGGTTGCAGATGACTTTTCTGGGTCATGCGATGAATTGTGTTAATAGTTCTGGATGATAGTTAGTCGTTTATTAGGCCAGTTTACTTTTCCTACATTACAAACGCTGAATAATAATTGGATTTGAGCAAAATTTAAGAAATAAGGTAGTTATGTTTGAAAATTACAAAATTTGAGGTTAAAACCCGACAAATGCGTTCGTTAAGCTCGCTTCGCACCAATCTCCGATCTAGTAACTTTTCTGGAAACTTTTCAATTGTTTTTAAAAGGTGCGTTTACAATGTCATGGGTGGCTAGATGAATATCTTCCTGAAAACGACTATATAAGCGATAGTGCACAATCATGACTTTCGACGTTAAATCAACGTTGTTAAAACGTGTTTTGGATGTGTTTTGATATTGGTTGAATTTATCCTGTTGATTAAACATTAAAATAGGTGACAGTAATTAAACCGTCACAAATGCGCTGTTGCGAAATGTCTTTTAAAACTTATCATCATTTGTTCGGTTGATTTATAGTTGTCTCTTTGATTTTAAGCTGATAATTTTTGGTTGATTTTTTCGTAAATGAACAACCATGTTTTTCGACGTTAAATCAACGTTGTTAAAACGTGTGTTGAATATATTTAGATGTTGGTTGAATTTATAACGTTGATTAAACGTTGAAAATAGGTTTACATATCACCTAGGTACTCTGAGTGCAAGGTGGCGTTGGCGTAAACGGCGGACGACCCAGATTCCTATAACGAGGCTTAGAGGGGTAGGACCAAAGAGGATAAAATAATTCTATGAGAGGGTTCCAATCATACGTCATTTTGGGTACGAAATTTATAGTTCGCCCAGAAGTTCATCGCGGCGCCTGCGACGTCGACTTATGTCAATTGCGTATGTCATTATTCATATTCAGTGACAGTACTGTCATTTTTTGCCCGACTGACAGATTTGAAAGGGACCGTTAACAGTCATGTTTATTACAGGGTAAATGACATACAAGTTACAGGTTTTAGGAAAGTTATTATTCTTGCAAGTATCAATAGCGGAAATTTTCCTTAAAAAAGTGCCAAGCACTGCCAAGGCAAGGCTATAGAAAGATTCGCTAGCTATAGACAGCATATAAGAAGTAGTAAGTACAAAAGTGCATAATATAGGCCATAGGGTTTCTTATATTTTGATCCCAATGGCATATTATTATTCTAAATTTGTCACAATTGGTTCCACAGGTTAAGTCACGGATGCGTGCTAGCCCCCATATGTGAAACCTGTGTATTTAATTTAGGGGCTACACACTTCCATCCAGGCACTTTCTTCCTCTCTGATAGTAGTGATAGTGTTACTGCCAAGGCAAGGCTATAGGAAGATTCGCTAGCTATAGACAGCATATAAGAAGTAGTAAGTACAAAAGTGCATAATATAGGCCATAGGGTTTCTTATATTTTGATCCCAATGGTATATTATTATTCTAAATTTGTCACAATTGGTTCCACAGGTTAAGTCAGGGATGCCTTCTACTATATGTGATACCTGTGTATTTACCTTAGGGGTTACACACTTCCATCCAGGCACTTTCTTCCTGTCTGATAGTGTTACCTTTTGCTGTTCAGGAAATGTAAGTTCATGAAGGGAAAACTTGCATAGTGAGCTTCATATAAATCGAGTCTATTCTTCTATTAATTATTTTATTCTTTACAGTTCTTTGTCTAATGCTATAATATAGCAACAGCAAAACCTGCTGGAAATGCTGTGATAAGCCATATTCATCAAACTGGTCAGCCTGCTCCAAATTATTGAAGGTTAGTTAGGTTAGTTAGGCTCTGTGTAGTGTCGAGAGTTGTATATATTCTATCATACCTTAGTTGTAAGGCATATGTATAAGTGTGTGTTGTGGCTTTGTGGTGTACTTTTTCTTTTTGCTTGGGAAATGCTCAGTTATTATTTTATTAAACATGCCTCCAGGAACATTTCAATATGAATGCAAAGTACAAAATTGCCATAATAAATATTTTAGCCCAATAACAGACTCAAATTATAAAAATTAAAAATTTGTAGCGTTTCCAACAGATCCAGTGAGACGTCGCAAATGGTTTGAAATCCTAAATCTCCAATATTCTTTAAGCCGATATTTTTTATGTGAGGATCATTTTGAGGAGCAAGACTTTTCCAGTACATTGAAAAACAGGATCCAAAAATTTGCTGAACCAAAAATTATTGATACAAAGATAAATATAATTTCAGATATAATTATTAAAAAGCCATTACCTGCCCTCTCTTCAGTAATAAGTACACCATATAAAAAAGACAAACACTCCACTTTTCAAGAATCAAGTAAATCACCAATAACATCTTTCGATCAGCCCATTACACAAACTAAAAAAAAAAGAAAATTACCAACTTTGCATTGCACACCTAGAAAACAGTGTAAGCTCAGTTTGTTGTCAAATATAGATGAAACTAAGTTTAAAAACTTAACTCCAAGAAAAAAGGAGTTGTACAATTTAACCAAAAAACAGAGAAACACAATTTGTAAATTAAAGAAAATAAATCAACTTAGTCGTAATAAGTTAAAGGTTGCCTATAAATTTAGCAAAAATGACATTTTCAAAAATATTGCAAATTCAATTGATCCCATTTGCTTTGGATTTTTTAAAAGTTCATTTTCAAACATTAATGTTAAGAAGCCTACCTGGTCTTTTAAGGATAAAGTGTATGCTTTGGCGATGTACAAGCAGGGTCCAAGATGTTATAAATTTCTTCGAAGGGCCATACCATTACCAGGAAAAAGTACACTGCAAAAACTTCTAAAAAATATTCCATTTGAAGCCGGGTTGAGTTCAGATTTGCTAAATAAATTAGCAACTAGAGTTTCAAAAATGAAAACCATTGATAAATATTGTTGTCTAATGTTTGATGAAATATCTCTTTCAGAACAATTAGTTTTCGATAGTGCCAATGACAAAATCATAGGATATGAAGATCTGGGGCCATTAGGGCGTAAAAATGTGATTGCTAATCATGCTTTAATTTTTATGGCCAGTGCAATAAAATGCAAAGTTTGATATATTAAATACCTAGAGACGACTTGTGGATGTGACAAGTCATTGTGACGACGTAGTGTGCTACCTAGGGTCAAACACTTTTTTGTATGTGTTTTTTAATTAAACATTAACGCTCTGTATATTTTTAACAGATTTTTGGTTTACAGTTTTTGTCTTAAATTAAAATAAAAACTCATTAAACAGGTTCACTCATTTTTATCGAATAAGTTTTAACTGGGTTCAAAGTTCAAACCCTGGTAAAACTCATTTGACATAAATTACATTCATGTAAATGGAAAAAAATAGATGAAAACGTTTGAGTTAACGTTTTATGTAAGGTTGATAGATGCATTGAATAAACGTTTTAAGCAAGGTTGATTAAACGTTTAAGAAAACGTAGATTAAACGTCTTAAGCAAACGTTGATTCACTGGACATAACTACGTTGAAGAAACGTTTGGTTACAGGTTTTTTTTTAACGTTGAATCAACGTTCAACTGTTTACTGGGACCCTATACCTATTATTCTGCGGTTTGCAGTAAGATTTCAAAATATATAAAATTAAAGTTTTATGTGTTTTTTTGCATTACTACGAAACTGGGTAAGCAGGGTAACTACAGGGTTGGACAGCACATGTAGACAGCTTCAGGCAAGTTTAATATATATACTAAAAAAAAAAAATACAAAAATTGTCGGTTTTCACCCAGATCTAGAGCTTCACGAGACCGAGACCGAGACTTACATACTCTCGGTCTCGAATTTATAAATGAGTCTCGGTCTCGGTCTTGTGCATCGAGACCGAGACTCGCGTAATCTCGGTCCTGGTCTCGTAATAGCAACTCGAGTTTCGGTCTCGGTCTCGAAGAAAAAGGTAGTATCTCGAAAAATCTTATTGCATATTAAATTTTCTTCTGAATTATTGAGTTATAACGCACAGTTTTCAGAGAAATTTTCGTTTTTGTACATGAAAGTTTACTTAAAATCAAAATTTAAAATTGTTGAGGGTTCCAATTTCCAATGTAGAATTAGGCTAGTTCAGGTTAGTTTGTAATTAGTTTTGTAACGTGAGGATTTATTGTACAGTCCATCTCTGCCCACTTACTTATCGACGTATCACACGTCATAGTACGAGCAACGTGTGGACTTGAGAGTGATCGCTCCGTGAATTGTTCGTTGTCTCGGGTGTTTTTCGGATTATTAATTTTGCACTTCCACGTATGAGTGATCTAAGCGGTGATGAAAATCCACAGGCAAAAAGTGAAGAACCAAACATGCATCAAATAGGAAGAAAATACAGAAGTCATTCTGCAAACTCCTTAAGTTTATCGAACGTTAATGTAAACAAACTGATTAGCCGCAGGGCCGAAACAGATAAGGTGATTATCAGGCACATAGAAGTAGATCCTTCGACAATACCAGGGAAAGCATTTACAATTAAAAAAAAGTAACAAGATTTACACTATGAGGACGGTTTTCAACCGAAAACCCTCATCGCGAGATCGCCAACACACGTATGAAAGGATGATTCATTGGACACTCAATTCGCAGGCAACCAACAAAAGGTAAATAACAAAAGACATAGATCTCAGGAGAGTCCCTCTGCAATTAACATAAAAAAACGAGCAAATGAACAACAAACCCCAGAATACACTCGTAATTCAACATCGTCAGCAAACCACGCTTCTGATCAACATAGTGAAGTAACTGAGAGAAATGACGTAAGCTCATCACTTTGTTCGGAACAGATGATTTACTCTCTTAGTATTCAAACTGGGCAAATTGGAGAACGAAAGCATGAAAAGCAACACGGCTCATCAAGTACAAAAAAAAAGTTGAAGCCACTCATTATGGAGATGAGTTAACGCAATGCAAGAAAAGTTTTGCAGAGATCGTACGGCAAAAAGATTACAGTGAACCGACAACAGAGAATAATCCATATCAAGAAGAACAACAACCTTGTACAACACCAACTGCAAAGCAGAAGCATGAGACTATCATATGGTATAATAACATAAAAGATTCACGAGAAGCTTTTATCAAACTTAAAAATGAAATTGCCGGTCTAGACATTGGAAAAGGGTTTAAAAACATACGACACACAAAAACTGGTGCACTTGTAGTCGAAAGTTTTGACAAAGAACAACAAACCAATTTAAAATCAGTGTTAGCGGATAGAAATCATCTAACTGCAACAGAAGCAGACAGACCTCACCCCATGTTCATGCCTACTGGAGTGGAAGATTGCAGTTTTACTGAGGAAGCATTCCTGGAAGAATTGGAGAGACTCAATTACGTCATCGTAGAGGAATTGGGGTACAGTGTCAAGGACAAAATCCGTGTCGTAGCCAAAAGAAAATGTCGAAACCCAACGAAAGATAATTGGATACTGCAAGCAGAACCGAAAATTACAAAATAGTTTCTGAAAAGAGAAAAAGTGCTATTCAACCTTTGAACAGTACACGTACAAGAACATCTAAACCTAGCCCAGTGTTTTAAATGTTGCGGATTCGGTCATGTCGCTAAATATTGCAATCAAGTAGAGTGTTGCCACAAATGCGGAGGAAAACACAACGGGACTGAATGCATTGCCGATCTAAACTGCCCCAATTGTACTAAAATGAAGCTACATCATCGAAAGCATTCTGCGAGAGATCAGAACAATTGCTCTATTTTCAGAAGAAAGCTTACATCCTACAGGAATAATATAAATTACAAAGATTTTTTCTAAGTCCACCCGAAAGGAAAAACAATAACAGGAGGAATACCGCATGTACCTTAGCAACATCGCCAATTTGTTTAATACACCAAAATGTCCGGTCAATTGGAAATTCTATTGAAAAGTTGGAATTCATGCTACAAGAACACAAAACCTGCCAAATATTGAACATCACGGAACATTGGAAAACCGTCACCCAGCTACTAAATTACCAAATAGACGGATTCCATTTAGCAGTTAGTTTTTGTAGGCAACAATAAAATGCATATGGTGGTTCATCGATCTTCCTCAGAGATTCTATTTCGCATACTATTAGAGATGACATAAATAGTTTGAGTGTTGAAAGACACGTGGAATGTTGTGCCTGTGAAATTAAAATAGGAAACACAAAAATTATTTTGGTATATATGTATAGACCACCAGATGGGGACCATGGTTTATTTATTCCAAAGCTTGAACATTTGTTAGGTATAAGCATACAAGAGAACAAAATGTGTTTTATTGCGGGAGACTTCAATGTAGACTTTCTTTTAGATAATAACAAAACTTTTGACGTTATGTCTGTAATAAGTGCACACAACTTCAAATTTGCAGTCAACAAAATAACTAGATAACTAGAGATCTTCAATACAAATGAAATGCAATAAATCTCACGTAGAAACTAGATTAATAAACGATAGCAATATAGTTAAATTTAAGCAATTGCTGTCGGAGCAAGGCTTTGGGAATGTTCTTGCACTGGAAAGGGATCTAGTGGATGAACAGTGGGATAACTTTTCTGCAATAATATCAAACATTTATAATCTGTGTTTTCCTATAAAAAAGGTTCCGATAAGAAATTACAACACAGCCAAATATATGTTAAATGACCATGAGGTCGCTAATTGTAAAAAGACATTAGACGATCTGTACATTTTGAGGGACCAGGGCGCCGTATTTAAGATGAGATACAGCGATCAGAAAAAGCGATATGAAGCGCTACTGAAAGACCGAAAAACCCGTAGCTTTTATATAGCTTCAATATTCTAACTGAAATAATAGGCAAAAAACACAAAAGTGATTTGGAGGTAGACAAAGAGAATGAGATTGAAATCTCAAACGCATTTAATAAATTTACGGTAGACGCCCCTATAAAATTGGAGAATAGCCTGGAGAATATCCCTTTCTCAACTATCAGTACTGCCAATCCAGAAACCATTGCCCTGGATCTAGTCGACGATAAAGAAATATTAACTATTCTCAACGATCTCAAAACTAAGAATAGCACTGGGCACGACAGTATATCCACTTAAAAGCATAATAACTTCAATTGTCAAACCGATTGTCCATATAATCAATAATTCTCTTAAGTACGTTCAAAGTTCCCAAAACAACTAAAACAAGCAATTATTATACCCATATATAAAAGTGGAGACAAACATCTCCTAGAGAACTATCGGCCCATTAGTTTACTCACTAGCTTTTCAAAAATATTTGAAAAGGTAATGTATAATAGGCTTATTGATTTCCTGCAGAAAAACAATCTCTTGAATGAATTTCAGCATGGCTTTATAAGAGGAAGATCAACCCAAACGGCTATTTTCAGTTTCATAGAGTCAGTATTATGCTCTCTAGAAAAACAGGAAATACCGATAGGAATATTTCTAGACTTATCTAAAGCATATGACACACTAAATCATAATATCTTGACTATTTAGTTAAACAACTGTGGTATAAGAGGGATTGCAAATGATTGGTTAAAGTCTTATCTGACAGGTAGGACTCAGCAGGTGGTTATAGGTAGGGGTGAAAGTAAGGTTTTTTAGCAGGTGGTTATAGGTAGGGGTGAAAGTAAGGTTTTTTCGGACTTTATAGAAACATCAGTTGGTGTTCCACAAGGGAGTATACTGGGCCCACTGCTATTCTTAATCTACATTAATGATATTACTGAGCTTCTGGGAAGTGACATTAAACCTCAAATTACCAACTACGCAGACGATACCAAGCCTTTTCCTAACGGGTACTTCCATATCGTCAGTTTTTAAAGATTCAAAGAAAATTTTGCAACAAGCAAGTTAGTGGTTCGCAAAGAACAAGCTTGTTTTGAACAACAAGAGAACAAACGTGGTAATTTTTCATACGAATAGGAGTAATTTGGATGTGCCCTTAGCAATCAATTTAAACAACTCTGATGTGTTCATAAATCAAACGACTAAGTTCTTGGGTATGGTACTGGATAATGCACTTTCGTTGAAAGAATATATAAGACACCTAGTTACAAAATTATTAAGAGTATGTTATACATTCCGTATCTTATCAGAGTATTTAAACAAAACAACGAGGAAAATGATATACCACTCCAATTTTGAGTCTCATCTTAGGTACGGTATCATATGTTACGGACAGTGTGCTGATATAACAAGGGTTTTTATTTGTCAAAAAAGAGCATTGAGAACTATACTAGGGTTCTAGTATAGTTCTCAATGCTCTTTTTCAAGTCTGTTCAAGCTCTATCAGTTCAAGAGAATCGTGTAGAGGAAACTTCAGAGAAACAGGAATACTTACGGTTCATGCCATTTATATCCAGGAATGTATATTATTCTTTTTCAAAAACTAAAGCTTATTTCATCGGCATGTGGTCCAATGGGGACCAATATACGCTCTTCAAGAACTTTTAATTACATATTACCAAAACATAGATTAGCCCTTTATAAAAACGGTGCATATTACAACTGCATAAAATTGTATAATAATTTGCCAACTAAAATTAAGATCATAGATCAAATGAAGCAGTTCAAGAACCAACTTTATAAATTTCTTTTGAATGTAGAACCTTACACTCTTAACGAATTCCTGGATCATAGTTATATTTATAGTTGATCGTGTATGATCATGTATGTTGACGTTATTTCTTTTTATGTACCTGTACATAATTTCGAAATAAAGATTGTTATTAATATTACTTGCTCCGGTCCTGCTACTTTTATTTACAACAACAAACTTTTATTATCACTTTGTAATATATTGTAGCCTGTTTTCGAGTAAATAAATATTAATCCCGCTACAATTTACTAATTTGGGAGGGTAATTTTGCTTAAGATTTCCAGACGCCACTTTCTCGAAAACCGTTAAAGATAAGTTTAGGATATGTTATATAAAAAATGATTAGAATTTCGTAGATAACTGAATAAATGAATAGTGAAATCACACAAAAAAGGGGTTTCTATTTAAAAAAGTTGACCTTGATATTATGTATTTTTTTGGATCACCCTATATAAATAAAAATTGGTTCAGATAATGCGCAATTAAAAATGCGCAAAACAAAAATCGACGGGTTAGGCGATTTTTCGAAAAATAAACACCTCATTTTTAAATAATTATATGCCATACATTCGCCGCTCACTGTATAACTGAAACTGGTCTGGTGGTATAGTTTTCGTAAAAGTCGCAAAAAGCTACCATACTATTTTGGACACTTCTGCTTAACTGTCTTTGGACCTTTTTTACTCACTCTGTAATAAAGTGACATCTTTAGGGAATATGATTAATAGTGCCCAAGGATATGTCCTTTTCAGTGGTACCACGTTCATTGGGTCAGTCGTCTAACTGAGGGGGTCTAGAAGGCCAAGAAGTTAACCATTCAAAAAAAAAAAAAAATTTGAAAAACCGCCCAAACTGTCAATTTTTCTAGATTTTCCTATTTAACTTATCAGCATTAGACTTCAAAACTTATCATCTACACATATGAGGGAATCTACCTATAGGGAGTTAAGGTAAAGTCGCGACAAATTTAGGTTATGAAAGTTAAAAGAAAGTTTTTTTCTGCGAAATATGTTAGTGAACGAAATTTTTAGCTTTTTCGCAGGAAACTCTAGTTTAAAATATTGCCTTTTTGCATATTTTAAACTAGAGTTTCCTACGAAAAAACTAAAAATTTCGTTCACTAACAAATTTAGGTATTGAAAAATCCACAGAACAGAACCAAAAAAATACCAAATATCTACAACAAAACAACAAAATCGAGACTTGCAGAGATCCTTATATATCCTCTCTTTGTTTGGATATCAAAAGTTTTGAAATTAGCTCTATAACTACCTACGAGTACGTAGAATGATTAGCGCGAGAGACAAAAAGGCAACTTTCAAGTCACGTTATCATGAGGGTGTTTTGTGGTCACATTCTACACGAGTGACTTTTGAAATTGAATGATGCTTATCGACAGAAATAGTCATGAAAATCTGAAAAATTATTTCCTGTAGAAATTAGAAACGATGTCAGTGTTTTGGTTATATTTTCAAAATTTAAAGGTTAAAAAACACAGTCGTTACCAAAAATGTTGGTGCAACTATTTCCTTAAAATAAAAGATGCAAGGAAAATATAATAATTTTATCGGATTTGACAATGACAAATGTCTTAAACATTGTCGTTTTTTTTTAAAGCACATATATTTTACTTAGAATGTCGCGAGCCTATAAAAATATCGTCTTTCTAGACCGTGGCAATTACACAACCTGCACCATCAACCTTCACGGAGGAACCATTTTGTCGTACCGAGTGAAGAACCAGGAATTGCTCCACAATAAGAAGAATTCAACTTTCAACAACTTTTCGCCGATCAGGTACCAGTTTTACTTAGGCAAATTGACGAATCTATGACGGTTATCGAACTCTAGAGGGTCAATAAAATTCACCTTTCCTTACTACGGTTATTATAACAACGGCCCCAGACATGGGTTCGCCAGATACGTGCCCTGGAAGCTAGAAGAGGGGCCCACAACCTTAAAGAATGGCGACGTGGAAGCAGTGGTCGCTTTGGAAGCATCCGAGTACACCAAAGCTATATGGAATTATAAATTTAAACTCAGTTATAAGGTAGGTAAACAAAAAATTTCCATTTGCCCATTAAGCCACAAAAAAAAAACTTTTATGGTTAATAAGCCATACAACTGATGGTTTTATTAACCACTAGACATGTGTTGTCCGCTCGTCGACATCGTGATTGAAATAAAGTTTCATCATTGTTCCAGTTTGCAGCCATTACTAACGAACGCTATTTTTCCGATTTCAGTGCGGAATTAGGGAAATGGAAAACTGTTCTGTTGAATAAGCCATGAGTTTTTATTGCCAAATCAATGTTTTGAAAAGGTTATAATCATTAAATTTAAGTAGGTACCCACTGTATTTATACGTTTCAATAGCAAATTTAATTTCCTGTTCAGTTCTTATAAACTTAGAAGTAAAACAGAACTTTCCATGCAGTCGTGATTCATAAAATAGCTGCATGAGAGTTCTTTACCTGAATTCAATCTCTCCCTATCTGTCTCTTTGTATAACGAAACGAGCAAACTGAAAATACATATAATTCGTCTTGAGAATTCTTTTAGGGAAATTGAAAGGCGACGTGCTGCAATTCCGTTATCCCTCTGAAAACATTGTAAGTTAAGTGTTTTGTTATATTTTTTGCTCTTTTTGAAGCCATCAGTTTCAATGTTGTGGTTAGCTTGTTTTCCCTCCTGTTTTAAGTGCACTGTTTCCTGACCCAACATTTCTTTGATTAAACAAATAATTATAATTATTTTTACATTTTGCCTTTAATTAAATTTTGCACAAAGTCCCACAATACACTGCATAATCAAAATCAGTTTAATTGGACCCGGATTTGCTTAATTCGAAAATAACTGCGAAAGTCTAATCAGAGTAAAATAACCCTCGTGTTTCAGTTAACACTCTGCATGAACGAGCTGAGAATAGCGGTGAAAGTGAAGAACACAAGCAAATACTTTCCATTCCGTTTTGCTCTAAACCGGCACTCCCTTTGGAGAGTGGATGACATTAGGAAGGTAGAAATTTATGGCCTTTCCGGTATACCTTATATAGATCTATACGCAAGCGGTCCCAGGAAAATAAAACAATCCGATCCTGATCAAGAGAAGAAGACCATTGATCGTCCCACTTTACATGCAAGTGTGCAACCCCTTACGGTGACGTATAGAAATTATTTTGGTCTTTGAACACTAGAGGTGACGTTAGATACTGGATTGTTGGCAAATAGTTTCCTTTTTTGTATAATTTGGACATTTTTCCGACATTTTTCCGGCATTGAAAAAAGTTGTTTCTTGAGTTAAAGTCCACATGAACGGAAAAATGGTGAGGAACCGGTTCTTGTTCTTGATGAATAGTTTTTTCCAAATTGGCCGAGTCATATTTATGAAATAATATTGCTTTTATTTCGTACAAACTCTAAATTAAAATATTAAACGTTTGGCAACCTTGCATACTACGTTGGTACTTTGTCGTTTTGATGTATGACGTAGCACTCCTGTAATCTTGCCAAGCAGATCGGCCATATTGCTCTGACAAAAGACCAACGCTGCGTTGCCATTTAGCTATACAAACGTTGCTGAAGGAATAGGTTTGAATAGACCCTATTTCAAATATAGTTCATACACTATAACTTTACTTGCGCAGTAGGTCAAAGAAATTTGGCATTTTGCCCCCTGTACGCTATGACAAGCATTGTCATATCTTTTAGGTTACAGTTATGACTTTAAAGGTTATAATTGCTTCCAGGATGATTTAAACTTTTAAATATGGAGCTAATCAGGAGACTTCTTACTGTTTTACAGTTTTGGCTCCCCTTTCTAGCAAGTCGTAACCTTTGAACTGATGACGACTTCCGCCGGAAGTGACGTCTCGGTGACGTCATGACGGCTTACGTCAAATTATTGTAAAAGCGTTGTCACTGTCATTATTTTTATTACTTCTAATTTCCATTTCAATCGAATACCGAACTTATATTCATCTAGTAGCTAGAGCGCAAGGCCTCCTAGCCCTTAGCTGACCTAGCTCCAAGGTTTTTTAAAATTTAACTTCTAACCTAACAAAAACCAAATACAATCGACAATCAATATCCGGTCCGACTTTAAGTTGCTATGATGCTTGTACGATGTGTGCTGACGGCAAAATTACGTCAAGAAAACCTTTGAAGCGACGGACTTCCGGCCAAAAATTTTAAGAATTATATTTTTTTTTAGGAAAATATCGGCATTTATTGGCATGGTCCATATTTGCTTAGTCATTGATTGAATCTTTCTGATTTATCATTTTTCATCTCATTTTATTACATGAATATACATTTTTAAATGTAAAAATTCCTCAAACCTAAACCTACATATTACAAAAAATAAGTAAATTAATAACGTTAATTTGCAAGAGAAATAGTTATTTATGGATGTTTAGGACCAGGAAGCGACTAGCTTAGAAAACCCGTGGGCCTTTGGCCCAAAAATTCCAAAGTGGCACGAATTAGGATAATTTATATCATATACCGGGTGTCCAGCACAACCCTGGACATAGGAGATTAACATGGGAAATCGGTTTTTATTTTTTTACGTCTGTACGGTTGAGTTTATTGAAAAAATTTTAAGAGTAAAGTTGTAGAGCGTATGGTCAGCTATCAACCCGTAATTCCCGTTTTTTCAATACCCCAGTTTTGGCCGTTTTTTGGAAAAACGCCTTGAAAAGTGCAAAATTTGAATTTGGCGCGTCAATCCCGCCATGCATGTGCAGTGTCGCCAACATAATAATTTCTTATGTCAGAGTCAGAGCCGATTTTCCTTTCTTATTTATTTTGAGGGACTATCATGTCCTAATTAACGTGATTATGCAGTGAAAATATGTTGGCGACATTGCACATGCATGGCGGTGACACAAATTTTTGCATTTTTCGAGGCGTTTTCCCAAAAAAAAAACAGCCAAAACTGAGGTATTGAAAAAATACAGGATGATAGCTGACCATAAGCTCTACAACTTTACTCCTAAAAGTTTTTCAATCAAATCAACCGTACAGGCGCAAAAAAATAAAAACCGATTTCCCATGTTAATCTCCTATGGTGGTTCTGCTGGACACCCGGTATACGTATTGTTACGCCTGACCGTCGGTCCACAAAGATTCGGGCGGAAGCGGCAACGCCGAGCGCCGTCCGCGACCCTGGGAACCCATCTAGACTAAACAAGAGCCGGGAACAGTCGCCTCCGTTCTCGAAAGTACGAGAGCGTGTGCAATTCGGGTATATAAACCAACGAGCCGCGCGAGATGGGATCACGTGCCACAGAGATAGAATAGTTGACGTACAGGAAGAGCCGCAGCCAAACTCATTATTAAAGCAATTGTCGGACCAGCAGCGTGAACTCAGGAAGCAAATTACCTCGTATTTCGACCAATCAAGGAGAAGGGCACAAGACATTGGTTACAGAAGAAATATGGACCGAAATGCCGACCTACAGAAACCTGGATCTTGTCTCAACTGCGGCAGAATGGGCCACTTTAAAAGGGACTGTTGCGTTCGACTGGAAAAGAGTCAGACTCCGCCACGACAACAATCTGACGGACTGACACATCAGCCGGAAAACTAAGACCAGTCAGTGTGAAGGGGCGAACGCTGACTGACCCCACGGAAGCCCCCAGGATCATTAGGATTGGACAGCTTGGAAGAAGCCTTACCATCCCTGGTAAGATTGAAAAAACGGAAATTCTTTTAACCATCGACACTGGTGCCGAAGTGTCAATTATTCGACTGGATAAAGTGACTACGCAAATTAGGACATAGCAGATAAGAGCCCCGAAGTAAAAGTTCTGTGGGCTCAATGGGATTCCTTGGAGATTCAAAATGGTATACTGAAGAGAAGACTTGGGAAAGCCCCGACGGGAAAAGTGCCACGCTCCATGACGTTTTCTAATGAACACACCGTAAGAATAAAGCGGAAAAAGTTCTAGGGGAAAAAATTCATATGTTATATTTTACCCAATTTAGTATCCCGTAACCACTATATCTTATTTTCCTAGGAAAAGTTTGTAATCAGACTCTATAAAACTATAAATTAGATCTTTAATTTTGCATCACTCTTTGATTTCTCATATTATCGTGTTATTACTGTAGACGAGAGGATTTCCATAAGTTGAAGATGTTTGTTATAATCCAGTTTGTGCTCTTCAGAATATAAGTTAACCGATTTTCCTCTTTTTTTGCGTTCTTGGTGTCCATGCAACAATTATTATCTAAAACTGTCAAATTCAAAATTTTCTCTAAAAAGTGCACATACCTCTTCAGTACCTACTCTCTGTTCAGCGAGGGTTCAATATGACGTCACATTCCTCATCTCATTTCATTAGAAAAAGATCGCCAAAAACCAAGCGTATTATTAGTTTTTATTAATAATAAAACCACCAGCTAAAGTCAGTTTGACACTTGTTCATCGTCGTCATCGGCAAAAAAGTGTAAAATTTTGTGAAATGATTACAAAATGCCTTGGCGCTACAGTGAAAAGGAACAAATTTTGAAATTAAGACTCATTGACTACTTTCAGCGAGAGAAAGGGGCACGAAAAACCAGTAGATGCAGTGTTCAAGGTAAGTTTCTAATTGATGTATTTTTGAAGAGTAAATACCATATTTTTTACCAGTTCAACTGACATTTTATCAGAGACAGACGTTTTTTTTTGTATGACGTTACAATTTATGGCGTAATATTGAACCCTTGCTGAACAGAGTATACGTGGTTTGACGAGTACACACAAAGACAATTTGTTCAGAACGATTTGAACTAAGTTGACTCCAAAACTAAATGCTTTAAAAATCGCAAAAAAAGTCGATTATGAAATGTCTGAAAACCGACCACTCAAGGAGGCTGTCTCCGAAATCTTGTCCTTTTTGTTTACTTACAAACAGTATTTTTATATTTATGAGAAACTAAAATAAACCTGAATTAGCACAAAAAATTACTTTTTTTTCCAATTTTCATAATTCCATCAGCTCTACTGCTAGAAAGACTTTTTTCAAAACAAATGTGCTCATTGAAGTGAGTAATACAGAGGTGCAAAAAGTCATTTTTATAGACTTCTAATTGCATAACTTTGCCCTAATTTAACCTTTTTCGTCTGTCTTCAAATAACCGAGATCTTTATGGAGAAACGGTTACATTGTATTTAATAAGTAAATGAGATTTATTACGGTGGAGGAATCAATTAAGTGACAATGTTGTAAGGAAATTAGTAAATTTCTGGCGAAATGGGAACGCGGTCCTAAAGTTATAAAAGTCAAGTTCAATTAATTAGAGTTATCCGAAGGGTTAACGGATGTAGGTTAACTTACAGCATGCTTGCTAGCTTTTAAAATGTGTGTATTTTCTTCAAATTCTGTAGACGACTGGCAATCTTTAGCTAGAACCTTGGATACTTTGTTTTCACTGTTGTTTCCATATAAAAGAGCTGAGGAGCAAAATTTCGAGAATTCAATCGTCAGCCGTTGAACAGTAAACATCGCCAATCCTAGAAGTAGAACCGTATATAAACAGACCGAAGCCCCGATCTTTGTAAGCCCCATTTTCACACACTCACATACACATATCTTAGCTATAGTTGCACTCCTCCCCACTCATATAAAACAAACAGCGGTTGTTGAGTCCCATCTACACACACACACACACACACACACACACACCATCACACACACACACATACAGGCAATAGCGATTGTTGGGCCCCATTTTCACACACTCACATACACGGATCTTAGCCATCGTTGGCCCCCCACCCACTCACCTAAATAAACAGGGCTATAGCGGTTGTTGAGCCTCATTTACACACATACCCAGGCCAAAGCGATTGTTGGGCCCCATTCATACACATACATACACGGCTTAGCGTTTGTTGGGCCCCACTCATACAGAACACACGGGTCAAAGCGTTTGTTGGTCCTCATACATATACATTTCACAATCAATTTACCGAATTAGTTAAATTCCCGTAAGCCGACTGTATATTTTCCTTTAAATCATCGACCGTTAGAGTGCTTCTCGTTATAATCCATAAAAGCCCCAAATTGATATAATTTTGTTGACATTGCCTCTTGAAAATTGAGTTTTACCGTATTGAGTCTACTGCATATCTCTCAAATCACGACCAAACACGTCTGGACGTCCTTCTCCACTGTTTAAAAGCGCCCCGATAGGCATTCCTGTGGACCCTCTACCACGTAAAACCTCTAGAGGGTGGCGTCCGAAATAATTTTATTACCAGCTTGGACGTCAAACGGCCAACACCAACAGGCCCTCTTTACCTCTTTCAACGAATTAGAAAATTATTAAAGTAATTCAACTGAATAAGTGTTTTTATACATTGACATCACTCAATGTTGGTGGTGAATAGTGGTTAGTGCAAGTTAGTAGATAAGCAGCGAGAGTTCTGGCACAATTTCGACTGATTTCACACGTAGTTTCCCATAAGGAGTAAAAAAATCTAGTTTATAAGAGCGAGGGGACAAAAAACGTTGGGATTTTTATTTGTCTTTTTTAAAATAATGTCGGCCCTAAAAGGCTGCTGCTTGATCGAATTCGTATCATGGCTTTTATGAACTAATTCAAACAGATAACTAAATTGGTCTGAACTAATCTGACTTGACCTGACAGTCTGACCAGAACCAATCTAAAAAGATAAATTAATTGACTTAACTTGAACTGATGTAATACGAGCATGAGCTTCATGAGCCTGATCGAATTCATATCACGATTTACCTGAACTAACCCAAACAGATAACTGAACTGAACTAACCTAAAAGAATGTTGGCGATACATATCGATTCTTCCAGTTAAGAGGCGATTGGTTAAATTTTGTTAGAAGATTTAGATTTCGCACCTCGTTGTGTGCGTAGTTGTAGATTCAGTTTTAAAAAATCAGGGTGACAAACAAGTACTGCCAATCTGACGGAAAATATTACAGCCACCTGCGCAAGTAAAGTTTTAATATACAAACTACAGATATTTTACCTAGACGAAATAGGAC
Organism: Taphrorychus bicolor; assembly: GCA_951812265.1. Classification (NCBI taxonomy): domain Eukaryota; kingdom Metazoa; phylum Arthropoda; class Insecta; order Coleoptera; family Curculionidae; genus Taphrorychus; species Taphrorychus bicolor. The sequence continues at coordinate 25,286,429 of OX638300.1, read as the reverse complement.
AAATCTGTCGATTCCTCAGCCTGCTAGATCAATTTCCATGTTAACTATATCATCGTGTTTTTGCCTACCCTTTTTTCCACATTTGTGGAAGTGTTTTAAATCTCGGAAGTAAATTTCTAATAAAATTGTTTTGGGCATAAATTAAAGATGTTTGTGAACATAGAGATCAGTTCACAATCCTGAGACGATTACTAGTCAAGAGCTACCCTGTTGTGTTCGATTAATTTGATTTCCTTGAACACGTTTCATGACGTCAGCTTTAATAATTTTAGTTATTTATCGGTGTTCCATCAGTGGTAGAAGTAAGGAATATATGCAATAATAATGGACTGAAGCTCAGAGTGAAATCGCTCGACCCCGGTTGCGGGGACGTCTTGGTTTACAACCCTGGAGAGATGTTAGGACCCAATCCCACAGATGACCAAAAATATTACCAAGAAGATTACGTAAATCTCCTCGGGGTAATGCTTAGAATACTGCACTTTCAACGCTTCTTCACTTAGCAAAACCGTAGCTAGGGAACGGACATCTGCATTCGGACATTAAGTTGGGGCCCATGGAAACTTGGGAAGCCCGCCACGTTATCGAGGTGGTCGACGAAGAATACGATAAGAGACTCGAAGAGTTGGGAAAGCTGTTAGACAACCCACTGAAGCTGTTCGAAACGACCTGCACACATACCGACGTGTATACACATCAGAGCAAGTAAAGGGATGTAATTTTTTATTAAATTGTAAGAGTCGGGTCTTTAACATTCAAGCCGAATGCAAATTTCTTATTACTTCAGCCGAGAAAAAGTTTCCTCGAAAAAATAAAACAAGTGTTTTAATCAAGTTTTCACGAAGTCATTCGCACTGAGGAATTATTCTTTACCAGTCGTAAACTTCTAGTTTTATTGTGCAGTTTACGATGAGAAAGGAGAACGAGTGGATTGTTTGAAGGCTCCTAACAATGACCATAAAATTTATATTATAACGCTTCTTTTAGTTTTAATCTCTTTTTCTAGGTCATGTGCCCTAGGGAGGCCCGGAGGTGCTTAAGTTCTCGCTTTTATAAATTAAGTAGTCGCGTACATGTTGTAACCAACTGTAAAATCGGACGCGATCGATATTCTTAGGTTTTAAGTAGATAGATTTGGGATCTCTAGTACTTTCAACCTTCATGCATAAAGTTTACCGCGAGAGTCTAAAGTTAACTGTCACTACACAGGGTGTCATAATTGTGTGAACGAAAATGAAGTGTCATTCAGGCTTCTTAACTCGGTGCTTTTTTAGTTTCTAATTTATTTTTTCTCTTCTGTTATTCTACATATTTTTGAATTCTTAATCTTTGTTATATTTTGCTAATTTTTTTGTTGATTAATTTTTTTTATCGGTCTTAATAACAAAAACTCACATAATCCAGTACACGAGAGTGCGATTAAGCCCGAACGAACACCAAACGATTATTTCATTGAACCCTCATCCAACTCGCTAACCTACTAACACATATACATTTCGATCGATATTTTTCTTTGTGAGACGGCGATGTTTTACCTACAAAATCTGAACTTGAACTCGCTTTCACCCCGGTGAACAAATGCATTTATGCACACATCAGCCAATCATATCGAGCGATTCATACCGTTAATCTTTCGCGACGCAGCACAGCCAATGGAGAAATCCTTAGTCGTTATTTAGATTGATAGAATTGTGGTCTGGACTATTTCAGAAGATACATTCAGTATGAATTATTTCCATTATCGTCTAGATAAAAACAGAGGATTTATTTTGGATGTTTACTTTTTGAAATCGTTTAAAACGCGTTTATTATTTCTTTCTTATGTTGCATTTCCTCAACACCCACTGTAGACTCAAAGCTCTAATTTCATCAGCACGAATAAATAAAAAAAAAGAAACGCAAAACTAAACATAAATTATTCAGGCTCGAGGGACTTTTGAATAATTTGGCTTCGTTTACACATTCAATTTATGCCCCGGCTCGCTGTGCCGTTTTCTGGACCCCTGACATTCTGCTCCAACGGTGTGCCTGTTTAATTACGACGCGACGGGCCCATATAATTTAATTAGAACGTGATTACACAATCGACTCGGGTGCGAACTCATGCCCAAACGCCGTTCGTTCGAGCCTCAAAAGCCTCTTCGTCACCCGGTGTCCTTCGTCGCTATGTGCACTCCCAAATTATGCACTGGCCCGAGTTAAAGTTAATAGTTGTCTATACTGGGGTGCCAGTTAATGAGTTTAACCACTGGAATCTCGGTTATTTGAAGAACTACGAAGAAGGTTAAATGAGGGCAAAGTTGTGCAAAGAAGTCTATAAAAATGGCATTTTCAAGTTTTGAAAATTCTGAGTGGTATCGGAAATATTCGCAAATAATATAAATTTTGAAACAATATTTTTATTTTTTCTAGTTTAAATTAAAGGGATAACTAAAAATAATCGTTTTCGTGTATTTCGTAATATATTTTTTTTAAATACGGTCCTGGATTTTTTTTACATCGTATTCGGACTTTTTCATCGACCGATCGTTTTGTCGGATTGTGCTGAATTTTCACACACTACAAAGATTAAACTGTTTGATAGGTGATAAGTAAGCAGTCTGTTCAACGGTATTACCACCAAACCGAACATTTTGATTTATTTTTTAACAATCTCTCATCACAAAATCAGCAAAATATAACTTAAAGTTAATTGTTGAGGGAATAATAGGCGCATTTTGCAGTAAACATTCTAAATAAACCATCTGAGACAGAAAGGCAATAAATCGTGCTGTCTTCATATTCCAAGAAAGCCGTAGTAATAAAATCTAAAATTAGCCCAGATCATATTTTTATTGCAATAGATAACGAGGATGTGATATGCGTTTGCTGAGATACCCATTGGCTGTAAAGCGCCATGAATGGTATAAATCGCTCGATATAATTGGCTGATGTCTGCACAAATACATTCGTTCACCGGGGTAAATGCGAGTTCAAGTTCAGATTTCGTAGGTAAAAGATCTCAAGCTGGCTGAAAGTTCGATAAAGTAATAGTTTGGTGTTCGTTTGGGCTTAATTGCAGTCTCGTGTACTGGATTAAGTGTGTTTCTGTTATTTGCCCATTTTCGATATTGTGTAAATTCTCTTCTCCTGTTTTGGAATTGATAAACGTATTTTTGATTACAAAAATCGTGGTTTTCTCGCTCGTTTCTAAATTAGTTTCTCTCTGTTTGCGCCCAGAAATCTGCCGTATGTGTGTAGAGCTCTTTCGTCGTGTTGTGCAGTTAATTATCGTGATTTGATCCTCTTTTTGCCCCAGTAGGTTATTTCTGTTGTCGCTTAACTGCACTATTCTTTGTCCTGCACTGATCAAAGCTCGGGCTAAATAATCCAAGAAAACTTCCTCACGTAAGTCGTGCATTTAAAGTTTTAAGTGCTTAATCAGACTTCTAGGAGAATTCCTAACGGAAAATCAGAAAAGTTAAGATTCTACACTTGTGATGACCATTGGCGCAAACGTTTCTTATCCAAAATTTAATAGTGACCCCCTCTGCGTCTGTATTTTCGGATAAGGCAAGCTTGCACCTTTGGTGACTGCTTAAATGCATCATATTGTATGAATGGATGTATTATATATTCCATCTGTTCATAGTGTTCAATTAATTCGAATGAGCCATATTCCTCATCGTCTAACAACGTAAAGTACAAAACATTTCTATTCTATATGTTAAAAGGAGACCTTTGATGCAAGCAATCCTTATCCGAAAGTTGATAATATTTTCGGATAAAGCAACATTGCGCCAATGGTCACTAGTTTAATCCATCATCTTGTATATTGTATGTATGGGTATTTCACTATTTCTATTAGTTGGAATGAACCAAATTAGTCATTGAAAACAAAATCAAATGGATTTGAGCAATGAAAAATGCGAAAGGTGGAGATTCTGCACGTAACATGATGGCCATTGGTGCAAACAATTCTATCCGAAAGTTGATAGTGACCTCTTTTTTCGGATAGACCACGTTTGTACCAATGGTCACTGACTTAATGAATAAACCTATATAAGATGGCCGAAAAGGATCCATTCCGTTTTTTTTTCCAACTGACTATATATACCATATTTCATTATTTTCTGCATGTTACATTGCCATGGAATTTACCCTGTATAACATCGATGGCAATTGTCGTTTACTTGTCGTCAAAATACGGTAAAGGTGTGGTAAATACAGGTACAGATACGGTAAATACAGAATTGGAAGGTGATAACTAAAATCGGCAATTTGAAAGCTGGCCAATAAGATCGCTTGACATGTTTTTTTTTAACCAATACAGTCAAGCTAATTAGTAACTGGTATTTTTAGTCGCAATTGTCTCCAATAAGCTTTAAGATTTTGTCAAATTGAAGTTGAGTCGTTGTCAATTTTCAATACGTGTATCAACATTTTAAGTGGATTAAAGTGTGAAAGAATTCCAAAATGCCGAAAATAATGGATAAGAAAATTCGATTATTTATAAAAAAGTGCGGGAAAGGTAAACTTTATGTTCGTTCAAAAAAACTGGATTTCTTTGAAAAAAATTACTGCCATTAAAGGTGATAGATTAAGGTTACTTCTTTCATATTAATTGCGGATAAATGCCCTTTTTTAAAATAACTTAAGAAAATTTTACTTATTTTGGCAACTTCGATTATATTCAAATTAACATTAATTTCGTTCTAAATAGTTGTTTTTTTTTTAATTACTACATGTAATAGACTAACCTTACCTCTTTCAGATTAAGTGGTGGTAAAGGTGTGTTTTTGTTTTAATAATTAAAGAAAAATGTACTTTTTTTGGCATCAATAAATTACTAATAGTGGGAGTTTTCTTTTGAGGTTTTGACACTCGTCTTGCGGCTGTCACCTATTAGACCAGCTAGGTTGCCAGTTCCTCTCTCAATGTCCAGAACTAGGCCTTTTCGGAAGCAGTTAGTAAGTATGCATCGGATCCCGCAATGGCCCAAAGGCAAAGTAAAGCTCTAGTTCAGTTTTACTTCAGGTTCAGGTTCAGATTTGTTCAGTTATGGTTTTCCTTTGGTTTAGTTAGTTCAGTTAAACCTGTCCTTTACGGTGATCCGTGCGGGGCGCCTTCGAACTGTTAGTTAGGTTAATTCAGTTTTACTTTGCTTTTGGTTAGTTCAGTTTTGTTGTTCCTTTGGTTAGGTTAGTTTAGTTATGTTTTCTTTTGATTTGATTAGTCCAGTCTTACTTGTCTTTTATGACGGCCCATTAGGGCCGCCTTTGCTTCTTGTTGCAGCGGCCCATTAGGCCCGCTACAACGCCTGTCTCTTGCTACACATTAAGTGTGGGCTCTGTTGGTTAGGTTAGTTCAGATTTACTTTGCCTTTGGTTAGTTCAGGTTAGTTCAGTTCTGTTCTTTCGTTGGTTAGGTTAGTTTAATTGTGTTTCTCTTTGATTTGGTTACTCCAGTCTTACTTGTTCTTTATGGCGGCCCGTGAGGGCCGCCTCTGCTTCTTGCTGCGGCGGCCCTTTAGGGCCGCTACAGAGCCTTGTGCTTCCTACACATTAACTGCATTAGGTTAGTTCAGTTTTTCTTTCTCATTGGTTAGTTCAGTTATGCGTTTCCTTTGGTTTGATCATTTCAGTTGTAATTACCTTTTAGGGCTGCCAGTTAGATCCGCTTCTGCTTTTTGTCTGAGCAGCTGTTTAGGGCCATTACGGAGCATGTTGATTGATGCATATAAATGTGAGTTCTGTTGGTTATCTTAGTTCAGTTTTGCTTTGCCTTTGGTTAGTTCAGTTCTGTTTTACTTTGGATAGGTGAGTTCAGTTGCTATTTCCTTGATTTGGTTAGTTCAGGTTTAGTTGTCCTTTACGGCGGCCGATGGACTGCCTCTAGACCTTGTCACAGTTAGTTTAGTTTTACTTAGCCTTTTGTTACCTTATTTCATGTTGCAATTATTTCTGTCTTTCTTTAGGACAGGTTAAGTTTAGTTTTTTTTTCTTTGGTTTGGTTAATTGAAATTATGCTAGTCCAGATTATTTCTTTATTTTTCCATTCTTCTTTAAATTTTGCAACTTTACATAGTGGCATTAGCATTAAAACGATCTGACATTGTCATGAATGTCATTTCATATTTGATTTTTTATAGGTTGGAAGACAAAAATAAATAAAATAATTTCAATTTGATTTATCTTTTGGTATTAATTATTTAATGAAGTGAACTTAAAAAAAGCTTTGTAGATTAAAATAATTTAATTTCAGTTCAGTTCTTGTGGCCTCCATAACCCTTGTTTTGTTCTGCAAGCTATTGTTTGGTTTTTCTTGATATAGGATCTTATTAAATACACAATACTTTTTTTAATATTTTTTGCTTTTCCAAATTTTTCGTTTTAAAGTACTTTTTGATGCCCTCTTTCTTCTAAACTTCAAAAAAACCTTGAAATCTGTAATGCTTAAAACTGACCAGACCCGTTAGGTTTAGGTCAGGTTAGTTCAGTTTGGTTTAGGCTAGTTCAGGTAAATGTAAAGTTTTGATTTAGTTAAAGTTACTTTTCGTTAGTTCAGGATAGCTCAGTTTGGTTTAGTCTAGATCAGGGTAGTTCAGTTTCGTTGAACTAATAACCTAATGGGCCGCTACAAGCTACAAGTTCACTGGTTTGTTGAGATAGGGCAGTTTAGATTAGTTGAGGTATTTCTTTTTTTTTCTTCATTTACGTAACATTTGGCAAAGTTGCATATTCGTCTTGTCGGCAATTGACCAGAAACGTTTTGGCATTTATCGCAGTTTGGAATACAGTTGTAACTTCTTTCCTTCAGTCAGCTTTTTTTTTCATTTTTTGTTTTCATATCTTGCAAAAGAACATTTACTCGCACTAAATATGAAAGAGGTAAGTTTAATCTACTACCTCCACACCTTTTTCAAGAAAAAAGCGTTTTTTCTAACGTAATCAAAGTTATTTTCAACGTAATCGAACTTACCAAAATGAGTAAAATTGTTTTAAATTATAAAAAAAAATGTATTAATCTGCACTTAGTATGAAAGAGTAAGTATAATCTATCACCTACTCATTGAATTAAAAGGTAACAGGAAGGAGCACTAAATGACATTTTCATTTAATTAGCATTAATATGACCTACGACGGAAGTTCCACCATCATGAAAAACCTCCTTCAGGAAAAATTACCCTTTTAAATTTTGATACCTGACCTGTAAAGATTCATTATCTTAATCGATTTTAAATATTTTGTATTACTTATTCCGGAAAAATCATGGTTAGTTGTACGGCATGCCATCGAACAAAATCACCTGCCGCTAAATTGTAGAAAACCACTTTCCATCGGTAAGTATATTATTTGAACTTTTTTTGTTAAGTAAGAAACACGTAAGAGTAATTAAAAAAATTGCTGAGTATAGTCAGTAGAATTGCGATAAAAATTGTGATCATGTTTTACCAATAGTCCCTAAATTATTATAGATTTTCACTAGAGAAAGCTATAAGACGAATTTGGATTCGGTTTCTGAACAAAGCAGATGTAACCGGAGACGTTGAAAATAGTTTCCTTTGCAGCCAACATTTCGAACAATGCTGCTTTGACCGAAGCTCGCCGGTAGTAGCACGATTAACTGTTACTGCTACACCCACAATAAAAATTACCCGAACTAAATGTAAGTGAATGGAGACAGTTTAAGTAAAATATTCTCTCTGTAAGCAAAAAAAGCAAAATATGTGAAATCTTTTTGATTTTCACCTCCGATATCGACACATAAATCCGAGTTGCAAATTTATAAGTACCCTAAATAAGTAAGTAGGTATAGTTCGATTTTCAGTTTTCCTTTGTAAACGAGGCCCCAAAGATGGGTTATTTTTATCATGTAAGCGACCATATTTTTAAAATCCACGCTCTGAACCCTACATATTATATCTGTATTTTCTTTGCATTTGCGAGAAGAGCAACTTGTGTATTATAAATAAAATTCCAGAAAAATTTTAGTTTTTCTGCAAACATATACGGGGTCTCTGAAAAAAAAATCCTACATTTCTATTTGATTCTTCTTTGCATTTTGGAGCAATCGTCCGTTGTTTTACTATTGGACCACCCTTATACTTAATGAATCAACATGCAATAGGTAACTATTTTTATTTTTAAGACATGCAAAGGCAATGCTCATATATCTCACAATCAACTCATAAAAACTGGTGCCATAGACAGTCATTCTGCTGGAAATAGTTAACTTAAAAAGAAAATTGGCTGATATGTGAAATGTTATAATTGTAAAACATAAAAAAATACGATATCTAGGAAAAACTAGTAAATTCAATAAGGAGCTAAAAGTTTGTAGTTCATGTTTGTGGTCAGTTTGTAGCGGTCTGAAGAAGTCCTCGCACACTCCACACACTTTACTATTAACTATTTACGATTCACAGATGATATTCGAATCGTAACTACTATATAAAGGCTAGAGCAGGACGAATAAGTCTGTGAAACTTTGTCCTTTACTGTTAAGTTTAATAATTATAAGTAATTACTTGTTTTTACTAATTATAGATAATTTAGAAATGCATGGATATCTATCTGACTTAATAAACTATTTGTAATATATAATGTATTTGTTACTCTCACTACTAATATAATTATTCTCGCTACAAACCATTATATGCAAACCTATATTATGTTTATTTCTAAAGAAAATCAAGACACCTATTCCTAATCCCTAAGTAAGCCCAAATTATTTATTTCAATGTACAAAACATAATATAAAAAGAATTATCAAGCAACAACGAAAAATATACAATCAAAACCGTTTATAATTTTTACAAGTACACCAATGACTATTGGAAATGTTTATCCGCCATCTTGAATGACAGTTCACAAATACTTTTTACAAGCACGCCAATGAATGGCGGAAATGCAACCATCTTGAAGAACCTAGCTTATAAATTCAACCTAAAAATCAAGTTTTGACAGAAAAGCACAATCTTCCTTCCTGACTCTTTTAATTCAATGCACCTACTGTATTTTTTTTTTAAGAAAAAACGTGTTTTTTTGAACGGACAAAATATTTACCATCCCCAAAAGTGCTTTCCAAAAAAAGATTTGCAATATTTTTGAGGTAAGAACGCATACAAGTATAATTTTTTCTTGTATTGGCTGTAGGACCTATTTGAGGACTCTAAATACTACTAAATGTCTTCATTCATAAGATGTTAATAATGATTTAAGTATACAAGTATTATGTACTATAGTAAATTTTTAAAAAAAAAACCTAGCCAAAAAAAAACCAGCACCCCCGACACACAAAAACATGTATACGACAGTACTACAGTTCACATGTCAGTTAACCCCGCTCCTCGGCCCTCACACAAATTCACCTTCCAGCTGCCACCTATTAAAGGGCTGAACGTTGGGCTTGAAACCGTGAGTCACAAACATTACAAAAAATGCGCCAGGCGAAAAGGAAAATCATAGAAGAAGACATTTTGAGTGGTAGTAGACGCTCATCCAGAAAAGCTGAAGGTCTCCTGACCCGCGATGCTGTAAAGCGACTCACATCCAGAAGATTTGCTACTAACACAAGCACCAAAAAGCCATTCAAGTTTAAATTGCCCCGGGTAGGGTGCCAAAAAGCGATTTCATACACGACCTGTAAGGAAATTACTTATTACCAGGTACTCATTAATTATTTTGCAAAAGTCTAATTTTTCATATACGAGCATACGGGGTGTTCATTATAAAACTTCATCTAGTGGGCTGTGAAATGTCAAAAGAAAAGGATGAAGAAACAAAAATCAATCTATTTTGATTATGTCATCCTTTTCTGTCAAAATTTCATAGCCTGCTAGATGAAGTTTTATAATGAACACCCCGTATATTTCGCTTGGGTTTACAAGAGACATCGTCACGTTCACTCAGTGCGCTATTATATACTGGAACCTTAATTTTGCAAATATCAAATTGTATAGGGTTCCAAAAACTACTCTACTAAATGTGAGAAAAATAGTACATATTCTGGTTGCTTTGGTAAAGATAAAAATGTTTAGTGGCACTTCCAGTTTAAGATAAACAAAAAAAATTATGGATTCTAATTGATTAAATAGATGGGTTTTCAATATACTTTTACATGTTCTTTATTTTTAGGTGAGTACCTACTAGAACTGTACAAAACATTATATAACAACAAGCCCTCGACAAGGATAAAGCAGACCAAGAGACATAGATAGACGTAAAAAAAAAACTAACAATTTTGAAGAAATGAATAAGGACGACTAAAATGGGAAATAATAAAATAATAATTTATTTTTTCCTCGAATAATATTGTTGAACATAATATAGCTATATTATGTAAATAATGTTGGAAATAATGATAGAAAGTTGGTACTCATGGTAAGTTGTAAAACTGTAAAATTTCACTTTTTGGAACGCTCAATATACGTAAAAAGAAATAGGCTCCCGAATTTTAATACCTTAGTGTATATTATATGATGATGAATGACAATAAGCTTAAAGTTTTGGAATTGAATGAAAAGTAGCGATATTCATTTATTGTAGATAACTACTAAATCTTTGAGGCGGAAAGTTCATTTCTTACTACTTACTTTTGGGTGAAGCCTCATACACTTTTTTGCCCGATTCGTTCGTTGTTGGAGAAAGAATCTCGATCGAAATTATTCACAGTAAAATTACTGCGAATAATAATTTACCCTAGAAAGGGCTCGACCTAGTTGACGTTTCGGCAACTTCTCTGCTGCCTTCTTCAGAACTATCTAGATAGTTACAGTTACATAGTTCTGAAGAAGGCAGCAGAGAAGTTGCCGAAGCGTCAACTAGGTCGATTCGTCCGAGCCCTTTCTAGGGTAAATTATTATTCGCAGTAATTTTACTGTGAGTAGTGCGAAATTCTTTCTGCAACAACGAACGAATCGGGCAAAAAAAGTGGATGAGACTTCACCCAAAAGTAAGTAGTAAAAAATATTCATTTATTGCTAATAACCGTCAAAGTTCAATAATTAAATTAACCGTTAAAATCCCATAAATTAGTTATCGTAAGAGTTAATAACTATGAATAAATTAGTTGCCTTAAAATCTGAAATAATTCGAAGGCTTAAGAGTAAACAATATCCATAACCTTAAACCCATTTATCAATCACTGTCAGTGTCCGTTATATATATTGGGTAAAACAGGTCAAATTTCCAAGGCTAACAAGATGCAAAAAAACTGGAACAGTATATTTAAAAGTCATCTTTAGTTTTTAGGAGAAAGAAATAAATTTTTGAGTCGCTTCAACCCTTTAATCTGACAGGAGAATAAAAACCAAATCAATTACTAAATTAAACATAAATTACTTGCTACTTAAATTAAAGCCTGTTAAATTTACAAATTTGCAAAGTTTAACTGGCCGCCATTTTGGATTGGTTTGATCAAATAACATGAAATTCGGCAAATTAACCAATTTTTATGAGACCTTCAAAACGAGACATCACTCGACTCCATTTTCGATTAAAAATTTCAAGGTCAAGCTTTTTATTTTAATTTCAGGCTTACCCCCACTGGGTAAGTGGGACCTCCGGGGGTAAGCCTGCTACCAACTTTTATGGGTTCTTAGGAAAACGACAGTGGGTGATGATTCAAATTGAGATTGGATCACTATTTACGTCGTACTGTGGGTCATAAGATATGGGGAAAGTCCCGACAGCTACCCTCAAGCCGGAGAGTGGTCGTGGGTAGAAGTATCTTGATATAATTTATAGGCGCCATCCACTTTTACACCCCTATAGGATCTCAAGATCCCTCACTGTATATAAATAAGTGAAACAAAAGCGGGAAACGATAAATGCGGAAACGTAATAATAACCAATCTCAGCCTATTATTTGAATTTAATACAATAAAATAAACTAAATAATCTGGGTCTGTACAATTTAGGTACACTAAAGCTGCTCAACAGCAACTTCGCTTTTAAAGATGAATACAACGACCCTGTTTGGTCGTACGGCCGAACAAAAATCAATATTACAAACAGCTGATTGAAGTAACTCTAAGATGTTAAGACTAAATTTAGGTACTTGGTTTAAGGTTAGAGCACAGTGTTATAGTTCCAGATAGGTACCTTTAATCGCAGAAATAAATTTTAAGGATATTTCCTCAACCAAACTACTCAAACCAGGTTAACAAAAAAGTCAACCACTCGAATTTCTTTGATCCGTGGTCCAAACCGTGACGTCAAACTTAACTAGACCTGCCACCGGGGATGGTGTGCCTGTTACCATGTGTATATAGTTAAGTTGTTTGTTTAAGTTTCGTTTATTTATAGTCAAATCAAAAATCTAGTGAATACGCTAAATGCAGCACATTTCTGGTTTTCCTTTCCAATTTTGTACCGGCTTTTCTTGGAAAAAGAGTATAAATTCCAAAGAAAAAAGTGGCAAAGTTCTCGACCATGTCAGTGCGAGTTTCTTCTTCTCGGAATCTCTTGGTAAATAAAAAAAATCTGGAAAGTAGAAAGAAGATAAATATGAAAAAACTTTTGTGGAGAGTGATGCTTGGTGAATTATTAACGCCTAATAATTCCTCCACTTTCTTCAATTTTTGTAACAAAAGATTACCGTGATGTCATTAGGTTAACCCTTAACGTCACTAACTTAACTTAACCACTCTAGTGGTCTAGATCGAGGAAATATCCTTTTCGTTTTATTATATAGCCTGCGTTCCTATATTATAAAGAAGCAAGTTTCTCGGGTAATCGGTCAATTGCCGATTACCCGAGAAACTTGCTTACAGATATATGAAATATTTCTGTAATCTGCTCCTTTAGCTATATTAGACTGTACGTAAATATGTGTGCTTCCATTAAAAAAAAAATCAAGATGTCGTCGTATCTGACAAACCTAGCAGCCAATAAATGCGGGAGATGGATCCAAGGTCGGTCTTAGGTGTCATACGGCCCTCATGTATCAACGTTTTAAGAAGTGTAACAGAAAAGCTGCTAGTCGAGTGAGCGACTTAAAATGATATCAATGATATCTCTGTACAAAAAAATAGCAAAACTATACTAAATAATTCTGGTTATTATGATTGGTTGCAGCTGTACTGATGTCATACCCTGCTTCTATATTTTTGACCAATCACTGTAGAGTACTATGAATTGTCATTGGCACAATAATAAACAATAGGGATTCCTATTCAATTATTCAATCAGGTAAGTGTTTAATTTCTGTCAATCGATAGCAACACATTTCAAAATACTGATATAAAAACAAAAACTGTAACAAGCCACTTATCCTCGGAGGTTCAAGGTAGAGGGTTGAAACTACCCAAAAATTTGTTCCTCATAAAAACTAAAGTTGACGTGTCCGAGTGATTTTCGATGTATATACTCTGAATAATGACGACATGCAATTTTACAATGAATTTGCAATAGACATTTTCATAGGGTGGGAATCTATAAGCCTGTTAGAATCCCAAACTTTAGCAGACTTTCCAAAAGTGTGATTGGTTTTAGATGGTTGCTTATGAAATAAAGAGAAAAATATACAATTAACTAATAATCTATTTACAAAAACGAAATTAATGTACACATCGGTGAATGATCTAAATTTTACTGCTAATCAACGTAGTATTTGTAGCTTCTGAGATGGTAACGTTAACCAAAGTTCAAACACATAACTGAGTCCTACCTATAAGTACAATGCAGTTGCTGGTATGCAACCGAACGGGTTTTTCGACGCATCTACTTACTATGTACAGTTTTTGGTACTCTAACTATTCGCATAACATCAAGCCTTTAGAAGGTTTTGCAGCCAAATGACCTAAAACCCTACTTTCTTAGGGATATGATGGAGACTGTCAACTTGTTAACAATCTCGAGGTGCTGTAGCACAGAGAGGGGTTTTATACGTGGGAATCACCCGGGAAAGATAAACTTTGTACGTTGATGAAATTTAACTGACTGGGCAGATAATGGGGGCAAATATGCCGAGACGTGATAGAACTCAATTGTGACAACTTGAAAAGCTTTTTTTTTAAGTCAGAAACAACGTGACGTGACAGCTCACCAGCTCTCGGGCAGTTACCTGGCTGGTGGTACTATTGTCAGAAGTGGAGATATAGAGGACATGATTATCACAACTAGATTAAGTTAACATTTAATTTACAATATTGCGGTTTCGCAACATTCTCCCGCGCGTTGAAGTGTTAACTTCTAAAACTATAATGACAAAAACTTATGTTTACAAAAAAATGCAATACAATACCTAGCTGAACTTAGTCATAAAAAGGGAGAGGACATACTTTAGTAATGCTTCTGGTGTATAATCCATCTTTAGTTTTAAGAGAAACCAGTCGAACATTTTTATCAGATCCAGGAATCACTTCTATAATTCTAGCCAAAGACCATTTGAGTGGTGGAACATCGTCTTCTTTTACCAATACTAACATATTAGGTTCAAGATTTGGTTGAGTATGGTACCACTTTGGACGATGTTGCAACAAATTCAAATAATCTTTTGACCACCTTTTCCAGAAATGTTGTTGTATGTTGCTGAGTTTTTGATACAATGACATTCGCCCTTCTGACACATTGGAAAGATCCTTTTCAGGATATGCCGTAATTCTAGTTCCAATGAGAAAATGACCTGGGGTCAAACTTTGCAAGTCATTTGGATCATTAGATAATGGACAAATGGGCCTTGAGTTTAATATTGCTTCTATTTGAACTAACACCGTATAAAACTTGTGAAAAGTAAGGGTTAAATTTCCAATTATCCTTTTGAGGTGATGTTTGGTACTTTTTACCGCTGCTTGAGTGTGGACTCCTTGGAGGAATAAATTTAAATTCAGTTTCATTGGATGATAGAAATTCTCTAACAGAATGACATACGTCTTGATTCAAAAAAAAATCGTACAAATGATTTAGTTCATTTCTGGCACTCAAGAAATGTTTGGCATTGTCGCTATATATAATTAATGGATTAAACCTTTTGAAAGACATTAAAAATTCTTCAGTGGAAGGAGCAGTTACCAGTTCCAAATGAACAGCTTTGGTAACCATACAAAGAAATATCGCTATGTAACATTTCTCTGATGAGGCCATTCGAGTTTTTGAAGTTTTAAGCATAAAAGGTCCGGCATAATCTATGCCAACTCCACTAAAACAACGATTAATATTAATTCTATCAGAAGGGAGATTACCCATCAATTGCTCAGCTGGCTGAGCTTTAAATCGATGACAAACAACACATTGTTTGACAACCTTTTTTATTTCTTTTAACGCATTTAAAGGCCACTCTTTATGTCTTAAATTGTAAATTAACCTAAGGACATAAGCAAGAGACCGCTGTAGTCTCGAAAAAGATGAAAATCTTTCAAAAAATTCGCACCAAAACGTATGTTCGTTTAAAAGCTGATTGGTAATCAATGAAGTCTTGCGTTCTTCTAGTAGGGATGAATTTGGAAAATTCACTGAACTTAATGATAGAATGATTAAATTAGGTTCGTTTAAAAATTTTGGTCCGTGAAACCATAATTTACATGCAAAAACATCCTTACATGCAACACTTCTTGAGGCGAGATCAGCTGGCTGCATTCTCGATTGATTTGACGTGACACCAAAGATATTTTGAAGTAAGCTCTTGTATTTCAGATACTCTATTTGCAACAAAGGTTGCCCATCGAGAAGGCTCTGATCTTATCCAACATAAAGCTATCAAAGAATCAGACCAAAGAACTACTTTTCCTGGCGAAAAGCGTTTGTCGAATACATTGACTAGTTTTGAAATTAATTTAGCAAGAAGCAACATAGCACAGAATTCAAGACGAGGCAAACTT
The DNA here is from genome assembly GCA_951812265.1 of Taphrorychus bicolor. Classification (NCBI taxonomy): domain Eukaryota; kingdom Metazoa; phylum Arthropoda; class Insecta; order Coleoptera; family Curculionidae; genus Taphrorychus; species Taphrorychus bicolor. Next base: position 25,270,627 of record OX638300.1, on the reverse strand, counting down.
ATTACCTTCAATGGAGCCACTCTTGACCTTGAAGAAACTAAGTTACTAGAGATAGTACCATCTTTATACAATGCTCGAGCATAAACGCATGCTGCATAAACCTTTATACTGGCATCTGCAAATCCATGGAGTTCAATGTTAACAATATCTTTATCACAAAAAAGATATCTAGGAATTTTAAGATTTTTTAACAATGGTAATCCATCTATAAATGATTTCCAATCGCTCAAAATAGATTCATCAGTAATAGCAGAGTCCCAATCAACTTTAGCTACCCAAAGTTTTTGCATTAGTAGCTTTCCCGTAACAACTACTATAGAGAGAAATCCCAAAGGATGAAAACACTGTGCTATGCAGGACAGAATTTTTCGTTTTGTAATAGAATTTTCAAAGGTGTTATCAGGAATAGATATGGAAAATTCATCGTCATTAGAATTCCATTTTAATCCTAGCACCTTATTGGACATGTTATCAGTTTTGATATCATACTCATTCTGAGTTTCGTTGGCTTTTCCCTGTAAGCTCAAATGAAAATTTGATGACCATTTGTGCAATTGAAAACCATGTCTATTTAATAGAGTGTTTAGTTGGTTATATAAACATTGAACTTCTTCATACGTATTAGCACCACTCAGTATATCATCGACATAACATTGTGAAATCAAAGCATCAGAAGCAAGGCGGTACTCAAAAGAATTTCGAAGCCCAATTTCTTTGATAACCCTAGTGGCTAAAAATGGGGCACAAGTTGTCCCATAAGTTACCGTGCTAAGTTCAATACAACGAAAGGGTTCCTGTGGAGTATCTCGCCATAGAATGTTTAAAAGAAATCGGTGTTTAGGGTCAACTATAATTTGTCGATACATTTTTTCAATGTCACAAGTAATGACATATTTAAAAGTCCGGAAACGACATAGAATATCAAATAATTCAGCTTGCACCTGATATCCCTTGAGGGTTATATCATTTAAAGATATGCCTGATTGAGTTTTGCACGAAGCATCAAAGACTACGCGCAGTTTGGTAGTTATATGATCCTCCCTTATCACTGCGTAATGAGGTAAAAAGTATCTAAAGTTACCATCACCATTTACTAAAGAAAAAGGAATCAATTTGCAGGGATCAAGAAGAATATATCGATCAATAAATGTTTTATATTCTTGACGTAAAACTTCATTTTTATGACATTTTGCCTCTAACGATAAGAAACGTCTTTTAGCTATTTGAAAAGAATTTCCCAGTTTTGAAATGTCTTCAAAGGACTTAAGAGGAAGTTGAACCTGAAATCTAGCATTAGGCAAAATAAGGGTTGCTTTATTGAAGATATCTTCAGCGAGCTTTTCGTCCATTGATTGATTTTTGGCCATATTGTCAACTTCTTCCAATTTTCAAAATTGTTCAATACATTTTGAAAGATCACGGTTAGAACATGACAGAGAATTCTGAGCGAGGTTACAAACTGACGAAAATGAGGCTAAAATATTGTTATTTGACAAACAATTCTGAGGTACAGGTCCAGCAATAATCCATTCTAGATGAGTGTTCATCAAGATATGAAGATTATTTCCGAGTTTAAACATTCCAGGGGCGAGTAAAGAGTAATATAAATCAGCTCCAATGAGAATGTCAATATCAGATGTGGAGTAAAAAGTGGGGTCTGTTAAATTACATAATATGTATGAAGGGATGTTGAGTGTGTCAATATTTACAGAACATTGTGGTAGTTTGACTGTTATTATTTCTAACAAATAGCAAGATAATTGATACCTTTTGTGAAAATTTACATTAGAAAATATACAGATGTCAACCATCTCATGAGACATGGTGGAACTGTTAGCAAGTCCTAAAATCATAAAAGGTTTTGACGAAGGAGACATTTTTAATTTTTTTACTAGAGCAGCAGTAATATAGGATGTTTGAGAGCCGCTATCTAATATAGCTTTGACATCGTATATATTGCCATTCGAATCATACACCGAAATGAGAGCACTGGCTAATAAAACCATACTGTTTTTATACGCTAACGCTGAAGCAGATACACTATTTTGCTGTGAATCATTGGAATCAGCTTGCATTGATGTGTGAGTAGAAACCATATTTGACTGAAAAGGTGACTGAGTCATTTGACTTTGAGGAAAGTTTTGATTTCCTTGTATTTGAATGAAACTGGATGTATTTGGTTGTGATTATTGTTTGAATGTGAAACAGAAGAAAGCCTGATTATGAGACGCATTATTACGAATTTGAGAAGACGCAAAGGGGGTATTATGATCATTATTATGCAATAGTGAATGATGCTTCTGACTGCATGTCAAAAACTTTCTAGAGGCAGGACATTGATTGGCTTGATGTTGACTTCCGAGACAATTGAGACATAAATGTTTAGATTTTACAAAGTTTCTTTTTTCAAAATAATTTAAAGCTTTAAATTTATTGCAATTATAAATTTTGTGAGCAGGGTCTTTGCAGAATAGGCAAGTTTTCGTTAAAAAAGGAGCGGTTTCACTTGTCAAAAGAGACGTACTTTTTCGAGATGTTTCTGTGACACCCAAATTTTCCAAAACAGTACAACGTTTTTCTAAAAATTCAAAAAATTCATCGAGATGTGGCAATCTGTCAATATTTCTTTCAAGTTCAAAAGCCTTGCGAGTACCATAATCAATTTTTTTCACTAAATAAATGAATCAACAACATTTGTAGAAGTTCTGAATCAGAGTATTTTAAATTTGTTAGAGAACCCAGATTGCGCTTACAATTTGTGACGAATTCTCTTAATGTTGCAGCAGTGCATTTTTGCATAGATGGCATGTCTAACAGTGATGTAAGATATGCATTTATAACAGCTGATTTGTTCTCGTAACGTTTTTTCCTAGAGTGATACAGGACGCTTATTCTATAGGAAAGAGTGAAAGTGAAAGTGAGAATTGCTGGCCAATGGAATTCGTCAACAGAATGTTTTGACCAATCAAGGTTGTCAAAATTCTCACTTTCACTTTCACGCTTTCCTATAGAATTTCCTATAGAAGCGTCCTGCAAGTCAAAAATTATCGTTTGTGGCTATCAAACTATCAAGTAGTTTAAGAAGTTCATCTCTTAAAAATTATTTAAGATACATGAACTTCTGAATATTTGACAACGATTGATTGTCTATAATAAGAGCTTGAAATAATTCAATGAATGATTGCCATTCGGCTGTGTTCCCTTTAAAAGGCTTGATTCCAATTTGCGGCAACTTAACTTCTATGTTAGGTAAACCTACATTACATGGTGAATTAGAACACGCAGAAAATTGCTTAACGGCGGTAGTTGAAGGCGAAGATAAATTTTTAATGCATTTTTTGAAGTCGGCTACACTATTAAAGTATTGATCATCAACTATTGATCTATCTTCTCCATCCCTGGTGTGTTCAACAGAGTAACTACATTCCATTACACCCTTTACATTGTCATACGTATCACATGCAGCATCAAGTCGCGCTAGTCTAGTTTCAAACTTGTAAATGTCCGTTTCACTGTCTTTGTGGTCATTAATCCAACTACAAAGTCTGGTTATATTGCGTTTTGCAATGGTACGTTGAGATGTAAGACTTTCAAATTACGTCATTCAGAATATTTGAAAACGAAAGCAAAATAAAAACGTTAAAAAAAATATATATAAATGTAGCTAACGAAAATTATCACCAAAGATATAGCAACTGTCAATTTACTCCAGAAACAACCATACGGCTCGAAGGACCAATGAATAATGACGACATGCAATTTTACAATGAATTTGCAATAGACATTTTCATAGGGTGGGAATCTATAAGCCTGTTAGAATCCCAAACTTTAGCAGACTTTCCAAAAGGGTGATTGGTATTAGATGGTTGCTTATGAAATAAAGAGAAAAATATACAATTAACTAATAATTTATTTACAAAAACGAAATGAATGTACACATCGGTGAATGATCTAATTTTACTGCTAATCAACGTAGTACTTATAGCTTCTGAGGTGGTAACGTTAACCAAAGTTCAAAAACATACCTGAGTCCTACCTATAAGTACAATGCAGTTGCTGGTATGCAACCGAACGGGTTTTTGGACGCATTTACTTACTATGTACAGTTTTTGGTACTCTAACTATTCGCATAACATCAAGCCTTTACAAGGTTTTGCAGCCAAATGACCTAGTAGTTGTAGCACAGAGAGGGGTTTTATACGTGGGAATCACCCGGGAAAGAGATACTTTGTACGTTGATGAAATTTAACTGACTGGGCAGAGAATGGGGGCAAATAGGCCGAGACGTAATAGAATTCAATTGTGACAACTTAAAACGCTTTTTTTTAAATCAGAAAAAACGTGAGGTGACAGCTCACCAGCTCTCAGGCAGTTACCTGGCTGGTGGTACTATTGTCAGAAGTGGAGATATAAAGGACATGATTATCACAACTCTACTCTGTTTTCAAACTAGGAGGAGTAAAGTCCAAAGATAGATTTACGCGATAAAAGTTACCAAAAAAGTTACTAGAATTATCGTAGACTAGGATATTCAATAGACATGCGAACCGGGCCAGCGCCATGCAGCCAACGTCATTTAGCAGAACTTCTTATCTCTCTTTCTTTGTAAATATTATTGACTAGCTATCTCTTTCTCCTAGAACACGCCAAGTTCTCGAGGCGTCGGGTCTTTAATGAAACATGTTTATGATGTATTATTTTCTTTTTATGAAATGAGGTTATGTTATAATATGTTTACTTTTTTCAGTTAAAGAGTATGAAAAATTATTTGTTTTAAGCCAATAATGAAGTTTTTCTATTAACATCGTTATGTAACTGTATAAAGGAGGTCCTATTCTTCGCTATCTATCCTTAAGAACGCGGCAGTGTGAATTTAAAAGCCTAAAAAATGGTTTGTAAAAAGTTACAATCCAAAATCTCTAGAACGTTCTTTAGTTTCTTCATCATACCTATGCTCACATAACTTTCATGAAGATGAAGAGTGTTTTTTGAAGATAATACAATATGCAGAACCAATAACAGTTCTTCACGGTACCTATAAGTGTAATCGAGAGTGAACTACATTATCCTAATGCAATTGTTCTGATACCAAGCGTTTTAAGCAAACATACCTACTATACTTTCCAACTAACTGGAAAAAGTGAGAAAGAATGAGTAGCAAAATAGTAAACTGAAAGCTGATGTTTTGGAAATGAGTTGTTGTGAATAACCAATATAACCACCATAACTAATGCGAGTGCACTAAACCCATTTCCATACTATGCATTTTGTGGGATCAATAAGTTATGTATTTCAGTACTGCTTTTTTATTAGCACTTGCATTTGAGTGCAAATATTAAAGATATCTAATTTAACAACAGCTCCCACAGCTTATTGGTTCCACAAAAAAAGATCAGTGACCATGGGTGGTTGAAGACAAAATAAAGACAAGTTATTCCATTTGCTGGAACAAGGTAACACACACTAAGGTGCAATTATACAAGTTACACTCAAAATCCGGTTCAGCTAAACTCAACTGTAAGTTGAACTCACCCATAAGAAAGTTGGGCTCAAGTACCAGTTGAGTTTTGCTGAACCTGACTTAAAGTGTGGCTTGTACATTCAGGCCTAAAAAAACTCACACAAGACTTAACTTCAGACATTCTTCCTGTGCCACATACGAGTTGTACTTTCTATTTGTATTGTGTTTTTTACATAACATGTGTCATATACCAACCCTTATTAAAAGATATGTAGAAAATAACACATATTGTTGTGTAATTTTTAATTTATGTGGTAAAACTAGGTATGTTTGAGTATTAGTTCTAGTTATTTCCAACATCCTTGATTAAATTTCTAATATAATTCATATATTGCGAACAGGGGGATATTGCAAACAGGGGAATATTGCAAACAGCTATTTTTATTTACAACAGTTATTCTTTTTTTTCCTCACTTTAGCAGATTTTAACATAATATTTTTTGTGTCAAAAACTGTCCACTAAAATTCTGGACTTGACATGAGCGACAAACCATGAGGGGGTACCTATGTATGCTACAAATACTGTCTACAAGATACTGAAGTTTAGTTAAAAATTTTGAAAAGATCTGGAACGGAAAGATAAACATACCTGTTTGTGTTCTAAAATGTCCAGTCCCTTTTACATAACTGAAAAATATATTATATGAAATTTTAGTTATAACCAAATTTAAAAGTTAAAACTAAAACAAAATACAGGTTGGTTTTAAGACATGTGTTTATTAAGCAAACTCTACTTATTTTTCGATAACCTGTTACCAGTATGTCCTAATGCTCTCTATAGACACCAAGAAATCTATTAAGCACTGTGAAGGCTAGTTAAAATGCATTATGGTCTATGATGCCATGGTGCAATAGACTAGCAACCATTGGGCATAAGGGAGCTCGTTTTGCCCATTGCCTCATCGACAAAACGCCTGATGGAAGAAATTCCACTGAACCAGACCAGACCAGGGCTTCAAAGCTACGCTTTAGAATGTAGGCTATGAAATTTTGACAGAAAAGGATGATCAAAGTAAATGGACTTTTGTTTCTCCATCTTTTTCTTTTGACATTTCACAGCCAACTAGATGAAATTTTCTAATGAACATCCCGTAAACATACTGCTGTGCTAGTTTGTATGGTAGCGGGAAATGTGAGATGAATTAGGGGATTACGTAGACAATTTTATGGTCTACCGAAGTTCTAATGTTGAAATTAAACTTGCCAAGCCAATCACTGTTATAAATTCATTCTAAAATCACATTCAAAAATATGAAAGAAAATTAGTATAAAAGTACCAAGTGCAGAAATGGATCATTATCAAAATACAAGAGAACATAGATAATTTGAAATTTCACCATATCAGTTAGAGCCGAATTCTACAAACTGAAACTGATACCAATAATATTAAAATGATTAAAATGAAATTAAAGAGATTAAGATTTAAAGTGATTAAAAAGCAGACCGTTCAATTGTACTCCAGAGGGTGTTACAAAGTTTATGGTAAAGTGCACTAGGTAGTTGTTACACCTAGTGCTAATTAAACAGTTATTTTAGTTGAAAGCTAATAAAGCATTATAATTCTAGATAAATCGACCTTTCATCTAAAAAACGAAGATCAAGCAAATCAGTTTAGTAGTTTTTCCTACTTTTGATTGATTAATTAATTTAGATGACGAGTGTTTTTGTAACTTTACCCAATCTCTGGGCTCAGTACAAAAGAAAGCATCTTTTCTCTAGTAACAAAATTTACCATATTGTGACTTCTTATAGTATAATGGTTACTTATCAAGTTAACTATATCAAGTAAACAATTTGTAAGTTAAAATTACTGAGATATGCTAAAGGGGGTTTTATAACATAGTAATGTGTTATAGGTATAAGCAATGCTATGCTATACTTTCATTGTGACTTGAATTTTCATAATTGTGTTCTAACTGGGCAGCACACGCAAGTAATGAAACTCAATTTCCAACCCTAAAAGTTCACTTTGACCCTAGCATTGTTTCCAAATTTCCAAAAGGAAATTTTCCTTCTATCGTTCATAGTTTAATTACAAAATTGTACCTGTTGAAAGTTAGTTCAATATTAAATTGACGTAGTACATACTATACAGAAATCTTATTGATTTTTGGGTTATGTCAAATATTTATATATAATGAGTTTAGACGTCCTATGAGAAATTAAAAATAAACTCAGGTGTAAACAATGTAAATATTTACGCAAGGCTTGAATTACATTCCCGATTCCCGTCAAACAATTACAAGCAAAATATGATTATTCATACACATTTACTAATGGGTGTTCAGTAAGAACGTTAACAAATTGGCTGTGAAATCTTGAGAGAAAAAGATAGAGTATGACGTCTATTTCTAATTTCTTGGTCCACCCACACTTTTTCTTTGGTATGTCCCTTATTGACCCAAGTTTCATCAAGATAAAAAATGGGACGCTTTTCACGCCTGTACCGCTGGATACTTCTTAAATATGTATTTCTCCCTACGACAATGTCACCTCGTTCAATTAAAATACTCTTGAGGTTTCTTTTCATGTACCTATATAGAATAATAATTTTAGATCCAAGCATTTCAATACTTTGAAAAACTTACTTAAAATTTATTTGCTTCATTAGACGGTACAAAGATGTTCGGGACATTAATGGCATATCATTGCGACTTTTTAAGACCTCAAGTATTTTATTTAGAGTGGGAATTTCATTTAAAAAAAAAAGCTATGTACAAGCCTCCTTATTTCATTTTTTTGGCCTTCATTGAGAGTTTAAACGGTCCCAATTCTTCCACCACAATGCTTGGAAGCGACAACTTTTCCGGTTTCCTTATACTCTTTAAGAGTGCGGTAAACTGTGGACTTCGCAATCCCTAAACATAATTAGAAATACCCAAAAATGTTTAGCCCCTTTAGGGAATAATATAAAGGAGTCAGTTTTTACCTCCTGCTTCAGCAATTTTCGAAACCAGAAAAGATGTTTTTATTAAAGGCTTGTCCGATGTTAGTTACTTGTATACATTTACAATATACCGGGTGTCCAGCAGAACCCTGGACATAGGAGATTAACATGGGAAATCGGTTTTTATTTTTTTGCGCCTGTACGGTTGATTTGATTGAAAAACTTTGAGTAAAGTTGTAGAGTTTATGGTCAGTTATCATTCTGTAATTTTTTCAATACCACAGTTTTGGCTTTTTTTTGGAAAAAAGCCTCGAAAAGTGCAAAAATTTGAATTTGGCGCGTCACCCCCGCCATGCATGTGCAGTGTCGCCAACATAATAATTTCTTATGTCAGAGTCAGAGCAGATTTTCCTTTCTTATTTATTTTGAGGGACTATCGTATAGTAATTAACGTGGTTATGCAGTGAAAATTAACCGAAAACCTGACGATAATGTTCTTAAATCATACGGTAAGTAAAAGTTACGTTTATTATTTGTGTATGGCTGGTTGTCTAATTCATTTTAGATTAGCAACAGACAATGGATAGTAGAGAGTTTGTGGGAGACCCTCCTCCTCCCAATCTCACTCCTCCTCCGAAAACCTATGAGAGAGCAAACTCCTCCTCCGAAAACCTATGAGAGAGCAAACTCCTCTTCCGAAAACCTATGAGAGAGCAAACTCCTCCTCCGTCCGATACACAACCATTGCCCCACCACCATTACCCCCACCATCATCATTAACTTATATAAATATTGAAATGCAAGTTGTGGTACGAACAACAAGAGATAGTTTATAGTTGAAAAGGGTTTATTTACAAAAATGTCGTTCTCTAAATTTGCTAGTCAAAGTAATGATTCTTCAGTCAGAGTCAATGAATGACTCTGACTGAAGATGAGTGGATCACCTTTTGCAAGTATGAAGGTGTAATTGCAAATTATTTCTACTATCCTGGTGTTGATACATCTACCATTCAATGTGAAAACATTACTTTAAGTTTTGAGAAAATTAATGACTTTCCAGTTCTAAAGATTAACAAGGCAGACTCTAATTATATCTATCTTGGCCAGGAATCCATTGATAGTTTGTGGAAACTGAAAGATTTGATAGCATATAAATATAATATAATATATTATAAAAGAACAAAACTTTGAAAATTACTTTAATGTGTACAAAACATCAACTGCAAATCAAATTGGCGACTTGCTCACCAATGTTTATAATGTTTTAAATCCAAGTGAAAATCCAAATAGTGAGAATGTCAGCACCATGTTGGAGTATCTAATATTATATCCAGACGAGTTGGAAAGCCGACTGCAGAAGCATGGAACAAAAAGGAAATATTATAAAGAAATATGTGACTATTAGTGAAAGTAGTAATAAACTACATGTGCTAAGAACGTGGGAATTTGCATATAGACAAGCTCGAAAAAGTGAATATCATCAATTATATTGTGATAGACTGCGATTCGAAAAAAGAATTGCTAGCTGTAGTTACATAATTAATCCTATACTAAGTGAAGAGCATAGAAATAAAATATATCTAAACCTATGTAATAAGAATTAATATAATAAAACTATTATTCTTAATGACTTGCATTTTATTAAAATATATTACAAAACATTAGTTTTATTAATTCATGAATTATGTGATTTATCGAACCCCAACCACTTTACATACACCTTATTGCCTTTACGTCTTAACGCTTTCTCAACCAAATAGGCATCTGGATATTTAACATGTTGTAACTCTTCTTCATAGAAAGCACCTTCAATATCCTCATTTCGCTGATCTCTTAAAAGGTATGTTCTTGGATTTGTCAGTTTCACGTTCCTTATTTGAAAAACTTCAGTCGACCAGCTTGGAGTATATCCCTTGGCAAAAACTTCTCGATGTTTCGAAATTCTTACAAAATCAATCAACTTAAATTTAGCCCGTTTTGGATCTAAAGTTTTCTTGTTAGTGTATACATTCTTTAAAATTATTTTTTCATTTTTTTTATTAACATCTGAAGGTTTGTAGCCAGTAGTACTATGTTTTGTTTTATTATATTTATCCACAATTTGTTGTAATATTTCAAGCCATTTGTATGTACCTTGATTACTAAATCTTTTCCACATAATATTTTTTATAGTCCTATTTACACGTTCTACAACACTTGCTTTTAAATTTGAAAATGTGCTGTAATGATTTATTTTATATTTTTCCATCAGCTCCTTAAAATGTTTATTGTAAAATTCAGTACCTCTGTCCGTTTGCAAATTTTTCGGTGGGGTTTTTGCACTAATTATTATTTTCTCCATTGCCCTACTAACATCTTTAGCATTTTTTGATTTCACAGGTTCAACCCAAACATATTTAGAAAAAACATTAATAACAACTAGAATATATATATTCCCTTTGTTAAATTTCGCATAAGGCTGCATTTCAACTAAATCCGCTTGAAAGAGATCATTCAAACCCCTTACAATGACCCTCCTTCGAGAATAGTTTCTTCTTGCCAGTCTATGTATTTCATTTACTATTTGTTCTTTAATGTTTGTCATTATTTGTTGTATAATAGTTCTTCAAAATTATTTAAAAACGTTTTCAAATAATTTGTATAAAATTCAATCCACTCTTCGTCTTCAAAGTTTGTTTCTTTAGGTAAAGACTTATTTAGTTTTACAAACTCTTTGGCTCTATGGGTTCATCTTCTTCAACTATTGGTGTTAACTGAACTAATTCACTCATACTTATTTTACTAATATCTGTCTGCTTATACTTTGTAAACCAAACTAATCTTCGAACTTAAACGCTCGTATAAGTATCATGCAGTGTTGGTGGTGGGGCGATGGTTATGTATCGGACGGAGGAGGAGTTTGCTCTTTCATAGGTTTTCGAAGAGGAGTTTGCTCTCTCATAGGTTTTCGGAGGAGGAGGGTCTCCCACAAACTCTCTACTATGGATCGACGATATGTCTCTTGTCTTTGTCATTGGTAAAGCTAAAAGCTAGGTTAAGAATTATTAAGGACGGCGAGTTGGATGGATACATTTGTTGGGCAAACCAAGAACCAAGCTTGAAATGTGATTGTACTCTACAAATGAGTTATCGTGGAATTGGCGAAAAGAAAATACGGATTAGCAGCCCTTAAAAGAACCATTTAATTACATACTACAAAGAAAGTGAATAACCACCCATGTGGTTAACATCAAACACAGAGGTAAACAGGAAAAATAAGCAAATAAATAAAATACAGGACTAGATGTGGCACATCAGAGAAATTATTCAAAGTGATCATCTTCTGCAGAGGTACAATATGCAAGCCTCTGTTTAAAATTGCGACATGTATTGTCCAACATCACCACCGTGACTTGACTACAAATTTCTTGAATGGAAAGTTTCAACTCTTGAATATTTGCATATTGTTTATTTCTCTGGTAGAGACGATCTTGAAGGAATCCCCAAACAAAAAAATCACAGGGATTCAAATCCGGAGAGCGAGGTGGCCAATTAATTGGTCCAAACTTTCCGATCCACCTATCACCAAATGTTTCGTTTAAAAAACGTCTATTTTGCAGTGCAGTGTGACACGACGCCCCATCTTGCATGTAAAAAACCCGTTCTAATGGCTGGATGGCTTCTACAACAGGCAAAATGTCATTGCGAAGCATAATGCCATATTTGTTGGCGTTCAAACTGCATTCAGTGAAAAATGGACCTATAACATGGCGCCCCAAAATGCCGATCCACACGTTACAGTTGCTCGACGTTGGTCCCGATTGTCATGCACTATATGTGGGTTTTGGAGTGCCCAAATCCGATCATTTTGTTGATTTGAAGAGCCAGTCAATCCAAATTAGCATTCATCCGTGAAACAAATGTTTCTAACAAATCTTGGGGCTGCAATAATTTTTTCTGTCAGGATTTCACAAAACTCCATTGGGGGGAAAAGATGGGTCGGTGAGAGTTGTTGATGGTTCTCTTGTTTGTAGCTTTCAAAACCTTCTTTTTGCAGATAATTATGGATGGTCGATCTACTAAGTCCAGTTTCTTGGCCAATCTGTCGAATACTCTTGGAAGGATCATCGTTTACTGTAGCAAGAACAACAAGTTTTGCCACATTTTCATCCTCTGGAGCCGCCCCAGCTTGAAGTCGTCGCTTTCGCTCACAGGAACATATCGGGTTAATACTCCCAGTTTCCTCAAAACGAGCAACCACCGCCTGAAGTGAACTGCATGCTGGTATTGGTTGTTCAGGAAACAATGCAGCAATGTTGTCTCGAATTTGAGCAAAGGAATTACCAGCCCAGTATTGTTTTAAAGCAAGTTTTCTCTCCTCAAAATTCATGACTAATGAAACATTTAAATAAGAAATAATAAAAATAAAATTTTACACTGTATCAACAAAATGGTTCCTAATTTCCTTACTTTTAATATCAATAAATAAAAGGTTTCTGTATACATTACATTTTTATTTCGGGGAAATTGTGTGTGAAAAAATCAATCTATACATACATTTCTTAACGGAAGAAATTAACAAGTGGACATGAAAAAGAAATGTAACATAAATTTAGGTAATAACACAGATAACAACAATTATTCCTATAAAAACACTATCACCTTTATTAAGATTCAATTCAATTCAATTCAAATTTATTCATGTTTACAATTACCAAAACAGCAATGTACATACGTCAAAAATAGAATAGTCTACAAATTAAATTTAAATAAATTCAGTCCAGATGCCATTATTTACTTAATACTAAAAGCTTACAGTCAACATCCTAAAATAGACTATACAGAAAGAAGAAAAAAAATTAATAATTTTGATTAAAATACTTAAAATACTCTTCATCACAATAAAAAACATTTACCATTAAAATTTGCTTAATTTCCTTTCGGAAACTATCCACTGTCAACGCTTTAATTTTTATGGGTAGTTGAAATATTTTACCGCCCAGTAGCCAGGACCACTCTGACACCTTCTCAAACGACAATATGAGGTTATTAAATTTTTTCGGCCTCTAGTAAGGTAAGCATGCATGTCCTCGTGAGCAGAAAACAGATACATGTTATTTTTCACAAACAGCAAATTCTCCAATATAAACATGGAGGGCAGGGTTAGTATGCCTAGCTCTCTGAAGTGCGCTCTGCAGTCATCCCTGTAGCCTAGTCCAGCCAACAATCTGACTGCTCTTCGCTGAAGCCCGAACAAACGCTTAGCCCCCGAGGCGTGGCCCCAAACAACTACAGCATAAGAGAGCCATGCATGAAAAGATGCAAAGTAAGCCGATCTAAGTACTGTACGATATATCGTATCTGAAAGCTGACGTAGCAGGTACAAACTTGTATTGAGTCTTGAAGCCAAGTTATCAGTGTGTAAATCCCACTTGGCGCTCTCATCCACAAGAACCCCATGAAATTTAACCTGGAATACGTTGGTCATTTACGGTGCCAATCTCCCTCAATGCAAACACCATCCTCTGTGTCTTGCCCATATTCAGCAGCAATCGATTGGAATGAAACCAATTTTTGATCAAAACATCCATCGCTATCTGCTTACTGGTCTTGCTTATTTGCTATAAACATTTGTTACACCAATGAATGTTAATATGAATTAATGGGTCCCTCAAATCAACAAAATGAATGAGTTTGGACTCTCTAAAATCCACATATAGTGCAGGACAACCGAGACCAACGTCGAGAAGTTGTCAATGTGTGGATTGGCATTTTGGGGCGCACTGTATTTGGTTTTCCAATGAGATTTTGTTTGTCATAGAAGAGTCCAGCACTTAGCAAGGGTTTTTTACATGCAGGATGGGGCCTCGCGTCACACAGCACTGCAAAATAGACACTTTTGAAGTAAAACATTTGGAGATAGATGAATTCACCTCAATAACAACAACAACAACGAACACCCTTAATTGGTGACAAGAGACAAATTGTCATATCATCGTGGTTGTCGTATTGCTAAACTAAAATGAATTAGACAACCACCCATACACAAATTGGAAAGATTTTCCTTTTACTAATTATGATAATTATAAACGTAACTTTTACTTACCTATAATTTAAGAACATTATCGTCAGGTTTTCAGTTAATTTTCTCTGCATAATCACGTTAATTACTACATGATAGTCCCTCAAAATAAATAAGAAAGGAAAATCGGCTCTGAGTCTGACATAAGAAATTATTATGTTGGCGACACTGCACATGCATGGTGGGGGAGACGCGCCAATTTAAATTTTTGCACTTTTCGAGGCGTTTTTCCAAAAAATAGATAAAACTGTGGTATTGAAAAAATTACAGGATGATAGCTGACCATAAGCTCTACAACTTTACTCTTAAAAGTTTTTCAATCAAAACAACCGTACAGGCGCAAAAAAATAAAAACCGATTTCCCATGTTAATCTCCTATGTCCAGGGTTCTGCTGGACACCCGGTATACTGTTTCTCTGCCAAAGACATGCCCCAAATCTAAACGTTTTCGTTTTTTGGGTGGAGAATTTCCGCCTCCGCTGCAGCCGCTAGTACTTAGGATGGCCAGATCCATGGCAAAAACAACGAAATAATGCAAAGTGCGATATTATGAGTTCTTAAAAGAATTTTTGAACAATATAACAATATAAAACCAAGAAAAGTAGAGAACTGGACAAGCAAAAATTGAAATTAACAACGAACACACACAAAAATAATTGAAAATTCGAATTATCAAAATGTCAAATTCGAGAAACGTCAGAAGAAGTTTGCTTGTGTAAATCGGGCCGTCATTCGGCCAATAAAATACCGCCATTTTCGCGCCGAAAATTTGAATCACTCCTCCTAGTTTTAGAACAGACTATAGATTAAGTTAACATTTAATTTACAATATTGCGGTTTCGCAACATACTCAATTGGAAGTAAGACGGGGTGTATCCTTTTCGATGGGCCACCCTGCATATAACATATCTCGTTTCTCGCACCTAAAGGGTGTTTATTAGAAAACTTCATCCAGCAGACTATGAAATTTTGAAAGAAAAGGATGACATAATCAAAGTAAATGGACTTTTGTTTCTCCATCCTTTTCTTTTGACATTTTACAGCCAACTAGATGAAGTTTTCTAATGAACACCCGGTATTAAAATTAGCACTTACGAGATAAATCAAATTTTTAATCAAAAAAGCCTTTAATAGTATATAATGGATTTTTGTAATGCCAAATGGCTCGCAAATGTACCTTATATTTGGCTCGTTGCTGTCTGACATGTGTTGCGGGCAGAGCTGAATTTTAAGCAGCTTGGACCGCAGCACGTATTACACGCGTCACGGAAAAATTGAACGTCGGTATTATAGTCTTCGTTCTGTCTGTCTGGAACAGAGATATGATGGAAGATTACATTTATTGAACGTAGCAAAAAGGAAAACGGACGTTTCTTTAATTGAAATTTTGCTTCTCCATTGCTCCCAGTGTACTGAAATGCGGTATTATGTCCAGAAAAAAAATGAATAATAATCATTTAGTTATGGAAACATGAACCTCAAATTCAATCAATAACTATCTGGTCTTATATGACGCTACAAGGCGAAATACTTTTTGAAATTATTTATTTGAAATATCGGTGATAACCACGTGTGACCTCAAGCTATTCACCGAAGAGTTTTGTCTATATTTCTGTGGTTGAGTCGACTTAAACAAAAAAACTGCCCTTTTTCACTTTGTCGATTGTGTTTATGCAATTAACAAAACCGACTTTCTTGATTTCACTAGCTCTATAACCGCAACCCCGCCAAACTTTGAGCGTACAAACAGGAAATTTCTTTTGTACGCCATAGCTTCCAGGGCCCGGCAGACGACTTCTTTTGCGAGTTGGCAGCAATATGCCCCAATTGCAGGCAAAATATTGTTTTCAAACTATCCGATTTTTACTATTTGTTCCACAGTGCCTGGGGAATTTTGAACAACTTCAAAGTTTCCTAAAACGCTATGAAAAAGACGTTTGAACTCTTTCTCTCGCAGACATTGTACTTTATGAGCGTGTTTTATTGGAAAGTCGTTTGACGAAACGTTTGTATATTCACTGTTATCGTATTCAAGCAAAAGTTACATTAGCTGCTGTATTCGAGAATAATGTTATAATAATAATTTAATAGATTGTGGTTTCGTCGTTTCATATTTTCCTTGTCTGCTACGTTATGTGCGACCCCCAGTCGGCGGCTATAAATTGTGCTCGCAGCGACGTACCTCGGACGTGATTTTTCTTTACTTCAGTTTAGGATTTAGATGTATATTTCCGGAAACTTGGTACATCAAAAATGGATGAACAAAGGCACACATGTGGTGTGCTGGAAAATTTGCACTTAATTTTTAAGTCGGTTTTCGAATGAAACGAGCATATCTGTATTTGTATATGCAGCTTTGACTACTGAACTTGACTATTCACCTACTAGGTGAATTGTGATATATACGATAAATGGGATTTTTTGTGAATAAAACTACTCTCCGTTCCAAAATTATGGAATATTAAAAAACGTATATGAATTTCAATCTCCAATATTTTCCTTAAATGTTATTTGATATTAATTTTGGATCACTTCACAATCATCTCTCATGCCCTAGTGGAAGCACCTGCCGTCGTCTGATGGCGCCACTTATATATACACACTTTGTCTTGAGCAATAAATAGATCCAATTGCCTTTCAAACTTGTTTTTCTTTCACCGTTCTGTGCGGGCATCGGTGGCGAACGGTCGAGTTGGCAAGTCGGTCAGTCGGTAGTAGGTGTCGTTCGAAATCGTGTGCGTTCGGAAGCGTTCGGGAGTGTCAGGCTGAGGTGCTTGCGCTAAGCCTTGAGAAGTGCGTGTCGGGATCGTTCGGGTCAGTTCGGTAGTGGCGAGGCAGAGTGCATTTGCGCAAAGTCTCTCGAAAACCGAAGAGATGGAGGCGTCAATCTCAATGGAGGTTTTCCTGAAAACCATGTCGGAGAAGGATGCGTTGATTCGCACCCTTACCGACACGGTGGAAAAACTCCGTGCCGAATTGGCCGCTTTCCGCGCCGAAGTGCGAGGCCGCGAAGACACAAATGCCGCGAAAGCGGACATAAGTGCGGGCGGCGGCAAAAAGTGCTCGGTAGTGCCGAGTGTAGTGGCCAAACCAGGTAAGTCTGGAAAAAGTAGCGGTGGCGGTATTGGTGGTGGTAGCGCAAGCGAAAAGCCGGCAGGCTACTCTGGCGCGGTGAAGAAGGCTGCGTCGGTGAAACCTGCGGAGGAGAAGAAAACGGCAGCGGTAGCGGCAGGGGGGCAAGAGGAAGGCCACCGAACTATCCGCGGAGACTGGGCCGAGTTGCGAGAAGCCTAAAAGGCGGACCGTACTTGACCCTGTCACTGGGATGGAGGTGGACGATCCTCTACCGCAGGAGTCAAAGCCTAGGTCCTTTGCGGAGGCAGCAAAGGCCCAGAGGATTCCTCCTGTGGTGGTAGAAGGCCGGCACAAGTGGGCTGAGCTAACAGCTCAGCTCAAAGCTACCGGCGCCAACGTCAAGAAGGCCACCCTCACCAAAGAGGGCTTCAGGTTGGCGCCTGACACGGTAGAGGACTACCGCAAGGTGGTACGCGTGCTGGCCTCCGTAGAGCGTAAGTTTCACACCTACACTCTGCCGGAGGACAAGTGCACCTACGCGGTGATCAGAGGTCTACCGGAAGATGTGGACCTAAAAGCGGTGGAGGCGGAGCTCCTCGAAAAGAACGTCGCGGCAGACCTGTACCGCATGAGTAACAGGAAAACCAAGCAGCAGTTGGCCCTAGTTTTGGCCAAGAGTTCAGACAACCAGATTTTCAAGGTAGAAAAGCTGCTTGGTCTTTCTGTGAAAGTCGAAGTGCAGAAAAAGAAAAAGATGCCAACCCAATGCTACCGCTGCCAGCGATACGGCCATGGGCAATCACAGTGCCACCATGAAGAGCGCTGTGTTAAGTGCGCGGGTTCCCACCTGGGACGCGAGTGCACGCTCGTGAAACCCACGGACGGGACCCGCAACGCTAAGTGTGTCCTTTGCGGGACTGAAGGCCACCCTGCCAACTGGTTAGGGTGCCCCAAGGCCCCAAAAAGCGCGCAAGCGAAGCTCAAAACTCCCCAGCAGGGAAAGAAGGCGGAGGGTAAGGCACCGGGCCAAAAGCCGGGCGCAAACCCGACAGCCAAAAAGGGCAAAAGCCCGAAGAAGGACGATGGCCTCATCAAGGCCATCGAGGCCAAGTTGAAAAACTGCTTGGGAGGATGGATTCGCGAGGCACTTCGCTCAAGTGATGGATGCTAGACACCCCGAGTCCCTCACCATTATGTCCTGGAACGTAAACGGGCTGCGAGCCAGGAAGTACGAGGTGGAGCTCCTCTTGGCGGAAAGGGAGCCGGAAATTCTGGCTCTACAGGAAACCAAGATTGGTAGCCACATTCGTGTAAACTTCCGAGGGTACCGCACATACCGCTACGACAAAAGAAACCCCAATAATGGCGGGGTGGCCATTCTGGTGAGATTCGACATCGTACACCATTGCCTGGGGGTCCAGGACACGGAAATTGATGCAATCTCCGTCATCGTGGGCACCAGCCTTGGTCAGATGAGGGTCACGTCGGCGTACAAGCCCCCGCAGGACAAACTGCAGCAGGAAGATCTCGACATTCTCCTGGGTGGCCAACAAGCACTAGTGCTGGTTGGCGACTTCAATTGCAAGCACCGCTCGTAGAACTCTGCAATTGATAACAGGCAAGGTGTTAGGTTATTGGAAATGACGACCGCTGCCAGGGCAGTGGTAATGGGGCCCGCGGAACCGACATGCCTACCCAACGGAGGCGGGAGACCGGACGTACTTGACATCGCGGTGTTGAGGAACGTCCGCTTCTGGCCGGAGTTGGTGACGGTGAATGAAGGTACCTCGGATCACAATCCAATAAAACTGACCCTTGAAGCGAATGCCGAAATCAAAACGACTCGCTCTAGGCACACTAATTGGAAACGGTTTCAAGAGCATTTTAACGCACTTGCGACCGTCCCAATTATTGCTGATGTGGCCCAACTGGAGGGTGCCGTGCCAACGTTCGAGGAAGACGTGCTGCAGGCTCTAAGGTTATCCACAATTGAACGCGAGGTGCAAAAACCACGCGGTCAATATGGAGAAACCGCCGAACATATACGGGTGCTCGTTCAGGAACAGAGGCGGCTGCGTAGATTGTACCGCAACGGCCCCTCAGAGGACAATCGCAGGTTGCTTAACGAAAGCATCCAGCGATTGAAAACAGCCTTGCGGGAACACCGCGGCCGATGCTGTGTGGCGGTTGCAGAAAAGCCTCAGGCGAGAGACAAACGCCATACCACCGCTACACAGCGTAAACGGTGTGGCGTACAGCGACGAGGACAAGGCAGAAGCATTTGACCAAACACTCGAAAGAGAGTGTAGGCTAAATGAACACCCTGACGATGATGATCGTCACATCCTAGCGGTTGAGAGGACCGTTAGGCATCTGAGAGGCGAGGACCCCAGGGGTCAGCGGGACCCGATGAACCCGGTTAGCCCCGGCGAAATCAGGAATGTCCTGAAGGACCCTTGTGGAACGAAAGGCTCCGGGGCAGGACGGGATCTCCAACAAGGTGCTGAAAAACCTGCCTAGGAAGGGTGCAGCCTGTCTTTGCGCCGTGGCGAACGCGACGCTGAGGCTTCGGCACTTTCCATCGAGGTGGAAACAGGGAGTGGTGATAATGCTGAACAAGTGGGGCAAGAATAAGGCATCTCCGCAGAACTACCGGCCCATCACATTGCTGTGTGGGGCTGGTAAGGTCGTGGAACGTATTATCCTGAGGAGACTCCAAGACGAGTGTACACGCCTAAACGTCGTGCCTGTCGAGCAATACGGTTTTCGGGGACTGCATTCGGCAGAATTGCAGGTCCTGAGGACCGTAGAGAGCATCGCTGAAGGCAGAAACTCCAGACTAACCTCTGGGTTGGTCCTGCTGGATGTGGAGCGAGCGTTCGATAGGGTCTGGCGAGAGGGCCTGATCTACAAGCTGAGTGACTTAGGTTTGTCGGCAAACATTTGCCAACTTATCGACAGTTACCTCACAGATCGGACAGTCGTTGTAAGGGTCGGAACCTCCCTGTCGGCGCCCAGAGCGCTAGAGGCAGGTGTCCCCCAAGGGTCGGTATTGTTCCCGCACCTGTACACGCTGTACACGAGCGATATTCCTAGAACACCAAGGACTACGCTTGCGCTCTACGCCGACGACACGGCTCTTTTATCCAAACACCGGAGAAAAGATGTCGTGCGGCGGAATCTGCAACATGCGTTAGACGACCTCCAGGAGTGGCTGGTACGTTGGAGGATTAAAATCATTCCTACCAAATGCCAGGCAATCCTGATAGGTAGACGTCGCGATGCCATCCCTGATCAACTTGTGATCGATGGAATCGAAGTGCCGTGGCAAGGCTCAGCCATTTATCTGGGGGTAACCTTGGAGTTGGCCGCTGCTAAGGCTAGGGGGGCTATGGCCTCACTATACCCCCTGCTCAACCGAAGAAGCCATCTGCCCGTGAGAGGAAAACTCCTGCTGCTGAAAGCCATCATGCGACCGATCCTAACATATGGATCGGCCTCATGGGGGAGCGCGGCGGAGGCCCACCTCTCAAGGATAGAAGCTGTTGAAAACATTCACCTTCGTATGGCGGTGAATGCTCCATTGTACATTGGTAACGAAGAAATTCGTGCTAATCTGCAATGGCAAACAGTGCGCGACTTCATGAGAGTCAAAACCGAGAAGACATTCCGGCGAGCTGAAGCACATCCAGACGACCTGCTGCGGGCTTTGGTCCATTACGAGCCGGATCCCGCGGCAGGGCAACCCTGGAAGCGGCCACGGCACCAACTGTAATATCAAACTGCAGAGTAGAGCGACAGCAGAGACGCAAAAACCGCCCGAGAAGAAGGGCCACATCACCCGCAAGATATGTCAAGCCAAACCAGCCAAGCTGGGGAGGCTATGAGATATGAAAACAGGAAAGAGCGCAAACCAGAGAAGTCTGCCGGCAGCAGATCGGGGATTTATAGGCAATCGGCCCGGAATCCCCAAGCGTAAAAAACATGGGGTTTTTTTAGTGGGTAAGAATCCCACACTACCGGACAACGTCGTGCGGTAGTTGTCCGGTGTCTTTAGAAGATTTTTTAATGCCCCGGGGTCGCTCCCCCCGAAAAAAAAAAAAAAAAAATTCTCTCAGGTTGAGGTATACCATACTGATGAACTCTAATAAGAGCGAAACCGTTCTATGGTTCCTCTGCCTGATAGAAAAATGAGTGTAATACTCTGCTAAACGTCGCCCCCAGACAATATAGGTAATCGGCCATTTGTCTGTGGGAAGTGACAATGTCGGCAGAAAACCGGCTTTTGGATCACTTCTCAATCGTACTTATGTTACGTCATTCTTGGAACCAGTTTATTCTTGGTTTGACCTATATAACTTGCAATGCAATTAAGACATGAAATTGAGTATACGAGTACCACCCCACACATTTCTAACTCTCTCTAATTTCATTGTTATATAGTACATATTTTGTTTTAACCAATTTTTTTCCTTAATGTTCATAACGGTATTAGTTTTTGGAGTTTTTGACCCTCAGTAAATATAAATATTATGCGTGATATAGGGTTACGAGAAATCGTACTCCCTAACTCATCATTCACTACATTTCGGAAGAAAAAACCCGCCAAACTTCGAACATAAACAAATTTAGCCCCCCGACGGCCTAACGGTGGTGTGTTATCGTGAAAGAAATATGGAGCCGGCCATCGGGATTTATAAATACGACTCTGGAGACACATAGATTCCAAGTAGATTGAAAAGTTTGTAGTTATTTATACAATTCGGAAAGTTGATTGCGAAATATCAGGGTTCTTTTTCAAAAGACGGCAAATATCGTTTACGTTTCGCGAGGAACGAAAATCGTGTTGCTTTCACGATAAAACCTTGTCAACAAAGATTTTAGACGAAGCAAGTTATTGGTTTAAAGTAGATATGTAACGGGTACCAAGTTTACCTAGTTCTAATACCCGGCTAAAAAAATAAAATAGGGGGTCATCCTTTTCTGTCGAAAATTTATAGTCTTCTAGATGACGTTTTCTCATGAACACACCGTAATAATGAAGCGTAAAAACCTCTAGGGGAAAAAATCGTGTGTTATATTTTACTAAATTTATTAAACATAATCTCCCTCGAGAGAATCCTATGGATTCGGGCTCCTGTTGGTAGGTCTTCAATCTCGCCACAGAACCTTCCCTAAGACCTACTGCCTACTAACAAAAACAGAGAATTTTGAAATACTGACCATATTAACTGACATATGAATATCAGATTTCGATCTTGATAACTTGTATCAGCATTCATTGTGTCAGCGATACTATGTTTATTCCCAAATAAATTCTAATTAAAAAATAAAAACAAAATTAATAAATTTCCACTAACAGAGAAAATCTTAATCATTATGGGCCTATAATTTTCCTAGGTAGCAAGAGCTGGGTGCTAAAAACTACTATCCTTTACAACTTTAGTTTAAACCTTTATGTAATGTCCCAGAAACCAGAATTTTTGAAGAAATTTGTGTTAGTGGGAAAATTGCAAGAAATGTAAAATATATATACAAAACAAAGGAATTTGATCTATCAGCTCTTTCATCGCTTTTCAGAAAGTTTATTTGAGCAAAACGGCATTTTCGCTCCTATCTGATCAATACCATTTCTGTCCCGTAATGGAATAGGAAATTATTTTTCGAATTTCATTCTTGCTCGCTTCCAGAAAAACACCTCTTTCGCAGGTATAATATTTGAAAAGTAAAACAACCCTTAACTCTGAAACTCATTCCAAACACAAACCATTTCCCAGTAAAAATTAATTCAGACCGGAATTCGTAACGGCCGGACGTTTCCGATGGAATGCCCATCGTAAAGGTCGGCAATGGACGCTTTATCAATAAAACTGGCATAAAACGTAGGATTTGTTGAAGTCTAAACGCGCCCGAGTGTCGGATCGAAGACCCTACAATACTAAAATCGAATATCATTTAAATACGGACCGGGGGAAGCTAACCGGAAGAAATCTGATATAAAAACAGGCCATAAACTTTATTCGGAGCTAGTAAACTATCGGTTTTCTGAAGACGAAATTGCCATCACAGAGTGGCTGCAGATAAGGGATGGGACATCTGAAGAGTTTTCAAATTATAGCTGGATAATGTTAACCATCAAAAATAAAATTATTACATTCTAAAATATTTTCCGGGCTTTGAAGCTGCATAGTCCAATGGAACTTTTCATGATATTTCGTGCACAACTGCAGCGGACTTTATCAAGAGCGATAGAGAGTGCAATGGTTGAAATGATTTCCTATGCGTATGCGTGACGAAGCATTTCCATTCTCCATTTCCATGTTTCTTAACCAAGTACTGAGCGGCGTCAGAGGAGGAAATCGATTATCGAATTCAGTTCGCATATAAACTTTGAATGACATTTCAAGAATGGATCATTGAATGAGTAATTTGTAGCTAAAAATATCTCAAATTAAAGATGTATGATGATCGATGTCAAGTTTTAAGTTTCGTCTGATATTTAGATGATATGATAGACCGGTTCGCCATATTGCCTTGAGGGCCACACATGTCAAGTGACGTAACTTTGAAACGGTCAATGGCTTACGAGATATGGAAGAGCAAACAAATGATGATGTTTCCCTAAAAATGGTCTCGTTTGTTGGCCGGAAATACGCCATTTTTAAAGAACCCATAATTTCGAATTAAGTGACGTTAGATGACGTCATTTGCCGGAAGGAGGAATGGTAGATAATTAATTGGTAAAACCATAATTTTTCGTCGTTAATTAATATTTTACAGATACGATTATAGAAACTGGCGTATAGAAAGAAAAAAAATAGAAACATTTCTTTATGGATTAATAACTTTTTAGTCTCAACACTAATTGCTCTCAACAGTCTCAATATTAGGGTTGTTCTCGTTCATCTGGTACCTATTGGGATTGACAATAGCCGCGTTCAAGCAGATAACAGGTTATTACCGATAATTATCAAATGTATTCAAGCGAAATGGTTATATAAACATGACGTCACGACTTGCCCCTTTGCCATGTGATATTTACATGACACATAGTTTTTGAAAATAAAAAAAAATAAAATTGTTGGACAAGATTACAACAGGTCATAATGTTCGGGTCTGCCATTTGTCAAGAAAAACCACAAACAACCAGGGGCTCAACTGAGACAATTACCGGTTCAACGCTTGAACGCGGTACATGTGTTTCTTTGCCTGTCTCTGTCACATGTCAGGTGTCAGGGGCCTGAATGGGGACCAGAACTAGCAAAAACACTTTATTTAAATTAAAAATTAACATGTTGGTCGGCAAAAATCTTGAGTTGGTTTGTTTATGGTGTGCTCAGATTCGAACGCGTCATTTTTACAAATTTTTTTTTGCGTTTTTTGACAACGCGCGCGGGGTGCTCATAGTTTAGGAAATATCCGAACGCAGTGGACAAACTGTTGTAGAAGCTTTGTGGGTTAAGATCACGCGCGCGGAGCGCTCATAGTTTAGGAAACATCCGAACGTTAAAAAACTGCCGTAAAATTATGAACAGAGAACCTGATGATACCTAAAAGTAACTGAAATGTCGAAATGTTTGAAATATTTTATTTCATATTCGCAAAGTTAACACCTTTTGAAGAATGGTAAAAAACGTGCTAAAATTCATAAAAAGATATAAAATGGTACCGCGAGAACCCATATCAAGGTTCCCATTTATGACATATTGTTTGTGAACGTCATTTATCGCATGTTATTTATAGCTCAATTTTGCCTTTTTCTATTGAAATTTATAGCTGTGTTATTGAACAGAGTAGAGTAACAACAACTGAATATATTACACTCTAGTTAAATTAATAACTTTAATAGTTATACCGGAGAATCTAATTTTGGGGATCAAAATCGTACATTTCAGCCTTCAACAGCTTATATCGCGTTTTAATGAAGATATATCCGTAAAGCTAAAATTTTAGTGGTTTTTTAACAATTTGTGGATAAAATGGTGAAGGATATTGTTCGCAGTAAATACTCATATCTGAAAACTGCAGACTCCTTGCATAATTAAAATTGCTTTCATTGCTAAATTTTAATAACGCTTTCATCGCCTATATCCAACATTTTATTCTGCCTTGTCTACGTACTAAATAATCTACTCACTAAAAAACCACAGTGATTATGGACCTTTTCTGCATTATTAGCCACATTATTTTTTGAGCCAGCCTATACTAACTAAAACAGAAATCAACGTCCTATTTATTATAAAACGACTGGAAATAACAAATAAAATCGATTACTATAGATTTATATGACACATATCGAACATTTCTGGTTGAACATATGGGGCACCCAAACCAGCCCAAAAACCTAAATTTTGAGATCAAAATCGTGCATTGCGGTATTTAACAGCTGATATCTCGTTTCGATGAAGATTTATCAAAAAATCTATAAGAACAGCTAAGTAGTAGAAGAATAGAGCTACACGTAGAGCGCATTTTCCAAGCGCTACCTAGAATAGTAACTGAGCACGGGTGGCCCAAAAATAAGGTACAAATTTTGCACATTTTTTTTTTATTTTCTTGAAACCCGTGGAAGCTAGCTTCTTCCTGACACATGCATCTAATAGCCCTTCATGACCTCATCATACATAATATTAACCTGCATATCGAAAAACCTCACCGTTTCCAAGAAAAACAGAAAAATGTTAAAATTTCAAAAATTTTCAAAGGGGAGGTCATGAAAATTTTCAGCCGAAATTCATTGTCATAGATTTTATCAAAAATAGTCTCATATGAAAGAGGGGATAAAAATATGTAAAAAATTTGCAATTTTGGAATTTTCAATAATTTCCTTCCCCCTTCAAAATGGCGTCAAAAACGTAATTATTCCACCTTTTATCGACATTTTAATACTTATATCTATATAATTTTAAAACCAAATATGGTATAGCGATGCTATTGACACCAATGAATAGAGCATTCTCGATCACAAAATACCTGCTTAATTTGTCGTTCAAGGTTTTTAGTTTAGTTGACGTAATGTTCGATCAATTAGAAAGATTAGGTAATTTTTACAAAATTTTAATAGTTTTTTACTTGTTACTTGTTACTGTTAGTAAACTAAGCAAAATGGTAATTAACGTTTTGAGCAGTATTTGAGACGACTCACACTTAGTTGAGTCACTATTGTTCTATTGTCATAAATGGCTTTGTTATAAATAGCAAATGTCACTCTACCCCTATCAATGAGAAATTTAATCAGTTAAATCTCGGGACCTAGAAACGATAAAATCGAATAGTTAGTACCACTCGAATGGGCTTCGTTAAAGCTATTTTGTCAATCATATACGAAAAACTGATTGTTTGGGCGTGGCATATTTATAAAGCAATATTTGTAATAACAGAGAATACCCTGATGATGGCGTATAATAAGCATAAAGTCGAAACGTTGGATATATTTGGTTTCAGCGCCCTTTAGCCACGTCAGTCAATAACTTGTAGCAAAAAAGTATCAATAAATTTAAAAAGTTTTCAAAATAGAACCTTCGGTACCCGCGGCAAAGTTCTGGACATTAAAGACCTCTAGCCCGTCCCATAAAGTAGCCACATACCAAATTTCAGCTTTCTAGCTCAAACCGTTCCAGAGATATCGGCTTAAAACCAAAACTTTTCAGGCGGCCATCTTGGATTTTTCAAAATGTCTTTCAAAACTTTCAGCGAATTTTACATAAGGGGCACCCACCATTCGATTTTCAACTTGATATCACTGTCGGTTCAAAAAACAGGTATAACCTAGCTACCGTCAGCTACATAGCTATGTCAGCTATATTACCATTCGCCATGTATGTAGTATGATACCATGTATGGTACCCCCATGGGCACCCAGCGTCCAAAGATGAACCGTGTATCATTAACAGTTCTCTAAATATTTACGTTACTCAGCTACTGTAGCTAGGATTGCTGAGTCAGCTATATCACAATTTATGATACCCCCATAGGTACCTACCATCCAAATTAGCACTGAAAGCTGCCTGAAAACTTATATGCAAAATTTCGTTAATGGTACCCATGGGTTTGGTACCATAAATAAGGTTTCGACCCATGGTAACTTGCAGTCCATTCCCTAGTGAACCATGGTACCAAATTTCAGCTCTCTAACTTTATTCGTTTCAGAGATATCCCCATTTTTTAATCACCCTGTCTACGGCGGCCATTTTTTTTCGCCTCCATCTTTTATTTATGACGAAATCAATATTGTCCCATTTAAAAAGCATTGCACAATGTATTTCTTATGGGAAGATAAGAATTGGTAAAATATATTGTATCGGATTGTTAAAGCAACTGTATGCAAACGAACTATAGACAACGTGGTCGGGCGTCGACGTCATCAGCCATCATGATTCATGAAACCCGACACGAAATTTTCAAATCGACCAGTCTTTGTGAAAACGTGTTCGAGGACTGGGCATTTTGCCAATAATCTTCATAGAAATGTTCAAATTTTCCCCGGCCAGACAGTTTTCCACGCTTTTCGGCCGATTTTCCTTAATCTGAGGCTTTAAAGGTAATGTTTACATTTCGGAAAATCTCATCTGTCAGTTGCAGAAGGGCGCGGCCGCCGAATGGTTCCGATTACTAATTAAGTAGCGATTTTCGGAAGCATTCGGGATTTTGAGGGCCCAAAATTTGCAAAAATCTGCATCTTTTGCTTCGAAACTCAATTAGGACCATTTCGCGACGTCCCAACGAAAAGTGGTTCCGAAGTCCCAAAAAGAAAACATTTCAAGGTATCCCCTAGAATAGAAAACCATTCGATTAGATGCACGGTCTCGGCACAAATATAGCTCAAACTGGCCATTTTAAATTTAAAGTTTAAAACTTCGTCCAAATTTCAAGTTCAAAGCTAGGCCCTTGATTTTTGGCATGATCAAAGGCCCATGTGTGTACTACCTGCCTGAATTATTTCAGGGTTTTTCCGTAAAGAGGGTGACAAGTGAGAAAAGTACACCAAAATTGGCAAAAAATGCGGCACAGAAAAACTTTTGTAACTCACTCGGTATAAGAGCTAGGCCAAAACTTATAACTGATTTTTTTTTCTCTCCACGTCTTCTAGTCGCCCATATACCACCGAAGCTAGACCGCTCCATAGATTTAGTAAAAATCGCAAAAAACTACCTTACTATTTTGGATACTTTTCCTTAACTGTCTTTAGACATTTTTTTGACCGCTCTGTATTAAAGTGACACCTTTGGCGGGATAAGATTAAAAGTGCCCAAGGATATGCCCTTTCCCCTTGTATCATCGTTATTGGGCCAATCGTCTAACTAAGGGGGGTCCAAAAGGCCAAGAAGTTGACCATTACAAATTTTTTTTTAAAAAACCGTCTCAATTTTGCGAATTTTTTTACATTTTCCTATTGAACTTATGGGAATTAGACTTCAAAATTTATCGTCTACGAATATAAGGAAATCTACCCACGGTGACCCCTATATCCCACGTATCCCCGGAGTTACTGTAAAGACCCTAGACTTTTCGGTCTTGCAAAAAACGCCTGTTTGACTTTGGTACGCCACTGGACAAAAACAGTTTATTAATTAAACTCAAGATTCTAGTAATAAAATGGCGATATAACTATAAAAAAATGTCGGTGTCAAAAGTCGTTAATTAGTCGACAATTGACACTCAATTTTAACGAGAAATGCCAAACAGTGACATGTCAAATTGTCATTATTGTCATTCATACTTGTCGACATTTTTTTCATTTTTTTACTGGTAAAAATATTTATTTACGTGGATATGTCTAATTGGCCTAGATATCCATCTCTGGCCTGGAAGTGACGTCGTTTTGCTAAAATGTGGTATCAAAACTTTAAACAGAAGGGTCTCCCCAGATGTATAGTCAATAGCGGAACAATATTCATAACCATAAATAGTTTTCTTCGAATTAGAGTCTAAATAAAGATAGACACTTGATAAATGGCAAGACTGAAACATTAATCTACTTACACTGTGTACTCTGTTTACTCTCTCAAGAAGGACTACGTGAAAAAGAAAGAAAGATAAAAGAATCTAGTTTCCCTAACACTACGTCGGAATGTGCCCAATCCGAATTTAAATGTGTTCGCAAAAAGAACTCATTCTTTTACTTGTTTCTATTTATTAAAGATAATTTAGTTTTAAGTTCATTAAGAAATTGCTTTTTATAGCAGAATGCAATCGGCGAGATGCAAAAATTTTATACTCCACATTTTTTGTTAATTTGGGTGTTCTTTTCTCACCTTTCACCCTGTAGAATCTACATTTTTGCAGAGTAAAAAATCTGAAACAATTCAGTGAGGTAGGACACATAATATGAGCTCTCTGATCTGACGAAGTAAAAAACTACCTTTGAGTTTTAAATTGTGACGAATGTTTAAACCTTAAAAGTTTTGCAGATTTTTGTACATTTTGCTCAAAAAGCCGAATGGTTCCGATTTTTATAATCTACATAATCGGAACTGCTTGCGACTTTGCCTCCTCCCACCGCCTTTTCAAGTGACAGTTGAAATTTGCCGATACATAAACATCAATTTTAAAGTCTTAGACTAAGCAAAATCCGAATAAAATTTGGAAATTTTTAATAGGATTAATGGCAAAAAGCCCGGTCATCGAGAACGTCTTCGCAAAAACTGGCCGATTTAAAAATTTTGAGTCGGGATTCAAGTCAAAAGCACGTTCCGAAATTCCGATTTATTTACGTCAAAGACCGTTTTTTTTTCACCGATATAGAGTTGCAATTCGAATGTAAGCTAATCATAATGTAAGTCATCAAAATGGCTACTACGACTGAAGTGATTAAATCAAGGAGCTAGTATACAGTTTTGACCCCCATTTTTAGCAGTAGGTACCTTAAAAATGGCGACGATATCTGCTTGAACTGACGTCACTCGACATTTTACGTCAAACTGTTTGAAGTTGTGATTGACCAAGTGATAAGCTCTGACGATGAAATTACGTCATAGGTATCTTAAAAATGGCGGACTTCCGGCCAAACAACGGGACCATTTTTAGGAAAAAGTCAGGTTTGGCTCTGTGCTTACCCCCCCCCGGCCATTCGATTAAACAGAACAGTGATATCTTTGAAACGATTATAGTTAGAAAGATAAAATTTGATATATACATAATTGACTACAAGTCACGATGCGACGTTTCGACAACTGTTCATCAGCTGTACGCCATCACCAAGCTTTTATATGTAAATTTCCATAACCGTTGGCCAATACAATTTACATGGGAGGAATATAGTAGAAAACGTCATGTTTAGTGTACAATTGATGGCGCATGGTTCAAATTTGGACCCCGTAAAATTAGCACCCCGTACCTACGGGGGTGTCATGAATTGTAAAACGTCTGACTTAGCGTTCCTAGCAACAGTATCTAAGTTATAGCTACTTTATGAACCAACGGTCGTATCTAGTTGAAAATCAAATGGTAGCTCATTTTAAAGAAATGTTAAAATAACTATAATAATAACGAATTGTATAATATGAAGGAACACAGACACAGACAGAGCTTTCTAGTTCAAATCTCCTTCGTTTATGGAAAAAATGCTTCTCAGAGATTCTAGGGAAATTATTCAAGTAGTATTCGGTGGTCTATTCAAGTGTTTTTTTTGTTATTGAAAAGAGGAAAGGTTTTATATCTGAAAGCTCTAGTTTCTGTTTCAAATCTTCGTAAATTATATTGAGTTACAAGGTTTTTGCACTGTAGATATATCCTTCTCGGTTTCGGCTCTAAGCCATCATCATGTAAGTATAGATACTTTAGCGTTCCTACACCGCGCCCACGGCAGTGTGGCCTTTTGTACTGTATTTTCCTTTAATACCCTTTAGTTTTTTTTTGTTTAACGTTTTCACAGTTTTATTTTTACTTTTTTCAATTTTTAAATTCTTTTTTATTACATTTTCTTGCTTTTTAGCATAATTTTGACTTTTTTGAAACATGTTCCATTAGACTATGTAAATAATAAAGCAAAGTTTGAAAATTTAACGTGGAAGTTTGAAAATTCTACTGGAAAAATTAATTTCTTTTCGGCATTTCTTGTCACATCTTTTTTTGCACTATTACAATTTCTGTAATTTTTCTTTGTAATGTTTTTTGCAATTTTTAAATTATTTTTACACTAAGTACAGCTACATGTAAACGTTGCGACAAACTTTTGGTTTATTTACCATATTTGCACCTTACTTAACAGCTTTCTAAAACACAAAATTTGTCTTAAATCTTTTTTTATTTTTTTTTCTCTTTTGTACACTATTTTTAATATTTCTTCACAATTTTTGCTACACTTATTCTCGTTTTTTTGGCCTTTTAGGTACTACGTATATTTACGACCATAACACGATGCATCTTCTTTAAAAATAAGAAATTAGGTTAAGGATAAAAACGTTAAATAAAGACCGCAGCAGTAAGTTCAGGTAAATTTTCGCCAAAGCTCTAAATCCTACCGAAGAGTTTGTTATTCCAGTGTTGGAAAAGGCTTGAACTGTAGTCGTTGTTTGAGGCTTTTTCCTTTTTTCTTTATACACCTAGTAACAAGCTTAGTTTTTTTTCCACTTTATTGCGTTTCCATTTCTTTTTTTCTAGTTTTTATGACACCACTTTTTAGGTACTCATTTTCCTATTACAGGTTTTATCTCTTTTATTTGCTCTGGCAGTTCTTCAATAAAAAAAATGGGAATGAGGTAATGTACTTACCCCATTTCTGTCCGTCGCCTTTTTTTCTTTGTAGTCAAGTTTTTTTTTCTCATTATTTTTTAGTTTTCATCTTCTTCATTCAATCCTTGTCATGTTTCGTACAACTTTTTGTTCTTCAATTTTTTTTCGTATTAAATTGGACTTTTTATTGGGTTTTGATTCTTTTGCGATAATTTTTACCCAAAATTGATTTTTTTTATAAGAATGAAGAATTGTAATGGAAGAGGGGAGGTGGGTGTTTATTTGAAAACGTCATCTCGATGGCTGTGAAATGCCAATGTAAAAGATAAGGAACAAAAATCCATTTAGTTTGATTATGTCATCCATTTATATCAAAAATGCATAGCCTTCTAGATGATGTTTTCTAATGAACATCTGTTATATATATTGACCTGTAAATGGGTTCGGTCCAAAACTGTGTTTTTAACCACTAATGATTTCTACTTTTTATTTTTTTTATACTGTTTTTGGTCCGAAATAGGACTTCTTCAATTGGAGTCAACAATCGATTTTATTAAAAAAAATGGCCCAAAAGAGGACCTGTGTTTTACAAATTTTTGAAGGATTTTAGATGATTTCGATAGAAATACATTGAATTTTGAGTTATAATTATTGGCCACATTCTTTTTAATAAAAGTTTCGCGCATTGAGGTCAATTTTCGCCAAAGCTCTATATCCTAGCAAAGAGTTTGTGTGAGCTAGGATTTAGAGCTTTGGCTTGGTCGTAAATAGACGTAGCACTTAAAAGTGTGAAAAATGTAAATAAGTGTAGAAAAAATTGTGAAGAAATATTAAAAAGAGTGTACAAAAGTGAAAAAAAAAAATAAGGAAAAAGATTGTTGTTCCAGTGTTGGGAAACTCTTCAACTGTAGCCGTTGTTTGAGGCTTTTTACTTTCCTTTAAACACCTAATAACAAGTTTAGTTTCTTTTTCCTCTTTATTGCGGTTCTATATCTTTTTTACTAGTTTTTATGACTCCACTTTTTAGGTACTCATTTTTCTATTACAGGTTTTTTTTATTTGCTGTGGCAGTTCTTCAATAAGAAAATGTATTGTTGTTGCCTGTAGTTTACCTTCCTCTTCACTGTAACCATTTCTGTCCGTCGCCTTTTTTTTGTCAAGTTATTTTTTTAAGAATGAAGTATTGTAATGGGTTGCGGGGGGGGGGGGGGTATTTGAAAATGTCATCTAGTTACCTGTGACATGCCATAGTAAAAGATAGAGGAACAAAAATCCATTTACTTTGATTATGTCATCCATTTCTGTCAAAAGTTCATAGTCTTCTAGATGACGGTTCTAATGAACACCAGTTATATATATACAGGGTGATCCAAAATTCACTACAAAGATTTTAAGGACATATTTGTGGGGACAAAATAAAACGTTTCTTTCCTATAAATATGGGTCCTAAAATGAATCCCCTCCTCTCTACGGAAGCTCAAAGTTGAGAATTTTTTTTTTAATTGTGGGCTTATTTATTCAGGAAAATTCTTGAAAATTTGTAGATCCCCGTTTCTCAACGAACTTTTTTCATTTCTTTTCTCAGAAAGGTTGAAATTTTAATTCTTCGCGGATTTTAAGGACTTACTGTTATTAAGATAACACATTTCATGTTTTCCGGGAGTTTTTTTAAATACATCGTCACTATCTAGTAGGCCTAACGAACATCTTAATTTTGATTTCTTGAAGTTTCTTGATTAAAATAACCGTTTTCGAGAAAAACTTCTTTGACTGAATGGCTGCAGTATCATTATCATAATAAGGAAAAACATGGGAGGCTGGGACCATTGGGGCCATTTCTGAGAAAAGAAAAAAAAAGCTTGTTGAGAAACGTGGAGGTACAAATTTTCAAAAATTTTTATGAATGAATACGGCCACAATTAAAAACAAAATATTTTTTTTTCCAACTTTGAGCGCCTGTAGGGGGAAGGAGTTCATTTTAGGACCCATGTTTATAGGAAAAAAAC
Source organism: Taphrorychus bicolor (assembly GCA_951812265.1). Classification (NCBI taxonomy): domain Eukaryota; kingdom Metazoa; phylum Arthropoda; class Insecta; order Coleoptera; family Curculionidae; genus Taphrorychus; species Taphrorychus bicolor. Next base: position 25,236,404 of record OX638300.1, on the reverse strand, counting down.
GTCGTATTTTGACCCCACAATTATGCCCTCAAAATCTTTGTATTGAATTTTGAATCACCCTGTATGTTAACTTGTAAAAAATGAGTTCGGTTCAAAACTGTGTTTTTAACTACTAATGATTTTTAATTTTTTTATTTTTTTTTAAACAGTTTTTGGTCCGAAATAGACACTTCTTCAACCCGAGTTAAAAATCGATTTTATTGAAAGGTTTTGGCCCGAAAAAGGACTTGTATTTTGCAAATTTTAATCTGGGCCCACTATTAGTATTTTAAATTTGTGCCTTTTGCTGGCATTTTTTTTATATCTAACACGTTCCTCTATATCTGTGGTCTTCTGTATTGCTTCAGGTTCTTAGTAGTTGAACAACAAGTACAAACTGCATGTTTGTACTCGTATGTACTCGTAATGATAATTGTTTTATTTTGTTTAACTACAGCCGTTTCAGCTGAAAAATATTAACTTCTTTAGGCATTTTTTTTTACTTTGTAACACTATTTGAAGCTTATTTCACTTTTTTATTAAAATTTTTCAAATATACTTTTTGCGTTTTTTTTTAATTTATTATCTTACACATTCGTTTTGTTTTTTACACAACTGAATTTACTTATTAAACTTTTTTTTTCTTTTCTATTAAACTTTCTCTGCTTGTCTGTAGAAATAGCCAAATTAGAAGTTAGGAAGCTGGAAAAATAAAAATGAATAATCGGATTATTATGAAGAAATTAGCTGGAAACTAATACAAATTGCATGGATTTATATCCTTTGGAAATTATTTAAACAAATTAAAAATTAAAAATTTTTTAACCAACATTTTCAGCATCTTCTATATTTTACTTAACAATTCTATTTCATTTCAGTTGACTTTTTTCACAATTCTGCCTGTTTTGAAACATGTTACATTAGACTATGTAAATAATAAAGCAAAGTTTGAAATAGTAACATGGAAGTTATTAATTACTCTTGATATTCTTTGTCACACCTTTTTTTGCACTGTTTCAAAATTTCTTTAATATTTACTTTGATTATGTCATCCATTTCTGTCAACAAATTGTGTTTTTAACCACTAATGATTAAGTTTTATAACATGAAGGAAAACTAGAGGTTTCTAGTTCAAATCTCTTTTGTTAAAAAACTCGATTTTTCGAAATTTTGGGCAAATTATTCAAGTAGTATTCGGTGGTCAAATTCAAGTTTTTTTTTTAATTATTGAAAAGAGGTTTTATAACAGAAAGCTCTAGTTTTTGTTTCGAATCTTCTTCCGGTCTATGGAGAAAAAAATCGATTCTCAGAGATTCTAGAAAAATTATTCAAGCAGTACTTAGTAGTCAAAGACAAGTATTTTGCTTAAATGAAAATAAATCGGTGAGGGTAACGAGTTTTATAACATGAAGGAAAACTAGAGCTTTCCAGCTCAAATCTCCTTTGATAAAGAAGAACTCGATTTTGAGAGATTTTAGGCAAATTATTCAAGTATTCGGTGGTATAATTCAAGTGTTTTATTTAAAGTATTGAAAAGAGGAAAGGTTATATAACAGACAGCTCTAGTTTCTAGAAAATCTTCTTCCGGTCTATGAAGAAAAGAATCGGTTGTCAGAGATTCTAGGAACATTACTCAAGCAGTACTTAGTAGTCAAACACAAGTATTTTGCTTTATAACATGATGAAAAACTACAGCTTTCCCGCTCAAATCTCCTTTTTTAAAGAAAAACTCGATTTTTAGAAATTTTATGCGAATTGTTCAAGTAGTATTCGTGTTAATTCGGTGGTCTAATTCAAGTGTTTTTTTTTTTAATTATTGAAAAGAGGAAAGTTTTCTAACAGAAAGCTCTAGTTTCTGTTTCAAATCTTCTTCCGGTCTATGGAGAAAAGAATCGCTTCTCAGAGATTCTAGGGAAATTATTCAAGCAGTACTTAATAGTTAAAGACAAGTATTTTGCTTAAAAAAAAACAAATCGCAGAGGGTGACGAGTTTTATAACATGAAGAAAAACTAGAGCTTTCTAGCTCAAATCTCCTTTGTTAAAGAAAAACTAGATTTTTAGAGACTTTAGGCAAATTGTTCAAGTAGTATTCGGGGGTTCTAATTCACGTGCTTTTTTTTTTAATTATTGAAAAGAGGAAAGGTTTTATAACAGAAAGCTCTAGTTTCTGTTTCAACTCTTCTTCCGGTCTATGGAAAAAAGAATCGATTCTGAGAGATTCAAGGAAAATTATTCAAGCAGTACTTAGTAGTCAGACAAGTATTTTGCTTAAAAAAATAAATCAATGAGGGTAACGAGTTTTATAGCATGAAGGAAAACTAGAGCTTTCGAGTTCAAATCTCCTTTGCTAAAGCAAAACTCGATTTTTAGAGGTCCTAGGCAAATTGTTCAAGTAGTATTCGGTGGTCTAATTCAAGTTTTTTTTTATTATTGAAAAGAGGAAAGGTTTTATAACAGAAAGCTCTAGTTTCTGTTTCAACTCTTCTTCCGGTCTATGAAGAAAAGAATCGATTCTAAGAGATTTAAGGAAAATTATTCAAGCAGTACTTAGTAGCCAAAGACAAGTATTTTGCTTAAAAACATTAAATCGATGAAGGTAACGAGTTTTATAACACGAAGGAAAACTACAACTTTCTAGTTCGAAGCTCCTTCGTTAAAGAAAAACTCGATTTTTAGAGATTTTAGGCAAATTATTCAAGTAGTATTTGGTGGTCTAATTCAAGTGTTTTTTAAAATTATTCAAAAAGAGGAAATGTTTTATAACAGAAAGCTCTAGTTTCTGTTTCAAACATTCTTCCGGTCTATGGAAAAAAGAAACGATTCTGAGAGATTCAAGGAAAATTATTCAAGGAGTACTTAGTAGTCAGACAAGTATTTTGCTTAAAAAAAATAAATCAATGAGGGTAACGAGTTTTATAACATGAAGGAAAACTAGAGCTTTCAAGTTCAAATCTCCTTTGTTAAAACAAAACTCGATTTTTAGAAGTTCTAGGCAAATTGTTCAAGTAGTATTCGGTGGTCTAATTCAAGTTTTTTTTTATTATTGAAAAGAGGAAAGGTTTTATAACAGAAAGCTCTAGTTTCTGTTTCAACTCTTCTTCCGGTCTATGAAGAAAAGAATCGATTCTAAGAGATTTAAGGAAAATTATTCAAGCAGTACTTAGTAGCCAAAGACAAGTATTTTGCTTTAAAAAATTAAATCGATGAAGGTAACGAGTTTTATAACATGTAGGAAAACTAGAGCTTTCTAGCTCAAATCTCCTTTGTTAATGAAAAACTCGATTTTTAGAGATTTAAGACAAATTGTTCAAGTAGTATTCGGTGGTCTAATTCAAATGTTTTTTTTTAATTATTGAAAAGAGGAAAGGTTTTATAACAGAAAGCTCTAGTTTCTGTTTCAACTCTTCTTCCGGTCTATGGAAAAAAGAAACGATTCTGAGAGATTCATGGAAAATTATTCAAGCAGTACTTAGTAGTCAGACAAGTATTTTGCTTAAAAAAAATAAATCAATGAGGGTAACGAGTTTTATAACATGAAGGAAAACTAGAGCTTTCAAGTTCAAATCTCCTTTGTTAAAACTAAACTCGATTTTTAGAGGTTCTAGGCAAATTGTTCAAGTAGTATTCGGTGGTCTAATTCAAGTTTTTTTTTAATTATTGAAAAGAGGAAAGGTTTTATAACAGAAAGCTCTAGTTTCTGTTTCAAATCTTCTTCCGGTCTATGAAGAAAAGAATCGATTCTAAGAGATTCTAGGAAAATTAATCAAGCCGTACTTAGTAGTCAACACCAAGTGTTTTGCTTAAAAAAATAAAGCGATGAGGGTGACGAGCTTTATAACGTGAAGAAACTAGAGTTTTCTAGCTCAAATGTCTTGTTGAAAAAAATAAATTTTTAGAGATTTTAGGCAAACTAATCAAGTAGTATTCGGTGGTCTAAATCAAGTGTTTTTATTTAAATTATTGAAAAGAGGAAATGTTTTATAACAGAAAGCTCTACTTTCTGTTTCAAATCTTTTTCCGGTCTATGAAGAAAAGAACCGATTCTCAGAGATTCTAGGAAAATTAATCAAGCAGTACTTAGTAGTCAAAGACAAGTATTTTGTTTTAAAAAAAATCGATGAGGGTGACGTGTTTTAAAACATGAAGGAAAACTAGAGCTTTCTAGCTCAAATCTCCTTAGTTAAAAAAAAACTCGATTTTAAGAGATTTTAGGCAAATTGTTCAAGTAGTATTCGGTGGTCTAATTCAAGTTTTTTTTTAAATTATTGAAAAAAGGCAAGGTTTTATAATAGAAAGCTCTAGTTTCGGTTTCAAATCTCCTTCCGGTCTATCGGCAAAAAGAATCCATTCTCAGAGATTCAAGGAAAATTATTCAAGCAGTACTTAGTAGCCAAAAACAAGTATGTTGCTTAAAAAAATTAAAGCGATGAGGGCTACGAGTTTTATAACATGAAGGAAAACTACAACTTTCTAGTTCGAAGCTCCTTCGTTAAAGAAAAACTCGATTTTTAGAGATTTTAGGCAAATTATTCAAGTAGTATTTGGTGGTCTAATTCAAGTGTTTTTTAAAATTATTCAAAAAGAGGAAATGTTTTATAACAGAAAGCTCTAGTTTCTGTTTCAAACATTCTTCCGGTCTATGGGGAAAAGAATCGATTCTGACAGATTCAAGGAAAATTATTTAAGCAGTACTTAGTAGCCAAAGACAAGTATTTTGCTTTAAAAAAATCGATAAGGGTGACGAGTTTTACACCATGAAGGAAAACTAGAGCTTTCTAGCTCAAATCTTCTTTGTTAAAGAAAAACTCGATTGTTAGAGATTTTAGGCAAATTGTTCAAGTAGCATTCGGTGGCCTAATTGATGTGTTTTTTAAAATTATTGAAAAGAGGAAAGGTTTTATAGCAGAAAGCTCTAGTTTCTGTTTCAAATCTTCTTCCGGTCTATGGAGAAAAGAATCGATTCTCAGAGATTCTAGGAAAATTATTCAAGCAGTACTTAGTCAAAGACAAGTATTTTGTTAAAAAAAAAAAAGTCGATGAGGGTGACGAGTTTTATAACATGAAGGAAAACTAGAGCTTTCTAGCTCAAATCTCCTTTGTTAAAGAAAAACTCGATTTTTAGAGATTTTAGGCACATTGTTCAAGTAGCATTCGGTGGTCTAATTCATGTGTTTTTTTAAATTATTGAAAAGAGGAAATGTTTTATAACAGAAAGCTCTAGTGTCTGTTTCAAATCTTCTTCCGGTCTATGGAGAAAAGAATCGATTCTCAGAGATTATAGGAAAATTATTCAAGCAGTACTTAATAGTTAAAGACAAGTATTTTGCTTAAAAAAAAAACAAATCGCAGAGGGTGACGAGTTTTATAACATGAAGACAAACTAGTGTTTTCTAGCTCAATTCTCCTTTGTTAAAGAAAAACTCGATGTTTAGAGACTTTGGGCAAATTGTTCAAGTAGCATTCGGTGGTCTAATTCAAGTGCTTTTTTTTAGTTATTGAAAAGAGGAAAGGTTTTATAACAGAAAGCTCTAGTTTCTGTTTCAAATCTTCTTCCGTTTATGGAGAAAAGAATCGATGCTCAGAGATTCTAGGAAAATTATTTAAGCAGTACTTAGTAGCCAAAGACAAGTATTTTGCTTAAAAAAATAAAGCGATGAGGTAACGAGTTTTATAACATGAAGGCTTTCTATCTCAAATCTCCTTTGTTAAAGAAAAACTCGAATTTTAGAGACTTTAGGCAAATTATTCAAGTAATATTTGGTGGCCTAATTCGAGTGTTTTCCTTAAAAATATAAAATTCGCGGCGGCCGTGAATAAAGTGATTGAATGGTAATATCTCGGGAACGGTCGGTTTTAGGACGCTGAACTTTGGTAAAAAGCTTCTTTACGAGATGAGGTAGAAATTACAGTGGGAACTTTCGCATGGGTAGCAAAGGTTGTATTTTTAGAATTTTTTCGATTAATTGACACTGTTTTGCTACAACTTGCTTCTTTTCCTAATTACAAACAATATGTGATAAATAAGGACTTTACTTCTTCATCACAGATTTCTTTTTCCATTAATAGAATGAAATTAAATAGTGTTCTCGACGTTTCGATATTTCAGCTATTTTTAGACATCATCAGGTTAGTTCAGGTTTGGAGCGTTCGGGTATTTCTTAAAATATGGACGAACCGTGGGCGTTGTCTGCTAAAAAAAAATAAATAAAAATACAAAAAAAGGTGTCAGAGCACAGAACAAAGCAAAAAACTTTGTGAAATAGATTTCTTCTCCTTGTTAGACCAATACAAATATTTTGTATCTATCCAATATTAGTCTTTTAGATTCATTTGTTAGCTCTCGTAAGGTCTCGTCAAGTTCGTGGAAGAATTATGTTATTCTAAAAAGAGAGAATAATTCACAAGGCGAGCGATATTTAAAATGCCATAAATCTCCATTGGATTAAGAACACAGAGCGTCGGATTTCCATAGGATTCCGAGTTCAGAAGAGTTCCAGGTAAATACGTCGGCGGCACAGTAGTAGACACACTCTCACCGGGAAAAAGTCCAATGGGTCAGGTTGCCGAGAGAGCAGAGGTGTCAAATAGAGCGTCGTCAGGCCAGGGCGAAGAGAAAACGCGTGCGCCATCTCTCTCTTTCCGTTTCGCGAGATGAGGCTCAGATTTTGCTGCAGCCGCAGCAGGAGTCAGTAGCCTCGCAGCAGCACTGAGCACGGTCCTGTCCGGAGGCTGCGATCACTTGCGTATCGGAAAAGTTTCGCTCGGAAAAGCGGAAGTTGAAACTTTTCTCGGTTTGTGTGTGTGCCGATTGTGGACGGTGTGTTAATTTGCCGTTTTGTGTTCGTTCCGGGATATTGCTGTTTTCGATGTGCCACTGTGTATATTTACCGAACATGGTGCTCTCCCTCTACGTGTGTATGAGCAGGTAGTTTGATTTGTGGAATCAGTTTGCTGGTAAGTTTTTGGATTTAATTACCCCTCAAATAAAAAAAATAAATGAAATGTAAATTACTTGTTAGTTATACAGTGAGTTAACTATACAATGCTGGAGCCTTAAAAGCTTTTTTCTCCGGTTAGCTCAGGTTACAGTTAGTTCTCTTACATAATAATCTGAAATGATACAAGTCAAAATTTATCGTAGTATACAATCCTTTTTGAAGTATTGATTTAAAGTAGCAAAGAAGAAGAGAAACTATTAACTATTTTTTTTTGCTAATGAGGAAAACAGTTAAGTAAAAAGCAACATTAAAAGCTCCTTAAGTGGATTTCTTAATCAAGTTTGTTCAAAACTTTAGTTCTGCTCTATTTTTATTTTAAAGTGTTAAACTTGGTTTAGTAAATATTTCCCGAAAGAACTTTGTTATACTATTAAGGTGGCAATCCTCCATTTTGTCAATTAATTAATCAATTTATTAGGCGAAAAAAAAACTATTAGATGGATCAGGGACACGAGTTTTCTAATTTCTTCCAGGCAATGAATTATTGAACTCTACTTTTACTGTTTACTTAGTGGCAAATTTGGATTTGGTTTTTAATTGTTATAGAAAAATGGTGACATTTGACGGATTATGACAGCAGGAACATGTGCCGAACGATAACGGTTACCAATTTCAGGGTTCACTTGAAGAACCCATGTTTTTCGTGTTTTCAGTCAGTACTTGCTCGTGATCACATACTAAAACATGATACGTTCGAAATTTGTAGCAAACAAATGATCCACAAACCACTCAAAATCTTGACATCGCAACCAATGAACCTGCGCACTCTTTTATAACAGCGACTTCTTTGCGAATGGCGCACCCAGTAAGTCATATGTCAATTTCAGAATGACGTTACAGTGACGTTCAGTCGCATTGACATGGTTGTCGAAACGAATAAAAAGCGAAAAAAATAAATAAAACAAACAACGATGTTTGTCAATGTGTACACGGCTGTAATCAATTTATTTAACAACTATTACAGTGATCAGGGATATGAGTTTTTTAACCCACGGCGTATTATTACAATTAGACCTTTGGTGTTCGAATTTAATGACTAAGTGAATCTTAAATAAGCCTTTTAGATTAATGTGATAAAACATATGGGATGAAACGATAAGCTGATAATTAGGCCAAAGTTTTTTAATTTCAATAAAAGAGTAAAAAGCCCTATTTTGAAAACAAGAAAAAATAATGAAAATTTAAATTTTACAAATTTTTGATTTTTTAAATCCTTTACGATCTAACGTGATTTGTATCAAAACCTGTACTAAACGATTTCGGCTGAATATTTCGAAAATGCCATTAAAAATTTAAAAAAATTTCAGGTTTTCGTCTTTATCTCGAAAACGTTGAGATTTTAGAATATGCATGCAAGTGATACGAACAGGACATTGTACTTTGAAAAAAAAAATACAAAACTTGTATCTTATTTTGGGCCACCCTAGCTCAGTTGCTGTTGTAGATGGACATTCAAAAAGTATATGAAAATGTAGCTTTATGCATTATTTTCTTACTCCCTATTGAACATTAACGGATATGTTTTCATCAAACGAGATATAAACTATCAAAGGGTATAAAAATCTATATCAATTTATTTCATTTGTTGGTTCAAAATAGTAAACATTATACCTTTAGGAACCACTAAAGCTAGAAACCTAAAAACAACCTGGGCTCTAAGATAATAAAATAATTGAAAGAATGTTGAAAAGTGTCACTTTATACAGTCCAACTTACCAACATCTAAATGGGTACACAACAAACTTTGAGCACTTTTAACCTCCTTACCTGAACCCCAATGATTTGACGAAATGTTCATCAAAATCTGTAACAAACGATTTCACCTGAATATTTCAACTCCCTTAGGAAAAAAAGAGATTTATCTTAAAAACGATGAAGCAATGTGCATATAAATATGATAAATGTATGAAGACGTCTTATGAAAAAAATTAGGTCGTGGTGCAAATCTACTTTCAATGCAATATTATGCTGAATGGAAAGACAAAATTTAATCAAATACTAGAGCTACACGCCACTATTGTTTACCGCTTCGAATCTAGTCCAATAGTTACAATAGCCGGAATATTTATTCAAATAATCCATTGCACTGTCCGGTAATTGCTTTGTGGCATTCGATATACAATGTTTAATGGATATTGGATAATTTTTGAACAAGCTTCTGATTTAATAATCTGAAAAATTATAATACTTCATAATTTGAGCAGAAAGAAACTATGGACAAACTCAACTATCAAAGCCGCTGGTGCAGTATTAAACAAAATTAATGATATTTGCAAAAAGGAAGGGTAGAGTAGTCTGAGAGCGATCAAAAGCTAAAGGTTTAGGGTGAATCCAAAGACCTTCAACCCTATTGGAAATATTTATTTGGGGCTCGCAATTTCCTTGGATAAACGCGGCGTTTCTAAAGGTTTACACTTTTTACTGCCTCAACTAGCATTCGTAAAAATCCTTTTAAGTGTGCCTTGGGCTAATGAATAATGTTTCATTATGGTCCCGTTGTTTTCGCCGAGGGTCACAATAATGTAGTTTCGCACAAGGGGATCGGGGCAGTGAGGAAAATATTTGGGTTGCAACGGATTACACACTTATCGTGAAGGATCGCCTCTCAAGAGCACCGTGCTTAATGTAAATTTTTAGGTGCATTGTAAATGCAAAATATACTTTCCTTCGTTGCACTGAAAAACCTGCTTTTATTAGAAATTTCAATTTAAATACATTAGACGAAGGACCGGAAACTAGGAAATGGTTTTCTAAATTAAGTGTCTACTAGACTTGTTTTATTCATATATTCTAGCATAAAGTGCATTGAATTATCGTATATATTTCAATGTTTAAAATTTAAACTAATTAAAAGTAAATTTTTTTCTTCCAGAAAATAAACTTCGAAAGCATTCGTATCCGTAAACATAAGCAACCAACTGGCAATGCGCTCTGAATTACACAAACATGGTAATTGACTGTTTTAGTCTTATAATAATGAGAATTTCACTCCGAGTGTTTTATGTCCAGTTGTTGACATTCAATTAGGAAAATTTAATTAAGTAATTTATTAGGTCTAAAAAAACTAAAACTGTTAGAACGACTAGGGCCGTGAGTTTTCTAATTTCTTCAAGACAATGAATTATTGAACTCTAGTTTGAAACCACTGTGTTTATTTAATTTATAGATAGCGGTTACCAACTTTAGGTTTTATGTCCAGCTGTTGCCATTTAATTGGGAAAATTTAATTAAGTAGTTTATTAGGCCTAAAAAAACTAAAGCTGTTAGATCGATTAGGGTCGCGAGTTTTCTAATTTCTTCTAGACAGTGAATTATTGAACTCTAGTTTGACTCCGCTCTGTTTATTTAATTTATAGATATCGGTCACCACCTTTAGGTTTTATGTCCAGTTGTTGACATTCAATTAGGAAAATTTAATTAAGTAATTTTTAGGTCTAAAAATAAACTAAAACTGTTGGAGCGATTAGGGTCGCGAGTTTTCGGATTTCTTATAGACAATGAATGATTGAACTCTAGTTTGACTCTACTCTTTTTATTTAATTTATAGATAGCGGTTTCCAACTTTACGTTTTATGTCCAGTTGTTGACATTCAATTAGGAAAATTTAATTAAGATATTTTTTCTAGACGGTGAATTATTGAACTCTAGTTTGACTCCGCTCTGTTTATTTAAATTAAAGATAGCGGTTACCAACTTTAGGTTTAGTAATTTTTTTCTTCCAGAAAATAAACTTCGAAAGCACTCGTATCCGTAAACATAAGCAACCAACTGGCAGTGCCCTCTGAATTACACAAACATGGTAATTGACTGTTTTAGTCTTATAATCATGAGAATTTCACTCCGAGTGTTTTATGTCCAGTTGATGACATTCAATTAGGAAAACTTAATTAAGCAATTTATTAGGCCTAAAAAAACTAAAACTGATAGAGGGTTTAGGGCCGCGAGTTTTCTAATTTCTGCTAGACAATGAATTATTGAACTCTAGTTTGACTCTACTCTGTTTATTTAATTTATAAATAGCGGTTACCAACTTTAAGATACTTCAAGAGAACCCACATTTTTTACGTTTTTCGTGTTTCCCTTCAGCAATTGCTTGTTATCATAAAATAAAATATGACACCGTCGAAATTTGTAACACATAACTGAGCCACAAATCACTCAAAATATTGCCATCGCAACCAATGAAACAGCGCAGACTAGTATACATATAGCGCATTGAATCATCGTACATATCTCCCTATTTGTTTAAAATTAAAATTAATTAAAAGTAAGTTTATTTCTTCCCGAAAATAAACTTCGAGCGCACTCGTATCCGTAAACATAAGCATCTAACTGGCAATGCCCTCTGATTTGTACAAACATGATAATTGACTGTTTTAGTCCTATACTAATGAAAATTTCACTACGAGTGTTTTATGTCTAGTTGTTGACATTCAATTAGGAAAATTTAATTAAGCATTTTATTGGGCCCAAAAAAAAGTAAAACTGTTAGAGTGATTAGAGCCGCGAGTTATCTAATTTCTTCTAGACAATGAATTATTGAACTCTAGTTTGACTCCACTCTTTTTATTTAATTTATAGATAGCGGCTACCAACTTTAGGTTTTATCTCCAGTTGATATTCAATTAGGAAAATTTAATTAAGTAATTTATTGGGCTCAAAAAAACTAAAACTGTTAGAGCAATTAGGGCTGCGAGTTTTCTAATTTCTTCTAGACAATGAATTAGTGAACTCTAATTTGACTCCACTCAGCTTATTTAATTTATAGATAGGGGTTACCAACTTTAGGTTTTATGTCCAGTTGTTGACATTCAATTAGAAAAATTTAATTAAGTAATTTATTAGGTCAAAAAAAACTAAAACTGTTAGAGCGGTTAGGATGACGAGTTTTCTAATTTCTTCTAGACAATGAATTATTGAACTCTAGTTTGACTCCACTCTTTTTATTTAATTTATAGATAGCGGCTACCAACTCTAGGTTTTATCTCCAGTTGATATTCAATTAGGAAAATTTAATTAAGTAATTTATTGGGCTCAAAAAAACTAAAACTGTTAGACCAATTAGGGCTGCGAGTTTTCTAATTTCTTCTAGACAATGAATTATTGAACTCTAATTTGACTCCACTCAGCTTATTTAATTTATAGATAGGGGTTACCAACTTTAGGTTTTATGTCCAGTTGTTGACATTCAATTAGAAAAATTTAATTAAGTAATTTATTAGGTCAAAAAAAACTAAAACTGTTAGAGCGGTTAGGATGACGAGTTTTCTAATTTCTTCTAGAGAATGAATTATTGAACTCTAGTTTGACTCCACTCTGTTTATTTAATTTATAGATAGCGGTTACCAACTTTAGGTTTTATGTCCAGTTGTTGACATTCAATTAGGAAAATTTAATTAAGTAATTTACTAGCCCTAAAAAACTAAAACTGTAGAGCGATTAGGGCCGCGAGTTTTCTAATTTATTTTAGACAATGAATTATTGAATTCTAGTCTGACTCTACTTTGTTTATTTAATTTATAGATATCGGTTACCAACTTTAGGTTTTATGTCCAGTTGTAGACATTCAATTAGGAAAATTTAATTAATTTATTGGGCCCAAAAAAAACTAAAACTCTTAGAGCGATTAGGGCCGCGAGTTTTCAAATTTCTTATAGACAATGAATTATTGAACTCTAGTTTGACTCTACTCTGTTTATTTAATTTATAGATAGCGGTTACCAACTTTAGGTTTTATGTCCAGTTGTTGACATTCAATTAGAAAAATTTAATTAAGTAATTTATTAGGTAAAAAAAAACTAAAACTGTTAGAGCCATTAGGGCCGCGAGTTTTCTAATTTCTTCTAGACAATGAATTATTGAACTCTAATTTGACTCCACTCGGCTTATTTAATTTATAGATAGCGGTTACCAACATTAGGTTTTATGTCCGGTTGTTGACATTCAATTAGAAAAATTTATTTAAGTAATTTATTAGGTCAAAAAAACTAAAAGTGTTAGAGAGATTAGGGTGACGAGTTTTGTAATTTCCTCTAGACAATGAATTATTGAACTCTAGTTTGACTCCACTCGGCTTATTCAATTTATAGATAGCGGTTACCAACTTTAGGCTTTATGTCTAGTTGTTGACATTCAATTAGGAAAATTTAATTAAGTAATTTATTAAGTAAAAAAAAAAACTAAAACTGTTAGAGCGGTTAGGGACGCGAATTTTCTAATTTATATTAGACAATGAATTATTGAACTCTTGAATACTGAAGAAAAGGAGTGACATCTGACAAAGTATTACAAAAGGAACACATGCTGCACGATAACGATTACCAACTTTAGGATACTTCAAGTGAAGCCACGTTTTTTACGTTTTTGCCCTCTGATTTGTACAAACATTAATAATTGACTGTTTTTGGTGTTATAATAATGAAAATTTCACTCAGAGTGTTTTACGTCCAGTTGTTGACATTCAATTACGAAAATTCCATTTTGTGTAGGTAGATACTAATTACTATACTGAGGGTTATTTTTTGCTCTGCAATAAATTTAATGAGTTGCCCAAACGAACACTGAAGCAACATCAATAATGGTTCCAAACAAACATTTTTTTCTCTATGTCGAAACGTATTTCATCACGTGCTCGCCGCAAATCGATTCGTATCTTCGTTTGCTTTATAATTTCGCCCATTTCGTATGAGATAAAATGGTCCATTAGGTCGGGATATATCGATTTTTCATTAGTAGCTATTCCTACGAGTATCACAATGGTCTATATTTATAAGGGGGAATTTATGGCCAGTAAAGTGTAGCTATTTATTTGTTTTATTGTGGGAGAAGACAGCGCACACGCATTTGCAATTCGAACGTGTATGTGTGTTTCGTGCTTTAAAAAAAGAAATACTTTAGTTAGAGGGACATTCATATACTTTTGGAGTATATGTAGAGTATGTGATATTATGTAACTGTAAGTCTAGATATAAGTGACTCATTTACACCGTTTTCATGTGTGAGATAGGAACCACTGATAGGGTGTAGCGAGTGGCTGGAGCGGGTACATTAAAAATTTAAACCCCCGTTAAATACCGAATACGTAATTAATCACTGTCGAAATGGGCGAGAGACGAAAAAAGGCAATTTTTGCAGATAAAATAAATCATATGGGCGTTGAAATTTATATAATATCAGATAGAATATTTCCGATCATTAATCATCTAAAACGAGATAAATTTGTCTAATTCAATATCGCGGTGGTAATAGTGGACGGAGTGGTGTTAGAGAAAGACCTAAAGTAATCATTTCTTTATTCTAAAAAACTTAAACATGTATTTTGTTTGATAAAATATGACGTCGAAGCTGTGTAAGGCAAATAAAAGAAGTTTCTATAAAAATTAAAATTAAGAATAGGACTAAAAAAGAGTAAAAATGGTTCAAAAAGTCTAAAAATGCAAAGGGTTGGGAGTTTTTTACCTTAGAAAATTTTACCTTAGGAAATTTACCATAGCCATATACCATATATAGCTAGAAAATGTTGAGTCACAAGCGACAACACTAAAGGAAATTAAACTCAAAGCTCCTCAAAATGCAAACTTCTTTTTTGAGAAAGTCAGGATAGGATTAGGGCAAAAATCTGTGCAATATAAATTAAAGCGTGTAAAAATTTCAAATTTGGAGTGTTTGGAAAATCTAGGGTTAAGATTAGAGCCAAAATCATTTAAAGATTGACTCAGAGCAACTAAAAATGTAATTTAAAAGATTCTGGAAAAATTCTGGTTAAGCCAAAATCGTTTACAGAAACTTTGGTAAAAATTACTCAGAGTGTCAAAACGCAAATTTTTATTTATGTATTTTTTCTGATAAATTAAAGTTACAATTAAAGCAAGAAATCGTCGACAAATAACTGAAAGCATGTAAAAACCCAAATTTGGCGTTTTTTTTTATTCAGTTTAGGATTAAAGCCAAAACCATTTGAACTATCTCAGAGTTTTCGACAAAAATTTTAATAAAGATTGAGGCTAAAAACGGTTCAAAATTACGCAAAACATCTAAAAATAAAAATTTGGAGTCTTTTGAGAAAACGAAGAGAGGACTAAAGCCAAACATTGCTGAAAAATCACTCAAAGCTTGTAAAAATGGAATATTTGGCGTTTTGTTAAAAAAATCAGGTTTAGATGGGTGTCAAAATGGGTTAAAACGACTTAAAACCTTCAAAAAATGCAATTTCGGAGTTTTTGGAGAAGTCTACGTTAAGAATAGAACTAAAAACGGGTAAAAATGACTCAAAGCATCTAAAAATTAAAATTTGGAGTCTTTTGAGAAAACCTAAAGAGGACTAAAGCCAAATATTGTTGAAAAATAACTCAAAGCTTGTCAAAAAGGAATATTTGGCGTTTTGTGAAAAATGCAGGTTTAGATAGGAGCCCAAATGGGTTAAAATGACTTAGAACCTCCAAAAATGCAATTTCGGAGTTTTTGGAGAATTTTACATTAAGATTAGAACTAAAAACGGGTGAAAATGACTCAAAGCTCCTAAAAATGAAAATTTGGAGTTTTGAGAAAACGAAAAAAGGACTAAAGCCAAACATTGCTGAAAAATAACTCAAAGCTTGTAAAAATAGAAAATTTTGACCTTGGTGAAAAATTCAGGTTTAAATCTGAGCCAAAATGGGTTAAAATGACTTTAAACCTTCAAAAATGCAGTTTCGGAGTTTTTGGAGAAGTCTACATTAAGAATATGAATAAAAACGGGTAAAAATGACTCAAAGCATCTAAAAATGAAAATTTGGAGTCTTTTGAGAAAATCAAAATAGGACTAATGCCAAATATTGTTGAAAAATAACTCAAAGCTTGTAAAAATAGGAAATTTGGCGTTTTGTGAAAAAATTCAAGTCTGGATGGGAGCCAAAATGGGTTTTAAAATGACATAAAACCTCCAAAAATGCAGTTTCGGAATTTTTGGAGAAGTTAAAATCAAGATTAGAACTAAAAGCGGGTAAAAATGACTCAAAGCTCCTAAAAATGAAAATTTGGAGTCTTTTGAGAAAATCAACATAGGACTAAAGCCAAATATTGTTGAAAAATAACTCAAAGCTTGTAAAAATGAAATATTTGGCGTTTTGTGAAAAATGCAGGTTTAGATACGAGCCAAAATGGGTTAAAATGACTTAGAACCTCCAAAAATGCAATTTCGGAGTTTTTGGAGAATTTTACATTAAGATTAGAACTAAAAACGGGTGAAAATGACTCAAAGCTCCTAAAAATGAAAATTTGGAGTTTTGAGAAAACGAAAAAAGGACTAAAGCCAAACATTGCTGAAAAATAACTCAAAGCTTGTAAAAGTAGAAAATTTTGACCTTTGTGAAAAATTCAGGTTTAAATCTGAGCCAAAATGGGTTAAAATGACTTTAAACCTTCAAAAATGCAGTTTCGGAGTTTTTGGAGAAGTCATCATTAAGATTAGGACTAAAAATGGACAAGAACGACTCAAAGCATCTAAAAATTGAAAATTTGAAGTCTTTTGAAAAAATCAAGGGAGGACTAAGGCCAAACATTGTTAAAAAATAACTCAAAGCTTGTAAAAATACAAAATTTGGCGTTTTGTGAAAAATTCAGCTTTGGATGGAAGGCCAAAATCGTCTAAAATATTTAAAATTTCTAAAAATGCAGTTTCGGAGTGTTTGGAGAAGCCTAGAATTAAAAACGTGTAAAAATGACTCAAAGCATCAAAAAATAAAAATTTTGAGTCATTTGAAAAAACGAAGAGAGGCCTAATGCCAAATATTGTTGAAAAAGAACTCAAAGCTAATAAAAATAGAAAATTTTGCGTTCTGTGAAAAAATCAGATTTAGATGGAAATCAAAATGGGTTAAGATGACTTAAAACCTTCAAAAATATAGTTTCGGGTTTTTTGGAGAAGTCTAGAACTAAAAACGGGTAAAAATGATTCAAAGCATAAAAAAATTAAAATTTGGAGTCTTTTGAGAAAACGAAGAGAGGACTAATGCCAAATATTGTTGAAAAATAACTCAAAGCTTGTAAAAATAGAAAATTTTGCGTTCTGTGAAAAAATCAGATTTAGATGGGGACCAAAATGGGTTAAGATGACTTAAAACCTCCAAAAATGCAGTTTCGGAGTTTTTGGAGAAGTCATCATTAAGATTAGGACTAAAAATGGATAAGAACAACTCAAAGCATCTAAAAATTGAAAATTTGAAGTATTTTGAAAAAATCAAGGGAGGACTAAGGCCAAACATTGTTAAAAAATAACTCAAAGCTTGTAAAAATATAAAATTTGGTGTTTTGTGAAAAATTCAGCTTTGGATGGAGGGCCAAAATAGTTTAGAATAATTTAAAATTTCTAAAAATATGCAGTTTCGGAGTTTTTGGAGAAGTCTAAAATAAGATTAGGGCTAAAACGGCTAAAAATAACTCAAAACATCTAAAAATAAAATTTGGTATTTTTCGAGGAAGCGGGACTAAAGACAAACATTGTTGAAAAATAACTTCTCAAAACTTCTAAAAATACAAAATTTGGCGTTTTGTAAAAAATTCGGCTTTGGATGGAGCGCCAAAATCGGTTAAAATAATTTAAAGCTTTTAAAAGTGCAGTTTTGGAGTTTTTGGAAAAGCCTAAATAAAGATTATGCTAGAACGGCTAAAAATTACTCAAAACATCTAAAAATTAAAATTTGGTGTCAAACATTGTTGAAAAGTAACTCAAAGCTTGTAAAAATACAAAATTTTTAAATTTAGGTTAAGATTAAGGCTAAAAAAGGAAAAAAATGACTGAAAACGTTTAAAAATGAAAATCTGGTATTTTTCGAGAAAGTCAGGAGATAATTAAAGCCCAAAGTTCTTGAAAAACTTACTCAAAGCGTGTAAAAAGACAGAGTAATAAGATTAAGACCAAACATATATTAGAATTATTTTATGTCCTACCAGTTCAAACTGTGTTTTTATTGCTTACTTACCAAATATATAAACATAAACTTTATGCCCGCGGGGGCATATAGAGAATTTTAAGGCTTAAGCAGGCATAAAGTGTACATTATGCTTCATGCGGGCATAAAGCAGATACATTTTAGGATTATTTTCATAAAATTTATTGTTGAAAAACACTAACATGTATTGGTGGGAAAAAAAAGTTTGTATGCACCACGGGCATTAGCACCAGTTTATGCCTTCGGACGAAACCCTCGGATCAGAGGCCCTCTTAGTTTTCTTATTCTCGCCGCCCTAAGGGCATAAACATCTACTTAATGCCCTTGATACACTAATGATTCTAAAGACTCTATAATTCAATTTTGGAGTTTTTGGAGAAGTCTGGCTTAAGATTGGGATTAAAAACGGGTAAAAATTACTCAGAGCATCTAGAAATGCAAATTTTGATTTTTTTGGAGAAATTCGGGTTAGAATTAAAGCTAGAAAACGTTCCGAAGCGTATAAAAAAAATAAATTTGTATTTTTTTGGTTAATTCAATTAGAGCAAAAATTGTTTAAAATTAAAAAAAAAGTCTGGAAGAAGTTTTTGGAAGAACTCAGATTTAGATTAGGGCTAGAAATGGGATAAAACTACCCAAAGCGTCAAAAAAAATGAAAATTTTGGTGAGCAAAAAAAAGTGTTAGTTTTAAAACAGATCATTTCCCATATCGCACCGACTCAAAATCATATTTTTCCCAACTCAATTACAAACTTGAAATTTTACCAGAAACGAACCGCCCACGGGATATTAAACTTCGATTTAAATTCCCATTGAACATATAAATCGACTGTCAATCTAAGTTTTAAAAGCACGTTTTACTTACTGAATCGTTATTTTACGAGGTCCTCGGATGCGCAACGTGATGATTAATGGGCAAAAATAGAAAAGCAAGGACATTTAATTTACTTCTGTGTTTGGTGTGCAGATAATTATTATGTTACTCCAAACTATGTGAGACTATTCAAGTTTTCTAGGTACATATAATACGAAAATAATACTTTCTCTCATAACGAAATTAGTTTTTGTGAGAATTAGTTACCTTGCATGAAACATTAGTGCATTAGTTCAACACACATTATTTTATATAAATATGAGCCTATTTTCTTAACAAAAATATATTCTGTTTATAAGCAACAAATGTATTTGTTATGTTTTATTATTAATTATTATTTTCCTTTCTTTATTTTTTACTTTTCCCCAACTTTATTTCCAGGTAAAAAAGTCAAATATTTAGTTAATTTATTTATCATTGCCCAAGTTTTTCTGTCTTACTGTTTTCTTCATTTTTCAAATATTTGTTTTTATGTTTTGTACAAATGTTCTGTTTTTTTTTCTTTGATCCAAATTGGATTTTTTCTTTAAGTATTCATTCTTTTGAGAGAATTTTGACACAATTTTTTTTTTAAGGACTGACCAACTGGAATGTATACTCCAAATTTGTATTCTTATACACTTTAAGCAATTTTTTACGTAACTTGGCCTTAACCCTAGCATGACTTTTTAAAAAATATTAAAATTCTTATTTTTTGGTAAAATGAGTTCTTGTCAAACAATTTTAGTTCTAATCCTAATCTGAATTTCTCCAAATACTTCACATTTGCATTTTGGGCGCTCTGTCTAATTTTTAGATCCTAATGCTAACCTGAATTTGCTCAGAAGCCGTTATTCTGCATTATTGACGCATTTAGTAATTTTTAATTGATTTTGGCCCTAATTTTTATTTGATTTTTTTCGAAATATTCAAATTTGTACGTTTTTACATACTTTGAGTTATTCCTTACGTATTTTGGCATTAATCCTAGCCTCACTTTTCCAAAAACCATAAAAAATGTCAAAGTTATCTTTTTTTTTTTTGATAATAGTCACTTTTAAACAATTCTAGCCCCTAGTCCATAAAAAATTTTTTGAAAAACACAAATTTGCATTTTTAAATTCTTTGTGCAATTTCTTAATCAATTTTGACCTTAATCCTATCCTGAATTTGCCTAAAAATTTTTAATCGGCATTTTTTGACAGTTTGATTAATTTTCAACTGATTTTGGCAATCATATTAATTTTAATTTTTGCAAAACATCGAAATTTTTTTATTTGCTCTCTCTGAGTATTTTGGCCTTAATCCTAGCCTGACTTTTTCAAAAAGCATAAAAATTGTTTATTTTTGGGTAAAATGAGTTTTTCTTGTTCAGTTCTAATTCTAATCTAAATTTCTCCAAGATTTCAAATTTGCATTTTTGAGTCATTTTTCCTGATTTTATTAATTTTATTTTTATTTTAACTTAATAATAATTTCGTTGAAATAATGTTAACTTAAATTTTGCCAAACACACCCAATTTGTATTCTTACACACTTTAAGTAATTTTTCATGTAATCTGGCCTTAATACTAGCCTGCTTTTTTCCAAAATATTATATTTAGGTGAAATGAATCCTTTTCAAACAATTAGTTCCAATTCTGATCTGAATTTCTTCAAAGACTTCAAATTTGAATTTTAGGCGCTCAGTGTAATTTTTAGATCCTAATGCTAACCTAAATTTGCTCAGAACCCTTTATTCTGCATTTTTGACGCATTTAGTGATTTTTAATTGATTTTGGCCCTAATCTTTATTTGATTTTTTTCGAAATATCCAAATTCGTACGTTTTTGCACGCTTTGAGTCATTCCTTACGTATTTTGGCCTTAATCCTAGCCTGCCTTTTCCAAAAACTATCAAAATTGTTATTTTTAGGTAAAATGAGTTTTTTTAGAAAAATTTCAATTCTATTGTAAATTTCTTGAAACTAAATTTGCATTTTTAGACAGTCTGTATAATGTCTTAATCAATTTTGATCTTAATCCTAACCCTAATTTGCCTAGAAACTATTAATCGGCACTTTTTAACAATAATTTTTAAGTGATTTTGGCAATAATATAAATTTTAATTTTTTCAAAACATCCAAAATTTTATATTTACCCTCTCTGAGTCATTTCTGCCGTCTTTTGGCCTTAATTCTAACCCGACTTTTCCAAAAACCATAAACATTTATATTTTTATGCAAAATGAGTTTTTTTCGAAAATTTCAGTTCTAATTCTAATCTAAATTTCTCCAAGACTTATAATTTGCATTTTGAAGCTTTTAGTAATTTTTAAAAGCCTCAAGTTTTTATATTTTCCTTCTTTGAATAATTTCTCACGTATTTTAGACTTAATTCTGGCCTAAAATGAGTTCTTCAAACAATTTTAGTTCTAATTCTGATCTGAATTTCTTCAAATACTTCGAATTTGCATTTTTAGATGTTCTGTGGAATTTGTTAGATCATAAAGCTAACCTGAATGTGCTCAGAAACCTTTATTCTGGATTTTTATCGCATTTAGTGATTTTTAATTGATTTTGGCCCTAATCCTTGTTTGAATTTTTTCGAAATGTGCAAGTTCGTGTTTTTGCACAATTTCAGTCGTTCTGTACGTATTTTGGCGTTAAACTTAGCCTGACTTTATCAAAAAAAGTCAAAGTTATCTTTTTTTTTTTTTTGAAAAAAGGAGTCACTTTTAAACAATTATAGCCCCTAGGCCATAAAAAAAATTTTGAAAGACACAAATTTGCAATTTTAGATTCTTTGTGCAATTTCTTAATAAAATTTGACTGATTTGAAGTAATTTTTCATGTACTCTGGCCTTAATTCTAGCCTGCTTTTTTCAAAAAAAAATATTAAAATTATTATATTTAGGTAAAATGAATCCTTTTCAAACAATTTTAGTTCCAATTCTGATCTGAATTTCTTCAAAGTCTTCAAATTTGTATTTTCGGCACTCTATGTAATTTTTAGATTCTAATGCTAACCTGAATTTGCCCAGAAGCCTTTATTCTGCATTTTTGACGCATGTAGTGATTTTTAATGGATTTTGGCCCTAATCTTTATTTGATTTTTTTTGAAATATCCAAATTCGTACGTTTTTGCACACTTTGAGTCATTCCTTACGTATTTTGGCCTTAATCCTATCCTGACTTTTCCAAAAACCGTAAAAATTGTTATTCTTAGGTAAAATGAGTTTTTTTTAGAAAAAATTCAATTCTATTCTAAATTTCTTGAAACCAAATTTGGATTTTTAGACAGCCTGTATAATGTCTTAATCAATTTTGATCTTAATCCTGACCCGAATTTGCCTAGAAACTATTAATCGGCACTTTTTGACAATAATTTTTAAGTGATTTTTGGCAATAATATAAATTTTCATTTTTCCAAAACATCCAAATTTTTATATTTCTCTTTTCTGAGTCATTTCTGCCGTCTTTTGGCCTTAATCCTAACCCGACTTTTCCAAAAACCATAAAAATTTATATTTTTATGTAAAATTAGTTTTTTTTCAAAAATTTCAGTTCTAATTTCAATCTAAATTTCTCCAAGATTTATAATATGCATTTTGAAGCTTTTAATAGTTTTTAAATAAATTTGGCCATAATCTTAATTTCAGATTTTCCAAATCCTCCAAGTTTTTATATTTACCTTCTTTGAATAACTTTTCACGTATTTTGGCCTTAATCTAACCTTAATTTTTTAAAAAACGTTGAAACTGTTATTTTTAGGTAAAATGAGTTCTTTTCAAATAATTTTAGTTCTAATTCTGATCTGAATTTCTTCAAAGACTTCAAATTTGCATTTTTAGACGGTTTGTGTAATTTGTTAGATCCTAAAGCTAACCTGAATTTGCTGAGAAACCTTCATTCTGCATTTTTGACGCATTTAGTGATTTTTAATTGATTTTGGCCCTAATCTTTATTTACATTTTTTCGAAATGTGCAAATTCGTATTTTTGCACAATTTCAGTCATTCTGTACGTATTTTGGCGTTAACCTTAGCCTGACTTTCTCAAAAAATATCAAAGTTATCTTTTTTTTTATAAAATGAGTCACTTTTAAACAATTCTAGCCCCAAGTCCATTAAACATTTTTTGAAAGACACAAATTTGCATTTTTAGATTCTTTGTGTAATTTCTTAATCAATTTTGACCTTAATCCTAATCTGAATTTGCCAAAAAATTTTTAATCGGCATTTTTTGAAAGCTCGAGTTATTTTTAACTGATTCTAGCAATAATATTAATTTTAATTTTTCCAAAAGATCGATATTTTTATATTTGCCCTCTGTGAGTCCTTTCTCACCTATTTTGGCCTTAATCCTAGCCTGACTTTTTCAAAAAGCATAAAAATTGTTATTTTTGGGTAAAATGAGTTTTTCCGTTCAGTTCTAATTCTAATCTAAATTTCTCCAAGACTTCATATTTGCATTTTTGAGTAATTTTTCTGATTTTCTTAATTTTATTTTAAGTTAATATTAATTTTGTTGAAATAATGTTAACTTAATTTTTGCCAAACACTCCCAATTTGTATTCTTACACACTTTAAGTAATTTTTCATGTAATTTGGCCCTGTCTTCCTAGCCTGACTTTTTCAAAAAATATTAAAATTATTATATTTAGGTAAAATGAATCCTTTTTAAACAAGTTCCAATTCTGATCTGAATTTCTCCAAAGACTTCAAATTTGTATTTTAGGCACTCTATGTAATTTTTAGATTCTAATGCTAACCTGAATTTGCCCAGAAGCCTTTATTCTGCATTTTTGACGCATGTAGTGATTTTTAATGGATTTTGGCCCTAATCTTTATTTGATTTTTTTTGAAATATCCAAATTCGTACGTTTTTGCACACTTTGAGTCATTCCTTACGTATTTTGGCCTTAATCCTATCCTGACTTTTCCAAAAACCGTAAAAATTGTTATTCTTAGGTAAAATGAGTTTTTTTTAGAAAAAATTCAATTCTATTCTAAATTTCTTGAAACCAAATTTGGATTTTTAGACAGCCTGTATAATGTCTTAATCAATTTTGATCTTAATCCTAACCCGAATTTGCCTAGAAACTATTAATCGGCACTTTTTGACAATAATTTTTAAGTGATTTTTGGCAATAATATAAATTTTAATTTTTCCAAAACATCCAAATTTTTATATTTCTCTTTTCTGAGTCATTTCTGCCGTCTTTTGGCCTTAATCCTAACCCGACTTTTCCAAAAACCATAAAAATTTATATTTTTATGCAAAATTAGTTTTTTTCGAAAATTTCAGTTCTAATTTCAATCTAAATTTCTCCAAGATTTATAATATGCATTTTGAAGCTTTTAATAGTTTTTAAATAAATTTGGCCATAATCCTAATTTCAGATTTTCCAAATCCTCCAAGTTTTTATATTTACCCTCTTTGAATAACTTTTCACGTATTTTGGCCTTAATCTAACCTTACTTTTTCTAAAAAACATTAAAATTTTTATATTGATGTAAAATGAGTTCTTTTCAAACAATTTTAATTTTAATTCTGATCTAATTTTTTCCAAAGACTTCAAATTTGCATTTTTAGACGCTCTATGTGATTTTCAGATCCTAATGCTAACCTGAATCTGCTCAGAAACTTTTATTTTGCATTTCTGACACATTTAGAGATTTTTAATTGATTTTGGTACTAATCTTATTTGGGTTCTTTCGAAATATCCAAATTCGTATTTTTGCACAATTTCAGTCATTCTTTGCGTATTTTGGCGTTAATCTTAGCTGAGTCACTTTTAAACAATTTTAGTCTCAATTCTATTGTAAATTCTTGAGCCTGCCTGGAACTTTTAATCGGCATTTTTTTGACAGTTCTAGTAATTTTTCACTGATTTTGGCAATAATATTAGATTCAACTTTTCCAAAACATCCCAGTTTTTATATTTACCCTCTCTGAGTAATTTCTCCTGTCTTTTGGCCTTAATCCTAGCCTGACTTTTCCAAAAACCATAAAAATTGTTATTTTTGTGTAAAATTAGTCTTTTTCGATTTTTTTAAAAAAATTTTGGTTCTAATTCAAATACAAATTTCTCCAAGACTTCAAATTTGCTTTTTGGACGCTTTTAGTTATTTTTATTGATTATGGCCATTATCTTAATTTGAGTTTTTCCAAAGCCTCCAAGTTTGTATATTTACCCTCTTCGAATAATTTTTCACATATTTTGGCCTTAATCTTGGCCTTAGTTTTTCAAAAAAGAGCAAAATTGTAATTTTTAGTAAAATGAGTTTGTTTCAAACAATTTCAGTTCTAATTCTAACATACATTTGTGTTCTTTTAATTTTTTTTTGTTCATATAAATTGGATTTTTTCTTTAGGTTTTTATTTTTTTTAGAGCATTTTGACGAGAAATTGCTTTTTTTTTAGGGAATGACCACTTGAAATTTATACTCATTTGTAATACATATTGAAATAAAAAAAAATTTGCACAAAACTAGAAATATTTCGTGTTTGCTGGGAAAAAATACTTAAAAACAAATAGAAACTTTGAGAGTCTATTCTGAAAAATTAGTAAAAATCTCAAAACAGATTTAAAAATAAAAAAAAATAATTGCAAACACTACCATGTTTGTTGGAAAAAAAATAATTACGCAGAAACAGAAATTTTGTGATCGATTTTTGAAAATGAAAAATTGTAAAAATATCTCTAGAATAGTTCGAGGTTTCAAAACTTGGACTGAGCGTTTGTATTAATTGGAAATAATTATAAATTGCTTAAATAAATTGTAATGGTTGCCGTGCGGAGTTAAGACATACTTAACCAAAATATTTTTAATTAAAAAAACGTTTTAGGAAATTGGTTTTTCACGTCAAGAAAGCGAATAAATTAGTATTTTTTTCGGGGGTAATACCTCGTGAGCATTAAAGTTACCGATAATTTTTCACAATTGCATGTTTTCCTCTTCTTGCCTGCTCGTTCTAAAGTACTCGTGAAATTTGCAAGGAAAACTTGCCAGAGTCATCAAAATAATTCTTATTCGATCAAAATAATCAAAATAATTTTTATTCGAAGATTGTCTTCATTGAAATTATGAGCGATAATTATGCAAGACAACACAAATTTAATTATTTTGTCTGAAAAAAACCTATTTGTCTTACCTGTAAATTTAACATATAAAATAGTCATTTTACACAAATATGATTAAAAAAAACATATTTTATTCGTACGAGAAAACAATAAGAAGATTATGAGAATCTTCAAGAAAAACAAAATTAATTATCTCTTTTTAATTGAATAAAATGAGATTTGAAGTAAGACAATAGTTTAGAAAAACAATTTTCTTCTAATAAATAGAGTGTACTTATCCTTGAAAGAAAAATTGGCTTGATCTGATAAAAATATTTTAAACAAAAAAATATTTCTATGTGTGTACAACTAACCCGGACTGGTAGTAAACAAAGAAAATACAGACTCCAAGTGGCAACTAACTTTTTCAAAATCTGTTATAACTCTCTGAGGAAAAATATTTTCATTTTGGGACACTAATAACTTATTATATAACGTGACAGCGGAAACACTAACACCGAGACAGCTCTAATTCCCAGCTTTGCTCTAAATAATCTCGCGGCATTATTATGCTAACTAATAGGCGACATTCACAAAAGCTACACTCCGCTTACAATAAAAAAATAAAAAACAAGAAAAAAAAAGAAATATTTTGGCCATTTTGTAGCTTTGGCCTCATTTAACAAATGACCCCCGGATATATGTGGTATAAGATAAAAGAAGACGAGGGCAATAACAGTTTCATCTGACATCAATCAGACCGAAGGCTGCTGGAGTCTTTTGAACGTTCGAAACAAAGCGAAATAGTTTTGGGGAAGTTCATGAGGGCACAATCGAGTGACGATTTTGTCCCTATTCTCCACATCACCTTCCTTTTTACGGGTCTATTTTCTAACAAGACAAGAAAACCATTAAGTGTGTTCGCAAGCTATCTCGACACGCCGCCAAAAGCGGTGAAGAAATATTTTTATAGGTAATCTATCATCTCTTTTATTTTGCTTCGAGAGATATTGTTCCCTCTCGGTTTCACGGTGGCACTCGAGCAAGAAGGGGGTATAGAAATTGAATCACTTTAAAAATATCGATTCAATCAATTAAAAGTGGCTTAGAAATACAGAGCACGTATCTTTAAATTTGATGCGTGAATGGGAGTTGCAGAGCGGAAACTCATTAATATATCAGTCTGAAAAAGTGGATGCCGGAAAAAGGGTTTTCTGACCAAAGACCATCCGACGCCACGACCGCATCCGCCATTAATACCGGTCCCACTAATTACCCAAAATAAAAAAAAAATTAATTACTTTTTAATTTAATATTCATGGGGTAACCGGCCACACGTCGCCCTTTGCTAACGAGAGATAAAGCGGTAGGTGGTAACTTTTCGAGGAATATTTAAAAGAGGTGGAGTGCTTTAAAAAAAAATCTAAGCATGTTGTTGAACTATTAAAACTTCTTTTAAGTTAAATTAATTAAATTAAAGAAGATAGGTAGTATTTTGTAAGAAGTTAGAAAATAGTTATTTTTTAACATCTTTTTTGCACGCAACGTAAGTGCACAAAAGGACTTTTTGCATGTGTTGCATACAACGTTTTTTTACAAAATCGACTTGTTTGATGACAAAAGCACAACAGTTGTTAATTTTTAAATATGAAAAGCCTGTATAGTCAGGAATTGATGCAGATTACTGTAAAATACAGAAATCGAAGTATAGAATGTATAGTCAGTCTCGAATGTATAGTCAGGAATTGCTCCTACCTGCGATTTTGTACCTGCAGGTTGCTAATAAATAAATGTCAAATTATATTTTGAGTGACAACAGTTTATGTCGAGCTCAAGTGACGTGTAAGATGTATGCCAATAGAAGTTAGAAGAGAGGCTGAGGGCGCCGTCTCTAAATTGCTCCCAATGCAGTCAAAAGGGATATGAGGCGACCTATGAAAGGTTTAAAGCATGGTGTCAAAGAAAGGCAATCAAAAAGATTAATAAAACTATCCTTTTGTCTTATTTTTCATCCAAATCAAAAGAAGGGCTCTGGTACACTTGAGGGAAGTCGTTATTACTCATTTTTCGAATTTTTTCTTTAGGAATTAATAAAATGGACAAAATAGAAAATTATAGGTGGTGGTAGGTATAACTTAAAAACATATTATCATTTTTTTAGAATAAATATAAGTAATAATAAATTTCGCTTACCTGAAACAAACTATGCAATGGAAGTTGATTTGACTAACATATTATCAGCTGTGAGGTTATGTTAAAACACTGTCATGGGGATATATATTGAAACGACATTTGTCACAAATGTCAACAAGCGACATTAGTGAGAAACTCTGGGTAACCTTGTAAATTATGTAGATTATCTTGAAAAATATGGTAAAAGTTATATTTTTCCTTTGATCAGGTTAGTTTAGCAGTAAAGACAAAGCGGCCGCTTTGTTATTAATCAGGTTAGTTTAGGTTAGATCAGGTGAGTTCAGTTATGTTTTTCCTTTGATCAGGTTAGTTAAAAACAAAGCAGCCCATACAGGCTTACGTCGCTATAAGGGGCCAAGCTTTGTTTTTCTATAAGAAATCTTTTGGTTAGGTTAGTTCAGGTTAGTTTAGGTTAGATCAGGTTGGTTCAGGTTAGTTAAATTATAGTTTTCTTTTGGTTAGGTTAGTTCAGTTATGTTTTTCCTTTGATCAGGTTAGTTTAGTTTAGATCAGGTTAGTTCAGGTTAGTTCAGCTCTAGTTTTCTTTTGGTTAGGTTAGTTCAGTTATGTTTTTCCTTTGATCAGACTAGTTAAAAACAAAGCGGCCCTAACGGAAATGCATTCAATCTCTTTACAAAATTCCAGTGACAGGAAATGTTTTTTAAATTTGACTCAAAGTTTAAAATTTTTTCGATTATGACTTTAAAATTATTTTAATTTGAGAACAAAAAGTATTATCCATTATATTAATGGGGCTGATGGCTATTTATAAAACCTTTATAGACTTTTCGTGGAAACGCATTAAATCTGTTAACAAATTTCAGTGGCAGAAAAAATGTTTTTTAAAATTTGGTAGTCAAGACACAAAGTTTTCAATTTTCCCAAATGCGAAATTACTTTTTTTTTAGTTTAAAGATAATAAGTTCTATGTCAATGGGACTGATGTAAAATTATAACAGAAATATAGGCCCTACATGGAAACGCATTCAATCTGTTAACAAAATTCCAGAGGCAGAGAAAATGTTTTTTTAAATATATTAATCAAAACTCAAGGTTCTCAATTTTCCCATTATGAAATTAAAAATGTTTTAATTTAAGAACTGAAAGTTCTATAATGATGGGACTGATGGTAATTATAACACAGTTACAGCTCCTTCATGAACACGTATTCAATCTCTTTACAAAATTCCAGTGGCACAAGAAATGTTTTTTAAATTTGTTAGTCAAGGTTCAAGGTTTTCAATTTTCCGGATTGTAATATTCAATTTTTTTTAATTTGTGGATTAAAAGTTCTATGTCAATGGGTCTGATGTTCAATTATAACAGATATATACTACATGAAAATGCATTCAATCTCTTTACAAAATTCCAGTGGCAGAAAAAATGTTTTTTAAATTTGTTGGTCAAGACTCAAGGTTTTCATTTTTCCGGATTATGATACTCAATTTTTTTTTATTTGCGGATGTAAAGCTGCATGTCAATGGGACTGATGTCCAATTCTAACAAAAGTATAGGCCCTACATGGACGCGCACTCAATCTCTTCGCAAAATTCCAGTGGCGAAAAAAATGTTTTATAAATTTATTAATCAAAACTCAAGTTTTCAATTTTTCCCCTAATGAATTTTTAAAATATTTTAATTCAAGAACTGAAAGTTCTATAATGATGGGACTGATGGCCAATTACAACGCAGTTATAGCTTCTTTGGGAAAACATATTTAATCTCTTCATAAAATTCCAGTGGCTGAAAAAATGTTATTTAAATTTGTTAGTCAAGACTCAAGATTTTCAATTTTCCAGATTATGATATTTTTTTTTTAATTGTAGGGTTAAAAGTTTTATGTCAATGGGACTGATGTTCAATTATAACAGGAATATAGGCCCAGCATGGAAACGCACTCCATCTCTTCATAAAATTCCATTGGCAGAGAAAATGTTTTTTAAATGTATTAATCAAAACTCAACTTTCAAATTCTTCAAATTTTCCCATTACGAAATTAAAAATGTTTTAATTTAAGAAGTAAAAGTTCTAAAATAATGGGACTGATGGGCAATTATAACACAGTTATAGCTCCTTTTTAGAAACGTATTCTAACACTTTACAAAATTCCAGTGTCAGAAGAAATGTTTTTTAAATTTGTTAATCAAGACTCAAGGTTTTCAATTTGCTGGATTATGTATTCCATTTTTTTTAATTTGAGGTTTAAAAGTTCTATGTCTATGGGACTGATGTTCAATTAAGTCTTCTCTTTACAAATTTACAGTGGCAAAAAAAAAGTTTTTTTTTTATTATTAGTCAAAACGCACTCAATGTCTGCAAAAAATTCCAGTGGCAGAGATGTTTTTTAAATTTATTAATCAAAACTCAAAATTTTCAATTTATCCCATAATCAGTTTTTTAAAAATTTTTATTTAAGAACTGAAAGTTTTATAATAATGGGACTGATGGTCAGTTATATTACAGTTATAGCCTCTTCATGGAAACGTATTCAACCTCTTTACAAAATTCCAGTGGCAGAAAAAATGTTTTTTAAATTTGTTAATCAAGACTCAAGGCTTTCAATTTTCTCGATTATGATATTCCTTTTTTTTTTAAATTGAGGACTAAAAGTTCTATGTCAATGGGACTGATGTTCAATTATAACAGAGATATAGGCCCTACATTAAAACCCATTCAATCTCTTTACAAATTGCCAGTGGCAAAAAACATGTTTTTTTTTTATTTATTAGTGAAAACGCACTCAATCTCTTCAAAAAATTCCAGTGGCAGAGAAATTTTTTTTTAAATTTATCTATACAAAACTGAAGATTTTCAATTTATGCCATAATCAGTTTTTTAAATATTTGTATTTAAGAACTGAAAGGGACTAAGGGATAAAGGGACTGATGGTCAGTTATATTACAGTTATAGCCTCTTCATGAAAACGTATTCAACCTCTTTACAAAATTCCAGTGGCAGAAAAAATGTTTTTTAAATTTGTTAATCAAGATTCAAAGTTTTCAATTTTCTGGATTATGGTATTAATTTTTTTTTAAATTGAGTATTAAAAGTTCTGTGTCAATGGTACTTATGTTCAATTATAATAAAGATATAGGCCCTACATAGAAACGCATTTAGTCTCTTTACAAAATTACAGTGGCAGAAAAAATGTTTTTTAAATTTACTAGTCAAAACAAGGTTTTCAGTTTTCCCCATAACGAATTTAAAATAATTTAAGAATTAAAAGTTTTATAATAATGGGACTGATGGTCAAATATAACACAGTTATAGCTCCTTTGTGGAAACGTATTAAATCTCTTTACAAAATTCCAGTGGCAGAAAAAATGTTTTTTAAATTTGTTAGTCAAGACTCAAGGTTTTCAATTTCCTGGATTATGTTTTTCAATTTTTTTTAATTTGAGGACAAAAAGTTCTATGTCAATGGGATTGATGGTCAGTTATATTACAGTTATAGCCTCTTCATGAAAACGTATTCAACCTCTTTACAAAATTCCAGTGGCAGAAAAAATGTTTTTTAAATTTGTTAATCAAGATTCAAAGTTTTCAATTTTCTGGATTATGGCATTACATTTTTTTTTTAAATTGAGTATTAAAAGTTCTGTGTCAATGGTACTTATGTTCAATTATAACAGAGATATATGCCCTACATAGAAACGCATTTAATCTCTTTACAAAATTACAGTGGCAGAAAAAATGTTTTTTTAATTTACTAGTCAAAACAAGGTTTTCAGTTTTCCCCATAACGAATTTGAAATAATTTAAGAATTAAAAGTTTTATAATAATGGGACTGATGGTCAAATATAACACAGTTATAGCTCCTTTGTGGAAACGTATTAAATCTCTTTACAAAATTCCAGTGGCAGAAAAAATGTTTTTTAAATTTGTTAGTCAAGGTTTTCAATTTCCTGGATTATGTTTTTCAATTTTTTTTAATTTGAGGACAAAAAGTTCTATGTCAATGGGACTGATGGTCAGTTATATTACAGTTATAGCCTTTTCATGAAAACGTATTCAACCTCTTTACAAAATTCCAGTAGCAGAAAAAATGTTTTTTAAATTTGTTAATCAAGATTCAAAGTTTTCAATTTTCTGGATTATGGTATTAAATTTTTTTTTTAATTAAGTATTAAAAGTTCTGTGTCAATGGTACTTATGTTCAATTATAACAGAGATATAGGCCCTACATAGAAACGCATTTAATCTCTTTACAAAATTACAGTGGCAGAAAAAATGTTTTTTAAATTTACTAGTCAAAACAAGGTTTTCAGTTTTCCCCATAACGAATTTAAAATAATTTAAGGATTAAAAGTTTTATAATAATGGGACTGATGGTCAAATATAACACAGTTATAGCTCCTTTGTGGAAACGTATTAAATCTCTTTACAAAATTCCAGTGGCAGAAAAAATGTTTTTTAAATTTGTTAGTCAAGAGTCAAGGTTTTCAATTTCCTGGATTATGTTTTTCAATTTTTTTTAATTTGAGGACAAAAAGTTCTATGTCAATGGGACTGATGGCCAGTTATATTACAGTTATAGCCTCTTCATGAAAACGTATTCAACCTCTTTACAAAATTCCAGTGGCAGAAAAAATGTTTTTTAAATTTGTTAATCAAGAGTCAAAGTTTTCAATTTTCTGGATTATGATTTTATTTTTTTTTTAAATTGAGGATTAAAAGTTCTGTGTCAATGGTACTTATGTTTAATTATAACAGAGATATAAGCCCTACATAGAAACGCATTTAGTCTCTTTACAAAATTACAGTGGCAGAAAAAATGTTTTTTAAATTTACTAGTCAAAACAAGGTTTTCAGTTTTCCCCATAACGAATTTAAAATAATTTAAGAATTAAAAGTTTTATAATAATGGGACTGATGGTCAAATATAACACAGTTATAGCTCCTTTGTGGAAACGTATTAAATCTCTTTACAAAATTCCAGTGGCAGAAAAAATGTTTTTTAAATTTGTTAGTCAAGACTCAAGGTTTTCAATTTCCTGGATTATGTTTTTCAATTTTTTTTAATTTGAGGACAAAAAGTTCTATGTCAATGGGACTGATGGTCAGTTATATTACAGTTATAGCCTCTTCATGAAAACGTATTCAACCTCTTTACAAAATTCCAGTGGCAGAAAAAATGTTTTTTAAATTTGATAATCAAGAATCAAAGTTTTCAATTTTCTGGATTATGATTTTATTTTTTTTTAAATTGAGGATTAAAAGTTCTGTGTCAATGGCACTTATGTTTAATTATAACAGAGATATAGGCCCTACATAGAAACGCATTTAGTCTCTTTACAAAATTACAGTGGCAGAAAAAATGTTTTTTAAATTTACTAGTCAAAACAAGGTTTTCAGTTTTCCCCATAACGAATTTAAAATAATTTAAGGATTAAAAGTTTTATAATAATGGGACTGATGGTCAAATATAACACAGTTATAGCTCCTTTGTGGAAACGTATTAAATCTCTTTACAAAATTCCAGTGGCAGAAAAAAATGTTTTTCAAATTTGTTAGTCAAGACTCAAGGTTTTCAATTTCCTGGATTATGTTTTTCAATTTTTTTTTAATTTGAGGGCGAAAAGTTCCATGCCAATGGGACTGATGTCCAATTCTAACAGATGTATAGGTCCTATATGGAAACGCACTCAATCTCTTCACATAATTCCAGTGGCACAAAAAATGTGTTTTAAATTTATTAGTCAAAACTCAAGGTTTTCATTTTTTCCATAACGAATTTTTAAATTATTTTAATTTAAAAACAAAAAACTTTGTTTAGGTTAGTTCAGTTATGTTTTTCCGTTGATCAGGTTAGTTTAGGTTAGATCAGGTTAGTTCAGATTAGTTCAGTTCTAGTTTTATTTTGGTTAGGTTAGTTCAGTTATGTTTTTCCCTTGATCAGGTTAGTTAAAAAAAAGCGGCTTTGTTTTTCTATGAGGGATCCTTTCGTTAGGTTAGTTCGGATCAGAAACGGCTAAACTCTTAAAGTAGTGCGTTTTACCATATTTTTAAAAATAATCTACATAATTTACAAGGTTACCCAGAGTTTCTCAAAAATGTCACTTGTTGACATTTGTGACAAATGTCCTTTCAATTTATGTTCCCATGACAATGTTTTAACATAACCTTCAAGTCAACTTCCATTGTATAGTTTGTTTCAGGTAAGCGAAGCTTATTATTATATTTATTCTAAAAATTGATATTATTATAAATGTTTTTAAGTTCTACCTACCTATAATTTTCTATTTGGTCCATTCCATTAATGCCTAAAGAACAATTTTGAAAGAAATGAGTAATAACGACTTCCCTCAACTGTACCAGCCCCGTCTTATTTTTCATCCAAATCAAAGGAAGGGCACTAGTACACTTGAGGGAAGTCGTTATTACTCATTCTTTTCGAAATGTTTCTTTAGGAATTAATAAATTGGACGAAATAGAAAATTATAGTTGGTGGTAGAACTTAAAAATATTTATAATAATATCAATTTTTAGAATAAATATAATAATAAATTGTAATTTAAATTTAAATAATAAATTTAAATAGAAGGGATCAAAATGATCTGTCAGATTGAAAAGTGCATAAAAAAAATTTCAACGTTTTTCTTCATTGACCAAAGAAGATAGTCCTTAATTTTTCGCGATTTCCAACTTTGGAAATCTATAACTTCAGGAATCCTAGACCGATTTGAGTGATTTCAATAGTTTTCTTCTTTTCTTGGCGTCTTCTTTGAAACGCAGCAGTCCCATTGGTTCACTAGTTTCGGAGATAAACCCCTTCAATGGTAGATTTTTGGACATTTTCAAATCATTGTTGGTAACAGTTTGCTAAAAAGTTAACTTATCGTTCAACTTTCTCTCAAGTTCAATTGGCTCCGCTCAGAAAAGGTTGAAATCATCCCATTCACATGCAAAATAGCACAAAAATTATTTTCTTCAATTCACCAAAGGGGTGGGGGGTATACCTAGAAATAGTGGACCGATTTGAATGGTTCCAACGGTCTTTTTCATTTCTTGTTGACCTCTTTACACTCACTAGACATTACTTCGGTTCTCAAACAAGAGACTTCCTTCCTTAATTATCAAGCTTTTAGTTCACATAATATTTTTTACATAAAAACAAAACTCATTTACTACGTTTTTGATATCGATTTTTGTCGAAAAAGAACGTAGAAAAACCCTATATATCATGAGATCATTTAAACAAAACTTCAAGTAGGTCATGGAATGAACGAATAAATAAAGAGATAATAATAAAATCGATAAATGTAGAAAAAGTGAAGAGTGTTTATAAAAAAACCTCGTAGCAAACCATGGAAACCAATCTCTTGCCTGAGAAAAGTTCATAAAAAAATGAAAATCGGAACATTTTATGACATTTTCGATCTTTAATTATTTTTATGAAGTTATCTCAGACTGTTCTAATTCCATGATCATAGAAAAGTTAGAGAACGAAAACCTTAAGAAGAAAACTGTTGGTTTAAGTTAGTTTAGATCTATTTTCTTTTTGCTTTATTCGTTAGTTTGTGCCAGGAACTTTTACTAGTTTTACTTGCTATTAATTTAATAATTCTGAAGCCTGTTTAAATTTGGTTCTCAACTTTTGAAACTGCTTTACGATTGCCTTCATTTTTTTAGCGGTTCTCAAAATTTTATCGTATTCTTTGAACATATTTTATGAAAGTTGAAAAGAATTTATTTTGTACATATTTTGTTTCCTCTTCCTCTTCTTTTTGGTTACAGCATTGTTTCTCTCTTCAAATTTTAGATATTTATTAACAGTTATTCTGTTGTTATATATTACTGTAGCCTTTTAGTACTCTTTGCCGCCCCTAACCAGCTCCCTGACGTAGGTTATATATAAAATTAACTGTTTTTTGTCTTTGAAATTACATTAGACGTTTTTCTTCTTGTCCTATTAATTTCCTACATTCTTGATATGGATTTTTACCAAAAAAGATCGAATGCAGTTGGAATAACTATTAAGACCAACCATTAAGAAACTTAAGAAGAACATTAAAAACGTGTAAATAACAAAAAAATAAAAGTTTAAAAATCGAATTTTGATAGAGTTTAAGAACTAAAAATGAGGAAATGAAGCAATCTCTCAAGAACAAATAAACAACGAAAAAATAAATTACAAAAAGATATGGTAAGTAAAATCATAGAAGAGTTAGAGAATGAATACCTTAAGAAAATAATTGGTTCAGGTTAGTTCACTTTAGACGTTTTTCTTCTTGTTCTTTCGCTTTTTCATTTGTTCAATTCGCTCGATTAAAATTTTTCAGATTTTCCTAAAACAATTCTTTCCTCTTTTCTATATTTTCAATTTTTAATTCGGTTTATTCACTATCGAGTACCAAAAACAGCAGTCCCATTGGTTCAATTGTTTTGGAGATAGATCCTTTCGGTTTTCGGTCCATTTTGAAATCACTATTGGAAACACATTATTAAAACACTCACTTATTGTTTCATTTTGATTTAAATTTAGTTTTCTACCTTCAAATGAGATCGAATACTTCCCATTCAAATAAAAAACCAGCACAAAAAAAATCAAAAAAGTTTTCCTTCAATTGACCAAAGGGGGGGGGGTATTCCCTCTTTTTTCGCGATTTCCAACTTTGAACTTCTAAAAGTTGAGAAATCCTGGACCCATTTGAGTAAGTCAAATCGGTGAAAATTATTTAAGGTTTTTAAAAACGCAGTTTTGTAGTTTTTGGAAAAGTTTAGCGTTAAGAACAAGCAAAAATTACTCAAAGCGTCTAGAAATGCAAATTTTGATTTTGTAGAGAAATTCAGGTTAGAATTAAAGCCGAAAATCGTTAAAGAATATCGCGTGCAAACCCAAATTTACGGTTTTTTTTTTATTCAGTCTAGGATTAAAGCTAAAATTCTTTACAATGTCTCATAAAAAGGCATTTCGGAGTTTTTGGGAAATTTTTGCTTAAGACTCAGGCCAAAAACGTGTAAAAATGACTCAAAGCGTTTGGAATTTTTGGAGAAATTCGGGTTAGAATTAAAGCCAGAAATCGTTTGAAAAGTGATTTATTGTATATAAAAACACAAATTTGGAGGATTTTTTGTAAATTTACTTTAGAATTAGACCCAAAACCTTTTAAAATGTTTTAAAGCTTCTAAAGATGCTACTTTAACGATTTTAGAAAAATGTTGGTTAAGATTAGAGCCAAAAAGGTGTAAGAATGACTCGAAGCTCAAAAATTACCAAGCATAGAGATTTCAGGTTAGTTCAGGTCAAAGCGTGTAAAAACATAAATTTAGCTTTATTATCGTCCAACTTTCACTCAAATTCGGTTTGCTACGTTCAGAAGGGATCAAAATCTTCCCATTTAGATAAAAAACAGTATAAATCCTTAAGCTTAACACCCCCCCCCCCCCATTTGGTCAATTGAATGACCAGTCGATTTTAAAAGTCAAATCGGTGAAAACGATTTAAAGCTTCTAAAAATGCAGTTTTGAAATTTTTGGAAAAGTTTAGCGTTAAGAAAGAGCAAAAATGACCCAAAGCGTCTAAAAATGCAAATTTTGATTTTCTAGAGAAATTCATGTTAGAACTAGAGCCGAAAATCGTTAAAGACTTGTTTAAAGCGTGTGCAAATCCAAATTTAGCGTTTTTTTTTTTAATTCAGTCTAGGATTAGAGGGAAAATTGTTTACAATGTGTCATAAAGAGGCAATTTCGGAGTTTTTGGGAAAGTTTTGCTTAAGGCCAAAAACGTGTAAAAATGACTGAAAGCGTTTGGAATTTTTGGAGAAATTCGGGTTAGAATTAAAGTTAGAAATCGTTAAAAAGTGATACAGTGCATGTAGAAACAGAAATTTAGATTATTTTTTTTAAATTTTGTCAAATTTTGCATTTTTTTTTATTCTGTCTAGGATTAAAGCTAAAATTGTTTACAATGTCTCATAAAGAGGCAATTTCAAAGTTTTTGGGAAATTTTTGCTTAAGACTCAGGCCAAAAACGTGTAAAAATTACTCAAAGCGTTTAGAAATTTTGGAGAACATCGGGTTAGAATTAAAGTCAGAAATCGTTTGAAAATTGATTTAGTGCATATAAAAACACAAATTTGGAGTCTGCTTTGTAAATTTACTTTAGAATTAGACCCAAAACCTTTTAAAATGTCGTAAAGCTTCTAAAGATGCTATTTTAATGATTTTAGAAAAATATTCGTTAAGATTAGAGCCAAAAGGTGTAAGAATGACTCTAAGCGTCTAAAATTACCAAGCATAGAGGAATTCAGGTCAGTTCAGGACAAAGCGTGTAAAAACATAAATTTAGCGTTTTTATTATCGTCCAACTTTTACTCAAATTCGGTTTGCTACGTTCAGAAGGGATCAAAATCTTCCCGTTCAGATAAAAAACAGTATAAATCCTTAAGCTTAACACCCCTAACACCCCCCCCCCCCCCCATTTCAGTCAATTGAATGACCAGTCGATTTTAAAAGTCAAATCGGTGAAAACGACTTAAAGCTTCTAACAATGCAGTTTTGAAGTTTTTGGAAAAGTTTAGCGTTAAGAAAGAGCAAAAATGACCCAAAGCGTCTAAAAATGCAAATTTTGATTTTGTAGAGAAATTCAGGTTAGAACTAGAGCCGAAAATCGTTAAAGACTAGTTTAAAGCGTGTGAAAACCCAAATTTAGCGCTTTTTTTAAATTCAGTCTAGGATTAGAGGAAAAATTGTTTACAATGTGTCATAAAGAGGCAATTTCGGAGTTTTTGGGAAAGTTTTGCTTAAGACTCAGGCCAAAAACGTGTAAAATTGACTCAAAGCGTTTAGAAATTTTGGAGAACATCGGGTTAGAATTAAAGTCAGAAATCGTTTTAAAAGTGATTTAGTGCATATAAAAACACAAATTTGGAGTCTGTTTTGTAAATTTACTTTAGAATTAGACCCAAAACCTTTTAAAATGTTTTAAAGCTTCTAAAGATGCTACTTTAAAGATTTTAGAAATATGTTGGTTAAGATTAGAGCCAAAAAGGTGTAAGAATGACTCGAAGCGTCTAAAATTATCAAGCATAGAGGAATTCAGGTTAGTTCAGGTCAAAGCGTGTAAAAACATAAATTTAGCGTTTTTACTATCGTCCAACTTTCACTCAAATTCGGTTTGCTACGTTCAGAAAGGATCAAAATCTTCCCATTCAGATAAAAAACAGTATAAGTCCTTAAGCTTAACACCCCCCTCCCCCGCCCCCCATTTGGTCAATTGAATGACCAGTCGATTTTAAAAGTCAAATCGGTGAAAACGATTTAAAGCTTCTAAAAATGCAGTTTTGAATTTTTGGAAAAGTTTAGCGTTAAGAAAGAGCAAAAATGACCCAAAGCGTCTAAAAATGCAAATTTTGATTTTGTAAAGAAATTCAGGTTAGAACTAGAGCCGAAAATCGTTAAAGACTAGTTTAAAGCGTGTGCAAACCCAAATTTAGCGTTTTTTTTTTTTTAATTCAGCCTAGGATTAAAGGGAAAATTGTTTACAATGACTCATAAAGAGGCAATTTCGGAGTTTTTGGGAAATTTTTGCTTAAGACACAGGCCAAAAACGTGTAAAAATGACTCAAAGCGTTTAGAAATTTTGGAGAACATCGGGTTAGAATTAAAGTCAGAAATTGTTTTAAAAGTGATTTAGTGCATATAAAAACACAAATTTGGAGTCTGTTTTGTAAATTTACTTTAGAATTAGACCCGAAACCTTTTAAAATGTTTTAAAGCTTCTAAAGATGTTACTTTAAAGATTTTAGAAAAATGTTGGTTAAGATTAGAGCCAAAAAGGTGTATGAATGACTCGAAGCGTCTAAAATTACCAAGCATAGAGGAATTCAGGTTAGTTCAGGTCAAAGCGTGTAAAAACATAAATTTAGCGTTTTTATTATCGTCCAACTTTCACTCAAATTCGGTTTGCTACGTTCAGAAGGGATCAAAATCTTCCCATTCAGATAAAAAACCGTATAAGTCCTTAAGCTTAACACCCCCCCCCCCCCCCATTTGGTCAATTGAATAACCAGTCGATTTTAAAAGTCAAATCGGTGAAAACGATTTAAAGCTTCTAAAAATGCAGTTTTGAAGTTTTTGGAAAAGTTTAGCGTTAAGAAAGAGCAAAAATGACCCAAAGCGTCTAAAAATGCAAATTTTGATTTTGTAAAGAAATTCAGGTTAGAACTAGAGCCGAAAATCGTTAAAGACTAGTTTAAAGCGTGTACAAACCCAAATTTAGCGTTTTTTTTTTTTAATTCAGCCTAGGATTAAAGGCAAAATTGTTTACAATGACTCATAAAGAGGCAATTTCGGAGTTTTTGGGAAATTTTTGCTTAAGACACAGGCCAAAAACGTGTAAAAATGACAAAGCGTCTAAAAATTCAAATTTTGATTTTGTAGAGAAATTCAGGTTAGAACTAGAGCCGAAAATCGTTAAAGACTAGTTCAAAGCGTGTGCAAACCCAAATTTAGCGTTTTTGTTTTTAATTCAGCCTAGGATTAAAGGGAAAATTGTTTACAATGTGTCATAAAGAGGCAATTTCGGAGTTTTTGGGAAAGTTTTGCTTAAGGCCAAAAACGTGTAAAAATGACTGAAAGCGCTTGGAATTTTTGGAGAAATTCGGGTTAGAATTAAAGTTAGAAATCGTTAAAAAGTGATACAGTGCACGTAAAAACATAAATTTGGAGTATTTTTTTAAATTTTGTCAAATTTTGAATTTTTTTTTAATTCTATCTAGGATTAAAGCTAAAATTCTTTACAATATCTCATAAAAAGGCAATTTCGGAGTTTCTGGGAAATTTTTGCTTAAGACTCAGGCCAAAAACGTGTAAAAATGACTCAAAGCGTTTAGAATTTTTGGAGAACATCGGGTTAGAATTAAAGTCAGAAATCGTTAGTGATTTAGTGCATATAAAAACACAAATTTGGAGTCTGTTTTGTACATTTACTTTAGAATTAGACCCAAAACCTTTTAAAATGTTTTAAAGCTTCTAAAGATGCTACTTTAAAGATTTTAGAAAAATGTTGGTTAAGATTAGAGCCAAAAAGGTGTAAGAATGACTCGTAGCGTCTAAAATTACCAAGCATAGAGGAATTCAGGTTAGTTCAGGTCAAAGCGTGTAAAAACATAAATTTAGCGTTTTTATTATCGTTCAACTTTCATTCAAATTCCGTTTACTACGTCCAGAAGGGCTCGAAATCTTCCCATTCAGATGAAAAATAGCACAAATCCTTAAGGTTCACCACCCTCCCCCCCATTTGGTCAATTGAATGACCAATCGATTTTAAAAGTCCCTAAAAATCATTCATCGAAGGGATCTATCTCTGAAACTATTGACCCAATGGAAGTTTCGACTATTGGAAAAAGGAGACGACATAAAGGAGAGAAAAAATTGTTGCATTCTGTCCATTTGTTATAAAGTTGTAGGCGCGTTTAAAGTAAAGAATGTCTGGATCTTCTGATAATGACAGCTAATTTCTTGATTTTTTTTTTTAAATCTATGTTCATGGAAGAATGTAATTAATTATTATTTAAATTTACATAAAAATTTGTACTAAAAAGGCAAAAACACCAAACTTGAACCTCTTTGCGGAATTATTATTGTTAATACCTTTTGCCTTTTTTTTTCCTGGCTCGTTTTTTGCTGCCTTCAATTCCGGCTAATGCAATCCTCGATAAGAAATCTGGACCGCATCCAAAGCATTTTTCACTCGACATCCATTTAGAGGAGGTTTTCCGCGCTTAAAACAACCGAAACTATAATAATGCATCAACGCTGAAACCTAAGGGGATTTAAACTATTCGGAGAATTTAAGTTTCATTCTTCTACACTTGACTGCTCCATACATCCTACAACTTTAAGAAACTTGACAGTGGAGTGCAGGAAGTTTCACTCCGAAGTTTGCAGAAGGAAAGTTTACGTTGAACTTATTTACTTATTTCAATCGTAATGTAACCTAAAGGGTAATAATAGCTAATCGAATATAAGAGTAATGAAGGTGGGAGGTTAGGAAGCTTTCAGACCCATTACCATAAACCCCCCCTTTGGCTTTCAGTACTTACTTTCGAGGAACTCTTTGCAGCTTCATATATTATTAAGCGGCTTTTCCCAGATATTTGCTCGCGAAAATAACTTAAAAATGATGTTTACAAAAGTGATTCTCGTCGTAAAATGCCTGGGGAGCTGGAGAATCCAGAACAGATCAATAATGATGTAAGCAAGAGTGTGGGAATAAATGAGTTTCGTCGGGAAATTTCGGCACAGCCAACTAGAAAATGAATTCATTTGATCAGCCCAATTAACAATTCACATCTCGGGGATGTTTAGATAAACTGGAAACAAGAGGTGGAATTAGAAATACAAGCGACTCCATAGGGAGACGTTTGGCTATCACTTAGCTTTAGGTAAACACACCTAAATCCAGAATGAAGTGTAATTTAACTTCCAACCCTCGATCCTTCTCAGTATAGAAGGGAAATAAAGGTATATTTATTCGTTAGCAAAAAAGGTAAAAAAAAGTAGTATTCCAGCAATGGAAAATTAGAAATGAAGTTTTTTAATTTGAAATATTAAGTTTCCCGGGGTTAACAAAATTTTCGCATTGCCGGGTAGTTCTCAGTTTTCTTTTTGGACAGAACAGGGCAGAAATAACAAGTTATATTCATCAATTTTTTTTTGACAGCATAATCCCATTTATCGTTGTACGGCTACGGGTTTTTGTCTGCTCGTAAGCTATCCTTCATCCGTTATCCTCCAACCAGTCTGGGGGTAGATTAAATCGTTGGTATAGGCTTCCTACATGTGTTCTCATATATAATTTACTATCCCCTTTTTGTTGTGAAATCCCATAGAGAGCATTATTTGCTACTTTTTTGGGATTTTTTTTGTATACTGCTTATCGAGTTAAGTACCGTGAGCTCATTTAAAAAAAACTTCAAGCAAGCCATCGAGTTAGAACAGTAGGTATGAGATGACTTCATAAAAACAAATGAGAGTCGAAAATGTCAAAAAATGTGCGGATTTTCATTTTTTTATGAACTTATCTCAGAACAGTTTTAATTCCATGGCTTGCCTCGTTTTAATATACACGTTATAGAAATATTAGATAAGCCAACAACAAATTTGCTAGGTTATTATGAACATATTTCATCTTACAGGAACCGCATGTGAACAATAAAATTAAATCACAGCGAAAGCTCAAAGAGAAAAAATAAATTACTTAGCGAAAATTCACTTTGGAAAAAGGCTCCGGTTTGAAGATTTCACCTGCAGGATACATTTCGTTGCAAAAGCGTAATTTCCATTAAAATAATTAAACATTAATTACATCGGGAAAAACTGGGCTTGAAACGTGAAGAAAATACTTCGGCTGAAAACAACTTTTACGTTATGAAAGCTGCTTGTCTTGGGCAACCTCCGGAGGAAATTGTAGCTTTCAAATGCACCAAGCGGCCAAAACGTGTAAAAATATTCTAAAGCAAATCCAAAAAAACAGGTCTTCGTTTTGTAATTATGAATTTTTATGTTAAAATGGCGTTTCTTTTTTACAACAAGTCTTTAGTAATTGAATGCTTCTAACAAAGTTTAATTAATTAATTTATCCAAATAATTCAATAAAAATAAAGTATCTTCAAGATTATTTAAAACTCTATTCATAATTACTTATACATAGAGGATGGAATGTTTATGAAACTTGCCCGTACAAAGATAGATGGTTTTTTTAAGAACAAAACAAAAAATGTTTACGTTGGGACAAAAAAAATACAATTGTTCGATTGTAAATTTTTGGACTAAAGCTTTTTGGACTAAATTTTTGGTTTAAAAATGTATTTTAAGAAACACAATTTTTGAGAAACAGACTGTCATAGTTGTTTCCAAATAATAAAAAATACAATTTTTTTACTTTAAATTCTCTAAATTTTTTCCCACGCAATTTTTTCCCATCTTTTAAAACTCAGTTATTAAACGAACATCGATAAAATATGTTAGGTTTTTTGGCCAAGAATTTTAGTATTTAAGAGGGTGAAATTACGAGTTTTATTTTTGTTTTTAAATTCATCTTAAGAAACGTATTTTCGACTAAAAGATCTTCACAATCGTTATTAAATTATAAAGATACCTCTCTTACAGCAACTTTACCGTGCACATTTAGACGTCTTTTTACAAAAAAAAAACAATGTTGGGACATAAAAAAAATACATCTGTTTGACTTATCTAAAATGAGAGAAATTTAGAGTTAAGATCCGAATTTTTTGATCAAAACTGATAAAAAAAACGCAGTTGAAAAAACTATAACAATAGATTGAAAATAATAAAAAGTTCAATTTTGTGAATTAAAATCGTTTAAAAC
The DNA here is from genome assembly GCA_951812265.1 of Taphrorychus bicolor. NCBI lineage: Eukaryota > Metazoa > Arthropoda > Insecta > Coleoptera > Curculionidae > Taphrorychus > Taphrorychus bicolor. The sequence goes on along the minus strand of OX638300.1, from coordinate 25,192,070 downwards.
TGATGAAACATGGAAATTTTTATTATATATATACAATATACGAATTTGGCCCTATAATGCCAATCTGCTTTTTCCATTTGGCACTTTTAGAAGGTATAAGACATTTTTAACCGGTTTTGTCCCTAAACCTAACCCCTATTTGCATTTTTAAACGCTTTGAGAAATGTTTAACTGCCTTTGAGTTTAAATTGTATTTTTCCAAAACCGGCACAATTGCATTTTTAGCAGCTTTAAATCATTTTTATACAAATTTGGCCCTAATTTCAACATGATCTTTTTCACAATATCCAAATTGACACTTTTAGAAGCTGCAAGACATTTTTAACCGGTTTTAATCCTAATCCTAAGCTGATTTTTTTCACAAACTCCAAATTTGCACTTTTTACACAACTCTAGTCATTTCTAACCGATTTTGGCCTTAATCCTAACTTGTATTTTTGTCTTGCATTTTTAGAAGCTTTATGTATTTTTTTTTTAATAAAGTGAGGCCCACTTTGCCAATCTGCTTTTTCCCACAATGTCCAAATTGGCATTTCTAGAAGCTATATGAACTTTTTAACCGGTTTTGACCCTGATCCTAACCTGAATTTTTCCACAAACTTGAAATTTGCATTTTTTACGCTTTGAATAATTTTTAACTCATTTTGGCCTTAATCCTATTTTTCTAAAATTTCCACAGTCGCATTTCTAGACTCTTTAAGCCATTTTTTTACGAATTTAGCCCTAGAGCTAACCTGCTTTTTCTCACAATATCCAAATTGACTTTTTTAGATGCTCTAAGACATTTTTAACCGGTGTTGGTCCTAATCCTAAATTGAATTTTTTCACAAACTTCAAATTTGCATTTTTAAACGATTTTGGCTTTAATTCTAACCTGCATTTTGCAAAGATTGCCAAACCAACCAAATTTGCATTTTTACACTTAAATTTTTTTTTTACGAATTTGGCCCTAATGCCCACTTGCTTTTTTCAACAATATTCAAATTGGCATTTTTTGAAGCTGTCAGACACTTCTAACACGTTTTGCCCTTAGCCTAACCTGTACTTTTCCAAAAATTCCAAATTTGCGTTTTCAGACTGGCATTTTTAAACCGCCTAAGTCACTTTTTTTATGAATTTTGATCTATAATGCCCATCAAATAGGCATATTTAGAAAATGTACGACATTTTGAAATAATTTTGGCCCTAATATTAACCTGATTTTTTCAGCAAACTTGAAATTGAATTTTTTTTACGCTTCGAGTAGTTTCTAACTGATTTTGGCCTTAATCCTAACTTGTATTTTTCCAAAACCGGCACAATTGCATTTTTAGTAGCTTTAAATCATTTTTATACAAATTTGGCCCTAATTTCAACATGATCTTTTTCACAATATCCAAATTGACACTTTTAGAAGCTGCAAGACATTTTTAACCGGCTTTAGTCCTAATCCTAATCTGATTTTTTTTCACAAACTCCAAATTTGCATTTTTTACACAACTCTAGTCATTTCTAACCGATTTTGGCCTTAATCCTAACTTGTATTTTTCCAAAAATTAGCGATGTCTTGCAATATTAGAAGCTTTATGTATTTTTTTTAATAAAGTGAGGCCCACTTTGCCAATCTGCTTTTTCCCACAATGTCCAAATTGGCATTTCTAGAAGCTAAATGAACTTTTTAACCGGTTTTGACCCTGATCTTAATCTGAATTTTTCCACAAACTTGAAATTTGCATTTTTTACGCTTTGAATAATTTTTAACTGATTTTGGCCTTAATCCTATTTTTCTAAAATTTCCACAGTCGCATTTTTAGACTCTTTAAGCCATTTTTTTACGAATTTAGCCCTAGAGCGAACCTGCTTTTTCTCACAATATCCACATTGACTTTTTTAGACGCTGTAAGACATTTTTAACCGGTGTTAGTCCTAATCCTAAATTGAATTTTTTCACAAACTTCAAATTTGCATTTTTAAACACAATTTGAGTAATTTTTAAACGATTTTGGCCTTAATTCTAACCTGCATTTTGCAAAGATTGCCAAACAAACCAAATTTGCATTTTTACACTTAATTTTTTTTTTACGAATTTGGCCCTAATGCCCACTTGCTTTTTTCAACAATATTCAAATTGGCATTTTTTGAAGCTGTCAGACACTTTTAACACGTTTTGCCCTTAAGCCTAACCTGTACTTTTCCAAAAATTCCAAATTTGCGTTTTCAGACTGGCATTTTTAAACCGCCTAAGTCACTTTTAAACCGCCTAAGTCACTTTTTTTATGAATTTTGATCTATAATGCCCATCAAATAGGCATATTTAGAAAATGTACGACATTTTGAAATAATTTTGGCCCTAATTTTAACCTGATTTTTTCCGCAAACTTGAAATTGGATTTTTTTTACGCTTTGAGTAGTTTCTAACTGATTTTGGCCTTAATCCTAACTTGTGTTTTTCCAAAACCGGCACAATTGCATTTTTAGTAGCTTTAAATCATTTTTATACAAATTTGGCCCTAATTTCAACATGATCTTTTTCACAATATCCAAATTGACACTTTTAGAAGCTGCAAGACATTTTTAACCGGTTTTAATCCTAATCCTAAGCTGATTTTTCCCACAATGTCCAAATTGGCATTTCTAGAAGCTATATGAACTTTTTAACCGGTTTTGACCCTGATCCTAACCTGAATTTTTCCACAAACTTGAAATTTGCATTTTTTACGCTTTGAATAATTTTTAACTCATTTTGGCCTTAATCCTATTTTTCTAAAATTTCCACAGTCGCATTTCTAGACTCTTTAAGCCATTTTTTTACGAATTTAGCCCTAGAGCTAACCTGCTTTTTCTCACAATATCCAAATTGACTTTTTTAGATGCTCTAAGACATTTTTAACCGGTGTTGGTCCTAATCCTAAATTGAATTTTTTCACAAACTTCAAATTTGCATTTTTAAACGATTTTGGCTTTAATTCTAACCTGCATTTTGCAAAGATTGCCAAACCAACCAAATTTGCATTTTTACACTTAAATTTTTTTTTTACGAATTTGGCCCTAATGCCCACTTGCTTTTTTCAACAATATTCAAATTGGCATTTTTTGAAGCTGTCAGACACTTCTAACACGTTTTGCCCTTAGCCTAACCTGTACTTTTCCAAAAATTCCAAATTTGCGTTTTCAGACTGGCATTTTTAAACCGCCTAAGTCACTTTTTTTATGAATTTTGATCTATAATGCCCATCAAATAGGCATATTTAGAAAATGTACGACATTTTGAAATAATTTTGGCCCTAATATTAACCTGATTTTTTCCGCAAACTTGAAATTGGATTTTTTTTACGCTTCGAGTAGTTTCTAACTGATTTTGGCCTTAATCCTAACTTGTATTTTTCCAAAACCGGCACAATTGCATTTTTAGTAGCTTTAAATCATTTTTATACAAATTTGGCCCTAATTTCAATATGATCTTTTTCACAATATCCAAATTGACACTTTTAGAAGCTGCAAGACATTTTTAACCGGTTTTAGTCCTAATCCTAAGCTGATTTTTTTCACAAACTCCAAATTTGCATTTTTTACACAACTCTAGTCATTTCTAACCGATTTTGGCCTTAATCCTAACTTGTATTTTTCCAAAAATTAGCGATGTCTTGCATTTTTAGAAGCTTTATGTATTTTTTTTAATAAAGTGAGGCCCACTTTGCCAATCTGCTTTTTCCCACAATGCCCAAATTGGCATTTCTAGAAGCTAAATGAACTTTTTAACCGGTTTTGACCCTGATCTTAAACTGAATTTTTCCACAAACTTGAAATTTGCATTTTTTACGCTTTGAGTAATTTTTAACTGACTTTGGCCTTAATCATATTTTTCTAAAATTTCCACAGTCGCATTCTTAGACTCTTTAAGCCATTTTTTTACGAATTTAGCCCTAGAGCTAACCTGCTTTTTCTCACAATATCCAAATTGACTTTTTTAGAAGCTGTAAGACATTTTTAACCGGTGTTAGTCCTAATCCTAAATTGAATTTTTTCACAAACTTCAAATTTGCATTTTTAAAAACAATTTGAGTAATTTTTAAACGATTTTGGCTTTAATTCTAACCTGCATTTTGCAAAGATTTCCAAATTTGCATTTTTACACTTAAATTTTTTTTTACGAATTTGGCCCTAATGCCCACTTGCTTTTTTCAACAATATTCAAATTGGCATTTTTTGAAGCTGTCAGACACTTTTAACACGTTTTGCCCTTAGCCTAACCTGTACTTTTCCAAAAATTCCAAATTTGCGTTTTCAGACTGGCATTTTTAAACCGCCTAAGTCATTTTTTTTATGAATTTTGATCTATAATGCCCATCAAATAGGCATATTTAGAAAATGTACTACATTTTGAAATAATTTTGGCCCTAATATTAACCTGATTTTTTCCGCAAACTTGAAATTGGATTTTTTTACGCTTCGAGTAGTTTCTAACTGATTTTGGCCTTAATCCTAACTTGTATTTTTTCAAAACCGGCACAATTGCATTTTTAGTAGCTTTAAATCATTTTTATACAAATTTGGCCCTAATTTCAACATGATCTTTTTCACAACATCCAAATTGACACTTTTAGAAGCTGCAAGACATTTTTAACCGGTTTTAGTCCTAGTCCTAAGCTGATTTTTTCCACAAACTCCAAATTTGCATTTTTTACACAACTCGAGTCATTTCTAACCGATTTTGGCCTTAATCCTAACTTGCATTTTTCCAAAAATTAGCGATGTCTTGCATTTTTAGAAGCTTTATGTATTTTTTTTTTACTAAAGTGAGGCCCACTTTGCCAATCTGCTTTTTCCCACAATGTCCAAATTGGCATTTCTAGCAGCTATATGAACTTTTTAACCGGTTTTGACCCTGATCCTAACCTGAATTTTTCCACAAACTTGAAATTTGCATTTTTACGCTTTGAGTAATTTTTAACTGATTTTGGCCTTAATCCTATTTTTCTAAAATTTCCACAGTTGCATTTTTAGACTCTTTAGGCCATTTTTTTAGTTGAGAATTTAGCCCTAGAGCTAACCTGCTTTTGCTCACAATATCCAAATTGACTTTTTTAGACGCTGTAAGACATTTTTAACCGGTGTTAGTCCTAATCCTAAATTGAATTTTTTCACAAACTTCAAATTTGCATTTTTAAACACAATTTGAGTAATTTTTAAACGATTTTGGCCTTAATTCTAACCTGCATTTTGCAAAGATTGCCAAACAAACCAAATTTGCATTTTTACACTTAATTTTTTTTTTACGAATTTGGCCCTAATGCCCACTTGCTTTTTTCAACAATATTCAAATTGGCATTTTTTGAAGCTGTCAGACACTTTTAACACGTTTTGCCCTTAAGCCTAACCTGTACTTTTCCAAAAATTCCAAATTTGCGTTTTCAGACTGGCATTTTTTTTAATTTCATTAATTTCAACATGATCTTTTTCACAATATCCAAATTGATACTTTTAGAACCTGCAAGACATTTTTAACCGGTTTTAGTCCTAATCCTAAGCTGATTTTTTTTACAAACTCCAAATTTGCATTTTTTACACAACTCGAGTCATTTCTAACCGATTTTGGCCTTAATCCTAACTTGTATTTTTTCAAAAATTTGCGATGTCTTGCATTTTTAGAAGCTTTAATTATTTTTTTTTTACTAAAGTGAGGCCCACTTTGCCAATCTGATTTTTCCCACAATGTCCAAATTGGCATTTCTAGAAGCTATATGAACTTTTTAACCGGTTTTGACCCTGATCTTAACCTGAATTTTTCCACAAACTTGAAATTTGCATTTTTTACGCTTTGAGTAATTTTTAACTGATTTTGGCCTTAATCATATTTTTCTAAAATTTCCACAGTCGCATTCTTAGACTCTTTAAGCCATTTTTTTACGAATTTAGCCCTAGAGCTAACCTGCTTTTTCTCACAATATCCAAATTGACTTTTTTAGAAGCTGTAAGACATTTTTAACCGGTTTTAGTCCTAATCCTAAGCTGAATTTTTTCACAAACTTCAAATTTGCATTTTTAAACACAATTTGAGTAATTTTTAAACGATTTTGGCCTTAATTCTAACCTGCATTTTGGAAAGATTTCCAAATTTGCATTTTTACACTTAAAATTTTTTTTTTTTACGAATTTGGCCCTAATGCCCATTTGCTTTTTTCAACAATATTCAAATTGGAATTTTTTGAAGCTGTCAGACACTTTTAACACGTTTTGTCCTTAAGCCTAACCTGTACTTTTCAAAAAATTCCAAATTTACGTTTTCAGACTGGCATTTTTAAACCGCCTGAGTCACTTTTTTTATGAATTTTGATCTATAATGCCCACCAAATAGGAATATTTAGAAGGTGTACGACATTTTGAAATAATTTTGTCCCTAATATAAACCTGATTTTTTCCGCAAACTTGAAATTGGATTTTTTTTACGCTTCGAGTAGTTTCTAACTGATTTTGGCCTTAATCCTAACTTGTATTTTTTCAAAATTTCCACAATTGTACTTTTAGATTGAGCTTTAAGTAATTTTTTTTACGAATTTAGCCCTAATGCTAACCTGTTTTTCTTTTCACAATATCCAAATTGACTTTTTTAGAAGCTGTAAGATATTTTTAACCGGTTTTAGTCCTAATCCTAAGCTGATTTTTTTCACAAACCTCAATTTGCATTTTTAGACAAATAACATAACACAATTTGAGTAATATTTAAACGATTTTCGCCTTAATTCTAACTTGTATTTTGCAAAAATTTTCAAATTTGCATTTTTAGACACTTAAAATTATTTTTTTCCCGAATTTGGCCCTAATGCTAACCTGCTTTTTTCAACAATATTCAAATTGGCATTTTTTGAAGATGGTTCTCAACACTTTTAACACATTTTGTCCTTAAGCCTAACCTGCACTTTTCCAAAAATTCCAAATTGGCATTTTTAAACGCTCTAAGTCAGTTTTTTTATGAATTTTGATCTATAATGATCCAATATAGGCATTTTAAGAAGGTATACGACATTTTGAGATGATTTTGGCCCTAATCATAACCTGAATTTTTCCGCAAATTTCAAATTGGAATTTTGTTACGTTTTGAGTAGTTTTTAACTGATTTTGGCCTTAATCCTAACTTGCATTTTTCCAAAATTTCCACAATTGCACTTTTAGATGCTTCAAGTAATTTTTTTTACGAATTTAGCCCTAGAGCTAAAACCTGCTTTTTTTTTACAAAATCCAAATTGATTTTTTTAGAAGCTGTAAGTACTTAAAAACTCTCTAAAAATACTAATAATGATTTACGCAATTTTTTCCGTATTTTAAACCTAAATTTATACTCATTAATTAAATGAAAATCGATAAAATATATTAGATTTTTTAGCGAAGAATTTTAATATCTTCGAAACGGGTGATATTTTGGATCAAAATTTTATTTTTTGGTTTAAATACTTTCTTAAGAAATGTTATTTTCGACTAAAAGACAGTCACAATCGTCTTCAAATAATAAAAAATAAATTTTCAAAAATTTTTTACGGCAACTTTTCCATACATATTTAGACGTCTTTTTTTTATGAAAAAACAACATTTATATTAAGACACAAAAAATACAAATGTTTGACTTGAAGTCGTCAAAAAAAAAAAAATGAAAAAAATTAGAGATAGAGAAAATCCGAATTTTTGGATCAAAACTGATAGAAAAAGCCGTTAAAAAACTATAACATTGGTTTTAAAAAAATAAAAAGTTCAATTTTGTGAATTAAAATCGTTTGAAAATATCGAAATAAGCAAATGCAATTTTTCCTTGTGTTAAAACTAAGTTTTGAAGCAGAACAAAAATGTTAGTATCTTCTAAGAGGATGAATTTTGGATTAAAGTTTTATTTTTGTTTTTAAATTATTCTTAAGAAACGTTATTTTCGACCGAAAAACGGTCACAATCGTTTTCAAATAATAGAAACAAGTTTTAAAAAATTTCTCGCGGCAACTTTTTCGTACAAATATAGATGGCTTTTTACGGAAAAAACCTTCATGTTGGGACACAAAAAATACAATTATTTGACTTAACATCGTCTAAAAATGAGAGAAATTTAGAGATGGCATCCGAATTTCTAGATCAGAACTGAAAAAAAAATGACGTTGAGTCAAAAACTATAATAATCGTTTGAACATAATATTAAGTCCAATTTTGTGACTTAAAATCGTTTAAAATTCATGACACATGCAAGTTTTTCCGTGTGTCGGAGAAGAGTTTTGAACTCAACTTGTACTAACATGAACTAAAGTCTGATATTTGGTTCTTCAAGGAACATAATTTTTGAGTAAAGGACTGTAAGATTGTTTCCAAATAATAAAAAAATCTATTTTTTCACTATAAATTCCCTAGAAATAATGACTCACGCAATTTTTCTCGTGTTTTAAACCTGAGTTTGAAACTCAAATTATTAGACTAAAATCGATAAAATATATTAGATTTTTTAAAATAATTTTAGTATCAATCTAATGTTTTTTTTCGGGCTTAGAAGCCGTGATCCAGTGGAATTTCTTCCTGACTTTTCGTCCACAGCTGCGCCAAACATTATCAAAGGCGATGAGGCAATTGGCGAAGTGATCTTCTGTGCTTCACGACGTTGACTGATTTGACTGTGGTGAGCTCCGTGGTATTCATTTCGTCGCGCCGTCGCGCTGCTGTGGAGGGACAGTTTCTCGCTTCCAGTCTGAATTTAGAAACGTAATTTCCTCCTTTCTGTTGAAATTGTTGTCGTGTTTAAAGATCTAAATGGCCTCTCTCGTTAGTCTCGGTTAGAAACGCGATCTCTGCGGTCTTTACCGAGGGGTCACCCGGAGTTTACCGAATTCCATACAGCTGAGGCTCGGTATACATTGGCACCACAAAACGCAGCACCTCAACACGAGGATTACGGAACACAAGAGCACGCTCTCTCCGAAGGTCATGGCAGCCTTTTCAACGAGGTGGCTATCTTATACCAATCGCAGCGTTTCTATCCGAAACTAAGAGGCCATTGAGATCTTTAAACACGACAACAATTTCAACAGGAAGGAGGAAGTTACGTTTCTAAATGCAGACTAGAAGCGAGTTCTACGTCATACTTCAAGTGCGCCGAAACACCACTCCACCACTACCCCCACCCCAGTCCCTCCACGTCAGCGCGACGGTGAGAGAATAAATACCACGGAGCTCACCACAGTCGAATTAGTCAACGTCGAGAAAATCACTTCACTCATTACCTCATCTCCTTTGATAATGTCTGCCGCAGCTGTGGACAAAACGTCAGGAAAAAATTCTATTGGACCACGGGTTCTAAGCCCGGAATACACTTTAGATTGTATTTTTACCGGCCGTGAAAGCCTTTACAGTCTTATAATATTAGTATCTTCATAACAATAAATTAATTTAATGATGAATATATTTTCTTTATTTGTCAAAATTTATTCACAAAAAAACGTTAAATTTCCTATTTGAAAGGTGAAATTTGTAGGATAATAAAATTTGAAGCTTGGAATAAATTGCAGGTGAATGATAAGGTGTGAAAGGAAGAGGAGGATGTGCACTGTGCAGGGCACCAAAGAAGAAAGTCTATTCTTTATTCAAGAACATAGATAATTCATTATAAAACTTCATCTAGCAGGCTATGAAGGATGACATACTCAAAGTAAATGGACTTTTGTTTCTCCATCCCTTTCTTTTGACATTTCACAGCCAACTAGATGAAGTTTTATAATGATTAGTATTTAATGTTTAATAACACTGAAGTATTAAAAAGATGAAGAAATGTTCTTTTGCCTCGTCGCAAGATAAAGAGGAGGATAGTTGATGGTTATCTTGGGCATCCAAAAAAAAAAAAATTAAAGTTGAAGAATTTGCGAAAATTGAAAAAATGATCCAAAACGGCTAAAAAAACGCACGTTTTTTAGCGAAGCTCAATGTTTGGGACTAAAATCAGTAAAAAACGCGTTTCAGTACGCTTAAAAATGCAAGAATTGAAGTTTCTGGTGAATTTTAATGTTTTGGGGATTCAGTAAAATGGACAGAAAACGTTTGCAGTGACAAATTTTTGTCAATTAGTCTTTAAACAACTGGCAAAACTATTCATTAAACCCCACAATGACCCCTCTAATGTCTCATCACCTGGCCCAGTCTCCGGAAAAAAAAATTAAAAAAGCATTTGCCCTTCAGACGAAGCCACCAGAAATGAATTTTTCATTTGGACCGAAAAAATATGCATCTGGGAGTATACCTATTTGGGACTAGTGGAGGGACTAGTGGAAGCAAAGAAATAAATGTTTCAGCCAATAAAAGTCTATGATGCAATAACAAGTAGTAAGTAGTAAACGCCGAAGCCTTGTAATTAGGCCGTAGAGGCCCTTTTCACCGTGACCCCCGTCCACCCATCCCTACTCCACCCGGGGCCCTCCTTCGAGTCGACCCGTCCCTCTAATGAAGGAGACTGTCCCGTCCCATTTCAGAGTCTGAAGTTCGTCTCGATGGAGAAAAGGCTCCAAGTGTCCTATGGCGCAGTTGTGTCCACCTATGGGGCACTCCCAGAAAGTTGTATGACGACTCTTCCCCTGCCCATTCCTAGGAGATGCATGTGCCTGTTTAGTCTGCACTGTCCAGTAAGGATTCCTATAAGACCTCCCAGGCACTGCCGGCTTCTACCAAGAAGTCACAGGGCCTTGGATCAATCCAGCTTAGGGTAGATTTCCTTAGCCTCTCTACATATGCCGACCCCGTTCATTTTAATGTGTACCTGCGCCATGTTCACGTCGCGGAATCTTTCTTCCTTAGCCCAACCAACGCTGGAGAGAATAGGGAGATACTTTTGAGAAATGAGGAACTTGCGCGCTTCTGGTGACGGTGGCATCTCTGTCCAAATATTTAAAAGACTTCCAGTAGCTGCTTTGAATCTGATGGCCGATTCAATGTCACGTTCTCTGACACCTCGAATCAACTCGGATTTTAGAAGGGAATTGAAAGTTTGTTGCTCAACAATTTGGGTTTGTGTCTGAACTCCAGAAGGTAATTTCTTTGGAGGCAGTGAGCGAGATAGTTCGTCCACAGGTTGGTTCAAAGAATTTACAATTTCCCATATCTCGCTATTACGAGAAGACCTAGAGCTTTGAGACATGTTAAATAAAAAAAAGAAAACAAAACGATAGGGTAGTATCAGAGAACCGGGAGTGTTTTATTCCTAAGATGAATCAAAGGGAAATAAAATACTCACCAAATGTTAGGGATGCCACTGAGTTTGTAATCGAATGCCGGAAACTCAGAAACCGACGAAACGGAACTTGCACTTCCGCTGGAGTTACAATTAATAGAATTAGTAGAAAAAATATATGTATGTATATATATATATATATATTTTTTTTAATCATTCAGTCAAAATTCAAACATAAATATTTACCTGTTGGATGGTTGGTTTTACTTTGATCTGGAATATAAATTACTCTTGAAGGGAAGAAAATATCTAAACCGCATAGAAATTAAATTTAATAACACAATCGAATAGAAAATGCTGAAAACACAACTTATGAAAGAATAGATTATGCTTGGAAATTTGGGTACCCAGATGAAAAGAAGAATTTTATGAAATATTAAACTACTACTAACAATAGTTAACACTATAGATTCAAATTTAATTTTTATCCGAACGCAAGTGAGGATATATAACGAGCAGCCAACGGAGCCATTTTGGTTGTAGATATTTGGTATTTTTTCCATTCTAACGCTTATAACTCTGAAACGGCTCATTTGACGGGATTTTGAAGTATTGCGCGTAGGTACAGAAATGAACGGGCTTTTCAAATATGTGGTCGGTTTGGTTGCACGTGCGAGGGGGGGGGGGCTGACCAGTGGCGTACCAAAGTCAAAAATGCGTTTTTTTAGATACCCAAAACATTATCGGTTTTACCGTAACTCCGGGGCTACGTGGGGTATGGGGCTCCTCACGGGTAGATTTTCCCATACATGTAAATGATAAATTTTGAAGTCTAATTTCGATAAGTTAAATAGAAAAAACTACAAAAAATCACAAAGTTGGGACGGTTTTTTGAAAAATTTTTTGCAATGGTCAACTTCTGGGCCTTCTGGACCCCTTTAGTTAGACGACTAGCCCAATAACGATGGTACCAGGGGAAAGGGCATATCCTTGGCTACTTTTAATCCTATCCCGCCACAGGTGTCACTTTAATACAGAGTGGTCAAAAAAATGTCCAAAGACAATTAAGGAAAAGTGTCCAAAATTTGAAGGTAGTTTTTTGCGATTTTTACGAAAACTATGGAACGATCCGGCTTCGGTGGTATATAGGCAACTAGAAGACGTGGACAGAAAAAAAAATCAGTCGTTAGTTTTGGTCTAGCTCTTATACCGGGTGAGCTACAAAAGTTTTTCTGTGCCGCATTTTTTACCAATTTTGGTGTACTTTTCTCACATTTCACCCTGTAGATTCCACATTTTCGCAGCAAAAAATCTCAAATAATTCAGGGAGGTAGTCCGCACGTGGGCCCTTGATCGTGCCAAAAATCAAGGTCCTAGCTTTGAATTTGAAATTTTGACGAATTTTTAAACTTTAAATTTCAAATTGCCACTTTGAGGTATATTTGTCCGGAGACTGTGCATCTAATCGAATGGTTTTCTATCCCAGGGGATACGTTGGAATGTTTTCTTTTTGGGACTTAGGAACCACTTTTAGCTGGGACGTCGCAAAATGGTCTTAATTGAATTTGGAAACAAACGATGCAAAATTTTTGAAATTTTGGCCGAAAATCCCGAATGGTTCCGATTCGCCAGCCACTAACTAGTAATCGGAAGCATTCGGCGGCCGCGCCCATCTACGACTGACAACTGAGATTTCCGAAATGTAAACATTAACTTTAAAGCCTCAGACTAAGGAAAATCGGACGAAAAGCGGGGAAAACTCTCTGGCCGGGGAAAATTTGAACATTTCTAGGAAGATTATTGGCAAAATGCCCAGTCCTCGAGGTCGTTTTCACAAAGACTGGTCGATTTGAAAATTTAATGTCGGGATTCATTTTTGGCTGATGACGTCACGGGGTTTTCGCCCAGACAGTGGCGGTTACAAATTCGGGCAAAAATTTATTTTTTCGATTTTTCGGCAGACATGGGCGTAGTTATATATTTTTTGCCATTTCTTCCGTTTTCCCATAAGAAATACATTGTGCAATGCTTTTTAAATGGGACAAAATTGATTTCGTCATAAATAAAAGACGGAGGCGAAAAAAAATGGCCGCCGTAGACAGGGTAATTAAAAAATGGGAATATCTCTGAAACGAATAAAGTTAGGGAGCTGAAATTTGGTACCATGGTTCATTAGGAAATGGACTGCAAGTTGCCATGGTTGGAAACCTTCGTCATGGTACCAAAGCCATGGGTACCGTTAACGAAATTTTGCATACAAGTTTTTAGGCTTTTGCACGTGTATTTCCCATAAGAAATACATTGGGCAAAGCTTTTTAAATGGGACAATATTCAATTCGTCATAAATAAAAGACGGAGGCGAAAAAAAATGGCCGCCGTAGACAGGGTAATTAAAAATGGGGATATCTCTGAGACGAATAAAGTTAGAGAGCTGAAATTTGGTACCATGGTTCATTAGGGAAAGGACTGCAAGTTGCCATGGGTCGAAACCTTATTTATGGTACCAAACCCATGGGTACCATTAACGAAATTTTGCATATAAGTTTTCAGGCTTTTGCACGTGTATTTCCCATAAGAAATACATTGTGCAATGCTTTTTAAATGGGAGGAATATAGAAAAGATTATATTTAGGGTACCATTGATGGTACATGGTTCAAATTTGGATGGTGGGTACCTACGGGGGTATTATAAATTGTAATATAGTTGCCGTAGCTATCATAGCTACAGTAGCTGAGTACCGTTGATATTTAGAGAACTGTTAATGATACATGGTTCAACGTTGGATGCTGGGTGCCCATGGAGGTACCATGAAGGGTAATATAGCTCACATAGCTATATGTGGCTGACTGTAGCTAGGTTATAGCTGTTTTATGAACCGATGACGATATCAAGTTGAAAATCGAATGGTAGGTTTCCCTTATGTGAAATTCGCTAAAAATGACATTTTTAAAAATCCAAGATGGCCGCCTGAAAAGTTTTGGTTTTAAGCCGATATCTCGGGAACGGTTCGAGCTAGAAAGCTGAAATTTGGTATGTGGCCATTTTATAGGACGGGCTAGAGGTCTCTGAGGTCCTAAACCTTGCCGCGGGTACCCAAGGCTCTATTTTGGAAACTTTTTTATTAAAATGACACTTTTTTGATACAACTTACTGACTGGCACTAAAGGGCGCTGAAACCAAATATATCCGACGTTTCGACTTTACGCCTACTATACGCCATCATCAGGGTATTCACTTTTATTACAAATATTGCTTCATAAATGTGCCACGCCCAAACAATCAGTTCTTCGTATATGACTGATAAAATAGCTTTAACGAAGCCCATTCGACTGGCACTAACTGTTCGATTTTATCGTTTCTGGGTTCCGAGATTTAACTGATTAAATTTCTCATATATAGGGGTAGAGTGACATTTGCCATTTTATAGCAAAGCCATTTACCGCAATAGAACAACGGTGACTCAATTAAGTGTGAGTCGGCTCAAATACTGCTCAAAACGTTAATTACTATTTTGCTAAGTTTAATAACACTCTCATGGGAAGTGAAAAACTATTAAAATTTTGTAAAAATTACCTAATGTTTTTATTTGATCGAAGATTACGTCAACTAAATTAAAAACCTTGAACGAAAAATTAAGCAGGTATTTTTTGGTCGAGAATGCTCTATTCATGGGTGTCAATAGCATCGTTGTACCATGTTTAGTTTTTGAATTATATAGATATAAGGATTAAAATGTCGATAAAAAGTGGAAAAATTACGTTTTTGGCGCCATTTTGAAGGGGAAGGAAATTACCGAAAATTCCAGAATTGCATTTTTTTTACATATTTTTGTCCCCTCTTTCATTGGAGACTATTTTTGACAAAATCTATGACAACCGATTTTGACTGAAAATTTTCACGCCCCCTTTGAAAATTTTGAAATGTTTACATTTTTCGGTTTATCTTGGAAACGGTAAGGTTTTTCGATATGCCGGTTAATATGATGTATGAAGAGGTCATTAAGGACTATCAGATGCATGTATTAGAAAGTAGCTAGCTTTCACGGTTTTTGAGAAAATTTGTACCTTATTTTTGGGCCACCCGTGCTCAGTTACTGTTCTAGGCAGAGCTTCGAAAATGAGCTCTACGTGTAGCTCTATTCTTCTACTTCCTTAGCTGTTCTTATACATTTTTTGATAAATCTTCATCGAAACGAGATATTAGCTGTTAAAGGCAGCAATGCACGATTTTTATCTCAAAATTTTGTTTTTTGGGCCGGTTTGAGAGCCCCATATGTTTAACATAGAATTTTCTATATGTGTCATTTAAATCTATAGTAATCGATTTTATTTGTTACTTCGAGTCGTTTTATAATGAATAGGACGTTGATTTCTGTTTTAGATAGTATAGGGTGGCTCAAAAAATGATGCAGAAAGCTAATATATGTTAATAATGTAGAAAAGGTCCACAAGCAGTGTGTCTTTCACATAAAAAGGGTGGATTATTTAGTACGTAGACAAGCCAGAATAAAATGTTAGATATAGGCGATGAAAGAGTTATTAAAACTTAGTAATGAAAGCAATTTTAATTATTCAAGGAGTCTGGTGTTGTCAGATATTAGTAATATTTACTGCAGAACATTTCCTTCGCCATTTTATCCACAAATTGTTAAAAAACACTAAAATTATTCTATTTTTTTTTGCTCCTCTTATAGCTTTTGGGATAAATCCTCATTAAAACGCGATATAAGCTGTTGAAGGCTGAAATTCACGATTTTTATCTAAAAATTTAGGTTTTTGGGGCAGTTGGGGAGAGTCTCATATGCTTAATATAGAAATATCGACTTTTCCCATATAAATCAATAGTAATCGATTTTATTCGTAGGTTCTAGTAGTCGTATGACAAATAGGGCATATATTTACGTTTTGGATAGTATAGAGTGTCCCAAAAAAGTGTTGTAACCTAGAATTTTAGGATTTTTTCATGTAAATTGATAACAGTTAATTTATTGCGAAAATTCCATTAGTTTTATAATAAATAGAGCGTTGATTTATGTTTTAAATAGTATACGGTGTCCCAAATAATGCAGCAACATTTAACTTTAGTTTTTTGTTTATCAATATTTTTTTGTAGGTTTTATTCCCTTATTATAAACAGTTAAGAACAATCAAAGCTATAAAACTGAAATTTCAATTGTAGATTCGTTTCATACTCACAAACAATATGTCATAAATGGGAACCTTGATATGGGTACTCGTGGAATCATTTTATATCTTTTTATGAATTTTAGCACGTTTTTTACCATTTTTCAAAAGCTGTTATGTTTGCGAATATGAAGTAAAGTAAACGTTTCGACATTTCAGTTACTTTTAGGTATCTTCAGGTTCTTTGTTAATAGTTAATATCTCTCTGCCCACAGCGTTCGGATTTCCTAAACTATGGGCGCCCCGCGGGCGTGGTCAAAAAAAAAAACAAAAATGACGCGCGTATGTGACAAAAGCACACCATAAACAAACCAACTCAAGAGTTTTGCTGACCAACTTGTTAATTCCACGGTTATATATTCGTAATTAAATAACTGTCCTTTTCCTGAATTCTCAGTCCTTCCCTGCTTGAATGTTCACGCTTTATTCTCAAGCTCAGGTTCCGTAGGACTTCAGCTTTCACTATCAAAATTTCTTAACATTTAATTATCTCCTTTAGAAACACAAGTTACTTCCCTAAGCGAGTCTTCATACCTGCAGGCTACTATATAAGCTTCCGAGCTCGCTCAGTGAGCTCACTAGAAGGGTAAGTGGGACTTGGAAGGAGATTGGGTAGGGCTCTGGACTAGAGTTCTCAAGATAGAGAGACAAGATGACGGAGACTTTTCTACCAAATTTTTTTGACAAATCTCTCCCGTCATTTTTTTCAACAACCTCGCCACCAGTACCTATTTTTTTTTTCAACAACCTTGCCACCAGTACAGGTTTATTTGTAACACAACACCCCCGGGCCGAGACGAGATTCCACCAAAGAAAAGGAAAAACCTTTAAAAGTCTTAATTTTACAACTTGGACCCTTCACCTTTTTTTTCTTGCTTTGTTTTACATATGTAAAATGGATGAAAGGAAAAATAAAGTAATTAAAAGCAGGTCTTAAATAAATGTCTGTACCTTATACCTGATCGATTATTGTCAAAAGATCGAATACGTCAAACATGTTTGTACAAAAGTTTTAACTAAAAAAACTTTGAAAACCACTATTATGGCTCCACAACGTTACAATCAGCACGCACAGCTATTAATTCTAAATAACGTTTTGGCGTTCTTGGAGATGGAGAAGATTAAAGTAGCAAATGGTGTTCCAATCGATTGTGGGAACGTGTTGCAAACAGCCTCAAATGCGTTGAAAAATGGGCAATTTCGAAAAATGGTTCAAAACCCGGTGAGTTCCAAACTTACCTCCAAGATCTTTAATTATTATGGATAACGCGTCTCACCACTCCGGCCTTTGTCAGGGAATTCCAAAAAAATCCTGACCAAAATATAAATTAATTGACTGGCTATGAAAGACGAAATTTGGGCTATTCGTTACCATAAAAGAAATTTGAATTGGACGAATATGTGAAACCTTCTGGACATAAAATATTACGTTTGCCACCTTACCATTGTCAGTATAACGCTATAGAAATGTGGTCGGATTTATGATCAACAAATTGAACATTCAAAAAGGACTTTAGAGAAAGTGCTGGTTACGTGAAGCAATGTTGTAGCAAGTCACAGCAGGGGACAATTGGAAAAAATATGTTGAGCATGTGAACAAAATCATCAAGGATGGGAGGCAATGAAAACATTGTCTGGTCGGATGTTGTTCATCTTATAATTTCGCCAGGGGACCAATCTGATGATTCCGATACCGAGTTTAATACTGCGGAGTGTATTTAGTAGAGAGTATTTTACTTATCTTAGTAACTACCTTAGTATCTATGTGCACTCTCAATTATTTCTACTTTAATAACTAATTCGTCAAGGACTTACTAAATTATGATCATTGCAAACATAACTTACATGTCTTAAATTTTGTTTTTCATAAAATCAGTTATATAGGTTGTATTTAATTTCTGCTTCATAGCTTTGTTATCCAAATAGGTATCCTGTCCGATTTAATATCACGTTATTTAATTAGTTTTAATGTAGCTTTTTCCCAATTTTCAAGGCAGTGGGAGCTATTTGTATAACACGTTCTCCACCTCTAAGGACCAAATTGAATTAGTTTGTAAAATATATATGGTTGTAAGTTTAGTTTAAATATAAATACAAATCATTTTATTCAATAATAAATAGAGAGTCAGTCACACACATTAACTTCATAATTATTCAGGTTAGTATAATATTCACGCCGATAAACCCGGTAGGGTTGCCTGAGCCGAGTTTATTAAGAATTTTATACTATAAATTAAATAAAGGTGTGCGTATACTTTTAGTTAATTAATTACCTAAGATTTTTCTCCGATTCAAGAGGAAATTAGAAAGCTCATGCGTTATCCGCATGACCGTAAAAAATAGCTTTTTACATTATTATTTATGTAAGTAGGTAATTTTGCTCATCCATTTTTCTGAAACCATAAAGACACTAAAAAGTGGGAGTCCTTTTGTTTCTTTTTCAATTTACTTTCTTACTGTATCTTACCGATATTTATCATATATAATTCAAATAGAATCTTACCCATCCTAAAGTTCGTACACCTATCTAACACATTACTTTTGTAAATCAAAGAGAAAAAGGTTTAAAGTTTTTATTTCGATTTTTAGAATTGACCAAAAATAGGTATTTGCTACTCAAGTTTAATAGTTGATTGTGTTTGAGGCCTTATATTTGGCAGCTTTCGTCTAATGTTGGTTACGTTACGATAATAGGTATATCATACCTGTTATAATAACTCTGCGACATACGTAATTTTCATACCTCTTGACGTCAGGCCCAAGTTGTAAAATTACGACTTTACTTGGGGAATGGAGTAAAAGTTTTGATAATATTTCTCGAAATGGGTTTCCTAATTTTCTGAAACTCTGAAGCTCAATTATATTAAACTGGGCGTTTAGTTGAAGCCGAAAACGACATTTTTCTTTATCAGACAGAGTAGATTTAGAAAGTTTTAAGGGCGTAACGATATGGCTTTCACGTTGTGCTTCAAGGTTACTCCAAGAGTTGTCGTCTAAAGAGCCTTGTACGAAATTGCACAGAGGTATTGTGGAGCCTTCTTCCCCTGCAGAAATTGTTTCAGGCTTGCGCCTGACCTCGTCCTCTAGCTCTAATATGTCTTCTACATCCAGAACTCTCTTTTGTGGGTTTTCAGGTCTCTCATCCTCATTATCAGTTTCATTAGAAGCAGTGTAATCATCTTCGTCTGAAGATGGTTCGGGATTTATGTTTTCATTTCTTCCAGGACGAATATCATTCACATGGACTATATTTTGTCGCCCTTCATATGAGACCTCGTAATTCACTTCTCCTTCTCTGCGAATCACTTCCCCTACGAACCATTTCGGAGCAAACGTTCCAGGGTTATGGTTTTTTACCATTACTCTATCACCCACGTTAAATTGAATTGGCGGGGGAGTGTTCTTTTCGTCGTACTCCTGTTGAATTCTTAAAAGCTGCTTTCACTACTTCCTTTCTTTCCGGGGCATGTTTGTCCTCTCCCTGACGAGACAGCTTCGTTATCCACTGGCCAGAACATGGTTTAACTTTCCTGGAGTCTCTCCTGTTGTACGACTAGTTCGAGATCTCAAGACTTGGAGGGCCTGAGGTAAAACTTTGTCTCAATGATTTTCTGACTTGCCATGCAAGAGAATACGTATTACTTTTTTTAGTTCCTGGACTTGTCGCTCGGCCGGGTTAGCCCTTTGATGGTAGATACTACTATATCTGATCGTGATATCATGTGACACACAGAAATTCTTATACATTTTACTAGTGAAAATACTACCATTATTCGAAATGATAAATTTAGTAACACCGTATCGGGTAAATATTTCGTCTTGGAGACACTTCACTAACTGTGGAGCTCGAACTCTAGAAAAGCAGGATGCCTCTATTCATTTTGAAAAAACGTCTTCAATGACCAAGATATAGGCTTTTCGGGAAACTCCTGAACTAGGAAGAGGGCCAATGACATCAAGCGATAAGGTTTCAAACGGTTGTGAAGGACTACGAGCGTGAAAGGGAGCTTGACATTGAACTTGCTTGGTTTTAGCCACACCACAAATAATGCACTTAGTGACATAAGCACAAATTTCCTTAAACATATGACCCCAGAAGTAAGTAGCTTTGATTTGTCGAAAAGTTTCTGTAATACCAGGATGAGCCCTTTCGGGAGTATCATGGTAATAGTAAATGACCCTTTGCGTATATTTACGTGGTACCACTAACAAATCTCCCCACTGCTGTCGTTTTCAAAGTAAACCGTCATAAGTGACAAATCGTCTCTTTAACTTAACTTGGGCAGGAGTGAGTTCGGTTGCTCCTTCTAGAAATTTCAATTTATCTATTGTACGTCTTATATGACCTACTTTCTTCTGAGCTTCTGTTACGACTTCATAAAGAGTGCCAATGTTAAACGCGTTTACTTGAACCGTTTCAGCAGTGGTTAGACAAATAGGAGGCAGCAACCTTTCGTCATTGGGTTCAGGGTTATAATCTTCTTCAGGGTCAGGGTGTCTACTCAAAATATCCGATAATTGATTGTTAGAGCCGGCCACATGTTCAATTTTAAAATTAAATCTTGAAGTAGCAGAGACCACCTGGCTAATTTAGCTCTGGTGTCTTTAAATTTGGATAACCGTGTAAGGGCACGACTATCTGTTCTCACAACTGAGTGGATTCTCGATAGTGTTTGTATTTGTTAATCGACCAGACTAATGCCAAACATTCCTGTTCATTAATGTCGTATCGCTGCTCAGCTGGTTTGAACTTAGCACTTGCATAAGAAATTATGTACTTTCTTGTTCCTTTTTCCTGATATAAAATTGCTGCCATACCAACTGAGCTGGCGTCCGTTTGCAGGATAAATGGGAGAGCGGGGTTTGGGAGGCTTAGTGTTTTAGCCTTGGCTACGGCATTTTTCGTATCTAAGAAGGCTTGTTGGGCTTCGGTAGTCCACTTAAATTTTGGAAATTTTAGAAGTTCGGTTAAAGGGGCTGTCAGTTTAGAAATATTGGGCACATGCTCACGTAACCAGTTTACGGTACCTAGAAACGATTGTAGGGTTTTCTTGTTATGGGGTGGTTTAAAAGCAGCGGTTTGTTCTAGCTGCTTTGTTTGAGGAGTCACGCCACCATCCACCAATCGAAAACCGAGATAGTCGGTGTTGGAAGTTAATAAGTGACATTTTTCAGCGGAGGCTTTCAAGTTGTACAGTCTTAGTCGTTCAAACACCATTCTCAGCCTAACTAAATGTTCGTCAATAGTGCCTGAAAAACGATTATGTCCATGACACCATTAGTCTTTGGAATGTGGTTTGTGCATTCTTAAGCCCAAATGGCATCACATTAAATTGATAAATTGCACCATCAGGAGTAGAAAAGGCGGTAAGGTGTTTACTATCTGGTGTCATTGGAATTTGCCAATATCCACTCTTGAGGTCCAGCACGGTAAAATATTTGGCTACCGACAAAGACTTGATGGTGTCAGGAATATTTGGGAGCGTTGAACATTCGTCTTCGGTAATTTCGTTGAGAGGTCTGTAGTCAATATAAAACCGAGGTTTTCTTTTCAGGTTTTAAGACAATGACTGGTGACGCCGAGTATGGGGAGGACGTTGGTTCTATCACACCAGCACTTAACATTTCTTCTATTTGTTCATTCAAAATATCTGCTTTCTCTCTGGATAGAGGATAACACTTGCGGTTAATGACTTTATTACAAGTTAAATGAATAGAGTGACGCGTAGTTCGGGTTGTTGGCTGTTGTAAGCCGATTTCAAAGATATCCTGAAATACGTTTACTAAAAGCCGAAGTTCAGGAGGGTGGTCATTCAAAACTGTATATACTTTTTTTGTACAACTAGCTTTGGCGACCAAAAAACTGTCTGTCTCTGTTGATGCCCTAAGTAAAGACAACCTGTAGGGAAGTCTATGACCACATCTTCGTTGAGCAAAAATTCATTTCCCAAAATGAATGCATGCAACAGGTCCTTAATGACCAAAAACTGCAAATTGAAATCATGACTACCAATGTGAAGACTCAGGGTTATTTCACCCAATATATTAGCCATCTGCCCTTTACAGGCGAGGCTGACTTTGTCAAATTGAGACTGTTTCATGTCTTGCTCAATGAGGCGACTTGAGATTAGATTACAATCTGACCCCGAGTCGATCAGAGCCTTTTGATTTTTTTTTCTGAAAATAACGTTGATAATTGGTCGACCAGTGAGAACTTTATTTAAGCCAAGGGGACCGGCATGAATTTGCGGTAGCTCGCGGTTGTTAAGATCATGTCGGTCCAAACTTAGTTTTCCGACACCGTTCTGTACCAGTTATGTCTTTGTCCGTCACGTTTGGGTCGTAGTTGGTCTTGGTTAGTCTCGTTTGGGGATGGTACTACGTCAATTTGTTCGGTCTGATTGGTTTCAGGAAACTTCACCTCAACGTTGGAACCTAAGAGATGTTCAAGGGCGTGATTCTTACGAGGCAAGTTGTTTTGATTTGAGGAGCGTCTATCAGGACAATGATTGGCATATTGAGGGCCCTGGCAAATGACACATTTAACCACACGGTTCGGGGGGTTTCTGGGGTTTCTAGATTGATTTAGTTGACCATTATTCGGTCGGGCTCGGTTTGAGGAAAAATTAGGATTTACTTGCTGGTTAAGGGTATCCATTCTTGTCTCTGAAAGGTTTGTTTGAAGGTCTCTCACCTCTTCCAAAAAATCCTTCTCCACGATATTGACCATCTCCATTAGTTGATCCAAGGTACGAAAGTTTCCACTTCTAAGCCGAGATCTGAGAGAAGGTTTGAGGAGGGTAACTATCAACTGGATAAAAGCACTATCATAAACTTTTATTTGCAAATGTTCGGCAAGAGCTCTCTTTCTGAGGCAGCAGGCTCATTATAACCTTGAGATTTTCCATACAAACTAGCTTGGAGTTCCACAAGGGTTTCCATTGCATTAAATTTACGTAATAATCTAGAGCTAAATTCTGAAAAACTAAATGAGAAATGTTTTTGAGAGTCGAACCACATTTTAGTGGTGTCCCTTAAGCATTGAGCAGCCAGCTCCGTCTGTTCGGTAGGATTGTAGATTCGTTTTTCATTAAAATACACTTTACAGAGTTTCAGAAATTTGGCAGGGCTCTCGTGGGCAGTTCCCGAAAAGGTTAATTTAAGATCGTGATTTGAAGGATAAACCGGTAGTTTAGAAGTAAATGTATGCATTGTATTAACAAGAGCAGTCTCTGACTGCAGAAACTTGGACATGGTTAAGTGCAAGCCTAAATCGGGAGAAGTCTCAATAGGGTTTTGAATTTGAGATAATATTTTAGGAAAATTACGGAATTCAGAACTTGTTTTTGGTAAATTCAAACCTAGTTCTTTTGTGTTATGAGTATCTGAAAAGGTCTCAGGAGGGGGTGTTAAGACGCGGTTCCCAGGCTCGTCGAACAGGTTCGAAAATGGATTGGTCCTCACAGAAACATTAGGGGGGTTGGGCCAACCATGCCAACTACAAGAACTGTGCCGATCTTGGAATTGATGTCCACAAACAGATATCGACTGAAGTTTTGGTTCATCAACCTCTTCTAGAGCCGAATTTAGTTGGTTAGTGGTCCTTTGCCGCTCGTTTTGGAATCCGAGAGGCTCTTGAGCCAATTCTAACTGGCGCCTCCCCGCCAGGGATGCCATGTCGCGTTCTCTGACACCTCGAATCAACTCGGATGTTTCGGTCTTCTTAGAATCGTCTGGAACTCGAGGTAGAAGGGAATTGAAAGTTTGTTGCCCTACAGTTTGGGTTTGTGTCTGAACTCCAGAAGGTAATTTCTTTGGAGGCAGTTAGCGAGATAGTTCGACCACACGCTGGTTCAAAGAATTTACAATTTCCCATATCTCGCTATTACGAGAAGACCTAGAACTTTGAGACATGTTAAATAAAAAAAAGAAAAAAACGATAGGGTAGTATCAGAGAACCGGGAGTGTTTTATTCCTAAGATAAATCAAAGGGAAATAAAATACTCACCAAATGTTAGGGATGCCACTGAGTTTGTAATCAAATGCCGGAAACTCAGAAACCGACGAAACGGAACTTGCACTTCCGCTGGAGTTACACTTAATAGAATTAGTAGAAAAAATATAAGTATGTATATATTTTTTTCTTAATCATTCAGTCAAAATTCAAACATAAATATTTACCTGTTGGATGGTTGGTTGTACTTTGATCTGGAATACAAATTACTATTGAAGGGAAGAACATATCTAGACCGCATAGAAATTAAATTGAATAACACAATCGACTAGAAAATGATGAAAGCACAACTTATGAAAGAATAGATTATGCTTGGAAATTTGGGTATCCAGATGAAAAGAAGAATTTTATGAAATATTAAACTACTACTAACAATAGTTAACACTATAGATTCAAATTTAATTTGTTAATTCCTGAATTCTCAGTCCTTCAGAGGTAGCATAAAAAACAGATAACCTGAACTATCTTCTTATTATCTAATACAATAATAGAAATCCAATGATCGATTCAATGTCCAGATCAAAGATAAAATGGTTATACCATATTAAAGTTCAACTATTTTTTTCTTTCCCCTTGTAGGGGGGGGGGGGTAATTAAGTGAAGCTCAAACAACAAAAAATGATTCAAGGATGACTCACCAAGTTTGTGGTTTCGTGCACTTTATGCTTGAATGTTCACGCTTCATTCTCAAGCTCAGGTTCCGTAGGACTTCAGCTTTCACTATCAAAATTTCTTAACATTTAATTACCTCCTTTAAAAACACAAGTTCCTTCCCTAAGCGAGTCTTCAAACCTGCAGGCTACTATATAAGCTTCCGAGCTCGCTCAGTGAGCTCACTAGAAGGGTAAGTGGGACTTGGAAGGAGATTGGGTAGGGCTCTGGACTAGAGTTCTCACAAGAGACGAACCAAACAGGAATACGGCTAATTAGGGGCGTTATTCGATAATCGTTATGTAAGATGACGGAGACTTTCTACCAAATTTTTTTGACAAATCTCTCCCGTCATTTTTTTCAACAACCTCGCCACCAGTACAGGTTTATTTGTAACATACCAGCAACACAACATCAATTAATCTCTCATTTCTGAATGGAGATTTTCCGGCGTTTTTAAAGTAGGCTGTTGTCATTCCACTTTTTAAAAGTGGAGATCCCGCTATCTACAGTTCCATTGTATTAGAAAGGACACAAAACATACATATAACACCTGATAATTCTCAGAAGGTGGCTGAAGCAGCTCTTCCTTGAATTCGTCCCTTCTTGGGATGCTTCTCCCAAATGGCTGTTTCAGTCTCAGCTGATAGCGTGGGCGCCCCTCCTGCGACAGGACAATTGGGAAGTCCCGCTGAATGAGGCTGGAGATCTGCGTGTGACCCCTGCCCATAGCATGCAATAACAAAGTTTATGTTTTAATCAACTTAGCCTTTGCTCTAAAATATTGCCCACTCTAAAATAAATTACCCAATTTGCTAGTTGATAAAGTTGAAAGTGAAATGGCGGTGGTAAATTGAAAAGCTAACACAAAAGTACGCGGTCTAAATAATTAGCACATGGAAAAATGAAATTTTGGGTCGGACCGAGCGTTTTACCTTCCCGGCAGGGGTGAATGAAACGTGTTTAAACACGCCACTCGGCTTAATTAGTCTCGTAATTTTTGAGGTGTTTTTAAAGTTTACTCAATGAGCAGTGTTTCATGTGCATTCCCGCCCGAGGGGTAATAAAACATAATATTGTCGCAGTAAGAAAAAAAAAAGAGAAAAATCTCTTTCGCCCCTTAATATCACTTGAAATATTTCGGGAAAATTTAGAAGAAGGCTAAAACAATTCGTTCCCGAGACGAAAGAAATGAATACATTTAAAGTTGTTCCTCGGCAAGGTTCCCAAACAGCTATCCTTCTAAAAATACTGGGCACTTTATCACGGTCGCAGTTGTGGCGATGTCGAACAACACAGGAAAGTTTAACTTTAATTAAAAACCACGCCGGAAGCCCTACGTTTTCTGGAATTTCCCGTAAAATCCCGTTGAGCCTTAATATTCGTTCATTTTTTTTTGCGCGTTTCAACGGCCGGAGCGCCCGAGAGATGAGGAGGTTTTGGTTTTGTTTTCGTTGTTGTTTCGACAGGGAAAATTTACAAAATCGCTTTTGATGTATTTGTCGGCTTTTGAAAACCTCTCGGGATCCAATTTATTAATTTGGTAATGGTTGTAGTGATGTGCACTTCTAGTGTATCATAACATTATTCCGTTGGTCAAGGCGTTTGTAATATTGTTTTACGTGACCCTAAGTTTCCAAAAATCATAATAATTTCTATTATTTCAAGTTATATTTATTGCTTCTTCAAGTGAGAAAAAAATTAAAAACTCTGTCACAACTGTCGGGTTAAATTGATCACCAAATCCAGTCGATTGCCGTGTTTATATCAATATCTTTAATCCCCAAAAAAACCACCCTGAATAGATATACAAAAACAACGTTCATAAACAAACCGCATATTTAAGTAAATAAATGAAAAGAAACTTACCTACTTGGCCGTTACCAATAGGTATCCCTTAGTGCACGTTAAGCCTCATTGGTGACCAGTTACCTAGAAGTCTAGGTAACTCGACGGTTCTGGTCACCGCGTATCACAACGCATCAGAGAAGCAACGTCACGACAGCCTTGGGAAAAGGAAGCAGCCAAGATGACACAAAAGGCTAGAATCGTCTCTTATTCTTCACTTAAATTGGCTAAAGTAAAAGAAACTTGAATAAATTAGGAATTACTGAAACATGGTTACCCCGTATCAATAATAGAAAGTGTGATATGATGAAAATTAATAGTTTAGATTAAGCCATTTGTAATTTATCTCAACACTGGGTGCTAAAGGTTTCTTCAAAGGCGAGTTTTGTTTGTCTTCCACAGTACATATACAGCGTCAGATGTAGGTTTCCTAAAGCCAGATTCTTGAAACTGGGCAGTAAAGTTCTCTCGGAGAATGATGCAAACCTGCAAGCAATAGTATCAAAGTTTCAAGGCCAAGTAAGACTTCTAAGATCTATCAAAATTTTTGTACAAAATTGTGTATCCTATCTAAAACTATTACATTATATGACTTCACACTTTTCTGATCCTCCCTGTAGATGTAAAAACACGTGCCTAATAGAGGCCCTTCCCCAACTAGTTCTCCTGATATGTCACTGTCTCAATTTAAAAGGACCACCCTGTATAATATTCCCCCGATAGTAAATTCCTTAAATAGAAAAAAAAATTAAATATTCGAAAATTATAGACAAAAATATGTCCACAAGAGGAAGATAGTTAAAAAGCACAAATTTTTAAATATTTTTAATTTTTAAAAAATGCCAATGTTTCGACGTTCAATCGACTTCTTTTTGAAGGCAACACATTTTGAAAAAATGCCAACGTTTCGACGTTCAATCGACTTCTTCTTCTTAAAGCTCCAGATTCAAAATAGCCCTGAAGAAGACGTCAATTGAACTTCGAAACGTTGACCTTTTTTCAATCTACAAAAGTTTTTGTTTGTCCTAATCCTGCGACTTGCCAAATCTATTCATATAAGGGGACGCTACCACTATTGCCATTTTTAATTTTATGCCAAAATCGTTTACAACTACAAATTCGCAAAAAGTTCTTCATTTGTACTAAAATACTTTCAATATAAATTCACTTTTACAAGATAACAATAAAATAACCAGGGCCAAAATTGTTTTATTACAAATCAATATTGATTAATTGTTTTTCTAATTTTGACATGTAAAGTGACACTTTTCAATACTGACGACAGTGACGTAACGTCCTACTTTTCGTAACTAGTTACGAAAAGTAAAATCTTTCGTAATTGGTGATAAAAAGTTCGTTTCACCACCAGTTGCAGGTTTCGGTTGTGGCACACCGTTGCTACAGTTTTACGGTATTAAGTAGATACAAGGTGGTTTAAAAGTAAATATTGAAGTTTAATAATAATAACTCTCTCTCTAACTAGGTATTTGTAGCCAAAATTAGAAAAAATCTTGTATGAAACACGTGACGAAAAGCCTTTTTTTTTGTATCTCATTCAAATTCATTCAAACATTCATTCGTTTCACAAAATCAGACTTTTCGTAACTGGTTACATAAATAGCTATTACTCGTTCGAAACGTTCAGTTTTGAGTCAAAATTAAATCGAAAGATGAAAACCCAATAAAAAGTCCAATTTAGATTAATAAAAAAATATTAAAGAACAAGTTGCAAGAAACAAGACAAAGAATAATATACAATTAAGCTAATAGTTTTCCTGATGTATCACTCTCTTAAATTAAAAAGACCTCTCTCTCTCTCTCTGTAAAAATTTCTGCAGACAACAATAAATAAAAAAAAATAAATATGCAAGAGTTATAGAAAAAAATAGGTCCATAAGAGGATGATAGTTAGAAGCACAAGTTTTAAAATATTTTTAATTCTATTCCAAAATAGTGTACAAATTTGCAAAAAAAAGTTCTTTATTTTGACCAAAACACTTTGAATAAAAATTGACTTTTGACTCGGGTTGTACACGTTTTATTTTGAGCCAAAACCGTATGGAAAACTTAAAAAAATTAAAACAATATAACAATAAAAAACAAGGTTAAATTTGTCTTTTTACAAAACAATATTGTTACATTCGTTGGAAAAGTTCGGTTTTGGGTCAAAGTTGCATCGACAGAATGAAAAGCCAATACAAAGTCCAATTTAGAAAAAAAATTGAAATAATAAAAAGTTGAGAGGAACGTGCTAAAAAATAATATAGAATCAACAACTAGTTTTTCTGATATATCACTGTCTTAAGTTAAAAATACCACCTTGTTACAATTTCTCTACATAATAATAAAATATTAAAAAAAAGAAATATGCGGAAATTATAGGAAAAAATATGTCCACAAGAGGAAGATAGTTGAAAGCACAAATTTTAAAATATTTCTAATTTTATGCCAAAATCGTGTACAAATTTGCAAAGAAGAGTTCTTTATTTGGACCAAAATACTTTCGATAAAAATTGTCTTTTCACTCGGGTTGTAAAAGTTTTAATTTGTGCGAAAACCGGATGCAAAAATTAAAAAAATCAAGAATAATATAACAATAAAAAAACCAGAACCAAAATTGTTTTATTTATTGTAAAAGTTCAGTTTTGGGTCAAAATTATATCGAGAGATATTAGATCGAACACTCAATAAAATGTTCAAAAAATAAATGAAAGAAAAAAAGTTAAATGAAACATGTCAAAGAATAATAGAAAAATATGGAAAATTAAAAAAACATAGGATAGTCACACAGTAAAGTAAAAGAAAAAAAAAGGTGACTACAGAAGAAATAGTAACAAGCTTCAAAAGAAGAGGTTTCCAAGACATGAGAATATGCTTTTGAAATGAGAAAAAAAAAAAAGAGAATAAAAAAATCGTCAAACAAGAATGAGCACAAGTAATTACAGTACAAGGGGCGGAAAAAGAGCCACTTACTATAGTTATTGTTGAAGAAAAACCTGAAGAATCGGTACAACAAATAAATATATAACAGTTTTGAATACGAAACATTAAGAAGCAGGTTGGAAATACGAGAGTAATTATCAAAAAGAAGAAACGTAACAATGAGGAGAAAACCGAATATATAAGTAAGGGAAGAAGACCACACTAAAACTTGTGTGTCCTATCTAAAACTATTACATCATGCGACGTCACACTTTTCTGATCCTCCCTGTATACGTAAAAGAGATGTGCCTAATAGAGGTCCTTCTGTACAATATAGGTCGGAGTTGAAACAAATTTTTTTCCCTACTACTTTTCCTAATATATCACTGTCTCAAGTTAAAAAGACCACCCTGTATAAATTTGCCCAGAAAATAATAAATTCAAAAAAAAAATTAATATGTGAAAATTATAGAAGATAGTTAGGAAGAGGAAGATAGTTAAAAAGCACAAATTTTAAAATATTTTAAATTTTAAGCCAAAATCGTGTACAACTACAAATTTGCAAAAAAAGTTCTTCATTTGGACTAAAACACTTTCAATAAAACTTCACTTTTGACTCGGGTTGTAAAAATGTTATTTCGGGCCTAAACGTATGGACAACTTTAAAAATCAGGAATATTTTAACAATAAAAAACAATGACCAAAATTGTCTAATTACAAATCAATATTGTTTACAATTGTTCATTCGTTGGAAAGTTCAGTTTTGGGTCAAAATTACATCGAAAGAATAAAAACCCAATAGCAAGTCTAATTTAGATCGATAAAAAAATTGAACGAACAAAAAGTTGGAAGAAACCAGATGCCAAAAAAATAAACTACTAGTTCTCCTGATACATCATTATCTCAAGTTAAAAAGACCACCCTATATAAATTTCTCAAGATAATAAATTAAAGAAAATATGTCCACGAGAGGAAAGTAGTTAAGAACACAAGTTTTTAAATATTTTTAATTATAGTCAAAATCGTGTACAAATTTGCTAAAAAAATTCTTTATTTTGACCAAAATACTTTAAATAAAAATTGACTTTTGACTCGGGTTGTAAAAGTTTTATTTTGATCCAAAACCGTATGGAACTTAAAAAATCAAGAATAATATAAAAATAAAAAAACCAGGGCCAAAATTGTCTTATTACAAATCAATATTGATTATAATTGTTCATTCGTTGGAAACGTTCAGTTTTGAAAGAAGAATGAAAAATCCCATAAAAAGTCCAATTTTGATCAATAAAAAAATTGAACGAACAAAAAGTTGGAAGAAACATGCCAAAAAAAACTACTAATTCTGCATAAATTTCTCAAGATAATAATAAATAAAAAAAGGAAGATGCGGAAATTATAGGAAAAAATATGTCCCCAACAGGAAGATAGTTGAAAGAAACAATTTTTAAAATATGTTTAATTGTATGCCAAAGTGATGTACAAATTTGCAAAAAATTTCTTTATTTGGACCAAAATACATTCAGTAAAAATTGACTTTTGACTCTAGTTGTAAAAATTTTATTTCGGGTCAAAATCGTATAGGAAACTTAAAAAAATCAAGAATAATATAACAATAAAATACAAGGGCCAGAATTGTCTTATTACAAATCAATATTGATTATAATTGTTCATTCGTTGGAAAAGTTCAGTTTTGGGTCAAAATTATATCGAGAGAATGAACACTCAGTAAAAGGTCCAATTTAATAAAAAAA
Organism: Taphrorychus bicolor; assembly: GCA_951812265.1. Taxonomy (NCBI): domain Eukaryota; kingdom Metazoa; phylum Arthropoda; class Insecta; order Coleoptera; family Curculionidae; genus Taphrorychus; species Taphrorychus bicolor. Next base: position 25,160,542 of record OX638300.1, on the reverse strand, counting down.
TTAGAGAACAACAAGTTAAAAAGAAACATGTCAAAGAATAATAGAACAATATGAAAAATTAAAAAAAACAATGAGAAATAAAAACTTAAAAAAGAAAAAATGCAACAAGGACGAGAAGACGAAAATAGTCACACTGTAAAGAAGAAGACAAAAAAATCCCATACAACAATACATTTTGATTAGGTGTTTTGTACCTTACTTAGAAGAGGAAAGAACTAACTATATCGCGGCAATCTCTTTTTGAAAATCTCTCTCAAATAGTAGATAATAATTGTAATAAAAAAATAAGTACCCAAAAGAAAAGTTGTCAAAGAACTGAAATAATTTATAAATAATTAATAAAGAAAACGAAAACAGAGAAAGAGAAGAAAAAATAAAAGGTCACTACAGAGGAAAAAGTAAAATGCTTCAAAAGAAGATGTTTCCAAGATGTGAGAATATGCTTTTGAAACGAGAGAAAAAAAAATAGAGAATAAAAAAGACTTCCAACAAGAATGAACACAACTGGTTAAAGTACAAGAGGCGGGAAGGAACCACTTACTACAGTTATTGTTAAAGAAAAACCTGAAGAATCGGTACAGCAAATAAATATATAACAGTTTTGAACACGAAACACCTAAGAAAGAAGTTGGGAAGACTAGAGTAATTATTAAAAAGAAGGAACGTAACAAAGAGGAGAAAACCAAATATATGACTGTAGGGGAAGAAGAAAAAAAAAACAAAACTTCAAATCACAGTAACTGTAGAAAAGAGTCCAATTTACACTACTGAAGAGCTACCAGAAGAAGTACAAGCCAAATTAAAAAGAAAAAAAATGTAAATATTACTGTTTTTTCAGGAGGAATGTTGGTTTCCAGAAACTACTGTCACTGTAAAAGAAATTGAAATCCCCGAAAAAATTATGAATATTAAAAAAAAAAAATAGAATTGCCAAAGTTCTTACCAAATCATCATAGGGCAAAGAAAACCTCAAAACTGGTCAAATTTTTCCAGACCTGACAACACTGTAGTGATATCATGAAAATTATATATTATGCACCAAGGGACTAAAGTTATTCTTTTAATCTTGCGGCAACATTTGCTAAGGAAATAATGACACTTCACCTTTAGCATAAATTACCACTATTGAATTAAAAAAATTATAAAAACTCTGAAGTTACTCTACTCGTATATATAACAATAAAAAACAAGGGCCAGAATTGTCTTCTTACAGATCAATATTGATTACAATTGTTCATTCGTTGGAAAAGTTCAGTTTTGGGTCGAGACTTAAATTCGAATTTTCGAAGACGAAAATTACATCCAGAGAAGTTCCAATTTAATAAAAAAATTAAAGAAGAAAAAGTTAAAAGTGTGTTGTCACCCTTGTGTGTCATAGAATAATAGAAAAATATGAAAAATAAAAAAAAAATAAAAAATAAAAACTGAAAAAAGAAAAAATGCGACAAGGACGAGAAGACGAAAATCGTCACAGTAAAGAGAGAGAGAGAGAGAGAGAGAGAGAGAGATAGAAAAAAGAAAAGGTTACTACAGAGGAAAAGATGAAAAGCTTCAAAGGAAGAGGTTTTCAAGACATATGCTTTTGAAACGAGAGAAAAAAAAGAGGGAATAAGAAAAAAACGTCAAAGAAGAACGAGCACAAGTGGGAAAAGGCGGGAAAAAAGCCACTTACTACAGTTATTCATTGCTGAAGAAAAGCCTGAAGAATCGGTACAGCAAATAAATATATAACAGTTTTGAAAATGAAACATGTAAGAAGCTGGTTGGGAAGACGAGAGTAATTATTAAAAAGAAGAAACGTAACAAAGAGGTGAAAACCGATTATATGACTGTAGGGGAAGAGAAGGCAAATACCAGAACCTCAAGCCACGGAAACTGTGGAAGAGAATCCAATTTATACTATTGAAGAGCTACCAGAAGAGCCACAACAAAATGAAGAAGAAAAAAATATGTTAAGGTTACTGTTTTTTTCAGGAGGAGTATAGGTTACCTGAAAAGAAACCCCGGAAAAATTATGAGTATTTAAAAAAAACCAGAATGGCAAAGTTGTTACTAAATCATCATAGGGCAAAAAAAAACACCAAAACTGGTCATATTTTTCCAGACCTGGCAACACTGTACTGATATCAAAATTATATATTATGCACCAAGGGATTAAAGTTATTATTTTAATCTTGCGGCAAGGAAACAATGACTTTCGCATAAATTACCACTATTGAATTAAAAAATTTATAAAAACTCTGAAGCATTATCCAGAAAATATTTATTCACGTATTATTTAACGTTTTAAATTAGTTAATTAAATAATATATAATTTATTTGTATGATTGAATAAATTAGTCTCTTGAAAAGCGGTGTAGAATTAATGCACATCCGTGCGCCAAATTGAGCCTGATGGCGAGTTTAGTGTGTTAACAAATTGCATTAATTTTTTGTCCTGTAATCAATTACCGATGGGCAGTTTGATAAAACTAATTAAACCATTACTAATTTGCCAATTACTAAAATGCATTTATGTTTATAATTGTTCAAGTAAAAATCAATACTGAAAATTTCAATGACCAAGTTCAAAATAAAACAAAAAGAGCTCGAACAAGCCAATTTTGCTCTCACCTCAGATGGTTTAAATGCCTTGGTTGCCTCTTCCATACCACCATCGTATCTGGTCGCAGAGCCAATCTGCGTTGTCTGCAATAATTATAGTGTAAAACGGGGAATATTCCTTGCCTTCCTGGATTAAACACTTTTTTCTTGCATTGGACTACCGCACAATCCTTATTCCGTTTTCTTAAACGTTCTATGTTTGTTTTGTTTTAGTCTAACCTGAAACAAACAAGAGTTTTCAGTAGTAGTGGTAGTATTTGTGGTAGCATACCAAATTTTATTAATTTATCTCTACACGTTTCGGAAATAGTAATTAAAAACCATCCTCAAAGTCTAACTTTTAGTGCCCTGTATTTAACATATACCGTGTTAAAGTGTTCTTATTTGGAAGCCTAGAATAAGTGGTTACATTTGTGGTGCTATTTTCAGAAACACCTTGTATATTAAAATAAAAATTTTTGTATTGGTCGATTTTGGGGATTGTTCGATTTTGAAATGCAACCATCATACAGGGTGGTCACTTTTATCGAGATATATCATTAACCGTGACAGATAAATATAGTTTTATGTCGGTCACTTAATAGGTATTTAAAAACGCAATTTTTTCCTTATTTATCTGACCCGGTACCTCGGAGGTCTCAATAATAGAGAGCATTGTAAAAGTGACCACTCAAGTGTTAAAATTATACATTTTGTCTGATTCCATTAACTAAACACGTAATAATAACTTTGCAAACAGATTTGTAATATTTTCCTTTATAGAGAATTAAATTTAACTGCATAGTGCTAACGGGAATTTGGGATGGAAACTTTCCATTGTCCATTCCATTTTCGCAAAACTAGCTCGTTAACCAATCCACCGTTCTACGGTATTTAATGCGTTGAGGGACCATGAAATTCGCCCATGATTATTCATGAAACTAACAAATTAAAATGAGATTTAAATGTTTATTTGGTGCGTTTTGGCGGTTGGTGTTTCAATGAAAGAGCATTTCGGGGTTAATCAGTTTTAGTTGTACTTTTAATCTGTAGAAAATGTAGAAGATGACTCAATAAAATCAAATTTAATAATTACCGGTGAGAAGGGCATATCCTTGGGTTCTTTTAGTTCTATACCCCCAAAGGTGTCAATGTAATACAGAGTGAGTCAATAATGTTTGAAGACAGTTAAGAAATAGTGTCACAAATAGTATACATTTTTAGAAAACTATAGCGCGACCCAGTTTTGCTTGTATATAGATAACTGTATATAGAGGACATGGAGAAAAAAAATCAGTTGTCTTTTCAACTTTAAATGTTTCACATTTTTGTCATTATGGGTCTACTTGTTTAAAATTTTACTCTGTAGATTCCACATTTTTCCAGTACAACATCCTAACTAATTCAGGGAGGTAGCATACATAATATGGACCCTAATTTTGGCCAGAAATTGAAGTTTTAGCTTTAAATTTGAAATTGCCAATTTGGGGTTAAATTGTGCCGAACGCATATATCCTAGCGGATCCCTTTCTATCTCAGAGGATACCTTGGAATATTTCCTTTTCGGCACCTAGGAATCGCTTTTTTGCTAGGACGTCGCAAAACGGTCCTAACTGAATTTCGAAGCTAAATCCGCAAGTTTGTTAAATTTTAGGCAAATTTTCGGTAGTTCCCAAAATTGACGCAACCGTCTTCGGGTAAACTGTGCGCTGCGATCGCACGTTTCATCTCCAGAAATTTCTCATTTGACAGATCAAACTTTAAACACTTAGGGCGACGTCACATACAGCGGAATTTGGTTAAAAGCGGAACGGAGTGTAATTTGACAGTTGAATTTAAACCAATCGCATAAAAGCCAAAATAAGAATTGACAAGTGTAATGACGTTACTGACAAGTGTAATAACGTTATTGACATTTGTGCTCCGTTCCCTTGTCGCCCTGAGGCCGCCGTCACATATGCTCCGTTCCGCTGGAACGGAACGGAGCGGAACGGAGCAGAAATGTCAATAACGTCATTACACATGTCAATAACGTCATTACACATGTCAACTCCTATTTTAGCTTTTATCTGATTGGTTTAAATTCAACTGTCAAATTACGCTCCGTTCCGCTTTTAACCAAATTCCACTGTATGTGACGTCGCCCTCAGCCCAAGAAAAAATAGCGGAAAAGCGTGGAAAAAAGTATGGCAGGTGAAAATTTGAACATTTCTAGGAAGACTGTTGGCAAAATGCCCAATCCTCGTGTCCGTTTTACACATCTTGGACAATTTTAAAATTTCGTGTTAGGCGAGATGCCATTTCGCGGATTCTAGTCGCTCCGCGACAATAAATTCGCAAGCCACCTGCTGAATACGTACAAATCGTGGCGATAAATACGCAGTTATGATTTTTCCATTTTTCGATAAGAAATGTATTAAGCCCATGTAGGGGGTGTTCATTAGAAAACGTCATCTAGTACGCTATAAATTTTTGACAGAAAAGGGTGACATTCAAAGTTAATAGACTTTTGTTCCTTCATTCTTTTCTTTTGACATTTCACAGCGAACTAAATGTGTTCATTTGAAAACTTTTCAAATGTTTTTGGGCCCTATTTTAAATGAGAGAATATAGAGAAGGTCATATTTGGATGGTAGATACCTTATGTGGGCATCATGAGTTGTGATATAGCTGACTTAGATTTCACAGTAATAGTAGCTGAGTTATGTTAATATTAGAACCAATAGTGATAAAGAGATGATAATAGAATGACAAGTTTCCCTTATGTAATATTAGCTGAAACTAACATTTTTGTAAATCAAAAAGCGACACGTGAAAAAATGTTTTTTTCCTAATATTTCGGGAACGGTTTGAGTTAGAAAGCTGAAATTTGCTTGGCAACTTTAGGGGAAGAGCTAGATGTCGCAAAAAAAAACCTTGCTACTAGTACCAAAGGTGTTATTTTGGATTTTTTTTTCAATATTTTTTTAGTTTTTTTTGCTATAACTCAAAGAGTGTTGCAATAGAATGTCGAAACTAGGTATATCGGACGTCTCGACTTTTTGCTTGCTGTAGGCCATCAACAGGGTTTTCTCTTATATTACAATGATGGCTTTAAAATCTTGCCTAGCCCAAACAGTGTTTTTTATCGGATATGATTGCCGAAATAGCTTCTACGGAGGGCTTTTTTGCTAAAAGCTGACTGTATGTAAACGTCTTATTAATGGATGTAGAGTCAGTATTGCCATTTTATAGCAAATAGGCTTATGGCAATAGAACCACGGTATCTCAACTAAATGTGAACCGTCTCAAATACTACTTAAAACATTTATTACCGATTCCTTAGTTTTATTACAATATCATTGGAGGCAAAAAAAAATGATAAAAATTTACAAAAACTGCATTATATTTTTTTTATTGAAAATTATGCAAGCCAAATGAAAAACTCGAGTCGACAAAAAAACTAATAATTTGTGGTAATGAATGGTCTATTAACTGCTATTAATTGCATTGTTATACCACATTTAATTTTCGAATTATGTCGACATAAGTGTTAGAATGTGCGATAAAAAGTAGAAAAATTATGTTTTAGGCGCCATTTTGAAGGGAAAGAAAGCCACTCAAAATTTCGGTCCTGGATTTTTTTATCGCATTCTGAATCTCTTTGCAAATTTGCATTCAGTGATGTGCGACAATTAATAATTTTGTTAACTTTTACCACGTTGAAGAGAGCAAAAATTATTTATGAAGACGGGGCATTAATTTTTAATTGTCTCTAAATTCACATTAAATTCACAAAAGTAAAAATGTTTTTGTTTCAAAAATTCGAAATTCTGCGAAAATTTCCGAAATCAGTTAGAATTTTCATAAGCGCAATTTGACTAAAAATTACTTAAAAATAAAAATTTCGTTTTTCGAGAAAGTTAGGTTATGATTGGGATCAAAAATCCTTGAAAAATCACTCTAAAAGTGTCTAAAATCGCAAATTTGGGGGTTTGTAGAAAAATTTAGGTTAGAATTAGGACTAAAATCGTTAAAAATATTGAAACACTGAAATAAGTGAAACATGATTAAAATACCTCAAAATAAAAATTTTGCGTTCTCAAGTCAGGTTATGATTAGAAGTAAAAATCGTTGAAAATCACTCTAGAAGTGTCTAAAAACACAAATTTAGGATTTGTGGAAAAATTCAGGTTAGAATTTGGGTTATAATCAGTTAAAAATGTGGAACCATTCAAATAAGAAAAATATGCCTAAAAACGCGTCAAAATTACAATTTGGTGTTTTTTGAGAGAGTCAGGTCAGTAAAATTGAAGAAACATCAGACAAAACTGATTCAAATTTTGTAATTTAATGTTTTTGCTAAAAATATTTGTTTAACCAAAATAAGTGCGATTTGACTAAAAACTACTCAAAATAAAAATTTCGTCTTTCAAGAAGGTAAGGTTATGATTGGGTTCAAAAAGCGTTGAAAAATCACTCTAAGAAACTTCTAAAACGCAAATTCGGGGTTTTGTAGAAAAATTCAGGTTAGAATTAGGACCAAAATCGTTTAAAAATATTGAAACATTGAAATAGTTACATATAACTAAATACTCTTCAAAATAAAAATGTTGCGTTTTCAAGAAAGTCAGGTTATGATTAGGAGCAAAAAACGTTGAAAATCACTCTAGAAGCGTATAAAAATACAAATTTAGGATTTGTGGAAAAATTCAGGTTAAAATTAGGGCTATAATCAGTTAAAAATGTTGAAACATTCAAATAAGAGAAATATGCCTAAAAGCGCGTTAAAATTACAATTTGGTGTTTTTTGAGAGAGTCAGGTCAAGATTGAGGGGCCAAAAACCGTTAAAAAATAACTCAGAATGTGTATTAAAATACAACTTAAAAGTTTCTGAAAAAATAATTGAGGTTGGAAATCACTTAAAAACGACAAAGCTTCTAAAAATTCATGTTTGTAGTTTTTGGAAAAATTCATTTTACTATTATAGCTAAAAATTGTTTAAAAATGATTCAAATCGCCCAAAAATGCAAATTTTCAGTTTTTGGTGATATTTAGGTTTGGATTAGGTCAAATCGGTTAAAAATGACCGTCTAAAAATGCATATTTTTATGTTCCTGGAGAAATTAAAATTGAAGAAACATCAGACAAAACTGATTTAAATTTTGTAATTTAATGTTTGCGCTAAAAATATTTTTTTAACCAAAATAAGTGCGATTTGACTAAAAACTACTCAAAATAAAAATTTCGTCTTTCAAGAAAGTAAGGTTATGATTGGGATCAAAAAGCGTTGAAAAATCACTCTAAGAAACTTCTAAAAAGCAAATTCGGGGTTTTGTAGAAAAATTCAGGTTAGAATTAGGACCAAAATCGTTTAAAAATATTGAAACATTGAAATAGTTACATATAACTAAATACTCTTCAAAATAAAAATGTTGCGTTTTCAAGAAAGTCAGGTTATGATTAGGAGCAAAAATCGTTGAAAATCACTCTAGAAGCGTATAAAAATACAAATTTAGGGTATGTGGAAAAATTCAGGTTAAAATTAGGGCTATAATCAGTTAAAAATGTTGAAACATTCAAATAAGAAAAATATGCCTAAAAACGCGTCAAAATTACAATTTGGTGTTTTTTGAGAGAGTCAGGTCAGGATTGAGGGGCCAAAAACCGTTAAAAAATAACTCAGAATGTGTAATAAAATACAACTTAATAGTTTCTGAAAAAATAATTGAGGTTGGAAATCGCTTAAAAACGACAAAGCTTCTAAAAATTCATATTTGTAGTTTTTGGAAAAATTCATTTTTCTATTATAGCTAAAAATTGTTTAAAAATGATTCAAATCGCCCAAAAATGCAAATTTTCCGTTTTTGGTGATATTTAGGTTTGGATTAGGTCAAATCGGTTAAAAATGACCGTTTAAAAATGCATATTTTTATGTTCCTGGAGAAATTAAAATTGAAGAAACATCAGACAAAACTTATTAAAATTTTGTAATTTAATGTTTTTGCTAAAAATATCTTTTTAACCAAAATAAGTGCAATTTTACTAAAAACTACTCAAAATAAAAATTTCGTTTTTCAAGAAGGTAAGGTTATGATTGGGATCAAAAAGTGTCATTTTTATAAACTTTTAATTGCGCATTTTTGTCCACATTTAAACCTTTTATAATATCTCTTCAAATAATCCCATACTGAAGCATTTGGCTTCCAATGTGGTTATAATTTTTGTTAATTTTTTCTTTTTAGTATTTTCAAAGATCTCTAAAATATAAATTTTAGTAACAAAACAATATTTAAAAACTTGACATTTGGAGCCCAACGTGGGGCAAAAAAAATTCTTTTTAGTTTTTGTTTTTTGTTACATCAAAAACAAACTAAATTTAACTAAATGGGTCTAGAAAACATTTCTGAACATTTGGAGCCTAACATAGCTATAATTTTGTTAACTTCATCTTTTTTTTTGATATTATCAAGGACCTTCAAAGTCTAAATTTTAAGGACAACATAGTATTTCAAAAGTTGAAATTTGGGGCCCAACGAAGGGCAAAAAAAAAGTTTTGTTTACATTAAAAAGAAATTAAATGCTTTTAGAAAACATTTCTGAACATTTGTCGCCCAACGCGGAAAGAAAAACTGATTTCCACTTTTAAGCTTTTTGTTCTTTTTCGCACATTGACAAGGGTTGAAATGCGCGAAAAATCGTCGTTCCACAGACAAAAAAATTTTTAAAAACCAGTTCTTGGCGTCCATAGTAGGGCAAAAATTAGTTTTATTTTGTTAATAACTTCTTTTGAAAACCCGGAATTTAACTACATTCCGATTTTGAACTCGGATTTTAACTAAATTCCGACATTGAACTCAGAATATAACTAAATTCTGATGTTGAACTCGGAAAAAGGGCCAACAAAATTTTTTTAATTCCGAATTTAAACTCGAAATTTACTAAATTCCGATTTTGAACTCGGATATTAACTAAACTCTAACTTAAACTAAATTCCGACTTTGAACTCGGAATTTAACAAAATTCCGACTGGAATTTAACTGAATTTCGTCATTGAACTCGGAATTTAACTTAACTACGACTTTAAACTCGGAATTTGACCAAATTCTGACTTTGAACTCGGAATTTAAGTAAATTCTTATTTTGAACTCGGAATTTGACTAAATTCTGACTTAAAATCGGAATTTGAGTACATTTAGATTTTGAATTCGGATTTTAATTAAATTCTGATTTAAAATCGGAATTGGACTAAATTCCGATTTTTTTTAATTAAAATCCGAGTTCAAAGTCGGAGATTTACGAAGGCGTAGAAGGGCCAACAAGATTTTTTTTCTTAAATTCTACGAAGGCGTAGAAGAGCCGACACAATTTTTTTTTAAATTCCGAATTTAATTAAATTCCGACTTTGAACTCGGAATTTAACTAAATTCCGACTTAAACTCTGAATTTAACTAAATTCCGACTTTGAACTCGGGATTTACCTAAATTCCGACTTTGAACTCGGAATTTAACTAAATTCCGACATTGAACTCGGAATTTAACTAAACTCGGATCTTGACTAAATTCTGACATTGAACTTGGATTTAAGTAAATTCCGACTTTGAACTCAGAATTTAGCTCAATTCCAACTTTGAACTCGGTATATAACTAAATTCCAACTTTAAACTCGGAATTTAACTAAATTCCGGCATTAAATTCGGAATTCAACTAAATTCCGACTTTGAACTCAGAATTTAACCAAATTTCGATGTTAAATTCGGAATTTAACTAAATTCCGATTTTTTTTTAAATTCCGAGTTCAAAGTCGGAATTTAGTTTAATTCCGAGTTTAGAATCAGAATTTAATTAAATTCTGAGTTCAAAGTAGGAATTTAGTTCAATTCCGACAAACTCTGAATTTAACTAAATTCCGACATTCAACTCGGAATTGGACTAAATTCTGACGTTAAACTCGAAATTTAAGTAAATTCCAACTTTGAACTCGAATTTTAACTAAATTCTGCCTTAAAATCGGAATTTACGTAAATTCCTACTTTAGACTCGAAATCTACATTGCGACATTGAAGTCGGAATTTCGGTCAAAAATCGATTTTAAATACATAAAATGCGTGTACCCAAAGCGCACCATAAACAAATCAACTCAAGATTTCTGCTGACCAACTGTTTACGAAAAGAAGTATCAACTTCCTTCTTTATCACCTCGAAAAAAGAAAATTCCACAATGTTGCTTTTTAGCTGACCCTTGGTGGACTTGACCGTCTTGACACTAAGCGGAAAACCCTCCTTCGTCTCAAGAAAACTCTGATTTCCGTCCAGCATGATTTATAAACTCAACAAGTTAAAGAATAACCAGATAATAGCCGCGTACAAAAACTCGACTTCCAGATGTGCCTCCAACATTCCTGCCGTGATTAATTACTATACTCACTCTCTGAGAGTTAAATTAGTAACAAATTTCACTGCCTCCTGTGACTGATTGACTGCACTGTTGGCACTTAAATTTTAAATAGCAAAAAGACGACCTTTAATTTTACTAATTTCAGCATCAGTGCTGAAAGTAAAATGTTGTAAAATGTACGTCGTTTAAAAGTGGTTTTTTGCAGATTGAACTCTTGTGATCGATCGTCGAATAGCCGAATGTCAAATGACTCAATAGGAAAATCCAATTTTCCCGTAAAATCGAATCGTTTTGCACCTGGTTTAAGACGTAATATGTTATTCTTTCCGGCCGTTTAGTATATGGGAAATAGAGTTGGAAACGAGTTGACGGTGAGCCCGATAAGAATATACAAGTTCTTTTGACTTTCAATAATAGAACGTGAGCAATTTAGCTGAGGATATATCTTGAGCGTAAACAAGAAAACTTTCCCGGTGAAGACGTACGCTTTTTACTGTAGAAAACTTTGTTGTTGTTATTTTAAAATTGAATTTTTCCCCTTCATGTTAAAGTTGGATGGGATTTAATAAATATTGGAATATATTGAAGCATACTGTAGTAAAACTTTGCGGCCTTGTTGCCGATATTTGAGTCATAAGAAAGCTGGGGATAAAATAGAACGTCAGAGAATAACAGGTGTATCGAGCAGCTGGAAACTTGATCAATCCAATGAAAGGACCCAATATTAGCTCAGCCGGAGGGATTCTTTCACATATTGAATTTAATACAAAAAAAAAATGTCTTTTTCTTCCTTAACTTAATGACATTGGCAATGGATGATATTTTCGTCGCTTCAAAAGAGGCCGTGGCCCCTTCGCCAATTATCTAGCCAAATTGAAATAATTTATCTTCAGGAACGAGATAAAGGAAAACACGGATAAGAAAGATAGAGCTTATATTCGTATAAGATTTTTTTGTCTTCCTAATGATATAACGACTTTGTTTTGCACGAGCAATTAACCACAGTGAGATACTTTGGCAACAATATATTGCTACGAGCTTTCTAGCTGTGATATATTTTTTAGTTTTATTAGGGTTAGCGTCTTCATCATTTAATGTGTTGAACACTCTTTCAAATTATAAGTTGTATTAATTTTCCTCGGCAACGCTCGCCTGCACAAACTCTCCCTCACTATTTCATTGTTCATTATTCACATCTGATGCACAAACACACAAATATCCAACACCCACAGAAGAGAATTTATGAAACGCCAAATTTGTTCTTGGTAGTGGAAACGTTCCTTGCTGCGAACGAGCAATTATCTTTGCACCCGAGTGCAATTTTACTTATGAGCAGTTTCCGGAACTTGGAATAGTTAGGACATAAATTCAGCAAGTAAATCTTATTAAATGACCGCCCACAGAGAGAGTTAACATACGTTGGCGTTATAGGCTAAGGCTCTAATACTCGATGATCTATTTTAGTAAAGTGATTTTTTTCGGAAAGGGATCAGTACCATATACAGTTTTGCTTTCTACGCATAAACAGTTATGTATATATCCAGCCAAAAAAATGTCAGTTATGAAAAAGCTATGTTCTTTTTTTTAGAAAATAAACTAAAAATCAATTGAAACGGTAGATCCCAAATTTTGAATGAAATTTTAAAGTGTTTGTCTCTAAAGCAACTCGACCAATTTTGCTTAGTGATGTTTTAGAAATTTATTTTTGCTAGCACAGAGTTTGTTAACCAAACCTGAAGTATTTTTGTTAAAAGTTTTCGAGCATGTTTGCGAAAAAAAAAATGATTGATTGAAAATTGAGTTTCGACACAGGAGTATGTAGAGGACGTCGTACCTCAGGACATGTTTGCTGTTTTTTTGGCTATTTTGCCTCGTTTATTAGATATTTTATTTTTTCTATAAAAGGGGTATGTTTTTTGCACAAATATTTGTAAACTTTTCATTATGGAGGGCGATGAATAAACAGGATGTTTCCAAAATCGATCAGGAAACCTCGGGTGGTGATTTTACATGAATAATTATTGGGGGTAAGTCTTATAAGTTTTTTTGGAAATGTTGTTGGTTTACTATTTACAACCTTTAGAAGGTAAGTCTTTTAATTTCATTTATTTCAAGACTTAATTTATTTAATGTTTTTTTTTATTTGACAGTTGATAAAATTATTAATTCGGATATGCTCTACCAGGATATACTAAATTCATCACTATTTCTGCTAGAGGTCACTTTACCCACAATGCTAACTTTGTTTTTGTCTCATTTTTTTCGCCCTGGTATATTCATAGACTTAAGTGATCTACAGATCTACAGTGACGAAGTAAAAGTGAAAACTTTTAGTTATTTAATGTTCACGAACTAAGTGATGTGGAAAAATATGTATGAAAGATTTTTGAATTATGCTGCCTAATTATTGCACCTATTAATAATACTATTAAATTATGCGCGGGGATTGTGAATTTATACATTTTATTTATTTGGATGAAAAAAGGTAAGTTATGAAAAAACATAAGTACAAGAACATTACACTTGAAAACTTTTTTTTTTGTTGGCTCTCTATATCACTTGTCCACTCAAAGTCCAGTAAAAATAAGCGCTCTCTATATTGGTAGTGTTGGCACTCCAAACACATAGGTACCTTGAAAATATCATACTACACCTCCCTCCTTAAAGCTAAACTTAAACCTTAAAATTAACAAAAAATACTTTATCTGCTATTTACAAGATAACTACGTACTTATTAGTTATTAAGTACTAAATCTGTAAACTTTTTGGTTGTACTTTTGTACGCTTAGGTCTCTTAATATCTATCTGGCAATTTGCTTTGCAGTCTAATTTTGGGATTGCTTTAGAGTCACTATCTTTTATAAAAAACTTTCGGTTTCTCTCAATTACACTTTCGTTATCCAGTTTTACTGTAAGTCCTAGGCTTTTCTATTTTTTTAACAATTTTATCTGGTTTCCATCCAGATATGTTTTGTCTCTAAACTCATACTCCTTCAGCCTCACTTAATATAGGTAAAACTTTAGAATGCGCATCAAAATTTGACTTTTGCCTTTGCTGTTTGTATAAAAAACTTTTTACCACACAATTTTCTTCCTGACACAGTATATTAAATTCAGGTAAAAGGCTATTAACTCTTCTATTGAACAACAGTGTAGCTGGTGATGGAATGTCATGGTCAATCGGTGTGTTTCCATACTCTAAACGACAAAGATATGGGTCTTTACAATCAAACTCAGCTTTTTTTTCATGATTTTTTTAAATGTCTTACTATTTTCACATGTAGTTTAGAAAGTATCATTTGTAATTTAGAAAATGTCACTTGGATTTCAGACACCAGAAATCATCACTTGTATTTCAGAATACTCAGTTGAATTTTAGAAAGTATTATTTGAAATTTAGAAGCGTCACATGTATTTTAGAAACCATCAGTTAGATTTTAGATTAGTAATTTGTATTTCAGAAAAGTTCAGATGTATTTCAGAATTCGTCATTTAAATTTCAGGAAATTAATGAATTACATACTATATTCAGAAACAGATTGAAAAAGCATGCGAAGCAGCTACAACACAGTTTCCTTCTTTATATTGTATAAACTATACTTGATATACACATAAAATCAAATTACTAAGATGCACTTTACATGCAATTTGCACTGTACTTACCTTTTTGAAGAACTCCACACAAATCCAATAACAAACTTTGTTTCCAAAACAATTTTCTGAAATTCAAGTGATATCTTCTAAACTACAAGTCACGCCTTCTGAAATACAAGTGATATATTCTAAAATCTAAATGATTTTTCTGCAATTCAAGTGTAGTTTTCTGAAATACAACTCACTATTCTGAAATACAAGTGATATATTCTGAAATCCAAGTGACTGTGTTCTAAAATACAAATGATACTTTCTAAACTACATATGAAAATGGTGTAGATGTCACATGTTTGATATTCCCCAAGAGTCTATAAACTTTTTCAATTCCCCAGAACTATAATTTGTGCTATTGTCTGATAAAATCGTTTTAGGAATAGCATGGCGTGCAAAAATCGATTAAAATAAGTTAATCGTTAGTTTACTATATAATTTCTCTAGAATGACAGTCTCGATAAACTTGGAGTAATAATCGATTACAATAAAATAATTTTTCCTTTTGATTTGGTAGACATCTGTTCCAATGGTCTCTTTTTGTTCATTTGGCCAGCCCTCTTTTACTAATTCCATTAATTCCCTCAAATGTTTATCAAGTTTTGTTTTCCATTGAAATTCCCTGAATTTAGTATCAGAAATGGGCAACGTTTTTTCAATTAAATTAATTTGAGCCTCAATCTCTCTCAAATCAAATCCATCGTTTTCAGTAAACTCATTAAAAAAATGTCGACTTAAACAATTAGTTATGAACAACAGTGAACCTGGTATATGTTGTATTTCTATGTCATACAACTGCAATTTAATCAACATTCTTTGTAGCCTCAATGGTGTATTTATTAGTGACTACTTATAACTTGACATTAATGGTTTGTGGTCGAATTCCACTGTCACCTTTTTACCGTATATGTATTGATGGAAACGAGTACACCCAAAGAGCACTGCAAGCAGCTCTTTCTCAATTTGGGCATAGTTCTTCTCTGTTTCCGTCAGTACTCTAGATGTATAAATTACAAGAAAGCCATCTTGCAGCAGGACTGCTCCCAGACCATTTTTTGATGCGTCCACTGACAAGACAACAGGCCTGTTGACATTGTAATACTGTAGCACAGGAGTCGATGACAGCACTTGCTTGAGTTTGTTCAGGGCTTGAGTATGATTTTTTTCCCAAATAAAAACAGTATTTTTATTTAATAATTTTCTTAACTCATTTGTTAATTCTGATAAGTTTGGGACAAACTTGGAAACGTAAGTAATCGTACCCAAAATTTGTTCCAGCTTCTTTTTATTTTGGAAGTCTGGCATTTTAATTATACTTTTTATTTTATCATTGTCAACTTTTACTCCTTTGCTACTTGTTACATGCCCAATAAATGTTATTTCCGTTACATTAATTTTAGTTAAATTTGCATTTACTTTTACTAAATTTTACACCCTCTCTTTTAGCCCTGTTTAACACAGCAATTAAGTTTCTGTCATGTTCCTCCTGGCTTTTTCCAAATACCAGTAAATCATCTATTTATATAGGAGACTTGACCTTCTAACCCTTCAAAAATCTCTTTAAACTGCTTTTGAAACACTTCGGGTGCAGATGATATGCCAAATGGCAATCTTGCAAACATATATCTACCAAAAGGTGTTGCAAAACTACACAGTCTTTTACTGGCTGTATCCAAAGGAATATGATAGAAGCCTTGATTAGCATCCAGCAAACTAAAAAATTTGGCCCCTGATAATTGGGCCAAGATTTCCTTTATAGCTGGAATCTGATAATATTCCCTTTTCATAGCATTATTTAACTTTTGGGATCTAGACATAATCTAATTTTCCCATTTGGCTTTCTTACAGTGACCGATGGCTGAACCCAGTCTATCAGCCCTGACAATTTCTCAATAATTTTTAATTTCTCGAGCCTATCTAGTTCAATTTTAGCTTCATTGCTAATTGACAAAGGAATTTTACGAGCATTGAATAGAAAAGGAACTGAGTTTTTCTTTAAAATGATTGTATGCTCTTGTTTCAAACACCCTATACCTGTCAGTACATCTTCATATTGAATCATCACATTTTTTAAACCTATATCATTAATTCCCTTAATTAACCCTAGTTTGTTACAATGTTCCAGGCCCAAAATTGCTGGATCATTTAAAGCACTGACAACAATAAAGTCCAACAAGTGTTTTTGATTAGACACAATGCATTTCAGAGTACACTTACCCAACATTCTAATGCTGGTTCCGTCATAATTTACATTTTATTTGGTTATTTTGGGATTTTTAATTTGTTGGAAAATGCTTTTTGGTATGATAGTTCAGGTTAGTATATATAGGTTCATCTGGGTCTGAGCTCCTGTGTCCAATTTAAAGTTGATTGGTACTTCCTGCACCTGAATTGTCTCCGGCCTACTTGGCTAATTCCCTGTATTGAGCCAATAAAAAGAATTTCCTCGTCACTTTCTATGACTGCTTCTTCTTCAATAGTGACCTCTTTCACTTGCTTGTGCTTGCACATTTTGGCAAAGTGGTTCAATTTATTGTATTTTTTGCAGGTTTGTTTTGCAGGACACTTGTTTAATTTATATGTATAGCCACACCTAGAACAGTTTTTAACTCTTTCTGTCATTTCTAGACCTTCTTGCTTCTCCTGTTGTTGCTTTGTCTGTATTTTTCTTTGGGACACTTTATTAATGCCTATATCACCAATCGGCTCAGATGCTGTCTTTTGGCTATGGCACTCGGTCACTAGTGTAGCACGAGAAAAATCGATACACCTAGCTAGGGATAAATTGGGCTCAGTCAGGAGCTTTTCCCTGAGTTTTCTGTGTTCGATTCCCCAAATCAGGCGATCTCTGATCAATGACTCTTTTAGCTTTCCAAACTCACATGATCGTGCCAATGACTTTATATCTGACAAGAGAGCGTAGGTAGTCATCAATTTGTCGATCAATCTATCTGCGTACTAGTTTCGGGGTCTACTCCTCATCAGCACAGCTTTGGCTGGTCGAAAAATTGATGTTTTGATGTCAATCATCAATTTGGTCGACAAATTGATGATTGACATTATTCGGCTAATTTAAAGTCGGAAACGTACAGAGTACCGTTGAGATGTCGCCTGCTTGTGCTCTGTACAAAAATCTCAACGACTTTAATTCTGTTACATAGTTGTCAAAATTTTCCCCCGTTTTTTGATTTCTCATGAAAAATTTGTGCCTCTCATAAGTTACATTAATTTTTGGCACAAAATACTCAATGAATCGGGCAATTAAGACGTCCACTTCACTGACTTTCAACTCAAAAGTGTTGAATATATTCAGGCCTTCTTGCTCCATATAGTGTAGCAGCAAGGAACATTTCCTTTTGTCTTCTGCATTTTGTAGGTCTCCAGCGGACAAAAACAATTCGAATGATTGCTTAAATTTTGGCCATATGTTGGCGGCATTTGCCTCACCCACCTTGAAGTGTGGCGGTTTTAAATCCATTTTCCTGAGCTTTAGTTCACTTCATCACGACTGCGCCATATTAAATTATGCACGGGGATTGTGAATTTATACATTTTATTTATTTGGATGAATTAAGATAGGTACCCTGAACCTATCATACTACAGATACCTCGTGACCTTTATCTGTTGGCAATGAATTAAAAAAAAAAGTCCGTTTTTCTTAAAGTGTAACATTTCAAGACCACACAAGAAACCACAAAACAGCAAATAACTGTGTATTAGTAATATAAATAAGAAAGTATGTATATATACACCAAAATTAACTAAAAATATTTATGAGCTCCAGGATTTTTATTGCCAATTCCCATTCTACTGTCAGTAGGTCAAGTAACCTTCTCGTTTTCTACACTTTTTCTCTCACAATTTTTGGTGCAAAGAAAAGGACACTTGGTTTAAAGTAAAACTGACACCTTTTAACTTTAGTTTCCAGTCCTTTTCTATCATTCCAACTACTTTTATTGACTTCTTTTGGTATTTTTTTTTATTACATCAACTTTTATCAGAAGTTTTCGTCCGTGTTTATATTTCGTGGTACATTTTTTATTTATACTTTTTGGTTTTTCATTTTCGATTTTCTTCTTTTATGTTCGTTCTAAATGTGTACTTTTGTACAGTGTTTAACTCATTTTACCTTTGCATAAGCCCTATGCAAAGGTTTTTTCTTCTACTTTTAGTACCAAGCCAATAAATTTATCAGAATTATTTTTTGGTCTTTCGATACCTCAAATACCTTCGTTCCTTTTTTTTTAAAGATTAACATTTATTTTATCAACTTTTATATATATTTTACGTTTTCCCAAATATGGTAAAGCTAAACGCCAACGTAACTAATCACAAACATCAGGCAGCTCTTGATGTTGTACTGGGTGCTGAAGTCGCGGGTTTTAGTGGGTCTCAGTGTTCAGTTATTGCACAGTTTCTGCAAAGCAGCCAAAGGATGGCTGGAACCTTTCTTACCCCCCGAAGACGCTGATGCCTCACCCGAGGTATTATTGGCACCCGAGATTGAACTCAAAGATCCCAGCTGCCCCCTTCACCCTTTCTTTGACTGGTCACTACTTGCAGGACTGCCGGTAGAGTGTCTGCAAGGACTAGGGGGCTCATCGTTTGTACTGGCCTGATGAGAAGTTCTATGCTTCTCCTCTTCCTCTTTATTTACATATCCATTATAGCTACGCCTCTCCTCCTCACCCCTCACCACCTTCTTGGTCCTCGCTTTCTTTCTTAACTTTTACACTAACTTCCGCGTTTGAAACGTCATTCTGATATGCATCTTCTACTCCGCGCTTTATAGACACATGCTCTAAATTGTTTACTTCGCTTCTTGCAGAAAAAGGGCACTTTTTCCTTTTAACATCTGGCGTAGACCTGGGCGTCCTGTTCAAAGGCACCCCCGGAGGGTCCATTTTTCTCTCCGGCCTTAAAGAGTCCACTCTACTGCTGCCTCTTTCAGACATTGAACTCGATTCCCTACCACTCCTCTCCCTGCGACTATAGTGACTTTGCTGATGGTGGCAGCTCCGCAGGAGGTTCATAGTTTGAGCATCAGCTAGAGAATTAGTGTAATCAATGCCTTATCTTTTGATGATACTAGATCCCATGGGGTCTTGCGCATGCCCATGGCTGGGAAATCCAGGATTTTGTCTCGACCTTGAATCAAAGCTTTTCTCTATTAGCTTCTCTACGGCATTGAGTACTGAAGGAATTGATTCGTTGTTGGTCTCCAAAATAAGAGCAGTGGACTTTTTAATGCTTGTATCAGTTACTGATGAAGATCGCTGAGTGGGTGTTGGTGACTTAGCCGAAAGAGTTTTCATTTTGCTGCGCTCTGGACTTTCCGGGGGCTGTATCACATTGTTGGACATTAGGGCGCTTTTAAGGAAGTTTCTTTGATTGGTGGAAATGCCCCCCATGCACTGCCTAATATCGCAAATTTTACGTTGTTTGGTTTATAGATTCTCAATAATTCCTATATTGTCCTTTTTTATTCTTTCTAACAGGTTGTTTTACATATGGTGTTTTAGAATATTTAAGAATCCATATTTAAGGAATGGAATCTGTACATGATTTTGAAAAATATTTAAAGCACCTCCTGATTAAAAAAAAAAACGGAAATTTTTTATTACTTTGTATTTCGAAACTTTTTTCTTAAAATCATGCATAGATACTAAATTAAACTAGATTACCTTAGGTATGGAAATATATCATTATGAAACATATTGTCTATCTTTCTATATAAGTATAGTATCCTTTACATCATCTTATCGTTTCTTATGACCCATCACGTATTACTGGCTATTGTCTCTGGTTTTTTGATACTTAGAATCAGGGTTTCTCCATTTCTTCTTCCTCTTTTGATACCAAATCACTATATATTTTTTGGCTTCGAATATCTAGGTTTTTTTTTGATATTTATATTTATTTTACTAAATTTCTCGTCAGCAAAATTTTACGATATTTGATGTCATTTTGTTCGTGTCGTTTTTTCTTCTACTTTTGATATCCAAGATGTAGTTTGTGGTTTTTTAATATGCGACAAATTTATTTTTATTTTTTTCTAGGCTTACATTTACTGTCAAATTTTCGTCCATAAATTTTAGGGACTATTTGTATTGATTATTATCTCCCTATTTTGAAATTCTATTTTTTATTTTTCATTTGTTTTTTTTTTTAATTTTTAGTTTTCCCCTCGTTGGTTCCCCGCAAAACTTCAAAAACATGTCCTTTTTCCTTATTTTCTTACACCATTTTAAAATGGCAACGCTAAAGAAACTCGGTTGAGGGTCTTTAGAGACAGTTTAATAGTATATTGTGCAATTAGTGTCGAAAATGGCATTTTTGTGTCACCTAATGGCACTCAATGTCACTAGAGTGTGAAGAGTGATTTTCGTACACGTTGCACAGTATGGAACTTTATTCCACACAGCTGGTCCAGGATGAGGGTGTTCTATATACCAAAGATGACATATAGGGGAAAAGATCCTAAATCGCTCAGGCCAATCAGTCTAATCTCGTTCCTGCTGAAAAGCTTGGAAAAGCTACCCCTTTAATATGGAACAGTATGCATACCAGGCTAACAAATCAACAGAACTAGCACTCCACAAACTAGTGGAGAAAATCCAAGATACCCTGGATACAAAGGGTGTCTTAGTTGGTATTTTCATAGACATCGTAGTGGCTCGTAGCGTGTGCAAACTGGACTTTGCACACGCTTCGATATGAGAGCGTGCGCAATGAGTATTTTGCGCACGCTATTTGCAATATGCCATTTTCAACGGTAGTTAGTAGTGCGCATTTCTTCATTTTCGAGGCATTCGTAGAAAAAACCATTATATTTTATTTCTTCTTGAGTTTATAAATTATTAAAACCTCGGGAATAATTAACATGTCTCCTTCGAATTGCGGTCTTTGAACCGAGTGAAAAAAAATTTAATTAATCACCGACCCCAGCCAAGGCAGAATCGATGTTTTGCCTGCCGGAAAGACTAATATCAAAAGAGTGCCGACCCTTATATTGTGCCTGAGGCCCTCCTGCAAGGTAATCAAAATCTCGTTTTTTGTTAATTAAAACCTCAACGCTATTGGAATTCATGTTCCGCGTAATTTCACGGTTAAATTGCGAATCGGTCCTTGTTGTGAGGCTTATTCCTGACTGGAACTTTCTGCCCTAAGTTTCGGCTGTCAAGCGCCCCGATGAGAAAATATCTTTCCCGAGCTCTACAAGTGGGTCGAATGGACCTAAATTGAAACTCTGTCTGAATAAGTTACAATTTCTTTTGCATAATCGGTTTAAGCGGAGTTTACAAACCAAAGTTCTGACCTCACTAAGTTCGCCGGACATCTTCTTGGGGAAAGTTTGCGACAATAGTGACAAGGGTAGGAAAATTAGCAGTTGTTTAGTGTGACGAAGGTCCGTCCTGATAGCCGGTAATCGTGTCGGATGGCAGGTTTAATATCTCACAGCAGACAAACTGGTGCAACGTCTTATTTAGTCGTCCAGATGTGGACGGTTCATTCGAGATAGAGTGGTATTTGTATCGAGTTCCTAGATTAACCGGGGAATTAATGCTGATATTGACTGTATTGCCAAAGGCGATCCCGAGGGATAAAACGATAATTACGACACTCTCAAAAGACAAGTACCTATTACTAAGGCAGATTTCGCAGCTTATATACAAACTCGGGGTAAGACTTAACCTTAAATAAATTATATTCCTCAATGTTATTTTTTTTACTAAAAGTTTAAAAACCGTTGGTCCTGATGATTTATGAGGTTTTACAGTTGAAATTGAACATACTTCTTTAGTGTTCCATTCTCTCGTTGAAATCCCGCAAACGTGAATCCCTTCGAACAAAGTCTGATTGCAATCACTGACAAATCCCAATAAAATGTGGCCAAAGGTGGTTTTTCGCCGGAGCTTCCTCGCTTTAAGTAAGTCGTGCATCAAAATGTCAATTGAGTTAAAAGCCAAAATTGAAATTAATTGTCTGAGAGAAGCTTTTATCGAGCTAGGTGTTTTTAATGCCTTCAAGTTACATCCAGGAGCCGGGTCAATTTAATTAGTGCTCCTTTTAATAGACTCAATTCCGTTTTTACATATAAATTCTAATTGAGTCCTTTTGTATAATTTTCAATTAAGGCCTTCCGAAATGGAGCTTTTCGTTTCGAGTAAAGTAGGTGCTGTGCCATTCGATAATTGTTATAAAGCTACCAGTTATACAGGGTGTTACAAAAAGGTAGTTTTTGTCACAGATTCCTTGAGAAAACGGGGTCTTGGACACACGAGTTTAAGAACTTTTAATGGTTTATTGTAATTGGTTAAAACAAAGCAATAATATACTCTATGCAGTGCCGCTTGTGTGTTTCTTATTATCACATGGATCGTTTTTGAGTAAAGAAACTAGTCATCAGAGTAAATAAAGAGTTAGAATATAATTTGCTTCGAGTTGGTTACTGACCTTATTTTTTCAAGAGACAATTTAAATATTCTGAAAATATTAGTCATCAATGTAAAGAATGTAACGATACTTAGAGCAGGTTTTGTAAGTTTTCTGAAATTTCATTGAGATCTTTTCAGTTTCCTAATAATCAGTAAAGTTTCGAATATTCCTAGAATAATAGTGAATTTCTAAGAAAATAGCCAATTTAGAAATTAGTAATAACAAAAAAGAGAAGCTCAGAATGTAGTTTTACTCTGAGACTGTATTTTAAATCTTATGAGGCTTAACTTAAATATTCTCTAATGTTTTGATTTCTAGTGTATTTTTGGTTTCAGAATAATCCGAAAACTTCTTAGGATTCTGAGAAAAAATGTTTGACAAGCTATGGAATTGAGGACGAAATTCTAAAATTAGTCTTTACTAGTCAACAGGGTAAAGACTCAAAATATAATTTTACTCTAGTTGGTATGCTGAACTTTTTGGTATGGTCCAAAATGGTCCACATTATAAGTTCCCGTATCTTGAATTCATCTTCTATTTCATAATATTCAGTAGACCAGAGTACATATATAATAAGTAACAACATCTTGAATATAATACTCATGGTAGCAAAAGGCTCAAAACGTACTTTTATTCAGAGTAGTAGTTATGAGATTTTATTAAGGTACCCTGTAATTTTTGCCTCTAAAACATATTTTTTGTTTCGAAGCAGTGAGTAAAGTTTAGATTGCTCTGAGAATACTGAGGAAAATTTGTAAGAAACATTTGCAATTTTAAAAACAGTTATCAGAGAAAAGGCTCAGAATGTACTTTCATAGGGTCTTCCTCTTGGTAATATTAGTGCAGCACCATAGCAAATATTGCACACCATTGGAGAAGTTAGTGCAAGTTTGGGCATTACATTGGGAAACGAGTTTTGCACTTTTTTGCATTTACTGCAGCTAGTTCCGTAGCAGGACTTGTGACAGATATAGTGAAACAAATTAAAGTAGGTAAATTGAGAAAATAATCATCAAAAGGGTAACTTTGTAGTAACTTTAAATAAATGAATAGAACCATTAATAGTAATTTATTTTGAATTTTTTTGTTAGAAAATCACCCATTTTTCTTTAACTGTGAAATGCTTCGGAACATTAATAGTTAACTAAAGAAAACTAGCACAAAATTTAATAATTAAATGTTAAATATATTTTCTGCCCGAGATATTTTCAAGGACATAAAATTGATCTCCATTGACTACACTTTTGCTGCACTGACAAAAACCAGTGCAGCCCTCTTGCAATTCTAGTGCGGCACTAATTTTACCAAGGGAATATGCTATTACTTTGTAGTAATATTTCGAGTATTTTATCGATTAATAAAACCTAATCTGATTTAATTTAAATTAACCTGAACTTGGGTTAACGTAGGCCAATCCCTTTGTGTAATGATTTTGAACCAATTTTTTTCTTACCTTAGCAGGTAGCTTAAATGTGTTGCTATCCTCACTTTACTAATTAAGCTCAAATTCCTTAGGCTTTCAGTTAAACTGTTTTCCTTTTTGGTTCCGCTTTTCCTTTTTTGTCCCCTTGTCTCTCTCATACTTTTTTTGCATGCATAGTCAACCTTTGGTGTCTACAATAATAATAGTGATGTGAATCCTCGAGTGATTGTTTTGAATATTTCTTAGTGTCATAAACACACTGCCTTGGCCTACCAAAAAACGTTTTTTATTTTAACTTAAAAGTTTTTTTTATATGACCTAAAACTTATTTGTTTATTTTACTCTAACCTCAAAACTCGAAAACACGCTTATAGTTTTTTTCTCTGGCAAAAATAGTGCGCACTAAGTGTATATCTATCCTTTGTCAATGCAACCAAAAGACACAAACCCACTCGGAGCCAGGGTTGTTATAGGAAGGCAAGAAAGTGTACCCATATTGGCGGCTAAATTGTACTTTTTATCGTTACAACGTACTTTACCTTGGCGCGTTCGCCATATTATCAATATGTGAAGTTTGACATTTTCAACAATTTTCATAAGTAATTCATTTAATTTTTACATTTCCTCTTTCTATCTTTGAAATTTTCATTTTTTTATCTCCTATAAGTCAAATTTCCAACGCCTTTTTTGATGTCAATAATAAGTGAATGGTTTATAGATGGGCGTAATATTTCTGAAGTCAATTCGCCGTTGCCAAGTGTTCTTCTATTAGGGCCATTCTGCTTTTTTATGTGATATTTCATTGAGTCCTTTGATTACGTTAGTTCAGGTGAGTTTAGTTATATTTTTTCTCTGTTGAGATTAGTCTAGGTTAGTTCAGTTATATTTTTACTTTTGGTTAGGTTAGTTTAGGTTTCATCCGTTATGCAGGGCCCAGTTGCTTTCCTGTGGGGAGCAAAGTGGACAGTGAGATAGACAGAGAAGTAGTTCTCTATGAGGTTGGTCTAGGTCAGTTCTCTTAAGTTTTTGCTTCGGTTAGTTCAGGTTAGTTATGTTTTTTCCGTGCCCAGGTTATGTCACTCTCTAAATTGCCTTCGACAAATTAATTTTTTTTGAAAACTCGGTGTCTCCGTAACCTTCAAAATCCCTGTCAAGAAACAGTTTGAACCTCGGTGTCTCTGTAGTCTTTAAAACTTCAATGCCATTTTTTCGGACAACTATTTAAGATTGCGATTTAGTTTGCGTTAGTTGCAATGGGATTTCACTGTTCTGTAGGCGCAGCAATGGATTTAAAAAGACTACATTGACATTATATTACCCAAATAACTTGCTAAGAGACGTCTTTTATTCTTGTTGAAAATTCAGCCGATTGCACTACATTGAACAAGTTTTCATATTTTTGAAAAGTCGGTGTCTCTGTAGCCTTCAAAATTCGTGTCAAGAAACAGTTTGAAACTCGATGTCTCTGTAGTCTTTAAAACTTCAATGCAGTTTTTTGAGACAATTATTTAGGATTGCGATTAAGTTTGTGTTAGTTTCAATGGAATTTCTGGTTTGTAGGCTTAGCTATGGGTTTAGAAAGACTACAGAGAAAGTATGTAGCCCGAATAACTTTTTTTTATTCTTGTTGTTGGAAATTCGGTCGATTACACTTCTTTGCATAAGTATTAATTTTTTTAAACCCGGTGTCTCTGTAGTCTCTAAAATTCCTGTCAAGAAACAATTCGAACCTCGATGCCTCTCTAGTATTTAAAACTTAAATGCAGTTTTTGAAAAAGTTTTAATTTTTTTTTAATTCGGTGTCTCCGTAACCTTCAAAATCCCTGTCAAGAAACAGTTTGAACCTCAGTGTCTCTGTAGTCTTTAAAACTTCAATGCCGTTTTTTCGGACAATTATTTAAGATTGCGATTTAGTTTGCGTTAGTTGCAATCGGATTTCACTGTTTTGTAGGCGTAGCAATGGATTTAAAAAGACTACATTGATATTATTGTTACGATTCGCAGCAACGCCGCATGGGAGGCGGGGCAACGCATGGGAGCGTGTTGGTTGGTGGAGCTTCGCGACCTATCCGCGCTGCGTAATGGCTGACACGAGTGATTTATTGCTCGTCTGGTTTAATCTAGAAGGCAGTTGTTTACAACCGTTTTTTTTATGTGAGATTATTCAAGAATTCTTATAAAGAACTTTCTAGGTTTTTCTGTAATTTTAGGATTGTATATAAATGCGCATAGAGCGCGCAGAGTAGAGTAGTCGTATTTTAATCGAGCTATAAGTAAGCTAAAGTTACGAAGCGATAATAGAAGGCTATAAAGTGCTAAGTAATGAGTTATTTAGTAGTCGTGTGTAATTGTGGAAATAAATAAATAGTGTTTTCGTGTTAAATCGTTACACTGGAATTATCGAACCCTGAGTTCGCAACAATATATTACCCAAATAACTTGCTAAGAGACGTCTTTTATTCTTGTTGAAAATTCAGCCGATTGCACTACATTGAACAAGTTTTCATATTTTTGAAAAGTCGGTGTCTCTGTAGCCTTCAAAATTCGTGTCAAGAAACAGTTTGAAACTCGATGTCTCTGTAGTCTTTAAAACTTCAATGCAGTTTTTTCAGACAATTATGTAGGATTGCGATTAAGTTTGTGTTAGTTTCAATGTAATTTCTGGTTTGTAGGCTTAGCTATGGGTTTAGAAAGACTACAGAGAAATTATGTAGCCCGAATAACTTTTTTTATTCTTGTTGTTGGAAATTCGGTCAATTACACTACTTTGAATAAGTATTAATTTTTTAAATTCGGTGTCTCCGTAACCTTCAAAATCCCTGTCAAGAAACAGTTTGAACCTCAGTGTCTCTGTAGCCTTTAAAACTTCAATGCCGTTTTTTCGGACAATTATTTAAGATTGCGATTTAGTTTGCGTTAGTTGCAATGGGATTTCACTGTTTTATAGGCGTAGCAATGGATTTAAAAAGACTACATTGACATTATATTACCCAAATAACTTGCTAAGAGACGTCTTTTATTCTTGTTGAAAATTCAGCCGATTGCACTACATTGAACAAGTTTTCATATTTTTGAAAAGTCGGTGTCTCTGTAGCCTTCAAAATTCGTGTCAAGAAACAGTTTGAATCTCGATGTCTCTGTAGTCTTTAAAACTTCAATGCAGTTTTTTGAGACAATTATTTAGGATTGCGATTAAGTTTGTGTTAGTTTCAATGGAATTTCTGGTTTGTAGGCTTAGCTGTGGGTTTAGAAAGACTACAGAGAAAGTATGTAGCCCGAATAACTTTTTTTTATTCTTGTTGTTGGAAATTCGGTCGATTACACTACTTTGCATAAGTATTAATTTTTTTAAACCCGGTGTCTCTGTAGTCTTTAAAATTCCTGTCAAGAAACAATTCGAACCTCGATGCCTCTGTAGTATTTAAAACTTAAATGCAGTTTTTGAAAAAGTTTTAATTTTTTTTTTATTCGGTGTCTCCGTAACCTTCAAAATCCCTGTCAAGAAACAGTTTGAACCTCAGTGTCTCTGTAGCCTTTAAAACTTCAATGCCGTTTTTTCGGACAATTATTTAAGATTGCGATTTAGTTTGCGTTAGTTGCAATGGGATTTCACTGTTTTGTAGGAGTAGCAATGGATTTAAAAAGACTACATTGACATTATATTACCCGAATTACTTGCTTAGAGACGTCTTTTAATCTTGTTGAAAATTCAGCTGATTGCACTACATTGAACAAGTTTTAATATTTTTGAAAAGTCGGTGTCTCTGTAGCCTTCAAAATTCGTGTCAAGAAACAGTTTGAAACTCGATGTCTCTGTAGTCTTTAAAACTTCAATGCAGTTTTTTCAGACAATTATTTAGGATTGCGATTAAGTTTGTGTTAGTTTCAATGGAATTTCTGGTTTGTAGGCGTAGCTAGGGGTTTAGAAAGACTACAGAGAAAGTATGTAGCCCGAATAACGTTTTTTTATTCTTGTTGTTGGAAATTCGGTCGATTACACTACTTTGAATAAGTATTAATTTTTTTAAACCCGGTGTCTCTGTAGTCTTCAAAATTCCTGTTAAGAAACAATTCGAACCTCGATGCCGCTGTAGTATTTAAAACTTAAATGCAGTTTTTGAAAAAGTTTTAATTTTTTTTTAATTCGGTGTCTCCGTAACCTTCAAAATCCCTGTCAAGAAACAGTTTGAACCTCGGTGTCTCTGTAGTCTTTAAAACTTCAATGCCGTTTTTTCGGACAATTATTTAAGATTGCGATTTAGCTTGCGTTAGTTGCAATGGGATTTCACTGTTTTGTAAGCGTAGCAATGGATTTAAAAAGACTACATTGACATTATATTACCCAAATAACTTGCTAAGAGACGTCTTTTATTCTTGTTGAAAATTCAGCCGATTGCACTACATTGAACAAGTTTTCACATTTTTGAAAAGTCGGTGTCTCTGTAGCCTTCAAAATTCGTGTCAAGAAACAGTTTGAAACTCGATGTCTCTGTAGTCTTTAAAACTTCAATGCAGTTTTTTCAGAAGATTATTTAGGATTGCGATTAAGTTTGTGTTAGTTTCAATGGAATTTCTGCTTTGTAGGCTTAGCTATGGGTTTAGAAAGACTACAGAGAAAGTATGTAGACCGAATAACTTTTTTTTTATTCTTGTTGTTGGAAATTCGGTCGATTACACTACTTTGAATAAGTTTTGATTTTTTTAAACCTGGTGTCTCTGTAGTCTTCAAAGTTCCTGTCAAGAAACAATTCGAACCTCAATGACTCTGTAGTCTTTAAAACTTAAATGCAGTTTTTGAAAAATTTTTAATTTTTTTAATTCGGTGTTTCTGTAGCGTTCAAAATCCCTGCCAAGAAACAGTGTGGGCCTCGGTGTCTCCGTAGTCTTTAAAACTTCAATGCAGTTTTTCGGACAATTATTTAAGATTGTGATTAAGTTTGTGTTAGTTTCAATGGAATTTTTGTGTTGTGTTGGCTAACAGTTCGAACCTCGATGTCTCTGCAGTCTTTAAAACATCAATGAAGTTTTTTCGGACAAGTATTTAATCTTCCGATTAAGCTTGTGTTAGTTTAAATGGAACTCCATTGTTCTGTAGGCCTAGCAATGGATTTATATTGCCCGAGTAACTTGCCTAAAGACGCTTTTTACTCTTGTTGGAAATTCAGTCGATTATACAACTTGGAACATGTTTTATTTTTTTTTGAAAAATCGGTGTCTCTGTAGCCTTCAAAATCTCTGTCAAGGAACAATTTGAACCTCAATGTCTCTGTAGTCTTTAAAACTTCAATGCAGTTTCTTTGGATAATTATTTAAGATCGTGATTAAGTTTGTGTTATTTTTAATGGGATTTCACTGTTCGGTAGACGTAGCAATGGATTTAGAAAGACTACATAGACATTATATTATACGAATAACTTGCTTAGGGAGTTCTTTTACTTTTGATGGAAATTCAGTCGATTACACTACTTTGAACAAGTTTTAAAAATTTTTAAAACTTCGTGTTTCTGTAGCCTTCAAAATTCCTGTCAAGGAACAGTTCGAAACTCGATGTCTCTGTGGTCTTTAAAACTTCAATGTAGTTTTTTCGGAAAAGTATTTAAAATTGCTATTAAGTTTGTGTTAGTTTTAATGGAATTTTTGTGTTCTGTAGGCTTAATAATGGATTTAGAAAGGCTACAGAGAAATTATATTGCCCGAATAACTTGCCTAGAGACGTTTTTTACTCTTATTGTTGGAAATTCAGTCGATTATACTACTTTGAACAAGTTTTAATATTTTTGAAATCTCGGTGTCTCTGTAGCCTTCAAAATTCCTGTCAAGATCCAGTTTGAACCTCGATGTCTCTGTAGTCTTTAAAACTTCAATGCAGTTTTTTCGGACAATTGGCATTCTGTGTTGTGTAGACTTAGCAATGGATTTAGAAAGACTACAGAGACATTATGTTACCCGAATAACTTGCCTAGAGACGTATTTTGCTCTTGTTAGAAATTTAGTCTATTACAGTGCTTTGACTTTAAATTTTTTTGAAAACTTGGTGTCTCTGTAGCTTTTCGCTACAGTAAATATGTGAATTTTGGCATTGTCACCTATTTTCATTTTTTCTTGTTATAGTATATTTTTTATACCTATCTCGTTTCAGCACATATTGAGAAGTTAAGATAAAAATGTTAAAGTCAAGTTTTCCAATGCCTATTTGATGTTAATAATAAGTGAATGGTTTATATGTAAAAATTATTGTTTTGCACATCGACAGTAACACTTGCTCCGATTGCTCGTCGTGCTCCACTCCAAGTTTTGTTGATTGTACTATTCTTTGGTCAATTGTACTTGTGTACTCTCACATTCTCAAATGTGCGTTTTTTAGTACAAAGTACATAGGCGTAACATCCTTGCTCGGAGCGCACTAGTGCAGCGTACAGCCAACGAAAAGCGCTATTAAACTGCCAATAGTGTCGACCGTTTCCGGCTCGTGAGGCGTTTTCCAAAATTCAGCCAGAGCTTACACCGACTGCTCGAAGCCCTCCTGAATCTTGCTTCTTCACCTCAAGCATTGATACATAGACAATGCCTCAAGTTTGCTGATTGTACCATCTTTTGGTCGATTGTACTCGTGTAGTGTGTACTCTCCTATACCCAAATGTACATTTTTGAGTACAAAGTAGTTACATATCGATATAGCATATCGATCGAGCGTAGCGACCTTCTGACTGTAATTTTATTTTGATTTAACGGATTTTCTTATGGTCTTGACTTTTACCATTTTTTTTTTTAATTCCGGTTATGTTAGTAAAACACCACAACTGCCTCAACTAAACACAACATTCTTGTAAGATTTATTGAATTTTTCCATTATCAGTTCCTTATGACTTTTTTATTCCCGATTATGTAATTACATCAATAAAGCTAATTTTCCTCTAAACTTTTTTTTGTTGTTCAGAAATCATAAACAACATGTAGGTTGAAATTAAAACATTTGGTATATATCAGAACTGCTTTACACAGTCGAGGAAAACAAAATACCTCACATCCATTTCGCCTCAAACAAGCCACGATCAATCATTTTCAATTAACTTTTGTCGCGACCACCTCTTCGACGGGGTAAAAATGGCAAAGGTCTAGTGAAAACTCCTGTCCCGCACAGGGTACAACAGCAAAAAAGCCGATTTGCGAGAATCTGACATAAAAGGAATACGGCAAACACTAATTTATCAGCATTCGGCACGTCAAGTCCCATTCAAAAAAATCCAATAATTCGAGCGCTGTCAATCCGAACATTGGAAAATAGAAACAGGTCGTGGTTTTAACAATTAAATCCGGCCTCACCTGTGTCATGCCCTTGTATATGAAGGATTCAAAGGGGCAAGAATTAAATATGGACATTTAGAAAGTAAAAAGTTTTGTAATAAAGTAATTTTTTTATAAACATATATAGTTAGGGCGATAAAGTGTACTCAAACAATTTTTAGTTTTAAATTGGGCGCCAGATAGTTGACGTTAAATTGACATGACGGATAATTGACCTGAAAACTGAGAGGTTGACATATGTCATTGTAGACAGCTGAGCAGATCACATACTTCCATAACATACTGGATATTGCCTATCTTTAATATTGCTGGCCTTGGACTGCAAAAGTAAAAATTCGAGATTTGGCAACAAAACATTGTGCATCGTGTATAGCCCCCCCCCCCTTTTTTTTGGAAACAAAGTCAGCAAGAATGTTCAGTACGTTATATACGTACTTGGATCAGACGGATTTTTTTACCTTTAGCAGGATTTTGACACAATCTCGTAACGGGATAAATTCATCCTGTTACGTGATCGTGTTTAATTGATAAAATTTAAATTCTCTCTTCGAAAAACAATTTTCTGACGTGGAACTGTCAAAAAGCGCAAAAACCTCCGAACATCTACAGTGAAATGAGCTGAAAATCGCCATCTAAAGCACCGGCTTTTCTATATCCTGGATATTATTAAAGCAGCCATTGTTGCAACTTCCCAGATCTAAACGATTAGAGCGAATTCAAACCTCTCGTCGTCGTTCGCTGATTGAAATTGCGCTCCGAAAACGTTCCATTAAAAGATATGAACTGAAAAATGGTTGGCGTTCCGTAGACCTGGAAAAATAAAACTTTTGGCCCTATCCCCATGTTGGACTCGCGGAATTTCATATACATGCCCGGTAATCAAAGGAGAAAATGAAACGCTCACCATATTGGTTTTTACCGGGGGTCCTGGTTGTTGGCATGTTTTAATTTCTGCTCGGTTTGCTTTAAATTACCAATGGACGGCGCAGCTTTTGAGTTTCAAGTTTCATATTTCACGTATTAATGCCAAATTAAACGTTAATATTGCCGACTGTGAAATTGGGAAAGTGAACATTTCATTAGATTTGTCGACGTCCGGAATGACGCTATTTACGTGACTCATTGCAATCTCAAACAACCATTAGGTATATACGAACTAATTACCAAAACATATTTGGAGTAGGCTATTGAATTTTAGTTGCTGCACTAATGGTTACCTTTCAGTATTAATTTGCAAGCCAGTTTGCGGCTGAAACATCATCTTGGCTTACACGTTTTAGGTGTTAGATGGCACTTTGCAAAATCATGGTGTTTTCTCGGTAGTCGAGCCAAAGTTTTAAGTGGCTTGCGCTTTTTTTATTAAGCATTATGTATTTTATTCGATGTAATAGCTGAACATCTGTGAGAGGCAGAGAGTGTAGAAAAATGTAAATCCGTTCACTATAGATTCAGGGGAAATTGTTAAGATGGTACACAACCATATTTTTTTATCTGTCAAAGATCCGGTATGTATGTACTATAGAACATAATTCAGCTGGGCAAGCTGCATTCAGGTTTAGGAAAAAATTATTTATCATAAAAAAAATAAATAAAACTACCTACTCGATGTTGAACTGGTAATAAATCCGGCAATTAAGAGCGGAACACATCAATTATAGGCGTATAAAATACTAATAAGAACTTTAATTGGACGAGATTTAACAAATTCGTGCCATCTGCTCGAAATGGCTGGTTAAAAGAGGGGGAGAATTAATTGCTTTGACATCGGACGAGTAATAATCTGTAATAAACACCTGCTGCGCAATAAAAAATCGCACCCCCTATATATCGGAAGTGTAATCGAAATGGCGGTCGAGGTTTTACAGGAGCTGAGCTGTTTGTTCTAAGCATTATCACTTTTAATTGGAATCGGCGGGGCGGGAGAAAAAAAAAAGAAATGGAGGTACCACGCCCACTTTTTGTAAAATTTTGACGAATATTTCCCTCATGAATAACTTTCCAATAAGAAGACTGTAATTTTCCTGTAACTGTAACCATTTTGACAGAGAAAGTCAGTAACAACTTTATAGACCGAATCTATATAGTCTATATAGACCGAGAACTAACCTGAACTAACCTGTAACTTGAGAACGCCCCGACCGATCGAAGTGAATCCAACTGCTTTTTCCTCTTCTTGATGTCCTCTTGCATTTCCCGCCATCGGAAGTTCCGTAGGTGCAATATTTTTGGAGATAGGCCCCTTCGGAAGTCGATTTTTAACACTTTTAGACTCGCGTTTTTTGACCATTTTTTAAAAAACTTTATTAGATTAATTCATTCGAATTAAGTTTGTTACGTTCTTGGGAGATTGCAAGGGTGCCATTCCGATCAAAAGCAGTAAAAAAGATTTTACGATTTTTTTTTGAAAATGTCTAAACGGGGGGGGGGGGGGGGCATACTCCCAATTCAACTTTTACCGCCTGTAACTTGGCAACGCCTCGACCGATTGGAGTGAGTCCAACTATTTTTTCCTCTTCTTGATGTCCTGTTTCATCTTTCACCATCGGAAGTTAAGTAGGTGCAATATTTTTGTATTTTTGGAGATCGGCCCGTTCGGTGGTCAAATTTTAAGCACTTTTAGAAACGCGTTCTTTTTGACCATTTTTAAAAAAACCTCTTTAGAGGTTAGGCTCATTACAATTGAGTTCATTACGTTCTTAGGGGATTGCAAGTGTGCCATTCCGATCAAAAACAACAACAAAAATTTTCCGAAAATGTCCAAGGCGGGGGGGATATTACGACTCTTTTCTCAATTCTCAATTTGACCCCCTGTAACTTAAGAACACCTCTACCGATCGGAGTGAGACATCAAGATAAGGAAAAAACAGTTGGAGTTTTTTCCTCTTCTTGATGTCCTCTTTCATTTCCCACCATCGCAAGTTCCGTAGGTGCCATATTTTCGGAGATAGGCCCCTTTGGAGGTGGATTTCAAAAGTCGTCAAAATGAAACTTTTCAATTGTGCGTTTCAAAAATTCCAAAGAAATCTCAAAAGAGTCGAAAAAAAGAAGAACGGGGGGGGGGGGGGGCGATCGCCCTAATTCTATCTCGCATTTCTCCAAATTTGACCACATTGACATGACATACAATCATCAGAAACTTTGAGTAATTTTTAATCTATTTTGGACATAATTAGAATGTTTTAAAACCCTCAAAATTTGTGTTTTTACGCGCTGTGAGTAATTTACCTTGACTTTTTCAAAAAGTATCAAAAACTTCCATTATTAGATAAAATTGGTGATTTTTAAAAATTTGAGGTTACTAGAATCAAAACATTTCAAATCCACTTTCGGTCAAAAATGAGATGAAAACCCCATATTATTCTTTCCTTAATTCTCCACATTTTAACCCATAAGAATAGCATATTTTTAGTACAAAGTAGATATAACCACATAAAAACAGCATACTTTAGGAATAATATGGGGTTTTCATCTCATTTTTGACCAAAAGTGGATGTAAGGGGATTTGATTCTAGGAGACTCAATTTTAGCCCTGATTCTGCCCTGAATTTCTTCAAAGACCTCAAATTTGCATTTTTAGATGCTCTGCATAATTTTTTGACCACTTTTGGCCTTAATCCTCTCTTGAATTACTTTAGAAGTTTTAATTTTAATTTTTTGACGCTTTGAGTAATTTTTAACCGATTTTGGCTATACTCTTACATTAAATTTCTCCAAACCCTCCAAAATTGTATTTTTACAGGTTTTTGAGTTCTTTTTCACCGATTTTGACCTTAATCTTTACCTGACTTTCTCACAAAACATCGAAATTTCCATTTTTAGATAAAGTGATTAATTTTTAATCGATTTAATCCTCATTTTAACCTATGTTTCTAAAAAAACTATAAAATTGAATTTTTAGACGCCCTATGTCATGTTTCAACCCATTTTTGACCCCAATCCTTTCCTGAATTTGTCCAAAAACACTTAATTTGCATTTTAAGATACTTTTGTGTAGTGTCTTATAGACACTACACAAAATATACTGTGTAGTGTGTTTTAGACACTACACAAAGTAATTTTTAAGCGATTTTTGCCATAAAGGATGAATTTTTCCAAACTCTAATCCAGGCCCTAATCCTAAGTTTTAAATTTCTGCAAACCATCCAAATTTATAATTTTGCACACTTTAAGTCTTTTTTTCACCAATTTCGGCCTTAATTATAGCCAGACTTTTTCACAGAAAAAAACATTAATATTGATATTTTAGAAAAAATGGGTAATTTTTAATCGACTTTAATCCTCATTCTAACTTGAACTTCTCCAACGGCTCTAAGTTTGCATTTCTATGTGCTTTGTGTGTAAAATTTTAACAACTTTTGGCCCTAATCCTAACTATTAAATTTTCCAAACCCTTAAAATTTGAAGTTTTTACACACTTATGTTCTTTTTATCCTTTGTACACCTTAATTTTAGCTTGATTTTCTCAAGAAAAAACATCGATATTGTTATTTTAGATAAATTAAGACGTTTTTAATCGACTTTAATCCTAATTCTAATAAAAATTTCTCCAAAACTGTACTTTTAGACTCACTTTGGCCGTCATTTTAATTTGAATTTCTTTAAACCCTCGAGATATGTATTTTTATACATTTTCAGTAACTTTTAACCGATTCTAGCCTTAACTCCAAGCTCACTTTCTCGAAAAACAAAATTTACAGTTTTAGATAAAGTGGGTCATTTTAAATTGATCTTAGGTCTAGGACAAACTGTTTCCAAGGGCACCAAAATTGCATTTTTAGATCCCCTGTCATTCTCGTTTTATCCCATTTTGATCTTAATCCTAACCTGAATTTGTGAAAAAAATCCCAATTTACGTTTTCAATCATTTTGACAAATTTGTAATCGATTTGGCCATAATGCTAATACAAATTTTTCGAAACCTTTCAAAATTTGAGTCATTTTTCACCAATTTTGGTCTTAATTCTAGTCTAACCTTCTCAAAAAAATTTTAATCGACTTTAGTCCAAATTCTGACCTGTTTTCCAAAGTCTCCAAATTTGCATTTTTAGACCATCTACGTAATTTTTTAATGTCTTTTGTCCAGAAACTTTAAATTTACATTTTTTGACGCTTTTAGTAATTCTTTTACTGATTTTGGCGATAATTAAAATTAAATTAATTATAATTTTTGCCAAACCATTCAAATATGTATTTTTACCTACTTTGAGACATTTTCACCGATTTTGGCCTTAGTATTTGCGTAATTTTCTTTAAAAACATCTAAGTTTGCATTTTTAAATGAGGCGAGTAATTTTCAATTGATTTTAGTCCCCAAAGACTCCAAATATAGTCGTTATGTCATTTTTTACTCTAATTCTAACGTAAATTTTTCCAAAAACTTTTAATTTGCTTAACTTTTTTAATGCTTAAACTATTAAATTTTTCCAAACCCTTCAAATTTGAAGTTTTACACACTAATGTTCTTTTTATCCTTTGTACACCTTAATTTTAGCTTGATTTTCTCAAGAAACAACATCGATATTGTTATTTTAGATAAAATAGGACATTTTTAATGGACTTCAATCCTAATTCTAATTCCAAATTTCTCAAAAATTGTGTTTTTAGACTCATTTTGGCCAGTCATGTTGACAAATTTTTACTAGGTTTTATGCTAATACAAGTTTTTCGAAAACCTCAAAATGTTTATTTTTACAAACTTTAAGTCATTTTTGACCTTCTTAAAAAATATTTTCTTAAAAATATCAAAATTGTCATTTTTAGATGAAATGGGTCATTTTTAATCGACTTTAGTCCTAATTCTAACCTAAATTTCTTCAAACACCCCGAATTTGAATTTTTAGACCACCCACGTAATTTTTTAATCATTTTTGACCCCATTCCTAACTTGAATGTGCCCAGAAACTTTGAATTTGCATTTTTTGACGCTCTGTATAATTTTTAACCACTTTTGGCATTAATCTTTAAGGCCGAAATCGGTGGAAAAAGATTTAAAGTGTGTAAAATTACTGGAGGGTTTGGAAAAATTTCAAAGTTAGGATTAGGGCCAGGATTAGAGATTATGAAAATTCATGTTAACTTTGTGGCTAAATCGCTTAAAAATTACTCTGTGTAGTGTCTTTTAGATATCTTCACAGAGTAATAAGACTACGCTAAACAACACTACACAAACGTGTCTAAAAATGCAAATTAACAGTTTTTAGACAAATTGAGGTTAAAATTGGGGTCAAAATGGGTTGAAACAAGCCTAAAAGTTCAACTTTGTAGTTTTTGCAAAGATATAGGTTATAATTAGGAAAAAAATTATTAAAAATGAGCTACTTTAACAAAAACGTAAATTTCGAGTTTTATGAAAAAGTTAGGGCAAAGATTAAGGCCAAAATCGGTAAAAACTAATTCAAAACCTATTAAAATTCAATTTTGGAGGATTTGGAGAAATTTGATGTAAGACTATAGCCAAAATCGGTTAAAAATTACTCAAAGCGTCAAAAAAATGAAAATTAAAATTTCTAGGCTAATTCAAGCCAAAGACTAATGCCAAAAGTGGTTAAAAATTATACAGAGTGTCAAAAAATGCAAATTTAAAGTTTCTGGGCACATTCAAGTTAGGAATGGGGTAAAAATGATTAAAAAATTACGTAGGTGGTCTAAAATTACAAATTCGGAGTGTTTGAAGAAATTTAGGTTAGAATTAGGACTAAAGTCGATTAAGAATGACCCATTTCATCTAAAAATGACAATTTTGATAATTTTTGAGGTCAGACTAAAATTAAGACCAAAATTGATAAAAAATGACTTAAAGAGTAAAAATAAAAACTTTGAGGTTTTCAAAAAACTTATATTTGCATTATGGCCTCGATTATGGCTAAAATTTGTTAACATGACTAAAAATGTAAATTGAGAGTTTCTGGATAAATTTAGGTTAGAGTTAAGATCAATATGGGATATTCGTCTAAAAATGAAATTTTTGAGTCTTTGGAGAATGATTCAATTATTTGGATTGGAGATTCAAGTTAGAATTAGAACTAAAATCATTTTAAAACGACCCACTTTATCTAAAAATGCAATTTTTGTTTTTTGAGAAAGTGAAGATGGGATTAAGGCCGGAATCGGTAAAAAATTACTCAAAATGTATAAAAATACAAGTTTTGAGGGTTTACAGAAACTCAAGTTAAAATTATGGCCAAAATGAGTCCAAAAGTACAAATTTCGAGAAATTTTGATTAGAATTAGGACTAAAGTCGATTAAAAATGTCCTATTTTATCTAAAATAACAATATCGATGTTTTTTTGAGAAAGTTAGGCTAAAATTAAGGTAGGAGGGTTTGGAAAAATGTAATAGTTAGGATTTGGACCGAAAATTGTTAAAATGCTTGCACAAAGCATCTAAAATTGCAAATTTGGATTTAGGTTAGAATTAGGATTAAAGTCAATGACCCATTTTATCTAAAATAACAATATTGATGTTTTTTTGTTATGAGAAAGTCAGGCCACAATTAAGATCGAAATCGGTGAAAAAAAATACTTAAAGTGTGTATGTAAAACTACTGGCGGGTTTGGAAAAATTTCAAAGCTAGGATTAGGGCCAGGATTAGACATTGGAAAAATTCATGTTAACTTTCTGGCTAAAATCGCTTAAAAATTACTCTGTGTAGACACTGTGTCTTTTAGACATCTTCACGGAGTAATAAGACTCTACGATAAATTACACTACACAAAAGTATCTAAAAATGCAAATTAACAGTTTTTGGACAAATCGAGGTTAGAATTGGGGTCAAAATGGGTTGAAACGTGACATAAGGCGTCTAAAAATTCAATTGTACAGTTTTTGTAGAAATATAGGTTATAATTAAGATTAAATTGATTAAAAATGAACTACTTTATCATCAGTAATTTCAGTTCAGTTCAATTTTCATATCAGTAAATTTCGATGTTTTATGAGAAAGTTAGGCAAGGATTAAGGCCAAAATCGGTAAAAAGTATTTCAAACCCTGTAAAAATACAATTTTGGAAGGTTTGGAAAAATTTTATGTAATATTATAGCCAACATCGGTTAAAAATTCAGGCCAAAGATTAAAGCCAAAAGTAGTTAAAAATTATACAGAGCGTAAAAAAATGCAAATTCAAAGTTTCTGGGCAAATTCAGGTTAGGAATGGGGTCAAAAATGATTAAAAAATTTCGTAGGTGGTCTAAAAATTCAAATTCGGAGTCTTTGAATAAATTTAGGTTAGAATTAGGACTAAAGCCGTTTAAAAATGACCCATTTGATCTATAAATGAAAATTTTGATATTGTTTGAGATCAGACTAAAATTAATACCAAAATTGGTGAAAAATTACTCAAGGTGTGTAAAAATAAAAATGTTGAGGCTTTCGAAAACTTCGAAAACGACAAGATCTCTTGACACTCTCTTGTCCTGTCTTGTCTGATCGATTTCTGTGGATCAAAAATCTGGAGTATTTTGAATTTTGATCGATTAGATAAAGAAAATACATCGATTATGTCTATAACTAGAAATAATCGATTTGGACAATCGAAGAATGATCATTCGAATAATCGGTTAATAAAGATTTAATGAAAGTAATCTGTCGAATGATTATTCGAATGTTTATTTAATTATTCCGATTAATTCGATTATAGAAATTTAGAGATTATGCCCATTGTTACTTTCAAACCCCTTCCGTTGCTATCTAAGAAATGTGTTTCACATTCCACCCATTATATATACTTAATGGAGGAAATAATAAAAGGTTATTTCAGTTCTGCATTGCTTCCCCCTTCCCAAATATTTCACAATAAAATGGACTAGGAAGAGCTAAGATTATAGTAACTAGTGGTTACAATGCAATACAAAAATGTAAACTCAAATTCAGCTAAACCACGTGAACACTAAACGTCTAACATGGGTCTTAGGATTACGAGGAAATTAATTATGTTTGTGTAATGGTGTATCAACAGGTATCTATAAGCTTCTGCTAATGTTAGGCAATAACCGTATATCACATGCAAGGCTGATAGGCATATATCTAGGCCGCTAAGTTATTGTTAACTGCAATTTACTTGATTGGGCCTAGAAGATTAGGTAAAGATATTACACTCGGGGGAACAATTTGCCATTTAATCAATTACAAATGATGTGACTATCTGTTAAAACACAGGTAAGTGTAAAATTAAAAACAGACAAAAAGGGTCCAGTTTATCCAGTGGCTGTCAGATTTAGATTAAAATTTACCGGACCAAAATAGACAACAAATTTCACGTGAAATTCGTTCTGTCACTTGTTGATGACTCTATAAATTGCTAAAACATGTCAGGGGCGTTTTATGGCTTTAAAAGCTCTTTTCGAATTCGCATCTCTGTCTCTCTTTTAGAGCGGCGGCAGAAAAGGTTTTTCTTTGAAGTCAATTTACTACGGGGGCGAAGTACTGGTTATCCATATAGAAATTGACTGATGCAAGTAAATGGCGTATAAAGTGATGAATCTAGTGGAAAATGCGGCTTAACGTTGAAAATTTTATAATGGAGCCGTTAAATATAAATCGTATTCCAGGTACACCCCTACGTTTTAATACATTTTTCAGGAGAAACCGTCTGATAAATTTATGGCTGCCGTATTAAATGGGTTTTTATTAATTTATAAAATGAATGTAGGATAAAGTCAGAGTTTAGATTAAAAAAAAATCGGTTCACTAAAACTTGACACAAACTTCCCTGATAGTCAGAACCCAACAACTTTCGTTGGCTGTATTGGCTGTATAAGTTTTGAGAAATTTTCACATTTTTCTAAATAACTCGGAAACCACTGAAAATAAGACTGAATTAGGTGACCTTGTAACTCTTATCGTTTTATAGATAGCGATGGTGGGAACCCATAAAAGAACCACCCTGTAGGAGTATTCATATTCAACTCAGGACCGAGCACTTGAAAGACCATCAAAAACCGTGTTTTAGGATTCGGAAAACTTTGACCGCAAGTTTCGCAGAAGCATATTAAAAATTAACGCTCCACTTCGGCTATACAACCTTAATAACACTAGCAAGTACATCGTGGCGGAAATCACCGAAAGTGGGCCGTAGATATAAAACAGCAACAAAGTCAACGGTTCCATTTAAGGTTTACTCGCTAGAACGGGAGTTTGTGAGAAACTTCATTACAGATAAAGTAAAGTAGTAAAAGTTCGGGAAGTCATTATACGCCTAACGTTAACGGGCTTGATACAATAAAATGAATGACGGCACGTAGGAATGCTATTTCGCCTGGCCAATCTGGAAAAATGTTCACGCCTAAAAGGTATTTGTCTTGGAATTGAGCTAAACATTTGTGACCAAATGGTTATTTGCCTTGAGGATTGATTAGATGGTATTGTTTACAGAGAAAGTTTTTAGTGAGTGGTAAAACAAGTCTATACAATAAGTTGTGTTTTATGATTTGGGATGTAAAGCCCTACTAGTATTGATGGCAAAAATAGACATTTTTTTTCTAATAGTCTTTGTTTCGCTACATTTATCATTTGCTGAGAATTACATTGTTTTATAAGAGAACTCAGTGCATCCAATACACTATTGTCTAGCGCCAAGCAAGCGATTTGTTAATTCGTCAAAAAGACATAGAATTGCTATCATACAAGTAACACAATGGCAGTTATGCCAAGGTTATGTCTCTAAACCGAAGTTAATGCTATCAAGCAGATTGCCTTCAAGAGTAGTTATAGCGACGGGGTTCTGGGACACTTTGACCTTGAAGCCCCCTGTCAAAGAGGCCCCCAAAATGCTGCCATTCTTGTCAAATGTGACAAACTTGACAGCTGACATATGACAGATAACGTGTGACATAATACAGGTGAGATGTGTCATATGACAGATTTGACACTTGTGACACCTAGGTGAGGCTAGACACGCTCGACAGACAGGGCAGACAGGGCAGGCAGGGTAGATGGAGTAACTCCTAGTGCCCCTCAGTGGAAAATGAAACAAATAGTTTAGGAAATTTTAAAGAAGTGTTATTTATTTCCCAATATTACAAAAATACTATTCAAATCGAGTAGATTAATTTTTTTTTATTTTTCATGGGTTCAATGGTTACTTCCATTTCCTAATCTTGGTTACACTGGCCTACCAGAGAATGTTTACACTAAGAGTTCTTTTGTGATCCTTTTCATTTTCAACAATCTGACTCACTACCATCACACTACATAAAAGCCATACAGTTATCAAGTTGGCGTTGAAAATCTGACTTTGACATTTTTATCGTATCTTCTCAACATGTGTTGAAAGGTGGTAGGCATAAAAAGAGTGAAGATTACAAAGGTAATAAGATATCAAAAATAAGTGACTGAGTTTTACTTAATCAGCCTTATGCAATAAAAACATTGATATTTGAATCAATGTGGAAATCATTTCAAAAAATATTGACTTTAATTTCAATATTATAAAAAATGTTTTTGCAGAGAGTCCTATTGATTGCAATCAAAATTGATTGGAAATAATCTTATTAATTAATTTGGCAACGTTGCATTTTACACGTAACTTGTCAAAAACTGAAGATCCCTGTAGTGCTGTTGACCTTAAAATCTCCGTACTCTCATCACCGTTTGCCGCCAATCGCGGGTATGTGACAAAAGAGCCAGAACGCAAAAACAGTACAAAAAATTAATTGAGTTAATTGATAAAAGTCCTTGCCTCAAATAAAGCAAGTTAATCCAAAAATGGTCAAAAAAAACGCTATTTTAAAAGTGCTTAAAAGTCGACCACCGAAGGGGTTTATCGCCGAAAATTTTGCACCTACCGAACTGGTGAGAGGTGAAAGAGGACATCAAAAAGAGGTAAATGCAGTTGGACTCACTCCAATTGGTCGAGATGTTCTCAAGTTACAGGCAGTCAAAGTTGAGAATTGAGAAAAAAGTCTTAGTACCCGCCCTTTGGACATTTTCAAAAAAGTTCGGGAAAATTCATATACTGTTTTTGAGATATGAATGTAACGCTAAGAATGTAACGATCTCAATTTGAATTAAATTAACCTCTAAGGAGGTTTTTTAAAACGCGATTCTAAAAATTCCTGAAAATCGACCACCGACGGGGTCCATCTTCGAAAATATTGCACCTAAGTAACTTCCAATGACAGGAGGTAAAAGAGGACTTCAATAAGAGGAAAAAAAGAGTTGGATTCACCTGAATCCGTCCAGGCGTTCTCATGTTACAGGCGGTCAAAGTTGAGAATTGAGAAAAAAATCGTTGTACCCCCGTTTTGGACATTTTCAAAAAAGCTCGGAAAAATTTGTTTGTTGTTTTTTACCGAAATGGCACCTTTGCAATCCCCTAGGAATGTAACAAACCCAATTCGAATGAAATTAACTTCTAAAGGGTTTGTTTTTTTTAAATGGTCAAAAAACGCAATTCTGAAAGAGCCTAAAAATCGACAACCGAAGGGGTCCATCTCCGAAAATATTGCACCTAAGCAACTTCCAATGGTAGGAGATAAAAGTTTTGATTAGAGTTTTGATTTTGATAAGAGGAAAAAACAGTTAGACTCACTCGAATCGATAGAGGCGTTCTAAAGTTACAGGAGGTCAAAGTGGAGAATTGAGAAAAAAGTCGTAGTACCAAGTTACACCCTTTGGATATTTTCAAATAAGTTTGGGAACATTTTTTTGCGGTTTTTGACAAGAATGGAACGTTTGCAATCCCCTAGGATTGTAACAAACTCAATTCGAAAGAAATTAACTTCTAAACAGGTCTTTTTCTACAAATTTAGCAATGGTCAAAAAACGCGATTCTAAAAGTGC
Source organism: Taphrorychus bicolor (assembly GCA_951812265.1). NCBI lineage: Eukaryota > Metazoa > Arthropoda > Insecta > Coleoptera > Curculionidae > Taphrorychus > Taphrorychus bicolor. The sequence continues at coordinate 25,115,989 of OX638300.1, read as the reverse complement.
CTCAAAATGGACTAACAAAGGGGTCTATCTCCAAAAATACTGCACCTAAGAACATTCGATAGTAGGAAGTAACAGAGGACATCAATAAGAGGAAACATCAGCTGGATTCACTCCAATCAGTCGAGGCGTTCTCAAGTTACGGGCGGTCAAAGTTGAGAATCGAGAAAAAAGTCACCCCCCCTTTGGACATTTTCAGAAAAGTTCCGGAAAATTTTTTTGTTGTTTTTGATCCGAATGGCACATTTGCAATCCCCTAGGGACCTAACAATTTCAATTCGAATGAAAATAACTCCTAAAGAGTTTTTTAAAATATAGTCAAAATACTCGATTCTAAAAGTACCTAAGAATCAACCACCGAAGGGGTCTATCTCCGAAAATATTTCACCTAAGGAACTCCCCCCCCCCCCTTTGGACATTTTCAAATAAGTTTGGGAACATTTTTTTGCTGTTTTTGACCAGAATGGAACGTTTGCAATCGCCTAGGAACGTAACAAACTCAATTAGAATTAAATTAACTTCTAAAGAGGTAGTTTTTTACAATGGTCGCAATTCTAAAAGTGCCTAAAAATGGACCACCTAAGGGGTCTATCTCCGGAACTACTGCACCTAAGAACTTTCGATAGTAAAGGGTAAAAGAGGACATCAATAAGAGGAAAAAACAGTTGGACTCACTCTAATCGGTCTAGGCGTTCTCAAGTTACAGGAGGTTAAAGTTGAGAATCGAGAAAAAAGTCGTAGTAACCCCCCCTTTGGACCTTTGCAAAAAAGTTCGGAAAATTTTTTTTGCTGTTTTTGATCGGAATGGAGCATTTGCAATCCTCTAAGAACGTAACAAACTCAATTCGAATGAAATTAACTTCTCAAGAGGTTTCCTTTTAAAAAAAGGCGATTCTAAAAGTGACTAAAAATCCACTACTGAAGGAAAAATCTTCGAAAATATTGCACATTGCAGCTAAGGAACTTCCGGTGGTCGGTGGTGTTACCCGTTCGTAGACTTCAACGCTTCCCGTTACCCACCATTAACGCCCCCACCACCAAAGGAACCTCAACGCCTCCGTGCGTCACCCCCTGCCCTGCTTGCCCCCGGCGGTTTCCCCCCCTAGGCAAGCAGGTCAAGTAAACAGCGGGGATAGAAGACATGCACGTTATTGAAACAGAGAAAAAAAGTTCACATTTACCGATTCCTAAAAGTATAATATCCTATATATATCATTGCCTATACCATTATACATATCTATAAAACTATCTATACATGCAACCTATGTTTGTCCTGGACTCAACGGTGTGTGCCCATCCACCTTACCCTCGCTTCTGAGCTGTACCCGTTCCCTATTCTCCACATGAACTAACCCAAACCGTTCCCTTGCCCTTTCCCTGTTTCGCAGTGTGCACCGCTCCCTTATATGTTTCGATCTCCTCTTCGCACCCGCAAATCCCCCCCCCCCCCCCGTTCCCAGTTCCCCCTCCTGAACCTTACCAGGTACGCCCCCAGGTTCCCGTGACCAGTCACCAGCTGTGTGGCCTTGAAACCCAGATCGATCCTGTCGAACCCTACCTCCCTACATACCGCGTACAGTTCCCTCTCTTTCGTTCCCACATTCCATTTTTCCTGTCAATTTGTCCTTATCCTTTGTATTTCAAGCTGCCTAATACGATTCTTGTTACATAATTTCCATCCCTCTATTCCGTTCTCCCGGGTTCCACTAGCTTCGCCGTCTCGTGTGCCAACCTCATTCCTTCCGTGTCCCTGTTTTCCCACCGGATTTCTATACAGATGCCTTTTGTCCTGCACGCTTCTGATATTTTCGATCTTATATCGCCTGTAGATATCTGTGGATACCCTGATTTCCTGACAAGAAACTGACACTGGCAGCGTTGTCGTTGACTACTCTGTACTTACCCTGTACTCTGTCAATCAGTAAATTAATTCCTTTCCTGATCCCCGTTATTGCCCTCTCTGTTGTGTCCGTGTCGTTATTTATGTTCCCGCCCCCTTCAGTTACCCGTCCCCTCGTAGGCGCCCTACTAACCCACCCGGAAGTTGCGCCTCCCCCTACTATACTCCCCGCGTCTACCCATATTGTATAGTCACATTCGCTATCATTCGTACAGAAACGTTCATGCAGCTACGCCGGTTACACTCTCTCGCTCTCTTTGACTCTACATTCATTCTTCCGCCTCAAGCATTCTAGAAAACGATCATTCATGTCCGTCGCAATGATATGCAGCGGCGCAACATCGCACTTCACTCCCAGACTCTCCGTAGCCACCGTCCTGTATGCCCTGCTAATGATGAGTAAAAAGGGTTTTTGCGCCGCATTCAGTTGTCTCTGCACCCTGCTGTCTCCCGCCCTGCATCCCCAGATCTCTCCCGCGTAGAGCAGTGCCGGTTGCCCCACCGAGTTGTATAGATTTTTTGCTAGATTTTTATCGATGTATTGTCTTTTGGTGCAGAACCCAATTACCTTGCCGATCGGTTTGTTACCCTTGCCCCTCACATATTTTGCGTGCACTATGTGGTTTATTTTGCATCCACAATCACTCCCAGAATCCTCATACTGTAGGCCACCATGACCCTGTCGCCCCCTATCTTCACTACTGGTGGCCTAATCTTACCCCCCTCGTTCCACAAACATGCACTCGGTTTTATTCAGATTGTAAACCATGCCCGCTCCTTTCTCCCATCTGACGCATTAATTCCACGCTCTCTCCCATTTTCTCTCTTGCCGATTTGCCGACCACCAGTATTACTTGGTCATCTGCAAACACCTGCGCAATCATACCTTCCTCCTCTTCCAGTCTTCTCATACGTTCAAACCATCCTTCCATACACACCAGCCACAGTGTGGGCCCCAGACTGGAACCCTGTGGGCATCCTCTTTCAACCACCTTTTCCACATTTCCGCTCATCCCCTTTCTCCCGCACATAAAGGTCCAGCATATTTCCCTCATTTTCTCAGGCATCGTCCATTCACTCATTCCCCTGTCAATATCCGTTATGTTGGCCATGTTAAAAGCGTTTGTCATATCTAGTCCCACCAGGAGTGTGTGCGTTCGCCTCTGCTTTGCCTCCTCCAGTTCCTCCAATCTCTCATTTACCAATTTATTCAGGATCTTCCCCAATGTCGGTGTGAGACATATGGGTCTCACCCCTCCACTATTTTTAGGCAACCACCTTACCCTTGCCGCTTTCCAAGCCTTGGAGAAAACCCCCAGCTCCCAACACCTCGCATACATACTCACCATGTTTTCTCCCATCACTTCCCAAACATACTCCATACACTCATTTGGTATTCTATCGTCCGAGGTCGCCTTTTTCTTCTTTAATTCCATAATTACACCTTCCACCTCCCCGCTTGTTATTTTTACGTCGTAGTAGTCGTCCACGTTCGTCTGTCGTCTGCTGTTTATGTAGTTAGTGTGTTTCTCCCGTTGTTCGTCTGTCAGGTCTGGGTGGTATTTGTCAATCAGATATTTGTCCGCCATGCCTCGTCCAGCTCCTCTCCCTGTTCGTTCACGATCCGGTTTCTTCCCTCTCTAATTCGTCTTTTGTTTTTAAGTTATCACACCTTATCCCAGGGTTGTGATTCAATCAATGTTTGTATGTCTTGTTCGTGTCCAGAGGTTTTCTTGTCCTGTATTAGTCTTTTGTAGTCCAGTCTGTGTCTCTTCCGTATGTTTGCTTTAAGTCGTCTGATTGTCTCGTCTCCTTACCTCCCTTTTCTTCGCTCGTCCCTTCTGCTGACCACTCCCTTAAGATGTTTCTGGATTCTTTCCGCCTCCTTTTCCAGTTTCTCCGCTGTGTTTATGGCGCCCTGTGTGTACCTTCACGCGTCCCTCTTAAAGAGGTCCGTCCCCTCAAAGTTGTAAGTACATAGGTCGTTGGTGTTTATTTGTCCCGTTGTGAGTGTGTATGTGATAGGTCTGTGGTCTGTCAACCAGTCTTCGTGCGTCAGAACCGTCCAGTTTGTCAGTCTCGTTCCCTTTGTTATCGTCAGGTCCACCCAACTTTCCCCGTTTACGGTGCTGAAGGTTGCAGGCTGTGTCTCATCGTTTTCGATTTTGAAGCCGTTTGCACTCACCCAGTCCACGATCTCATCCCCGCGTCTCTCATCCAATCTTCCACCCCAGCTTCGATTTTTGCCATTTAGGTCCCCCCCAATGACAACCATCTCGCTCTCTCTCAGTCCACATTCGTTCAACTCGCGCAACCTTGCACTCCTTACACCCGGTTCATCGTACATGCTGACTATTTTCACGCCCTCCCTCCCCCCTATAGAGACCATTATGATGTTGCTCGTGCTGTATTTGCTGTGTAGTTCCGCCGTAATTCCCCACTTAACCGAAATTTCAGTTTTACCATTTATAGTTTTCTTGAATATAGAGGTACGAGAACATAGAGGTACGAGTTTTTATGGTATGGTTCCTGAATTAACACAATATCTATGTTGTTTTCCCTTACCTTGGCTTTTACTACCTCGCAGCAGTCTCTCCCCCGCCCCATGTTTATCTGAAACACCTTTGGTTCCTTCATTTCCTATGGGTTCGTCCACCTCTGGGTCCGCACTGTCAGTTTCCTCCCCGCAGTTTGTATCCTTTCTAATTAAATCTAGTTTGTTCCTGTACATCGGGCACCGTTTGTCTCGTGCCGAATGCCTGCGGTCTCCTACTCTAACCCCCCGCAGTTAGGGTAATTCAGCGGCTCTTCTCCATGGCAATTTCTGCCATCGTGCCCTCCCCCGCACTTGTAGCAGCATTCTTGTTTCGTGCATCTGGCCATCGAGTGGCCAAAACGGCAGCACTTGTAGCAAATTGCCACATCCAGGTACTCGTCCACGTACGTCATTGAAAAGTCAAAGTATATTTTTCCTCTTTTTACCAAGAACTTGAAAACTTCGCTCTCCATTTCTATTATCATGTTTTCCTTCCTGTTGTTCATATAGGTTCGTCTGAAGACAATCTTAGATTCCATATATTTTTGTTTAGATGTTCCAGTTCTTTCCGGTTTTCCTCCCATATTTCCTTTAAGACTTCATGATCCCTAAATCCTCTTCTGATGCCGCAGAGTCGCAGTTTAGGCCTTGTTTCCCTCCCTTTATTTACTTCCCACGAGTCGTTTTCCTAAGTCCGTCCTATATCAGTGCATTGTCTTTGTTGTTTTGTTGCCCCGTTCCTCAATTCTCGGATCCCTTTCACCGTTCTGACCCCTGCCTTTCATATGTCTGATTTAATGTCACCCAGGTTTATTTTTGTTCCTTCTTTACTCGGTTTTATAACTACGTCAGGTACCTCCCTCTTTTTTCTTCTTTTTTTCCGGGGTTCGCCATTCTTCTTTTTGCTCTTCTTCCCTTCTTTCTGACCTTCTGTTTATTTTCGTCATGTCCGCATAGGTTTTAACTCTCGGGGCGTCACCCACCGTCGACGAAGGCAGTCTGTTGCCGCTGGTAACTGGGTTTTGTGCCTGCGTTCGCCACGACCGCCGCCACATCCTCTCTTATCTTAGCCACTTTTTCATCCCGCCAATCGCCGCTCTATGTTCCTGTTTCATTTGTTCGAGTTCTATTCTTGTTTCCTTTCGCATCCATTTCCATTGCTTGTTGTTTTTCTCTAGTTTTTCCCCTTTTTGCCTTTGTTATAATCGCCTCGTACCTACTACACTTTTCTGCCATGTCTCTGATCTCCTTGTGTATGTTTAGTAGTTCGCCCTTAACTACAGATAAATCCGTCATGTTGAAAATGATCGTTGTTGTCCACCATGTTGTCGATCCTACCTATTTTACCCTCTATGACTCGTACACACTCATCGATTCTAGCCACACCCTTATTTCCAGAACTCTCTTCTATCGGTTCGTATCTCCCCGTCAGGACCCCTGATCCTCTGCAATTCTCCTGTGCTGCGTTAAACTGCTTTGCCTGTTGCGGCGTAAAAAATGTCTCCCTGTTCTCTCCCTCCTCTTCTTCCTCATCCGTGTAGTTAATGTTACTGTTAATATCTACTTGAAACTGTTTTTGTGTTTCCAGTCCTCTCTGTTCGATTTTCTCCATGAGTCTTCTTAGCCTCTCCTGCGAGTTGTCCAGTTCCTCCCGGATTTCCTCCATTTCGGCTTCTACACTTCCCATCTGTAATAGGTTTCTCGCCTTCTTTGGATCCCGTTCATTCGCCGGAGGCGTCCTCTCCAAAGCCGTTCTCTTGAGCATTTGTCCCAGTGTTGACAGTCTTCTGACTTCTTCATCCGTTATTTGGTAAATCCACGTCTTTTCCCGGGCATCCCTGTCCGCCATACTCAAGAATTATTACCTCCCAGTGGAGCTGCAATAAACTGAAGTGTTCCAAATGTCCTGTTTCTTCGGATTAAAAACGCACACAAAATTTCAGCCCAATCGGGCCTCTAACCGCAAAGTTAGAAAATTCGCTTCCCTAGTCACTTTATCACTTTTGACCGTGCGCATGTGCGAAAGTGGAGCGGCAGTAAACTGGAGTGTTCCAAACGCCCTGTCTTTTCGGATTATACACGCCCACCGAATTTCACCACGATCGGACCACAACCAGCGAAGTTAGAAAACTCCTTCCCGAAGTCGCTATAATAAATTTGTTCGAAAACTCTTGTCCTCGATCGCTGTAATAGACAGTTGGATTCACTCCAATCGATCAAGGCGTTCTCAAGTTACAGGCGGTCAAAGTTTAGAATTGAGAAAAAAGTCGTAGTAACCCCCCCCCCCCCCAACATTTTTTTGCTGCTTTTGGCCGGAATAGCACGTTTGCGATCCTCCAGGAACAAACTCAATTCAAATGAAATTTACTTTTAAAGAGGTTTTTTTTTTAAATCGATATGGCGCGATTCAACAGTTTCCTTCCCTCTATCTTCAAACCTAAACCTAAATATGACATCCTTCTAATTTTAGTAACGTGCCAGACACCAGATGTCGCATATGTATTCTGCGTGGTTTGAGGGTAGAGAATTTGGGAGCGTTAGATTGTATGAGTAGGACAATGAGATATGTTCGATATTTAAGGGTCCTACTGTGGGGGTCTCCTCCTAACAGGAGGGGGTCACCAGATGTAATATACTAAGCTCGTTGATACTTGATATATCAACAGTCAACATTGCTTAAAATAAGCGTCCCACCATATGCGGTTCTGGACGCTTATTCTATAGGAAAGAGTGAAAGTGAACGTGAAAATTGCTGGCCAATGGAATTCGTCAACAGAATTTTTTGACCAATCAAGGTTATCAAAATTCTCACTTCCACTTTCACTATTTCCTCTAGAATAAGCGTCCAGGTGGCTTTTTGCATTGGAAGTTCTGCGGCAAAAACAAAACGTTCAGATTATATTCGCCATTTCTGTTCGTTATGTGTGAAATACTGTAAACGAGCGGTGTGGCTGCTAAGGAGGCAATGATTTGAACTTTCGGAAACAAATCTGGGACCCGGCTGACGTCACTGCCACTCGACATTTACTTATTTTTTTTTCTTAAATCCGAACGCTATTACGAATTTTAGAATAAAAAACTGCAGGAAAAATGTTACTGTGTACACGGCAGTAGTTAGTTACATTAACTGATCTTAACTTTAAGTTTAAAACAACCTACTGACGTTAGTCTCAATGTAAAGTTTTCCAATAGTTGTGAATATTCTGCGCCTACAAAAATAAATGAATAGGGCGATCAGCGAACACGAAATCAATGAACATCCATTATTATTAAGCGCTGCAAAAAAGTACAAAAATCCCGAGACCGTTTACATTTTGTAATGAAATCCCAAAAGTTGTAAATTCATCACTCGTTTGAGGACAGCAGATTTTATCAGCGCCGTTTTATCCCGTTTTTCATTAAACATAGTAATTTCCTGCCGGGTCCCACAAATCCCGAAAGTGCGACCATCACGCCCCTTCCATAGAACGTGCAAGTTTCACTTGAAAAACCGAATGAATCGAGATTGAAAATAAATCGTCCATGTCAGTTTCGTCCATGGGCTTTATAACCCCCACGTTTGTATCAGCCGGGGCTTGTATAATGATGTTAATCAGTCCTGCGTGAAAAATTGCCACTTGGAGGCTTTTTTAATTTACCCCTAAAAACGTTTTTTTATTAATTTTTATTGCTAATTTTTTCTACAATAAACATGCTCACTAGAAAATAATCATTACCATGATAATGTGAAAATGTTATTAACACATAACCATCTTTGCTACAGCTTTTAAAGAAACTTCCAGCCAAATAGCTACTTTGGAGCTAAAATTTTAATATAAAACACTAAAAGAGCAGTTGAATTCAGTAAAAACGCGTCCAGACGATGTAATCCGCACTTTCGAGAAGCTTTCGCGAAGATCTTCCATGTGATTAAACATTAAACTTCAGCAAAGAGTTTCATAGGAGTTTGCTGACCGCTGCATGCTCTTACTCACTGAAATAATGCCACTTTAAATCAATATTTTCAATTCCCTTAAAACTTAATACAAAGTTTTATTTGAACAGGAGAAGGAAAAACAGGCTAGAGAAGGGGGAACGGTATCTTCGCTCTTAAAGGCCTCTTTATTAAGCCCTTGAGAAAATTAAGACTTTCGGAAATTATATTACCGGAAATGTTACGTTGTGAAAGCGAGAAATAGCATCGTCAATTCACCAAAATAAAACAACGTAAATAATAAGACTGTGAAGGCTTTCACGGCCGGTCAAAATACAATCTAAAGTGTTTTCCGGGCTTTGAAGCAGTGGTCCAATGGAATTTCTTCCGGACGTTTCGTCTACAGCTGCGGCAGACATTATCAAAGTCAACGGGCGAAGCGATCTCCCGTACTCGTTGACTGATTCGACTGTGGTGAGCTCCATGGTATTTACTCCCCCGCCGTCGCGCTGCAGTAGAGGGAGTGGGGTGGGGGTAGTGGTGGCGCGGGATTTCGGAAGAAATTACGTTTCTAAATGCAGATTGAAAGCGAGTTCTACGACATAAGTACGCCGAAACTCCACGCCACCGTTACCTCCACCCCCGTCCGTCCCCTGCAGTGCGACGGCGGGGGAATAAATACCACGAAGCTCACCACAGTGTAATCAGTCAACGTCGGGAAGCACGGGAAATCACTTCGCTCATTGCCTCATCGCCTTTGATAATTTCTGCCGCAGTTGTAAACGAAACGTCAGGAAGAAATTCTATTGGACCACGGCTTCAATGCCCGGAAAACACTTTAAAACGTAAATAATGGTTTTTAACAAGTTATTCGACAAAAGTGGCCATGGAAATCTAACAAATTACCCCCTGTATAACATTTGAAAAGTATTAGTGTTTTTGATTATATTTTCGAAATTTAAGGGTTAGAAAGTCCTGTCGTTACCAAAAATTTTGGGGCTAAAACTTACTAAAAATAAAAGCTGCAAGTGAAATAAATAAAACTGTATAATATGTTAAAAGAAGTTTGTTAATCCTAAAAATTAAAGTACAAACCATATTAAATACTATTTTATGTTTTTCAATGAAAATATTTTAGTGAAAAGGATTTCTAAATCCATACTTATTTTTTCTATTGAGTAAAGTATTTTATATTTTCAATAAATATAAATCACATTTTTTCCAATATGTTTAACCTCTGATATGGTTAAAGGTTGATGGGCATGACGACAGTTTCAAAAAATCCGGAAAATAACAGTGTTTATTTTAGGAAAAATAAAAAAAAAACGAAAAGAATTAGAAAAACAGGTAAACACGTGAAAATCTTTAATAATTAGACAGAAAATGACTTTTCAGAAATTAATTCTCATTATTAATATGAAGATGTTAATAATGTTAATTTTGATCTAGACGTCGAATTGGACAAGCAAGAAACAGAATCTACAGAAAATCCAAATTTCGAGTCTTATTCCGGCTAGGATGTGCCTTTGAATACCTGATAATGAATCTTATTTTTATTCATACTTGGCAAGCAAAATATGCCTAGAACATTTAGAAACCCTTATCTTTTTGTTTTGTTTTCAATTTGCACTTTTTTTTATTTTTTTTTAAATTTTTTTTTTTATTTTTGTTGATTTGGAAAAAAAAGAAAAATACCCCCTTTTTTCTCGATCCTGTTTTCTCTAAATCCTTGAAGCGCTAGTCAGGATTAGGGCCAAAGGTCATTGAAAATGACTTAAAGTGTAAAAAGATACAAAAGTTTTTTAAAAAATTTGGATTATGATTAAAGCCAAAATCGGTTAAAAAATTACTTAAAACGTCTACAAATGTAAATTTGAAATTTTTTAAAATAACGGGTTAGAATTAGTCCTAAAATTGTTTGTCCTCCATAAAAACCACATCCTTAAAAAACACGAATTTTGATGTTTTTTTCGAGAAATCTAAAACATTTGATTTATTGTTTTTGGTAAATTTAGACTTGTGGACTAAAATGAATAAAATTACCCTTCAAAATGCAAAGTTAGCATTTTTCGAGAAAGTCAATTTAGCATTGAGGCGGAAATCGGTTAAAAATGACTCAAAACAACTGAGAATGCAAACTAAATGTGTTTGAGAAAATCGGGCTACGTTAAGAGTCAAACTCGGTTAAAAAATACTTAAAGCGTCTAAAAACGGAAACTTTAAATTTTTGGAAAAATTCAGATTAAGATTAGAACCAAAATCGGCTAAAAATTACTCAAAGTGTCTAAAAATGGCAATTAAAAGTTTTTGGATAAATTCAGGTTAGAATTAAGTCTAAAATCGATTTAAAGTGATCCACCTCGTCTGAAAATACAAATTTTGACGTTTTTGGAAAAATCCAAAACATTTGATTTATTCTTTTTGGTAAATTTAGACTTGTAGACTAAAATAAATAAAATTCGATTCAATAACCCCTCAAAATGCAAATTTAGCATTTTTCGAGAAAGTCAATTTAGCATTAGGGCAAAAATCAGTTAAAAATGACTCAAAGCAATTGAGTCATTTTAAGAGAAAATTAGAACAAAAATAGGCTAAAAATTACTCAAAGTATCTAGAAATGGCGATTAAACATTTTTGGAGAGATTGAGATTAGCATTAAGACTAAACTCGATTTAAAGTGATCCACCTCGTCTAAAAATAAAAATTTTGATGTTTTTGGAGAAATCCAAAATAGTTGATTTATTCTTTTTGGTAAATTTAGAATTGTGGGCTAAAATGAATAAAATTAGATTCAATACATCCCAAAAGGTAAACTTAATATTTTTCTAGAAAGTCACTTTAGTATTAAGTCTCAGTTAAAAATGACTCAAAGCATTTGAGAATGCAAATTAAATGTATTTGAAAAAATAAAACAGCGTCTAGAAACAAAAAAAGCATTAAATATTTGGAAAAATGCAGTTAAGATTGGAATGAAAATAGGCTAATAAAAAATTAAAGCGTCTAAAAATGGCAATACAAATTTTCTGGAGAAATTCAGGTTATAATTAAGACTAAAATCGATTTAAAGTGTTCCACCTCGTCTGAAAATGCAAATTTTTATATTTTTGGAGAAGTCCAAAACATGTGATTAATTTGTTTTTGGATAGTTTACACTTGTGGACTAAAATAAATAAAATTCGATTCAATAACCCCTCAAAACGCAAATTTAGAATTTTTCGAGAAAGTCAATTTAGCATTGAGGCGGAAATCGGTTAAAAATGACTCAAAGCAACTGAGAATGCATATTAAATGTCTTTGAAAAAATCGGGCTACGTTAAGAGTCAAACTCGGTTAAAAAATACTTAAAGCGTCTAAAAACGGGAACTTTAAATTTTTGGAAAAACTCAGATTAAGATTAGAACCAAAATCGGCTAAAAATTACTCAAAGTGTCTAAAAATGGCAATTAAAAGTTTTTGGAGAAATTCAGGTTAGAATTAAGACTAAAATCGATTGAAAGTGAATTACCTCGTCTGAAAATGCAAATTTTGATGTTTTTGGAGAAATCCAAAACATGTGATTTATTTGTTTTTGGCAAATTTACACTTGTGGACTAAAATAAATGAAATTCGATTCAATAACCTCTCAAAATGCAAATTTAACATTTTTTGAGAAAGTCAATTTAGCATTGAGGCAGAAATCGGTTAAAAATGACTCAAAGCAATTGAAAATGCAATTTAAATGTCTCTGAAAAAATCGGGCTACGTTAAGAGTCAAACTCGTTTAAAAAATACTTAAAGCGCCTAGGAACGCAAAACTTTAAATTTTTGGAAAAATTCAGATTAAGATTAGAACCAAAATCGGCTAAAAATTACTCAAAGTGTCTAAAAATGACAATTAAAAGTTTTTGGAGAAATCCAGGCTAGAATTAAGACTTAAATCAATTTAAAGTGATCCACCTCGTCTGAAAATGCAAATTTTGATGTTTTTAGAGAAATCCAAAACATGTGATTTATTTGTTTTTGGTTAATTTACACTTATGGACTAAAATAAATAAAATTCGATTCAATAACCCCTCAAAACGCAAATTTAGCATTTTTCGAGAAAGTCAATCTAGCATTGAGGCGAAAATCGGTTAAAAATGACTCAAAGCAACTGAGAATACAAATTAAATGTCTTTGAGAAAATCGGGTTACGTTAAGAGTCAAACTCGGTTAAAAAATACTTAAAGCGCCTAGAAACGCAAACTTTAAATTTTTGGATAAATTCAGATTAAGATTAGAACAAAAATAGGCAAAAATAGGCAAAAATAGGCTCAAATTACTCAAAATTACTCAAAAAAATTTGGAGAGATTGGGATTAGAATTAAGACTAAAATCGACTTAAAGTGCCTACCTCGTCTAAATATGCAAATATCTAAAAATGCAAATTTTTATGTTTTTGGAGAAATACAAAACAGTTGATTTATTCTTTTTGGTAAATTTAGAATTGTGGGCTAAAATGAATAAAATTAGATTCAAGACGCCCCAAAAGGTAAACTTAATATTTTTCTAGAAAGCCACTTTAGTATTAAGGCTCAGTTAAAAATGACTCAAAGCATTTGAGAATGCAAATTAAATGTATTTGAAAAAGTAAAACAGCGTCTAGAAACAAAATAAAACATTAAATATTTGGAAAAATGCAGTTAAGATTGGAATAAAAATAGGCTAAAAAAATTGAAAGCGTCTAAAAATGGCAATTCAAAGTTTCTGGAGAAATTCAGGTTAGAATTAAGACTAAAATCGATTTAAAGTGTTCCACTTCGTCTGAAGATGCAAATTTTTATATTTTTGGAGAAGTCCAAAACATGTGATTTATTGTTGTTGGTAAATTTATACTTGTGGGCTAAAATAAATAAAATTAGATTCAATACGTCTCAAAATGTAAATTTAGTATTTTTCGAGTTTAGCATTAAGGCAAAAATCAGTTAAAGATGACTCAAAGCAATTGAGAATCCGAATTAAATGTCTTTGAGAAAATCGGGCTACGTTAAGAGTCAAACTCAGTTTACAAAAACACTTTTACAAAAACGTTTACAAAAAACTTAAAGCGTCTAGAAAGCAATCTTTAAATTTTTGTCAAAATACAGATTAAGATTAGAACACAAATCGGCTAAAAATTACTCAAAGTGTCTTAAAATGGCAATTAAAATTTTGATGTTTTTGGAGAAATCCAAAACATGTGATTCGTTTGTTTTTGGTAAACTTAGACTTGTGAACTAAAATAAATAAAATTCGATTCAATACGCCCCAAAATGCCAATTTAGTATTTTTCGAGAAAGTCGCTTCAGTATTAAGGCAAAAATCAGTTAAACATGTCTCAAAGTATTTGAGAATGCCAATTAAATGTATTTGAAAAAATCAGGTTACGATAAGAGTCAAAATCGGTTAAAAAAGATTTAAATAGTCTAGAACCAAAAAAAAACATTACATTTTTAGAAAAAAGCAGTTAAGATTAGAACAAAAATAGACTAAAAAAATTCAAAAAATGTCAATTAAAAGTTTTTGGAAAAAAACAGGTTAAGATTAAGGCCAAAATCTCTTAAAAATGTCTCAAAGCGTCTAAAAAATGCAAATGTGAAGTGTTTGGAGAAGTTCAAGTTAGAATTACGACTAAAATCGATTTAAAGTCCACCTCGTCTAAAAATACAAATTTTGATATTTTTGGAGAAATTCAGTTAAAGAATGAAACAGGCAAAACTAATTCAAGCAAATGGTAAAATCACATTTTTCCAAAATAAGTGAAATTTGTCTCAAAATCTGTGAATAATATGAATTTGGAGTGTTTCGAGAAAGTCAGATTTATACAGCCAATATTGGTAAAAAATTACTTAAATAGTAAAAAATTGCAAATTTGGAGCGTTTGGACAAATTCAGATTAAATATTTGGCCAAAAGCGGTTAATAATTACTTAAAGCGTCTAAAAATGCAAATTTAGAGTTCGTGCAAAAATTCAAGTTAGGATTAGGGCCAAAATTATTTAAACATTTCTCGAAATAAGTAAGATGCAAAAGTGTTGCTTTTGGAAAAATTGACGTTAGAATTAAGGCTAAAGCTATGTCACAACACCTGATCTAAAATGCAAATCTTGACGTTTTTAAAGAAATTCGAATCTTCTAATTTGATGTTTTTGGTAAAATTAATTTTTGTATCAAAATATGTACACTTTGAATAAAAATACTTCAAAAATAAAAATTTGGTGTTTTTTGAGCAGGTCGTATTAGGATTAGGAACATAATCATTAAACATTATTTAAAGCTTGTAAAAATTCACATTTGAAGTTGGAAAAATGTAAAAAATGGTTAGGCCTAAAAATCGATTAAAAAATAATTTAAAGCAACCAAAATTTTTTTGAAAAATTCAGCTAGGAATTAGGGCTAAAATTTATTTGAAATAGTCTACATCTTCTAAAAAGTCTGATTTTGATATTTTGGAGAAACTCAGTTTTAGCTCAAATAGAGGTTCAAAAAATCCAAAACCGGTGAATGCGTGAAAATAAGCAATATTTTATTTGAATTAATAAAATAAAGATGTGAATATTGATCAAGACGTGGAATTGAAGAAATCAGAAGCAGACCTTTCTTCAGGAACACTTCGAATTCCGACTCTGATGTGTCAATTCCTATTTGAATTCCATTTTTTTTTTCTTTTTTTTTCTGTTCTGGATTAACAGAATTACAATCTGTTTTTTTAATTTTTTGTTGTTGCATTGTTTTTATATTTTTAAATAGAAGACGCTTTATTTTTAACTCAATATTACGTAAAATAAATATGTTTTAGTTGTGTCGTGTTGTGCTGTTGTCATTTTTATCTAGAAAGAAATTCTTTTTCACTTAATCAATATTAATACAAAAACCTATAGATACTATTTTTTTACAAACTATAGATACTATTTTTTTTTAATGCATAGTCCACTAACTTATCGCCGCCTCTGGTTTGGTGTTACAAAAATGTGTTTCTTTTCAAATAAACTCCCCCAGCTGAATTGTAACGTCATTAAATCAGCGACAGTTTGTTCAAGAGATTTAATGAAAAAACTTTCTGGACGTTTTAATTAATCAAAAAGTTTACTCGTTTGAATGGAATTCAAAACAGTTGTTTTTGTAGCTCAAGTTTGTGCGCGACTTCACCGTGAAAGAACAAACAAGAAATTTTGCACTTAGTTGCGCGGTTTTCCTCTTCCTTTTCGAGGTCGGAGAACGATATAAGGCGACTTTTGAAAGATGCACTGGAGTTCACCAACTCCTTTCCCAGATTATTATCCCAATATACTTTAGTAAAATGATATTTGGTTAGGGCTAAGCACCTATATTCCCAGGAAAAGCGACTGGCAATATCGTCCAAAATTATTACTTTTGCAGATAGTCGGGAGACGCAGAAGATGATGAGGAGGGCTATTGAAGGGAATTGAGTTTTTAAGGGTTTTGCAACGCCAGAGGGTTTACGAGTCTATTATAATGGACATTCCCGAACGTTGAAATATCGATGTGAGTGTCACTTTTTTTTAGAAACGCAAACATTAATAGGAAAGATACTCCGAGGTCTTGCTGAAAACGTCAGTAAAAAGTGATATTATTAAGATAAAATTTACTAACAGGTTTGTAATTGTTAGGGATTCGTAAATCTACTTGACTTGAAAATATTTCAGCACGGCATCATTGTTTCTATTAGCTGATTCTTACTTAGTAAACCAAAGCGTCACCGATAAATTTTTGAAAAAAAATACTTCTTTTCTTTGACGTTTCCTATTCAAAAATATCCACCCCCTATTCAAAAAATTCTCTTCCTATCGCGCAATTTTTTTCTAAGTTAGCCGCCTAAGCTTCTCTTACAGTTTTGAATATCCCCATGCAGTACATCCTTATCTACCTAAAAAAAACACTAAAAACTTTAGGATGACGTATGCGTCGAATTTCCATGTAAATTTAGCCTTGTTTGCCAAAAAGCGTAATCAAATCTGAATTTATATCCAAAGATTTTCCAGTAATTTAAGGGAACAAATATCAATTTCCCGCAGTGTGGTGAAATCAAAACGACTATTGTGATTTTGCCGTATGTTAATGAAAAATCAATACGTTCCGAACAGAACGGGCGGCACATCTGATACGGAATTGGAGAAATAGCGGAGAGGCGTAAGATTGGACTCTATCCAACTGTAAGAGTATCGATAATTTCGGTTTCTGGTAAACAGAATCATTACGATGGCCGGAGAAATGGCTTTTTATTATTTTTTGCTATTTTTCCTTCAGACTGTTTTAACCGAGATTTTAACCCATCATGTTCATATTAAGAAATATAATAAAGGAGTTATCATTTGAAAACGTCGCCTAGTTGGATGTAAATTGTCAAAAGAACAGAAGTTGTCTGTCAAAAATTCATACCCTTCTAGATGACGATTTCTAATGAACACGAAGGATTTTATTAATACTATTACAAATGTCACACCGTGCGGGCTTTCACGGCAGGTTAAAGTGTTTTCCGGGCTTTGAAGCCGTGATCCAATGGATTTTCCTTCTAACGTTTTGTTTACAACTGCGGCGGACATGATCAATGGCGACGAAGTAATGACGTAGGCGAGAACGTGACGTAATCGTAGCGTCAACTTTTGGTGATCAATAGTTCAGTGTCAACTAACAAAAAATAAATGTCTTCGATATTTCGACATGGTAATGACGACTCATAGTGACGTCATAATAAAGCGTTATGTTTAGTCGAATAATTTTTGTGGATATTTAATGTTTCTAATAAATACACTTGACATATATAATTGTCTTATATGCAGTAAATAAAAATTGAATTGGATAACAATGTTAGTAGGGGTAGTTTGGGCACACTGCGCCATTTGCCAATCAGGAACGTCCTACCCCCACCCTGCTACATCTGCAGGCTTTTAAGCCCCGCCCCCGACCAATCAGAATCGCTAAACCCCAGTCTGGCACCTGTACAGGCCCTTAAACCCCATCCTCAACCAAAATGTTAACTCCACCCTTCTCCGAAATCTGTCCAGAGCCGTACTCAGTCCTGCTGCCTCGGAAACCATGCATGTTTGATAGGCAACACGGTACCATACATATTTTCGGTTTTAAAGACTTTAGATACGCAACTATGTTTAAAGAATTAGAAGGCTCTGTAAGTCGATAGACGATAATTCTATTCATAAAAGCAGTTCTTATTATTTTTGAAATCTTCATTTTTTTATACCCATCTCATTTTAGCACATATTGAGAAGATACAATAAAAATGTCAAGGAATCAGTTCATAGACACTTGCAAAATCTTCAGAGAATTTACTCGTAAGTCAAAAATCACTGAAAATATGGCAGTCTCGAAGTGAAAACTCTGTAGATTTTGCAACTGTCTATGAACTGATTCCTTGATATTTTTATTGTGTGGTGTCGAAGCATGTAACAGGGTCGGAGCAATCGCGACATTTATGATACCGTGTTACCTATCAATGATATATGGTTTCCGAGACGCAAGGTTTGGCTACGTCTCTGGATAGTGGCACAGATTTTTACCTACAGGACCGTACCAACCGAAAATATATATGCCACCGTTTTGCCTATCAAGAATGCAGGGTTTCCGAGGCAGCAGGACTGAGTACGGCTCTGGACAGATTTCGGAGAAGGGTAGAGTCATTTCGGAGAAGGGTCGAGTTAAGATTTTGGAAAAATTTGCGTCTTTCTATTAGTCGGTTAAGTCGCTTTTGATTGGTTGATGGTGGGGTTTAAGCTCCTGTACAGGTGCCAGACTGGTGTTTAACTATTCTAATTGGTCGGGGGCGGGACTTAAAATCCTGCAGAGGTAGCAGGATGAAAATATGCAAAATTTTGATAAAATAACCATTTTTGCATATTTCAAATTACAGTTTTTTGCAAATAAGTTAAAAGTTTTAATCTCTAAAATACGTCGCAAAAATAAATTGATGACAATGTTATGTTGCTGCATCTTGAGTGTCTTTCTATAATATTTTATTTTTCTCTAAATAATATAAAATAAACATGTTGGTTTAGATACGCCACTGGTAGTACTAAAAACGTTTTACTTAATAAAAAAACTTGTGCATTCAACCATCTATAAATTGCATTAAAATGCCTCGAGCTTTATTTATGCGAACTTCGCCAGCAAATTACTTCCCGCGGATTGTTAGAGTACTTTTGAATCACCGTGTATGTTACAGGAGTTAAGTAAACTCAATAATTTTACAGCCTACGGATGATTTTACAAATTTTTTGTATTTTTTTTTTAAAAAGGTGGGTTTGGTATGTATTATAGAAGTTCGAGGTTTTTCGAAATTTACAATAAAAGGGACATCAAATTAAGTAGTTTAAATCGAAGAAATTTGCGAAGTATTCATATGTACCAAAAATTATTAAAAAAATTAGTGTATATTAGAGTAATAGAATCCTCTACCAAAAAAAAAACAATAGCTTGGAGTACCAATTAAGGGTTACGGGGGGCTCAAAAACTGAACTGAAATCAAATTTTTTTTCAGGCAACTACACAACGTTGCAAAATTTAAAGAAAAATTAGAAAATAAAGAAATAATCAATTTGTACTAACGTTAAGTAACCTGAACTAACCTAACCCAAAAAAATTAAACTAAACTAGCTCAACTAACCAAACCAAAGAAAAACATAACTAAAGTTAACCTAACCTAATGAAAAACAGAACTGAATTAACCTGAACCCTGTAAAACTGAACTAATTGCGACAAGGCCCAGATGCGGCCCATGCTCCGCCATCAAGGATAAGTAAACCTGAACAAACCATACCAAAGGCAAAGGAAAAGTGAACTAACCTCGGAACTAACCTAACCAACAGCCCGCACTTATGTGCAGCAATCAACCCGTAAACCGTAACACGTAACCCGTATATCGTAAAGGACAGGTTTAACTGAACTAACAAAACCAAAGGAAGAACAAAACTGAACTAACCTGAACCAATTTAACCAAAAGGAAAGTAAAACTGATCTAGAGTTTTACTTTGCCTTTGGGCCGCCTGAACTTTAAGATCATAGCGGGATCCGATACATTCTGAACTAACTGCTTCTGAAAAGGCCTAGTTTCTGGATATTGAGAGAGGAACCGGCAACCTAGCTGGTCTAATATACATAAACAGTGTTGCCAGATCTACTGTTTTAACAGGAGATCTAGTGTTTTCACCACCTAGCTAATGGTTCTACTGTTTTCAATATTACATCTACTGTTTTTTTAAATATTTTGTCAAACTTCAGTTATTGCCAAATATATTGTATGTATATTATAACTTTTTGTATTTTTAAGTAACTCGAAAAGCGAATCAAAACGAATATTTATATTTATTATCAGTAACAAAGTGTAACTCGAATGTCGAATTATGCAAAGCTCTAACCGCACTTCCATAAGGCATTGGAAATAGCCTGAAACCTTTATGTCAATCAATGACCTAGGATATATGGAAAGAGCAAACAAATACCGAATATGTCCCAAAAAAATGTCCCGTTTTTAGGCCAGAAGTCCGCCATTTTTAAAGTATCGGTGACGTAATTTTATTGACAGAGCACATCAATCGACGAATTAATCGAATTATTTGACGTTTTTGGTTCCAAATGAAAAAAATACCTACTTTTCCGTTTAGTTAAAAAAAAACACATAAAAAACGTTTTATAACAACTAACTAAAATACATTTTTTCTTAAATTTTAATAAAACTCAATTTGTGGACTAAAATCCCAATTTTTTTCCAAAATCAACTAAAAAAATCTTTTTTTTTTGTAATAAAACCGGAACTGGAAAAACATTTACTTTTTGGAAAAAATAACTACAAAATTTTATTTCTTGGGCCAAAATTCTTCAAAATAGCCACAGTTAATAAAAAAAATTTTTTTTAATTTCTTTTATCGTCATAATTCGTCACACTTCGTTCAATCAAAAAATATAGTTTTAGTTAAAAAAAAACCCACAAAAAACGTGGTTGTAACGATTAAAACGCATTTCTTCTCAAATTTTAATGAAACTCAATTTGTGGACTAAAATCTCAAGTTTTGCTCCAAAATCAACTCAGAAAATCTCGTTTTTTTAATAAAATCCATACTGGGACAAAAAATTCACTTTTTGAAAAAAATAATTACAAAATTTAATTTCTTGTGCCAAAGTTGATCAAAATAGCCACAGTTAATAAAGAAAAATCAGTTTTTATTAATTTCTTTTATTGTCATAATTGGTTAAAACCGTCACACTTCGCTCAATCAAAAGGTATACCTAGTTTTTGGTTCAAAAAAAAAAAAAGAACCAAATTTTCGTTTAGTTAAAAAAAAAACACATACAAAAAACGTTTTTTAGCAACTAAGTAAAACGCATTTTTTCTCAAATTTTATTGAAACTCAATTTGTAGAACTATAAAATTAAATTTTTTGGGTCAAAATTTATCAAAATAGCCACAGTTAATAAAAAAAGTCACTTTTATTAATTTCTTTTATCGACATAATTGGTTAAATCCGTCACAACCCGTTCAATAGATATAGTTTTAGTTAAAAAAATCACACAAAAAACGTGGTTGTAACGATTAAAACGCAATTTTTCTCAAATTTTAAACAAACTCAATTTGTGGACTGAAATCTCAAGTTTTGCTTCAAAATCAACTGAGAAAATCCCGTTTTTTTTTTATAAAATCGATACTGGGACAAAACATCACTTTTTGGAAAAAATAATTATAAAATTTTATTTCTTGGGCCAAAGTTGATTAAAATAGCCACAGTTAATAAAAAAAAATCAGTTTTTATTAATTTCTTTTATTACCATAATTGTTTAAAACCGTCACAATTCGTTCAATCAAAAGATATAGTTTTTGGTTCAAAACAAAAAAAAACTAAATTTTCGTTTAGTTAAAAAAAAATCAATCAAAAACCGTTTTGTAACGATTAAAACGCATTTTTTCACAAATTGTAATGAAACTCAAAATCAACTGAGGAACTCTTCCTTTTTAATAAAATCGGTACTGGGATAAAAATTCACTTTTTGGAAAAAACAATTAAAAAATATAATTTCCACAGTTAATAAAAAAAAATCAGTTTTTATTAATTTCTTTTATTGTCATAATTGTTTAAAACCTTCACAATTCGTGCAATCAAAAGATATAGTTTTTGGTTCAAAATCAAAACAACAAAATTTTCGTTTAGTTAAAAAAAACACACACAAAAAACGTTATATAACAACTAAGTTAAACGCATTTTTCCTTAAATTTTAATGAAACTCAATTTGTGAACTAACATCAACTGAATGAACAAAATCAACTAAGAAAATCTCGTTTTTGTTTTTAATAAAATCAAAACTGGAACAAAAATTCACTTTTTGGAAAAAATATCCACAAACTTAATTTCTTGGGCCAAAATTCATCAAAATAGCCACATTTAATAAAAAAAAATCAGTTTTTTTTCATTTGTTTTATCGTCATAATTGGTTAAATCCGTCACACACAATTCGTTCAATCAAAAGATATAGTTTTTGGTTCAAAATCAAAACCACTAAATTTTTGTTTGGTTAAAAAAATCACACAAAAACGTTTTGTAACGATTAAAACGCATTTTACTCAAATTTTAATGAAACTCAATTTGTGGACTAAAATCTCAAGTTTTGCTCCAAAATCAACTCAGAAAATCTCGTTTTTTTAATAAAATCGATACTGGGACAAGAATTCACTTTTTGGAAAAAATAATTAAAAAATTTAACTTCTTGGGCCAAAAATGATCAAAATGGTCACAGTTAATAAAAAAAAAAGTTTTTATTAATTTCTTTTATTGTCATAATTGTTTAAAACCATCACAATTCGTTCAATCAAAAGATATGGTTTTTGGTTCAAAATCAAAACCACAAAATTTTCGTTTAGTTACACACACAAAAAACGTTTTATAATAACTAAGTAAAACGCAT
This sequence comes from Taphrorychus bicolor, assembly GCA_951812265.1. Taxonomy (NCBI): domain Eukaryota; kingdom Metazoa; phylum Arthropoda; class Insecta; order Coleoptera; family Curculionidae; genus Taphrorychus; species Taphrorychus bicolor. The sequence goes on along the minus strand of OX638300.1, from coordinate 25,093,721 downwards.
TTTTTCTCAAATTTTAATGAAACTCAACTTGTGGACTAAAATCACAAGTTTTTTTCCAAAATCAACTGAGAAAGTCTCGTTTTTTTAATAAAATCGGAACAGGGACAAAAATTCACACACAAAATTGATCAAAATAGCCACAGTTAATAAAAAAAATGGTTTTTATTAATTTCTTTTATTGTCATAATTGGTTAAAACAGTCATAATTCGTTAAATCAAAAGATATAATTTTTGGTTCAAAATCAAAAGAAACTAAATTTTCGATTGGTTAAAAAAATCACAGAAAAACGTTTTGTAACGATTAAAACGCATTTTTTTCTCAAATTTTAATGAAACTCAATATGTGATTAAAATCTCAAGCTTTGTTCCAAAATCAACTGAGAAAATCTCGTTTTTTTAACAAAATCGGTACTGGGATAAATATTCATTTTTTGGAAAAATAAAAAAAAATGTGAGTTCTTGGGCCAAAATTGATCAAAATAGCCACAGTTAATAAAAAAAATGAGTTTTTATTAATTTCTTTTATTGTGATAATTGTTTAAAACCGTCACAATTCGTTCAATCAAAAGATATAGTTTTTGGTTCAAAATCAAAATCACTAAATTTTCGTTTGGTTAAGTAGTCACACAAAAACATTTGTAACAGTTAAAACGCATTTTTTCTCAAATTTTTATAAAACCTAATTTGTGGATTAAAATCTCAAGTTTTGTTCCAAAATCAACTGAGAAAATATCGTTTTTTTAATAAAAACGGAACTGGGACAAAAATTCACTTTTTGGAAAAAATAACTACAAAATTTAATTTCTTGGAACAAAATTCATCAAAATAGCCACAGTTAATAAAAAAAAGTCACTTTTAATTAATTTCTTTTATCGTCATAATTGATTAAATCCGTCACAATTCGTTCAATCAAAAGATATAGTTTTTGGTTCAAAATCAAAAAAACTAAATTTTTGTTTAGTTAAAAATATCACAGAAAAACTTTTTGTAGCGGTTAAAACGCATTTTTTCTCAAATTATAATGAAACTCAATTTGTGACTAAAATCTCAAATTTTGCTCCAAAATTAACGGAAAAAATATCGTTTTTTTAATAAAATCGGTACTGGGATAAAAATTCACCTTTTGGAGAAAATAATTAAAAAATATAATTTCTTGGGCCAAAATTGATCAAAATAGCAACAGTTAATAAAAAAAATCAGTTTTTAATAATTTCTTTTATTTTAATAATTGGTAAAACCGTCACAATTTGTTCAATCATCAATATCACAGAAAAACTTTTTGTAGCGGTTAAAACGCATTTTTTCTCAAATTATAATGAAACTCAATTTGTGACTAAAATCTCAAATTTTGCTCCAAAATTAACGGAAAAAATATCGTTTTTTTAATAAAATCGGTACTGGGATAAAAATTCACCTTTTGGAGAAAATAATTAAAAAATATAATTTCTTGGGCCAAAATTGATCAAAATAGCAACAGTTAATAAAAAAAATCAGTTTTTAATAATTTCTTTTATTTTAATAATTGGTAAAACCGTCACAATTTGTTCAATCATCAATATCACAGAAAAACTTTTTGTAGCGGTTAAAACGCATTTTTTCTCAAATTATAATGAAACTCAATTTGTGACTAAAATCTCAAATTTTGCTCCAAAATTAACGGAAAAAATAGCGTTTTTTTAATAAAATCGGTACTGGGATAAAAATTCACCTTTTGGAGAAAATAATTAAAAAATATAATTTCTTGGGCCAAAATTGATCAAAATAGCAACAGTTAATAAAAAAAATCAGTTTTTAATAATTTCTTTTATTTTAATAATTGGTAAAACCGTCACAATTTGTTCAATCATCAATATCACAGAAAAACTTTTTGTAGCGGTTAAAACGCATTTTTTCTCAAATTATAATGAAACTCAATTTGTGACTAAAATCTCAAATTTTGCTCCAAAATTAACGGAAAAAATAGCGTTTTTTTAATAAAATCGGTACTGGGATAAAAATTCACCTTTTGGAGAAAATAATTAAAAAATATAATTTCTTGGGCCAAAATTGATCAAAATAGCAACAGTTAATAAAAAAAATCAGTTTTTAATAATTTCTTTTATTTTAATAATTGGTAAAACCGTCACAATTTGTTCAATCATCAATATCACAGAAAAACTTTTTGTAGCGGTTAAAACGCATTTTTTCTCAAATTATAATGAAACTCAATTTGTGACTAAAATCTCAAATTTTGCTCCAAAATTAACGGAAAAAATATCGTTTTTTTAATAAAATCGGTACTGGGATAAAAATTCACCTTTTGGAGAAAATAATTAAAAAATATAATTTCTTGGGCCAAAATTGATCAAAATAGCAACAGTTAATAAAAAAAATCAGTTTTTAATAATTTCTTTTATTTTAATAATTGGTAAAACCGTCACAATTTGTTCAATCATCAATATCACAGAAAAACTTTTTGTAGCGGTTAAAACGCATTTTTTCTCAAATTATAATGAAACTCAATTTGTGACTAAAATCTCAAATTTTGCTCCAAAATTAACGGAAAAAATAGCGTTTTTTTAATAAAATCGGTACTGGGATAAAAATTCACCTTTTGGAGAAAATAATTAAAAAATATAATTTCTTGGGCCAAAATTGATCAAAATAGCAACAGTTAATAAAAAAAATCAGTTTTTAATAATTTCTTTTATTTTAATAATTGGTAAAACCGTCACAATTTGTTCAATCATCAATATCACAGAAAAACTTTTTGTAGCGGTTAAAACGCATTTTTTCTCAAATTATAATGAAACTCAATTTGTGACTAAAATCTCAAATTTTGCTCCAAAATTAACGGAAAAAATATCGTTTTTTTAATAAAATCGGTACTGGGATAAAAATTCACCTTTTGGAGAAAATAATTAAAAAATATAATTTCTTGGGCCAAAATTGATCAAAATAGCAACAGTTAATAAAAAAAATCAGTTTTTAATAATTTCTTTTATTTTAATAATTGGTAAAACCGTCACAATTTGTTCAATCATCAATATCACAGAAAAACTTTTTGTAGCGGTTAAAACGCATTTTTTCTCAAATTATAATGAAACTCAATTTGTGACTAAAATCTCAAATTTTGCTCCAAAATTAACGGAAAAAATAGCGTTTTTTTAATAAAATCGGTACTGGGATAAAAATTCACCTTTTGGAGAAAATAATTAAAAAATATAATTTCTTGGGCCAAAATTGATCAAAATAGCAACAGTTAATAAAAAAAATCAGTTTTTAATAATTTCTTTTATTTTAATAATTGGTAAAACCGTCACAATTTGTTCAATCAAAAAGATATAGTTTTTGGTTCAAAATCACACAAAAAAAGTTTTGTAACGATTAAAACGCAATTTTCTCGTAAAACTCGAGGAAAAAAGTCACTTCGTAAAATGTGTAAAAAGTGTCAAAAATGTTGTTAAAAAAAGTGTAATAGAAGTGTAAAAAAGTGTAAAAAAAAGGTAGGAAAAATTATAAAAAAAATGCGCAAAAAAAGTTGTAGAAAGAAGCGCAAAAAATATTATAAAACATAAGTGTAAAAAAAAAGTAAAAAAGTGCAAAAAATGCGTAACAAAAGTCTAAAGAAAAATTGTAGAAAAGAAGGTAGATAAAAATGTAATAAAAATTGAAAAAAAAAATAAAAAGTGTCAAAAAAAATTAAAAAGGTGTTAAAAAGTTTTTTTGACGATGTTCATGACTATCAAACAAGATTGTAGAGATTTTATACTAGTGGAAAAGTGTAATAGCAATCAAAAGCTGAATTCAGTGTTATATAAGGGCCTCCAAGATTTTAACCGACTGCCAAACCATGTAAAAGATTGTGAAAACTTGGAATATTTTAAAAGGGAAGTGAGAGTACATGTAATGTCTGAAGTGTAATCATTTGCTTATGTAATGGTTATTCTTACTTTATTTATTTATATTTATATGTTATTTGTGCGTAGCAGATTTGCTAATAAATAAACATTATTATTATTATTATTTTAAAAGAGTGCAAAAACGCGTAAAAAAAGTGTCAAAAAAGGGTAGAAAAAAGGGTAGGAAAAATTATAAAAAGTGTAAAATAAATAAGTGTAAACAAGAGGTGTAGAAAAAAGCGCGCGTGTTCTTGACTGTTTGATAATTTTTAACCGATTTTAGCTATGAATTTACTAACTACTCATCGAAACATGATGATTTTTAATGCCTGTTTATTTTCAAGAATCTACTGTTCTTGATTCAGTTTTTTCTACTGTAAAGCAATTTCTGCATCTGGCAACACTGTACATAAATTGAATTATGAATACGCCGTGGGGCATTAAAATGTAGGTGTTAGTGAGTATTGTGGTATTACGGAATTTCGAGGTTTTTTGAAATTTAAAATAAAGAGGGCATCAAATTTAGTAGTTTAAAGCAAAAAAAAATGCGGACTGTTCATATTTGTACTAAAAAAAAATAATAAAAAATACCAAAAAAAATTCAACGGTTTATTTACTTTTTAATGCCCCATGGCACATTCATAATTAAGCTGTCGCTGTCACCTACTAGAGCAGCTAGGTTGCCAGTTCCTCCCTCAATATCCAGAAACTAGGTCTTTTCAGAAGAAAGTAGTTATAAGCCATTCACGGTTTCAAAGGTAACTAGATGACAAAAATAAGTGAATGGATAATATGTATCGGATCCCGCAATGGCCCTTAAGTTCTGGTGGCGCGGCTCGAAGGCAAAGTAAAACTAGTTCAGTTTTAGTACTTTGCTTTTGGTTAAGTTGGTACAAGTTAGTTCAGTTATGTTTTTCCTTTGGTTTGGTTTTCTCTGGTGTTAGTTAGGTTAGTTCAGTTTTACTTTGCCTTTGGTTAGGTCAGGTTGGTTTAATTCTGTTATTTTCTTTGGTTTAGTTGGTTCAGTTCAGCAACCTGTCCTAAAGGACAACGTCTTTGGACCTGTTGGTTAGGTTAGTTTAGTTTTACTTTGCCTTTGGTTAGTTCAGTTCTGTTTTTGTTTTGGTTAGGTTAGTTTGGTTATGTTTTTCCTTTAGTTTGGTCAGTCCACTTGTACTTGTCTTTGCTTCCTATTGTAGCGGCCCGTCAGGGCCGCCTTTGGTTCTTGTTGCAGCGGCCCCTGAGGGCCGCTACAAAGTCTGTTGCTTGCTACACATTAAGTGTGAGCTCTGTTGGTTAGGTTAGTTCAGTTTTACTTTGCCTTTGGTTAGTTCAGTTCTGTTGTTGCTTTGGTTCGGTTACTTTAGTCATGTTTTTCTTTGTTGTTGTTCAGGTCAGTTCAGCTTCATTTTTAGGTTAGTTTAGCTTAGTTCAGTTTTGGTGTAGGTTAATTTTTGATAAGCTCTACTTAGTTCTGATTAGCTCTGGTTAATTCATGTTAGTTCAGATTAGTTTTCGTTGGTTCAGGTTAGTTCAGTTTTGTTTAGGTTAGTTCAGGTACATTATTGCCTTTTTATCTTATTTTATTAACTAATCCAATCTGAATGTGATCATAACTGAAGTAAACTTGTAGCTTGTAGCGCTGCAACTTCGCCTATTTGATCAAATAGGGCAGTTTAGATTTATGGAGTTGTTTCTTTTTTTTTTATGTAACATTTGGCAACGCTACTAATTCGTTTGTTGCAGAAAACGTAATTATCGCGAATTCGAAAATGGCGTATTTTGCCACTTTCATTTTAATTTTTTTTTTAGTTTTACAAAAAAATACTTAGATATTTGCATTTAATATGAAAGAGGTAAGTTTGATCTATCATATGCACTTTTTTTAAGGAAAAAAAACGAGTTATTTAAAGCGTACTATATATAATTAGGTATTATAATTCACGTCATCCTCTATTATAATATATTAACTTTTTTTTCGAGAACAAATATGGTTCATCCGCAATTTTTTATCCATAAAACTACTTAATTTGATGCCCTCTTTCTTGTGAATTTCAAAAAACATCGAAAATCCGTATCCCAAATACCTAATATTGAATAGTCCCAAAATGTATATAAACAGTTTAATTTTGTTGGTATTTTTTTAGTATCGACCAACACCTAAAAACGTAACTAACGTAAATCTCGATAAGACCATCTTTTATAAACAAACGAAATCTTAACGCAGCCAGCATTTCCGAACGCCCTCCTTCTCGCTCTAATGCGCATCTGTCACTGTCAATAAATATAAATCAACTGACCTGCATGTTTCGGCGAAAATTTGTCCTCCAACCGCTCTCAAAAAACTCTTGATATTCCACGAAAGTTAGCTTTTAAGTGCCATAGGACACCACAGTACTGTACGCTGGACTTTTCTCCACAGTTTCTAACTAATTTCCACTTTTAGAGCGACGATTTTCGCGGAAAATTTTCGAAAAATTTAACGAGCGTTCCGACCGCGATCAGTAAAAGTTCGACGTGACAAAACAACTGCCTATCGAAGACGTCATGCTTGTTGTTTCGGAATTCCATAGCCGCCTGCAGTTTTTTGCTGTGTACCTATGTGTGTGTTTTTGCAGAGGTTTTTGCTGTGCCGTGTGTAGTGTCGGCGAAGGGTTTAGTTGCACTTTCTCAATTTTTGGTGAATAATATGTATTTAAAGATAGAGGGGTAAGTTAAGCATCTAAATTATTTACTTGATAGGGAATAAACCAGGGTAACTTGTACTTAATATCATGAGGGGGCCACTAGCATTTGAAGTAAACTTACTGTCTATTATTGAAGTGAACATTTATATGCCAAGGATAGAGTAACCAAAATCCATTTATTCTGATTATGCCTTTTCTATAGAAAATTCATAGCCAGGTTTCTAATTAAGATCCAGTAGGTCATCTCCTATTTTCCATTTATTTGTTGGGGCTTTTATACTTCATTCATACATTTTTTTTACCTATTTCTTTTCATCACATGTTGAGAAGATACGATAAAAAAATCAAAGACAGGTTCCAACGCCTACTTGATGTCAATAAGTGAATGATTTATACAGGGTGATTCAAAAGTACTTTGACAAACTTCAGGAGGTGATTGCCCGCATTATTTCAAGAAGAAAAGTTCTAATAAACGAGGGTCCCTAAGAGCATCGTTACTAAGATAATGGGTGTTAAAGTTTTATAAAAAAATAATAAGATCTCCTAAGTCGCTTGAAACTTTTACAGATGTCAATAGCTAGCGAGTAGCCATGTTTCTGTTAAACGAATTTTGGTTTTGTTCCACCAGTGGTGCGCCTGTTCTACCGCAATGACGCTTCTTCTTTTTGAAGAAAAGTATGGTAAGCCACTGGTCTATCAAAAAATATTATTTATTATTATATATATATATATTATATTATATATATTATAATAATTATACCCTTTTGTTCTCTGTTCCATTCTAAACAAACAAGCTCTCTTAAGTTTTCTTTGATAGACGCGTCATATTCAAGTAAAAAAATAAAAATCGTTTTAATGCACGTCTTAAAATAAACTGCTCGTCAAAATAGTCGGAACGGCCAATTTTTTGCTCATTTTTGAAAGGTTGTATCTCAGAGACGCTTTCACCGATATCAATGAAGTGACATGATTCTAAAAGCCCATTTCTTGTAGAATCACAAAAGACACCTGGTTTGTGATAAACATTTTTGGTGAGAACTATACAGGGTGGATTAAAATGTCGTGTAAAAAGTACTAAACTTTAACCCACTGCATTTGGTTGCTAGAGTTATTACAAAACTTTCCCTACAATGGCATTTAGAGATCCTGACGAATATCTCGGGACATGTTTGGCCGATTTTTGATTTTTGATCTATGAAAGAAGTTACAGGGGTTTGTTAAAAAGTCCGTATTTTGTCCAAAAATCTGCCGAAATCACTAACTTTTATGTCTATAGAACGGATTTTTTATTAACACTCAGGGAAATCTAGCCTAAACTGATATAAAGTTAACCTGCTTTTCAAGAAAAAATATGAATTTACAATCATACAGGGTGAAACAAAGGTCAATGCAAAATTCTTAAACTTAGCGGCTTTCTTACTTGCCCCCTGATGTTAAAAGTTACCTTAGAACTTGCATTTTTATAACATTGAGAGGTCCTAGTTCATATCTCGGGACGTGTTTGGCGGATTTTTCATTTTTTTTTTACGAAAAAACTTACCGGGGTTTGTTATAAAGTTCGTATTTTATCCAACAAACTGCCAAAATCACAAATTTTATGTCTACAGAACTGAATTTTATTAAGACTTAGAAAAACATAGCCTAAACTAACATAAAGTTAACCTGTTTTTCAACAAAAAATATGAATTTACAATCATACAGGGTGAAACAAAGAGCAATGCAAAATTCTTAAACCTTAGGGACATTCTTACTCACCCCCTAATGTTAAGACTCACATTAGAACTTGAATTATGATAACATTGGGAGGCACTGATTTATATTTCGGGACATGTTTGGCGAGTTTTAGTTAAAGTTACACGGAATTGTTAATAAGTTCGTATCTTATCCAAGAAACCGCCAAAATCACTAACTTTTACGACTATTGCGCTGTCTTTTTTATTAACATTTAGGGGAAAATCTAGCCTAAACTAACAGAAAGTTGATGTGTCTTTTAAGAAAAAATATGAATCTACAATCATACAGGGTGAAACAAAGAGCAATACAAAACTCGTAAACTTTAGCGACATTTTCACTCGCCCCCTGATGTTAAGAGTCACTTTAGAACTTGCATTATGATAACGTCGAGAGGTCCTGAGTCATATCTTGGGACATGTTTGGCAGGTTTTTCATTTTTGTTTTACGAACAATTTTACAGGGGTTTGGTTGGTACAACACGTAGGAAAATCTAGTCTATTTGCAAACATAAACTTAATCTGTTTTTCAAGAAAAAATTTAAATCTACAATCATACAGGGTGAAGCAAAGGAAAATGCTAAATTATTAAACTTGAACGGCTTTCTTACTGGACCCTTGATCGGGACATGTTTGGCAGGTTTTTGATTTTTTTTACGAAAAAATTTACAGAAGTTTGTTAAAAAGTTCGAATTTTATCCAACAAACTGCCAAAATCACTAACTTTTACGTCTAGATAACTGATTTTTTATTAACATGTAGGAAAATCTAGTTTACGCAAACATAAACTTAATCTCTTTTTCAAGAAAAAATATTAATCTACAATCATACAGGGTGAAACAAAGGGCAATGCAAAATTCTTACAACTTTAGCGATATTCTTACTCGCCCCCTGACGTTAAGAGTCATTTTAGAACTTGCATTATGATTACATTTAGAGGACCTGATTTATATCTCGGGACATGTTTGGTGGGTTTTTTTAATTTTTGATCTACGAAAAAGGCTACAGGGGTTTGTTAATAAGTTCGTATCTTATCCAACAAACTACCAAAATCACTAGCTTTTACGACTATTGAACTGATTTTTTTATTAACATTTAGGGGAAAATCTAGCCTAAACTAACATAAAGTTGATCTGACTTTTAAGAAAAAATCATGAATCTACAATCATACAGGGTGAATCAAAGAGCAATGCAAAACTCGTAAACTTTAGCGACATTCTTACTCGCCCCCTGATGTTAAGAGTCACTTTAGAACTTGCATTATGATAACTGTGAGAGGCACTGATTCATATTTCGGGAGATCTTTGGCGGGTTTTTAATTTTTGTTCCACGACAAATGTAACAGGAGTTTGTTATAAAGTTCGTATTTTTTCCAACAAACTGCCAAAATCACGAACTTTTACGTCTATTGAACTGACTTTTTTATTAACACTTAGGGAAAAATCTAGCCTAAACTAACACAAAGTTGATCTGTCTTTTAAGAAAAAATAAGAATCTACAATCATACAGGGAGAAACAAAGGGCAATACACAATTATTAATCTTTAGCGATATCCTTACTCGCCCCTTAATGTTAAGAGTCACTTTAGAATTTGCATTATGATAACATTGAGAGTTCCTGATTCATATCTCGGGACATGTTTGGCGAGTTTTTGATTTTTGTTCTACGAAAAAAGTTACAGGGGTTTGTTAAAAAGCTCGTATTTTATCTAACAAACTGCCAAAGTCACTAACTTTTACGTCTAGATAACTGATTTTTTATTAACACTTAGGAAAACCTAACCTAAACTAACATAAAATTAGTGTGTTTTTAAGAAAAAATATGAATCTACAATCATACAGGGTGAAACAAAGGAAAATGCAAAATTCTTAAACTTGAACGGGTCTTACTTGCGCCTTGATATTAAGAGTCACTTTAGAACATGAATTATGATAACATTGAGAGGTCCTGATTCATATCTCGGGACACTTTTGGCGGGTTTTTTAATTTTGTAGATGTAATGTAGTTTGTTATCTAGACGTAAAAGTTAGTGATTTTGGCAGTTTGTTGGATAAAATTCGAACTTTTTAACAAACCCCTGTAAAATTGTTCGTAAAACAAAAATGAAAAACCCGCCAAACATGTCCCAAGATATGACTCAGGACCTCTCGACGTTATCATAATGCAAGTTCTAAAGTGACTCTTAACATCAGGCGGCGAGTAAAAATGTCGCTAAAGTTTACGAGTTTTGCATTGCTCTTTGTTTCACCCTGTATGATTGTAGATTCATATTTTTTCTTAAAAGACAGATCAACTTTCTGTTAGTTTAGGCTAGATTTTCCCCTAAATGTTAATAAAAAAGACAGTTCAATAGTCGTAAAAGTTAGTGATTTTGGCAGTTTTTTGGATAAGATACGAACTTATTAATAATCTCGTGTAACTTTTTTCGTAGAACAAAAATTAAAAACTCGCCAAATATTTCCCGAAATATAAATCAGTGCCTCCCAATGTTATCATAATTCAAGTTCTAATGTGACTCTTAACATTAGGGGGTGAGTAAGAATGTCCCTAAGGTTTAAGAATTTTGCATTGCTCTTTGTTTCACCCTGTATGATTGTAAATTCATATTTTTTGTTGAAAAACAGGTTAACTTTATGTTAGTTTAGGCTATGTTTTTCTAAGTCTTAATAAAATTCAGTTCTGTAGACATAAAATTTGTGATTTGGCAGTTTGTTGGATAAAATACGAACTTTATAACAAACCCCGGTAAGTTTTTTCGTAGAACAGAAATGAAAAATCCGCCAAACACGCCCCGAGATATGAACTAGGACCTCTCAATGTTATAAAAACGCAAGTTCTAAGGTAACTCTTAACATCAGGGGGCAAATAAGAAAGCCGCTAAGTTTAAGAATTTTGCATTGACCTTTGTTTCACCCTGTATGATTGTAAATTCATATTTTTTCTTGAAAAGCAGGTTAAATTTATATCAGTTTAGGCTAGATTTCCCTGAGTGTTAATAAAAAATCCTTTCTATAGACATAAAAGTTAGTGATTTCGGCAGATTTTTGGACAAAATACGGACTTTTTAACAAACCCCTGTAACTTCTTTCACAGATCAAAAATCAAAAATCGTCCAAACATGTCCCGAGATATTCATCAGGATCTCTAAATGCCTTTGTAGGGAAAGTTTTGGAATAACTCTAGCAACCAAATGCAGTGGGTTAAAGTTTAGTACTTTTTTCACGACATTTTAATCCACCCTGTATAGTTCTCTCAAAAAATGTTTATCACAAACCAGTGTCTTTTGTGATTCTACAAGAAATGGGCTTTTAGAATCATGTCACTTCATTGAGATCGGTGAAAGCGTCTCTGAGATACAACCTTTCAAAAATGAGCAAAAAATTCGCCGTTCCGACTATTTTGACGAGCAGTTTAGTTACCTGAACAAGACGGAACGTGTTATTTCAGCTCAAACTTGAAAATAACTTTTTAAATTAAATTAACTTAAATAAATTGCTCGAAATGTCGTCCCTCAACCTTTCAAGCGGTTTCAAAGATATTATTTTTTTTTTAATAAAACTTTAACACCCTGTATCTTCGTAACGATGCTCTTAAGGACACTCGTTCTTTAGAACTTTTCTTCTTAAAATAATGCCAGCAATCACCTCCTGAAGTTTGTCAAAGTACTTTTGGATCAGCCTGTATGTTTTACTACCTATTTAGCTAACTTTGTATCTAATAACTATTGGAAAAGTATAGAGACACAAAGTTTTAAATGTGGGTAAAAAACGAACACAATTAAGAAAAGTATAAATTCCATTCTTCTGCAAATCCAGATCCAATCCAATCAACATCGATACAAAAGCAAGTGTTGAAACTCGAGTTTTCCTCTGTTTGCTGTTCAAAGAGAGGCGTGGTGATTAACGACGTGTACACTCCGATTTAATTCAATGGAAATTCTAAGTGCATAACACAAATACTGCCGGAATTCTCGATTTATTTTACCTGTGGATTACTTGTTTCTTTTCTCCCGGAAAACCTTCCATTCCGAGCTGTGACAAACGATGCCGCCGCTAGGCGACGGTGCTATACACTTTTGGTGAAACTTTTAATCTTCAGCTCATTTCCTTGTGAAACTGTAAATTAATGCAATTTTTATGCAAATTAAGACCGAAGTCATTCGTGACGCACAACGCCTCTAGAAATTTAAATTTCCTCCGCGACTCAAAACATTATTCACAAAAAAAAAATAAATAAATTCCTAAAATTTTATGTTCCCCCCGATTTTATTGCCCTTGCCAGGGGCACAAATTTGCATCATATCTTCTTTACCGCCCTACTTACGTTTTTTTCAACACTAAATTCTGATTTTTATGGGACGATAATATATTTTCGACTATAAGAAAAGTGGGAAAGCCGACTTAATAAATTTGGGCTCGCACACACCTAAAAGCCCCGAATATAAAATTAAAACGTTCCCCGAATTTCCTTGGAATTTTTTTGGGGGGAGGGGGATCTTTGCCATTGTCCCTGCAAGATTTATGGATTTGGGACCTTTTGTAATTAGCAGCTTACGTTGTTTAATTAATGGTAATTAAATTAGCTATGTTGCGTAAATATTTATATAGCTGAGTAAAATACTGGGGAAACAGTTTTTGATTGAAAACAATCTCAACTATTCAAGTAAATTTAATAAGACGTAAACTCCTCTTAAACAAATGGAGAATACATCTGTGTATCTTCAGTCATTTAGTCTAGCAGTGGATGGGCAGCAACAATTCCCTCTACAAATTGGCAAGGAACCTGAAATGTGCTGACCAATCCCAGATGATGATGTAGAAACTCTTCGTTAAAACACCGATTGTTTCGATATCTATGAAGAATCTCTCCAAAAAGCTCAGCATAACTATTCCTTATATCACGCGTTTATTTAATAAAAAAAACCTCAAGTAGGCCATGGAATTAGACAGTAGGTCGAAGATGACTTGATAAAAACAATTGGTAGTCGAAAATGTCATAAAATTGCCCGATTTTCATTTGGTTATGAACTTATCTCAGACATGACTTTTAATTCCATGGCTTGCTACAAGGTTTTTTTTCTGAACATCATTTACGATCCGATTACGATTACGTATAATATGACTAATGTTACAAATAGTAATTTAGTTCCATTATTATTTTTAATAAAATATTTTCTTACGTGTTACAATACAAATGCTAAGCCACTGGCATTTCCACCCTGGACAGATTGGAGCAAACTGGTAACAGACGCCGGAGTCGTGTCCTACTTCCTCTGTCTACTTATTCCAAGGGCAAAAACTATCTTTTATCTTTTTATTGTTTAATAAAATTGTTAATATCTGATTTTACGAAAAAAATTGCCTACACACTTTACTTTAAGATTCAATATCTCAATCATTGACTTAGTGATCAAATAGTCCGACCCACGTGCTACCAATAATAAAAATCTTTCTAATGTTCTAATCTACTGTTCTAATTCCATGCTTGAGTTTTTAATAATGAACACAAGACAATAAGTGTTTGATTGTTAATAAATTTTCACTTGGTTGTTAATGTGTTCTTTTCCAACAAACTGAATAGGCATAGAAGCTAAACCAAAATTAATTAGTATCCTTTCAGTCTGTTCAGTTGCAGTAAATTTCGACTTTTTCTCATGTAAAAACTTCACCAGAAAAAGAAATCCGTAAATGCAACCAACTAATTAATTTAGACAGGTCGTCCTGACAGAGAAAGAGAAAAATTCACCCGGAGGTTAAAGACAAAAAATCAGAATGATGAATGTACTAATTGTAGTCTTTGGGTGTCTTTTCTTTTGTTTACGGTTCGTTCTACTTCCGCTACAAGCTAAAATTTATTATCTCCGGTTCTGAGCGAAAACCTCAAAAAATATAAAGGACGATCATTCATTAGCTAGGAGGGAAACCGACCCCGAAACCATTTAGTTAAATCCTAGCCCCTCTCTCTACTGGGAGCTGCCGGCCATAAGAAACGGGGTCCGCTCACAAAAAGGGGGCCTCCGAAACCCAAGTTTGCACGTCGAAATTATGGGCCCCAAATAAATTATTTACAGGGGGTCCATATACCTCGTGAGTGTTTCATTTCGAGAAAGTGTTTTGGATTTTTTGCTGCTTTGCCTTTAGTGGGTATAGTCCGTCGATGGACAGGGGTTTCAGTTGAGTTTTTGCTCGAAAGGTGTTTAGTTCATCTCTTGCATTAATAGGTGTTTGAAATATGAGCCTTTTAGCACCGCATAGTGCAAACTCAGCAATTTATATACAGTATTTTATCCGACGTCTAGCAAATCATAATACACATCATCAAATATCTCTTTCCATTTATTGCTCCACTTCCCGGAAAATGGTGTCTCCGGTAAATGGGAAAACTTTTAGCTCGCAATATAATATTTACCCGCTAACAGTTTCAGAGCAAATTCTAAAGTTTAAAAGGAGTTTGTTTGCCTCTCCAAACGCACTTAGAGAAATTAGTTTCGTACTAAAAGATAATGTTATGCCACCGCAGATTTGCCCCATTCTGTACAACGTGATAAGGGTGAACTTCCTATTAGTCTATAATTGCCGTTTACCTTACTAGTGGCCGGTGTTAGTGTGAGTCAATAAGTAAAACTAACGATAGGCATAATTGATACATTTCTATAGTCGAATGAATCGAAATAATCAATTGAAATAGTGGAATGGCCATTCGAATAATCATTCAACAGAGGATTTTTTTTAACTCTTATCCATTATTCGAATAATCGTTCGATTTACTCAAATCGATTATTTCTAGTTATGGACATAGTTGGTATATTTTCTCAATCGGATGGGTCAAAATTCAAAATACTCATTGTCAACTCTAAAATTAGGTGGTACATCCACTTGATTTGAATGAGAAAAGCATTTAAAAATGCAAATTCAAAATTTTCGTGACAATTCAGATTAGGATTAGGGTTAAAATTAGTTAAAAAATGACAGAAGCGTGTGAAAATATATATTTAGAGTTTCTGGGGACTAAAATCGATTAAGAATGAGTCACCTCATTTAAAAATGCAAAATTTGATGTTTTCTTTTCAAAAAGTCACGCTAGATAAGGCCAAAATCAGTGAAAATTATTGACAGTGTGTAAAAATACAAATTTGAATAGTTCAGAAAGGAAAAGTTCAAATTAAGATTTTTCTGGACAAATTCGGATTAGGATTAGAGCTAAAAGTAGTTAAAATAGTACACAAAGCAAAAGTGTAAATTTGAAATCATAGGAGAAATTCAGGTTAGAATTATGACTAAGGTCGATGACCCTTTTCATCTAAACATGACAATTTGGATGTTTTTTTGACTAAAAATTGTTTTTGTGTAAAAATACAAATTTGGACGGTTTGGGGTACTTGCAATTAAAATTCTGGCCAAAATCAATTAAAAATTACTGAAAGCCTCAAAAAATGCAGATTAAAAGTTTCTGAGCAAATTCAGGTTAGGATTAAGGTCAAAACTAGTTAAAAAATTAAATAAAGCAAAAGTGCAAATTTGGAATCTTAGGAGAAATTCAGGTTTGAGTTATGATTAAATCGGTTAAAAATGATCCTTTTCATCTAAACATGACAAGATGGATGTTTTTTTTTACTAAAAATTGTTTTTGTGAAAAAATACAAATTTGAAGGGTTTGGACTACTTCTAATTAAAATTCTGGCCAAAATCAGTTAAAAATGACTCAAAGCGTCAAAAAATGCAGATTGAAAGTTCCTACGCAAATTCAGATTAGCACTGAATCTGAAAAATGCCTCAAAGGAAAAAAAATCTTAGGAGAAATTCAGGTTAAAATTATGATTAAATTCGTTTAAAAGTGACCCATTTCATCTAAACATGAAAATTTGGATTTTTTTTTACTAAAAATTGTTTTTGTGGAAAAATACAAATTTGGAGGGTTTGCACTACTTCTAATTAAAATTATGGCCAAAATCAATTAAAAGTGACTCAAAGCGTCAAAAAATACAGATTAACAGTGCCTAAGCAAATTCAAATTAGCACTGAATCTGAAAAATGCCTCAAAGCATCAAAAAATTGCAGATTAAAAGTTTCTGATTAAATTCAGGTTAGGTTTGAGAAGATCAAAAGTAGTTAAAAAGTTACATAAATCAAAAGTGCAAATATGGAATTTTTGAAGAAAGAAGATTAGAGAAAGAAAGAAATTCAGGTTAGAATTATGATTAAAATCGATTAAAAATGACTTTTCTCTATCAATCATCTAGTCTTTCGTCAATTTTTTTGTCTCCCACCTACACTACGCCAAGACAAAGATAAAATATCGGAGTTTCTTTATAAAGAAAGCTCGAAAGACATAGGTAAAAAGATGAAAGTAGTTAAGTACTACGAGTAGGAGTAGGCTACCATTTCATCTAAACAAGACAGTTTGGATGTTTTTTTTTTTTTAAATTGTTTTTGTGCAAAAATACAAATATGGAGGGCTTGGACTACTTCTAATTAAAATTCTGGCCAAAATCAGTAAAAAATGACTCAAAGCGTCAAAAAAATGAAGATTAAAAATTCCTTAGCACATTCAGGTTAAGATAGAAGACAAAAGTGGTTAAAAAAATAATCAGAGTGTCTAAAAATGCAAATTTGGAGAAAAAAATTTAGAGAAAAAAAAATTTATAATATCATTATGACAAAAATCGATTAAAAATTAGTCAAAGTAACACAAAAATTGTTAAAAAAACTACTCAGAGCGTCTAAAAGGCAAATTTGTTGTAATTCAGGTAAGAATGAGGACTAGAGTCAATTAAAAATATCCAACTTCATCTAAAAATGGCATTTTTTTAAGTCGATTTAAAATTAAGCAAAATTGGTGAAAAATGACTGAAAGTGTGTAAAAAAAAATTTTTGAGGGTTTGGAAAAATTTATAATATAATTATGGCAAAAATCGATTAAAAATTAGTCAAAATGACACATTGCGCCTAACAAATGCAAACTAAAAGTTTTTGAAAAAAAATCAGGTAAGATTACGATTCAGTTTATTAAAAAACGTAAAGTTTGATGTTTTTTCTGAGAAAGTGAGGCTAGAATTAAGGTCAAACGCGATGAAAACTTACGTGTATATACAAATGTGGAAGGTATAGATAAATTTTAATTACGATAATAGTCAAAAAAGGTTAAAAATTACTCAAAGCGTAAAAAAAATGCAGATTAAAAGTTTCTGGTCAAATTCAGGTTAGAAATATGGTCAAAAGTGGTTAAACAATTACATAAAGCAAAAGTGCAAATTTGGAATATTAGGAGAATTCCAAGTTAGATTCAATCATTCATAAAGTCGATTAAAAATTATCCATTTCATCTAAAAATGACAATTTGGATGTTTTTTTTTTGACTAAAATTTGTTTTTGTGTAAAAATACAAATTTGAAGGGTTTGGAGTACTTCTATTTAAAGTTCTGGCCAAAATCAGTTAAAAATGACTTAAAGCGTCAAAAAAATGCAGATTAAAAGTTTCTTGGCGATTTCAGGTTAGGATTGAGGTTAAAAGTGGTGAAATATGATTAAAAAATCGATTAAAAATTACCCATTTCATCTAAACATGAAAATTTGGATGTTTTTTGTTTGATTAAAAATTGTTTTTGTGTAAAAATACAAATTTGGAGGGTTTGGAGTACTTGTAAATAAAATTCTGGCCACAATCAATTAAAAATTACTCAAAGCGTCAAAAAAATGCAGATTAAAAGATTCTTAGCACATTCAGGTTAGGATAGAAGTAAAAAGTGGTTAAAACACTACTCAGAGCGTCTAAAATACAAATTTGTTGTAATTCAGGTAAGAATGAGGACTAGAGTCGATTTAAATGTTCCTTTTCATCTAGAAAAATGTCATTTTTTTTAGGTCGGTTTAAATTTAAGCAAAATTGATGAAAAATGACTGAAAGTGCGTAAAAATAAAAACTTTGAGTACCTGGAAAAATTTATAATATCATTATGACAAAAATCGATTAAAAATTAGTCAAAATAGCACAAAAGTGGTTAAAAAACTACTCAGAGCGTCTAAAATGCAAATTTGTTGTAATTCAGGTAAGAATGAGGACTAGAGTCAATTTAAAATGTTCCTTTTCATCTAAAAAATGTCATTTTTTTTTAGGTCGGTTTAAATTTAAGCAAAATTGATGAAATATGATTGAAGGTGTGTAAAAATAAACATTTTGAGTGTCTGGAAAAATTTATAATATCATTATGACAAAAATCGATTAAAAATTAGTCAAAATAACACATTGCGCCTAAAAATGCTAACTAAAAGTTTTTTGAAAAAAATCAAGTTAAGATTAGAACTAAAATTAATTAAAAACGATTCAGTTTATTAAAAAATGTAAATTTCGATGTTTCCTCTGAGAAAGTGAGGCTAGAATTAAGGCCAAATGCGGTGAAAAATTACTCAAAGTGTGCATACAAACTTGGCGGGTTTAGATAAATTTTAATTACGATTATAGTCAAAATTTGTTGAATATTACTCAAAGCGTCTAAAAATGAAAACTAAACTTCTGGAAAAATTCAGGTTAGTTACTGTTTAAAAATATACTAAAAATATGAATTTCAATATTTTTTGAGGGTGAGGCTAGGATTAAGGCTAAAGTCGGTTAAAAATTACTCAAAGTGTGTAAAAATATAAATTTGGAGGGTTTAGAAAAACTTAAATTAAGAATATAGCCGAAATGGATTAAAAATTTACACAAAGCGTCTAAAAGTGCAAATTTGGAATCTTTGGAGGAATTCAGTTTAGTTAGGATTAAAGTCGACTAAAAATTACCCATTGCATTAAGAAATTACAATATTGATGTTTTTTTTTTGAGAATGTCAGGTTAAAACTAAGACCAAAATCGGTGAAAAATGACCAAGAGTTTGTAAAAATACAAATTTGGATGGTTTGTAAAAATTTATATTAACATTATGGCTAAAATCGGTTAAAAATTATTCAAAGCGTTTAAAAATGCAAATTAAAAGTTTCTAGGCAAATTCAAGTTCGCATTAGGGTCAAAAAAGGATAAAACGCGACATGAGGTATCTGAAAATGTAACTTTGTAGTCTTTGTTTGGAAATTGTCCATTTTATCTAAAAATTACAGTTATAATGTTTTTTTTAACAGTCAAGCTAAGATTATGGGCAAAGTACGTAAAAAATGCATCACAGCGTACAAAAATACAAATTTAAAAGGTTTGGAAAAATTCAAATTATGTCCAAAATCGGTTAAAAATTACTTAAAATTTCTCATGTGGTCAAATTTATAATCTCTGGAGAAATTCGAGTTAGAAATAGGACTAAAATTGATTTAAAATGACCCACTTCGTCTAGAAATACAAAATTATTTTTAAGAAGAAAGAAGTTATATCAATTTATTAGTAAAAAAAACTCAATAAAAATAGATTTTCTTTTTACTAGAATTAATTTAGAAAAAGAAAGTTATTGAGAAATATCAGTTCATCATTATTAAATAACATGTTTACAAGTTCGTGTCCCGCTGAATTGGCTGGTAGTGGTGTTTATTGGGTGAAAGTACAAATTTATTGTATTTTATTGTCCTTTCACCCAATAAACACCACTACCATTGTTAAATAACGCACAAAGTTTCAATTTACAATTTTAGCATGTTTTTGACCTTAATCTTAAACATGTCTTCACCAATTGATAGTTGCTACCTGGTGTTCATAAGAAAAATAACTGGTTACTGCCGCATGCAATGTATTGACGTTGAAAGTTGCCTTTGTGCAAATTGTTCTTACAATCCTTTTGGTGGACTGGTTTCGGTTTTCAGGACAATGGGCGTTGATGATGACCTGAGAGTTAGCACGTGAGGTACTGGGCACGCTAAAAGATCCAAAATGAGGGGATTACGCCTTATTTTCCTTTAGGTTCTAACTTTGACCCGTATAACTTTAGAATAAATGAATCAGAATGCCTCTAATCGTCATTCCCGGAATACAATCTCGGACAACAAAAATGAATCTTTTTATGTATAACCACGCATATAACCGCAGTGAACTTAATGTAAAATTCACTATGTTCTCTTGAGTATTTTTGCCACTTCGCATTCACCCCCTTCGCCCTACTCTACTGGCAAAAAATCTGTTGCATCGAAACGGTGCCGCGGAGTTGTTTTTTTCTCGTCTCTCAACGACCTTTTTACGAAAGCAAAGTTAAAACGACACTAAAGTGATCCTCGCGGTAACAGCTAAGAGAAGCGGGAGATCGTAAAGAGATCAATAAAGCATAAAAGACACTTCGAGTCGGGATGAATAAAATAATTCAGACAAAGCGTGTCGCTGATATCGAGACGGAATTCCATTAGGGGGAAGAAAATATCACTGTATTGAGGAAATATCGCTGCATTAGTAGTTTAGGAACTTCTGGTATATATTTCGTTTATTGCTATGTATTTTATTTTCAGAAATATGAAGAGTCAAAAAGTTACTAAGAGTTCCAAGTACACCCAGGCTTCCCCTAGTGACGTCATTGAGTATCAAAACGTCGTCGGTCAGACCATCATTCCCCTGTCCCCTCAAGGCACAATCAACGAGGACCCGGACAAAGTGACATACGCGGAAAGCGTGTTCTATAACGTCAACCAAAGCTCGGAACTCCTTCTGAAGAACGCTCCACCACCTATCGACCATGTACCCCCTCGCCAACCTAAACATAAGTCTGATATGGACACTTTATGCCACTGCGTGCAAACCAAAGATCCCACGAGCTTGTGCCGACAAAAAACGCGTTTCGTGGACGAGGTACCACCGGAACAGGAGATGGTACTCAACCGGTCTTTTTCTTCGTTGCCGCGGTTGGCCAACGTGGATCCCGGTACTTTGGACCGCAAAGCCAGCTACCACGTGCCCACTAGGCATACCTATATATGTGAGCAGAACCAGAGGATACTGAGGGAGATTAAGACTGCCTCCTTGAGACGAATGCAGTCTCCTGAGATAATAAACCTACATCGGGGACCGAACAGTGTGTTTTACGACGGCTACGGGGTGGAACAGTGCGCGGTACGACCGTGTGACATACAGTGCGAGGAGTATCCCAGTGTAAGAAGAGGACAGACTATGAGGAGTTCTAGAAGGTGAGTGCTATATAAAATTGATATATAAATGTTTTTGAAAACAGTACCATAGTTCAATCTAAAGTATTTTTCGGGCTTTGACGCCGTGGTTCAATGAAATTTCTTCCTGACGTTTCGTCTACAGCTGGGTGGCTAAAGGCGATGAGGCAATGGGCGAAGCGATCTCCCTTCAGGGTTTCGGCGCACTGGAAGTATGTCGTAGAACTCGCTTCCAGTCTGCATTTAGAAACGTATTTTCCTCCTTCTTGTTGAAATTGTTGTCGTTTAAAGATCTCAATGGTCTCTCTCGTTGGTCTCGGATAGAAACGCTGCGATTGATATAAGATATCCACATTGAAAAGGATGCCGTGACCTTCGCAGAAAGCGTGCTCTGCTACTGCTGACTTTTGTGTTTGTCCCAACCTGAAATTCCTCTTGTGATCCGTAATCCTCGTGTTGACACTGCGTTTTGTGGTGCCAATGTATATCGAGCCACAGCTGCATGAAACTCGGTAAACTCCGGGTGCCGATGGGGGATCTCTGCGGTCTTTGGCCGATCTCAAGCTCTGTTGTATTGTACGAGGGGGTTTAAACACAGTTTTAACATTGTGTTTTTCCAGTAGCCTGTGAATCCTGTCCTTTACTTTGGTGATATACACCACTGCCCCCACCCCAGTCCCTCCACTGCAGCGCGACGGAGGGGGAATATATATCACGGAGCTCACCTCAGTCGAATCAGTCAACATCGGGAAACACGGGAGATCACTTCGCCTTGGATATGTCTGCCGCAGCTGTAGACGAAACGTCAGGAAGAAATATGGCTTCAAAACCCGGAAAACACTTTAGTTTGTATTTTGACCGGCCGTGAAAGCCTTCACAGTATTATGTATAGTACCATAGTTATAACTACTAAGCTCCGTAATAAGACCGAAACGTTTTACCGGGTACCAAAAGGTTAGATCCTGTGGATGGGTGATGAGGGTTTCTTCATATTTCCGAGACAGTGTAGGCAGCTCCGTTGGCGCTTCCGGCGAATTGGCCTCACGTGACGTCTTACGTCAAATAATTCAAAATCTCTATTCTATGATAAAATTAGGTCATGGGTCCCTTAAAAATGGCGGGTTTCCGTTCAAAAATTTTAGGAAAATATTGGCATTTATATTCCCTGTCCATATCTAGGTCAACTATCTCCTCCAACGTGCTAGTATATTGTAAGATGTTGTACAGAGCAGGAGCAGGCGACATCCACCAGCGAATTTTAGACCCAATACTGCATGGTCGATGGTTCTCAGTTCGAGAACCGGCCCATATTGCTCTGTACCTCGCTGGTTATCGGAACCAGAATGAATTGAAACAAGTGTACGTGGTCACCAATTTGTCGATCGACCCATCTGCTGTACTAGTTTCGGGTTCTACCCCTCACCAGTACAGCTTTGGCTCTACGGAATAGCGGTGAGATGTTGTACAGAGCAGGAGCACCCGATAACCAGCGAGGCACAGAGCAATATGGGCTGCTTCTCAAACTGAAAGCCATCTGCCATGCAGTATTGGATCTAAAATACGCCGGTGGATGTCGCCTGCTCCTGCTCTGTACAACATCTCACCGGTACTTCGTACATTTTCGGCTTTAAGCCTCCGAAATCACGGTCCCCATTTTGTCGACCAGCCAAAGATGTACTGATGAGGGGTAGACCCCGAAACTAGTATGCAGATGGGTTGATCGACCAATTGATGACCGCGTACACTCGTGCTAGCATATTGTTACGGTATACGGGTTCCAACAATTTATCGTCAATTAACTACAGACTTTAATTTACTTGTAACTATTAGAAGATGATTAAAACACAATTACTCTCTACCCTCTATTAACAATTCGCACTGTTCGCTTGTTCGCTTATTTACTACACTGCACTATCTATTCGATCCCACCTCGCGCTGCTCGCTGGTTTATATACCCGGCCTGAACACATTCTCGTATTTTCGAGAACGGAGACGACTGTTCTCGTTTAGTCTAGATAGGTTCCCGGGATCGTGGTGGGCGCTCAGCGTTGCCGCTTCGGTCCGAATCTCTGTGGACCGACGCGACCGTCGGGCGTAACAATATTAAATCCTTTTTTTTTACCTCTTTTTCTTCGAAAACTTCAAATTTTCATTTTTAGCCGCTTTTAGTTATTATTCACCAATTGTGGTACCATTCCTAACGTGAATTTTCCTACAAATTTCCAATTTGATTTTTTTTTAACGTTTTGAACCTTTTTTAACCGATTTTAGCCTTGACGCTAATCTGTATTTTCCCATAGATTCTAAGTCGGTTATTTTCGAGGTTGTTTTAAACTTTTTGACTTGTTTTAAACTGTTTTTGCCTTAAAATCCTTATCTCAATTACTCAAATTTGATTTTTTAGAAGCTTCGAGTAATTTTTAATGGGGGTTGACCTTAAAGAACCTGAACTTTTCTGAAAAATTTAATTTGCTTTTTTAGAATGCTTTGAATCGTTTTTAGCCGATTTTGGTAGTAATCTTAGTTAGCAATTTTTCAAAATTTTTAAATTTTCATTTTTAAGCGTTTTAAGAACTTCTTTAACACATTTTGGTCCTTAATATATCTGGATTTTTTTCAAGAACTGTTAACTTGCAGTTTTTATGCTTTGAGCAATTTTAAAACGATTTTGGATTTTGGAGTAATTTTTAACCAATTTGGGCATTAATCCTAACTTTAAACTAACTTTGCATTTTGAACCAAATTTCATATATTTTAGTATAAAAGTGTATTTTATCAAAAACAATATATCAGAAGGTTTGGCAAATCAGAAGGTTTGGCAAACAATTATTTTGTCCTAATATTGAGTTTACCCATAAACATCAAAAATAGCATTTTTAGAGGATGTTGGAATAATTTTAGTTCTAATTTTAATTCTGCTTTTCTCCAATAATTTCAAATTTGGATTTTTAGAGATTTTAAGTCAATTTTAACCAATATTTGCCCTGATAATTATCTTATTTTTTCACGAAGCTTCAGATTTGTATCTTTACACGCTTTGAGTAATTTTCAATGACTTTTGATCCTAATCCTAACCTTGAAAAAGAAACACATTATATTTTGGGGTATTTTTTGCCCAAATTTACATATTTTGATACAAAAATTAATTTTGCTAAAAACGAGAAAGTAGAAGATTTGAGTCAATTTGATTAGTTTTTACAATTTTTTAAATTTGATTTTTCCCAAAATTATTAAAATTTCCATTTTTAGACATTGTTTTAGTCCTAATTCTACCTCAAATTCTCCGCATTTGCGCTTTCCGTTGTTCGTGATTCTTGGCATTAAACCTAACTTTAAACTGACTTTGCATTTTGAACCAAATTTCACATATTTTAGTATAAAAGTGTACTTTATCAAAAATAATATATCTGAAGGTTTGTCAATTTATGCAAAACTTGAATCAGTTTTTCACTATTTTGTCCTAATATTGAGTTTACTCATAAACATCAAAAATTGCATTTTTAGAGGATGTTGGATCAATTTTAGTTCTAATTTTATTTCTGCTTTTCTCCAGTAATTTCAAATTTGGATTTTTAGAGATTTTAAGTCAATTTTAACCAATATTTGCCCTGATAATTATCTGAATATTTTACGAAGCTTCAAATTTGTATCTTTACACGCTTTGAGTAATTTCTAATGATTTTTGACCCTGATCCTAACCTGACTTTTCCAAAAACACCACATCTATATTTTGGGGTATTTTAGTGCAAATCTAGATATTTTGATATATAAATTAATTTTACTAAAACAAAAAATTAGAAGATTTGATTCAATTTAACTAGTTTTGCAATTTTTAAATTAATTTAACTTTTTCCAAAATTATTAAAATTTTTATTTTTAGACAATGTTTTAGTCCTAATCCTTCCGTTGCTCCGTTGTTCGTGATTTTTTTTTTAACAATTTTGGCCTTGATCCTGACAAGTTTCTCCACTTTCTAAACCCTACGAATTATTTTAATCAACTTTGAACTTATTCGTAACTAGCACTATTTCAAAAACATCAAATTTGTATGTTTAGATGCTCCTGAGCCTAGTCAACCTGAACGAACCGATTTTGGTCACAATCCTAACTTCAATTTTTTTTACATGCTGCAAATTTGAATTTTTAAACGCTTTGAGTCTTTTTGAACTAATTTTATCCTTGATTCTAACTTCTAAAAAATTACATAAAGCAAAAGTGCAAATTTGGAATCTTAGGAGAAATTCACGTTAGAATTTTCATAATTTCATCTAAACATGGATGTTTTTTTTTACTAAAAATTGTTTTTGTGGGAAAATACAAAGTTGGAGGGATTGGACTACTTTTAATTAAAATTCTGGCCAAAATCAGTTAAAAGTTACTCAAAGCGTCAAAAAATGCAGATTAAAAGTTCCTAAGCAAATAGAGATTAGCACTGAATCTGAAAAATGCCTCAAAGCGTCAAAAAATGCAGATTAAAAGTTTTGATGAAAAAAAAATGCCGATTAAAAGTTTCTGAGTAAGTTCAGGTTAGGTTTGAAGTCAAGAGTAGTTAAAAAATTACATAAAGCAAAAGTGCAAATTTGGAATCTTAGAAGAAATGCAGGTTAGAATAATTATTAAAATCGATTAAAAATGACCCATTTCATCTAAATATGACAATTTGGATGTTATTTTTTACTAAAAATTGTATTTGTGGAAAAATACAAATTTGGAGGGTTCGGACTAGTAATTAAAGTTCTGACCAAAATCAGTTAAAAATTACTCAAAGCGTCAAAAAATGCAGATTAAAAGTTCCTAAGCAAATTCAGATTAGCACTGAATCTAAAAAATGCCTCAAAGCATCAAAAAAAGCAGATTAAAAGTTTCTGAGTAAATTCAGGTTAGGTTTGAGGTCAAAAGTAGTTAAAAAAGTATATAAAGCGAAAGTGCAAATTTGGAATCTTAGAAGAAATTCAGGTTAGAATTATGATTAAAATCGATTAAAAATGACCCATTTCATCTAAACATGAAAATGTGGATGTTTTTTTTTTTACTAAAAGTAGTTTTTGTGAAAAAATACAAATTTGGAGGGTTTGGACTACTTCTAATTAAAATTCTGACCAAAATCAATGAAAAATGACTCAAAGCGTCAAAAAATGCCGAATAAAAGTTTCTGAGTAAATTCAGGTTAGGTTGAGGTCAAAAGTAGTTAAAAAATTACATAAAGCAAAAGTGCAAATTTGGAATCTTAGAAGAAATTCAGGTTAGAATGATTATTAAAATCGATTAAAAATGACCCATTTCATCTAAATATGACAATTTGGATGTTATTTTTTACTAAAAATTGTATTTGTGGAAAAATACAAATTTGGAGGGTTCGGATTAGTAATTAAAGTTCTGACCAAAATCAGTTAAAAATTACTCAAAGCGTCAAAAAATGCAGATTAAAAGTTGCTAAGCAAATTCAGATTAGCACTGAATCTAAAAAATGCCTCAAAGCAAGAAAAAAAGGAGATTAAAAGTTTCTGAGTAAATTCAGGGTAGGTTTGAGGTCAAAAGTAGTTAAAAAAGTATATAAAGCTAAAGTGCAAATTTGGAATCTTAGAAGAAATTCAGGTTAGAATTATGATTAAAATCGATTAAAAATGACTCATTTCATCTAAACATGAAAATGTGGATGTTTTTTTTTACTAAAAATTGTTTTTGTGGAAAAATACAAATTTGGAGGGTTTGGACTACTTCTAATTAAAATTCTGACCAAAATCAGTGAAAAATGACTCAAAGCGTCAAAAAATGCCGATTAAAAGTTTCTGAGTAAATTCAGGTTAGGTTTGAGGTCAAAAGTAGTTAAAAAATTACATAAAGCAAAAGTGCAAATTTGGAATCTTAGAAGAAATTCAGGTTAGAATGATTATTAAAATCGATTAAAAATGACCCATTTCATCTAAATATGACAATTTGGATGCTTTTTTTACTAAAAATTGTGTTTGTGGAAAAATACAAATTTGGAGGGTTCGGACTAGTAATTAAAGTTCTGACCAAAATCAGTTAAAAATTACTCAAAGCGTCAAAAAAATGCAGATTGAAAGTTCCTAAGCAAATTCAGATTAGCACTGAATCTAAAAAATGCCTCAAAGCATAAAAAAAAACAGATTAAAAGTTTCTGAGTAAATTCAGGTTAGGTTTGAGGTCAAAAGTAGTTAAAAAAGTATATAAAGCGAAAGCGCAAATTTGGAATCTTAGAAGAAATTCAGGTTAGAATTATGATTAAAATCGATTAAAAATGACCCATTTCATCTAAACATGAAAATGTGGATGTTTTTTTTTTCACTAAAAATTGTTTTTGTGGAAAAATACAAATTTGGAATCTTAGAAGAAATTCAGGTTAGAATAATTATTAAAATCGATTAAAAATGACCCATTTCATCTAAATATGACAATTTGGATGCTTTTTTTACTACAAATTGTATTTGTGGAAAAATACAAATTTGGAAGGTTCGGACTAGTAATTAAAGTTCTGACCAAAATCAGTTAAAAATTACTCAAAGCGTCAAAAAATGCAGATTAAAAGTTCCTAAGCAAATTCAGATTAGCACTGAATCTAAAAAATGCCTCAAAGCGTCAAAAAAGCAGATTAAAAGTTTCTGAGTAAATTCAGGTTAGGTTTGAGGTCACAAGTAGTTAAAAAAGTATATAAAGCAAAAGTGCAAATTTGGAATCTTAGAAGAAATTCAAGTTAGAATTATGATTAAAATCGATTAAAAATGATCCATTTCATCTAAACATGGAAATGCAGATGTTTTTTTTTACTAAAAATTGTTTTTGTGGAAAAATACTAATTTGGAGGGTTTGGACTACTTCTAATTAAAATTCTGACCAAAATCAGTTAAAAACGACTCAAAGCGTCAAAAAATGCAGATTAAAAGTTTCTGTGTAAATTCAGGTTAGGTTTGAAGTCAAAAGTAGTTAAAAAATTACATAAAGCAAAAGTGCAAATTTGGAATCTTAGAAGAAATGCAGGTTAGAATAATTATTAAAATCGATTAAAAATGACCCATTTCATCTAAATATGACAATTTGAATGTTTTTTTTTTACTAAAAATTGTATTTGTGGAAAAATACAAATTTGGAGGGTTCGGACTAGTAATTAAAGTTCTGACCAAAATCAGTTAAAAATTACTCAAAGCGTCAAAAAATGCAGATTAAAAGTTCCTAAGCAAATTCAGATTAGCACTGAATCTAAAAAATGCCTCAAAGCATAAAAAAAACAGATTAAAAGTTTCTGAGTAAATTCAGGTTAGGTTTGAGGTCAAAAGTAGTTAAAAAAGTATATAAAGCTAAAGTGCAAATTTGGAATCTTAGAAGAAATTCAGGTTAAAATTATGATTAAAATCGATTAAAAATGACCCATTTCATCTAAACATGAAATAGTGGATGTTTTTTTTTTACTAAAAATTGTTTTTGTGGAAAAATTCAAATTTGGAGGGTTCGGACTACTTCTAATTAAAATTCTGACCAAAATCAGTGAAAAATGACTCAAAGCGTCAAAAAATGCCGATTAAAAGTTTCTGAGTAAATTCAGGTTAGGTTTGAGGTCAAAAGTAGTTAAAAAATTACATAAAGCAAAAGTGCAAATTTGGAATCTTAGAAGAAATTCAGGTTAGAATAATTATTAAAATCGATTAAAAATGACCCATTTCATGTAAATATGACAATTTGGATGCTTTTTTTACTAATACTTGTATTTGTGGAAAAATACAAATTTGGAGGGTTCGGACTAGTAATTAAAGTTCTGACCAAAATCAGTTAAAAATTACTCAAAGCGTCAAAAAATGCAGATTAAAAGTTCCTAAGCAAATTCAGATTAGCACTGAATCTAAAAAATGCCTCAAAGCGTCAAAAAATGCATATTAAAAGTTTCTGAGTAAATTCAGATTAGGTTTGAGGTCAAAAGTAGTTAAAAAAGTATATAAAGCAAAAGTGCAAATTTGGAATCTTAGAAGAAATTCAGGTTAGAATTATGATTAAAATCGATTAAAAATGACCCATTTCATCTAAACATGAAAATGTGAATGTTTTTTTTTTACTAAAAATTGTATTTGTGGAAAATACAAATTTGGAGGATTTGGACTACTTCTAATTAAAATTCTGACCAAAATTAGTTAAAAGTGTCTCAAAGCGTCAAAAAAGGCAGATTAAAAGTTTCTGAGTAAATTGAGGTTAGGTTTGAGGTCAAAAGTAGTTAAAAAATTACATAAAGCAAAAGTGCAAATTTGGAATCTTAGAAGAAATTCAGGTTTGAATTCTAATTAAAGTCGATAAAAAATTACCCATTTCATCTAAACATGAAAATTTGGAAGGTTTTTTTTTACTAAAAATTGTTTTTGTGGAAAAATACAAATTTGGAGGGTTTGGACTACTTCTAAATAAAATTCTGACCAAAATCAGTTAAAAATGACTGAAAGCATCAAAAAATGCCGATTAAAAGTTTCTGAGTAAATTCAGATTAGGTTTGAGGTCAAAAGTAGTTAAAAAAGTATATAAAGCAAAAGTGCAAATTTGGAATCTTAGAAGAAATTCAGGTTAGAATTATGATTAAAATCGATTAAAAATGACCCATTTCATCTAAACATGAAAATGTGAATGTTTTTTTTTTACTAAAAATTGTATTTGTGGAAAATACAAATTTGGAGGATTTGGACTACTTCTAATTAAAATTCTGACCAAAATTAGTTAAAAGTGTCTCAAAGCGTCAAAAAAGGCAGATTAAAAGTTTCTGAGTAAATTGAGGTTAGGTTTGAGGTCAAAAGTAGTTAAAAAATTACATAAAGCAAAAGTGCAAATTTGGAATCTTAGAAGAAATTCAGGTTTGAATTCTAATTAAAGTCGATAAAAAATTACCCATTTCATCTAAACATGAAAATTTGGAAGGTTTTTTTTTACTAAAAATTGTTTTTGTGGAAAAATACAAATTTGGAGGGTTTGGACTACTTCTAAATAAAATTCTGACCAAAATCAGTTAAAAATGACTGAAAGCATCAAAAAATGCCGATTAAAAGTTTCTGAGTAAATTCAGATTAGGTTTGAGGTCAAAAGTAGTTAAAAAAGTATATAAAGCAAAAGTGCAAATTTGGAATCTTAGAAGAAATTCAGGTTAGAATTATGATTAAAATTGCTACAAAATAACCCATTTCATCTAAACATGAAAATGTGGATGTTTTTTTTTTTTACTAAAAATTGTTTTTGTGGAAAAATACAAATTTGGAGAGTTTGGACTACTTCTAATTAAAATTCTGACCAAAATCAGTTAAAAATGGGTCAAAGAGTCAAGAAATGCAGATTAAAAGTTCCTAAGCAAATTCAGATTAGCACTGAATCTGAAAAATGCCTCAAAGCGTCAATAAAATGCAGATTAAAAGTTAATGAGTAAATTCAGGTTACGTTTAAGGTCAAAAGTAGTTAAAAAATTACATAAAGCAAAAGTGCAAATTTGGAATCTTAGGAGAAATTCAGGGTATTTTTTCCAAAAATTCCAAATTGGCTATTTTGAACGCGTTCGCATATGTTAAACCGATTTCGGCTGTAAAATTCCTATCTCAATTACTCTAAAAACTTCTATTATATGTTTTTTGATGCTTTGAGTCATTTTTAATGGATTTTGAACTTGAGAAAGCTGAATTTTTCAAAAACTTTTAATTTGCATTTTCAGATTGCTTTAAATAATTTTCATTGAATCAATCATTTCACAGTGAATCTCTAGCTAAATGTGGTCCATTTCTGAAACTCTAACTAGGCTTTTAGTTGTGCCGCTAGGTGCGCTAGTGTTTGAGGCGCGACAGAACTATTTACTGTTATAGAAAACATACCACACGTTCATTAGAACACGTCATCTAAAAAGTTAGGAATTTTTGACAGAAAAGGTTGACATACTTAATCAAAGTAAATGGACTTTTGCTCTTTCATCCTTTCTTTCCTTGTGACGTTTAACAGACGACTAAAATGATGTTTTCAAATGAACACCCCCTCTATATCATTCACTTATTATGTTCATCTAGTTACCTTTGAAATTTTATTTTTTATACCTGTCTCTCTTCATCACAAGTTGAGAAGATTGTTGTTTACTTCTTGATAGCGTCTGTTCCAGTTGGGAAATTTGGCAATGTTGTGAAAATACGTTAAAAAATGTCAAAGTTTGATTTGCAACGCTAACTGTATGATAATAATAAATCAATGAGATATACGCCTGGTTGCTCTCCTTAATCTACAGCATCTCTCATCAGTCTCCTAAACACTCTCCTGTTTTACAGTTTTGAGTCCCCTTTTTAGCAGTGGGTGCCTTAAAAATGGCGGCGATATCCGCTTGAATTGACGTCACTTGACGATCATTTAAAATTGTGATTCGCCAATAGATGCGGTCTGACAATGAAATTACGTCATGGGTACCTTAAAAATGGCAGATTTCTGGCAAAAAAAGGGACCATTTTTAAGAAAGTATCGGCATTTGGCTCTGTCCATATCTCCTTGGTCGTTGCTCGGTATCTACTAACAGAAACAGTGTTAATGTCGTATTATATGCGTCTCCAGTGATCTTTGCCATTCGCCGACCTGCGCAATTCTTGAAAGTCCGGCTGCGAATGTTGGATGTTGTCATCTTTGTTAATTCGTTGTGTTGTGTGTG
The DNA here is from genome assembly GCA_951812265.1 of Taphrorychus bicolor. NCBI lineage: Eukaryota > Metazoa > Arthropoda > Insecta > Coleoptera > Curculionidae > Taphrorychus > Taphrorychus bicolor. The sequence goes on along the minus strand of OX638300.1, from coordinate 25,061,705 downwards.
AAGGAGCGGTGTAACCGCTGACCGTACATTGGATTAAAACTGACCCGTGTGACGTCAATCGCGGCTTTTTTAACAGTAAAATGAATTTTAGTTTAACGGATTTTAACTTTTTACCCTAAACCGCCGTTTACCTTTTTTCCTTGGAAATTGGACTAATTACTTTTTGCTAGTTTTAAGTTTAGAATGATCCTTTTTTTTTTACCATTCTTCAGGGATAAAAGAAAAAGAGCCTGAGGGCCACTAATTAACTGATTGTTTCATTATGACTAAGCGTTTTCAGATGGTCCCACTGAGTCCCTGATTTGAGTGTACAGAAAATTACTCACCTCAATCAGGTGAGTAATTTCTGTATACATGATATTTATATAAAGAGTTGTGAAGAGAAAGAAAATAACATGGACCACCCTGTATAATCAACTGTGCTAAAAACCTTAACAATTATTAAGTTTTTTCATATATTAATCACCCGTTTCCTATCACCGAGGCGTAATTAATTTTCGCGGCGGCAAAACAAACTGCAGCTTATTTGAAAGTGCGGAAAGTGGAGAAGTTGAGGGAGCAGCTGCCGAACGCCCCGCTTTATGAAGTAAGTAGGTATTTCAACTCAGGGAAGAAAACCTGTAAATGGTAAAGCCTAATGGCGTCTCCTAATGTTCAGCCTACGCAAATTTGATTAATGATTTCTTTGAACTTTCGAACAAAAAAATCACCACCTTTCAAAACTTAGTTTTGGGCATATTGCTAATAGACTTTTAGAACGTTATATATTAACTTCACCTAAGCACAACACTGAGTCGTATTATATACGACCTATATGCAGATAGTCGTGGAGCCATTTTGAGGATACAAAATATGTTAATATAGCGCCGGAAAATCCTTGATATCACTGTGGGGCATTAGCATATAAATGCTTTTTAGGTTGACCTTTCTAAAGGAAAACGGGAAGAAAGCAACTTTCTGATGGGCCCTATTATGGAAAATATAAAAGCGTAGTTTTCCCATACGTCCCAGTAGCCCATTTTTGCTAAAGTAAGGCGTAATCGTGAGACTTTATAATAAAAGTTCAGTATCGGAGTATCGAAGAAGTATATCAATTTTCCTAGCTTTCCTGCTAACGTACGTTGCATGGCAGTAAATGGAATATAGGATAGGTTAACAATATCCAACGACGCTTTGGGGGCCGAATGCAATAGGTATATGCTGCAGGACCATAGCCAACAACATGGACTTTTTTAGGAGGTCGCTGAAAGCTGGTAGATATATGCATGCAGAATGCTAAAAGAAGTTTACTTTTCAGGAATAATCTATCTATATTTGTAGGAACATTAAAATCTTAAAAGTGAATTAAAATCTTAAAAGTTAATTGATTCATCATTTATTACCAAAACTGTTCACGCCTTCTATATCGTATTAGAGATGTTTACTACAAGTTTAGAGATTAACGGTTTGACTTGATTTCCAGACTACTTGACTTGACTTGATTTCAAGTCAAGTTTGAGGCAGTGATTGTCAAGACAACTCAAGTAGATTTTCTTTCAAGGTCACAGGCGGTTAAAGTTGAAAATTAACAGAAAAGTCGTTATACTCCCCATTTAGTAATTTTAAAAAAAATTTCGGATTGTTTTTTTGATTTTGCAAAATTTTTCCTCTTCTTGATGTCCTCTTTCACCTCCCACCACCGGAAATTCCGTAGGTGCAATCTTTTCGGAGATAGGCCCCTTCAGTGGTCGATTTTTAGGTATTTTTACAATCGAGTTTTTTGACGATTTTTAGAAAAACCTCTTTAGAGGTTAATTTTATTCGAATTAAGTTTGTTAAGTTCTTAGGGGATTGCACCACACGTGCCATTGTGATCAAACCCAGCAAAAAAAAAAATTCCAACATTTTTTTTAAATGTCCAAAGGGGGAGGGGGGGGGGGGGGTATTACGACTTTTTTCTCTCAATTCTCCACTTTGATCGCCTGTAACTTGGGAACGCTTGGACCGATTGGAGTGATTTCAACAGCTTTTTTCTTCTTGATATCCTCTTTCACCTCCCAACAGCGGAAATTCCGCAGGTGCAACATTTTCGGAGATCGACCCCTTCGGTGGTCGATTTTTAGGCACTTTTACAATCGCGTTTTTTGACCATTTTTAGAAAAACGTCTTTAGAGGTTATTTTCATTCAAATTAAGTTTGTTACGTTCTTAGGGGATGCAAGCCTACAATTCTGATCAAAAACAGCAAAAAAATTTTCCAAAATTTCCAAAAAGACTTTTCAAAAAAAAATTACAAAACAAATAACAGAGATGAGAGAATAATAACAAACAAGCATAATAGATGAATAATTTCAAAGACAAATAAATCTTACTATTTTGTTTATTTATTGGTGACCATTACCCCAAAAATATTACACTAGTTTATCTAGTTGCCTGATGTAGTAGTTGTTTTTGGGAAATATGATTGATTTTATTTTGGGCACAATTTATACAAAACCCTGTATATCACTAAGAAATAAGTTCCGAACTTTTGTAATACTGAATATGTGAAAAACAGCAAATTTTTTCTTTTACTTACTTACGACTTTTTTCGCAATTCTCAACTTTGACCGCCTGTAACTTTGAAACGCCTCGACCGATTGGAGTAAGTCCAACTGTTTTTGCCTCATCTTGATGTCCTCTTTGACCTCCCACCAAAAGTTCCGTAGGTTCGATTTTCTCGGAAATAGAGGTAGAGATACATCACCGATCGAGGTTCGATTTTTAGACACTTTTAGAATCGAGTTTTATTGCCAAAAAACACTTTAGCGTTTAATTTTATTCGAACTAAGATTATTACGTTCTTAGGGGAATGCATTCCAATCAAAAACAGCAAAAAAAAAATTTTTCTGAAATTTTTTTGAAATTGACCATATCGGGAGTTTTTCGTTTTTTTGCCTCAATTTTCAACTTTGACCCCTGTAACTTTAGAACGAGGTTTAAAGTCGATTAATAATGACTTAAAGCGTCCAAAATTGCAAATTTTACGAGAAAGTCGGGTAACAATTAGGGTCAAAATCGATTAAAACTCACTTACAGCATTTAAAAAAAAATTGAGTTTAAAAGAGTTTAACTCAGAATAGCGTTTTAAAAATGACGTAGGTCATTGGAATGAGAAAAAAACAGAGTCAGGATTAGGGCAAAAAGTCGGTTAAAAGTTGATAAAAAGACGCCTAAAAATGTAAATTTAATGTTTTTTCAAGAAATTGAGGTAACATTTAGGGTTAAAGTCGATTAATAATTACTTTCAGCGTTTAAAGATGTAAATTTGAATCTTTTTTAAAAATGTAACTTAGCAATAGAGGCTGCATCCTTTAAAATTCGCTTAAAACAAATATGGAGTTAAAAAAATGTGGGTTAGGATTTTTCGAGAAATTCAGGTAACAATTATGTTCACAATCGATTAATAATGCAAATTTAATTTTTTTCATAAAAATTAATTAAGAATTAGAAGCACTATCGGTAACTTAAACCGTCTAAAAATGCAAATACGGAACTTTAGAGAAAGGAGGGTTAGAACAAGGGACAAAATTAATTAAAAATAGACGAAAAACATCTAAAAATGCAAATTTGGAGGCTTTGTAGAAATTCAGGTTAGAACTAAGGCCAAAATTAGCAAAAAGAGACACTTAAAGCGTACAGAAAAATACAAATTTGGAATGACTGGAGAAATTCAGATTACGTTTATGACCAAAGTCGGTTAAAAATGACTGACAGCCATTAAAAATGTAAACTACAATTTTTGGAAACATTCAGGTAAAAATCGATAAAAAATTACTCAAAAGTCCCGAAGGCTCAATACTTTGGGAGACGTCTTCGAAGGTCGATTTTTAGGTACTTTTAGAATGTGCCTTGGAGGTCTTTAGAAAAAAGTGCTCTTATGGGAAAATTTTTACACTTCATAGGGGCAAAAAACGGCAAAAAAATTGGCATCATTTTTGCAAAATTCACCAAAGCGTAACTCTTTTTAAAATTGACCAATTACCTCTTTTTTGTCGATTTCCCCGATTTGACCGCCCGTAACATTAGAACGAGTGGATCGATTGGAGTGATTCCAACGGCTTTTTGTTCTTTTTGATGTCCTCTTTTACCTCCCTCGAAAGAAAGTTTCGTAGGTTCAAAAGGTTGGAAGATAGACCCCTTCGGTTTTCGATTTTTAGGTACATTTAGAATGTGCTTTAGAGGCTTTTGGAAAAAAGTTTTGGGACTAATGTCACGCTTAACGTTCTTAGGGGATTGAAATGGCCTAATTGCGATCAAAAACAGCTAAAAAAGTTCCATCAGGGTTTTGAAATTTTACCAAGGGGGAGAGTATTTCCCCGTTTTTCTCAATTTTCAACTGCACTCCTGTGGTCCCTACTGGTGGACGACCTTCTGGCTACTTCGTTATCCTTATAAAAAACCACCCATAGCAACAAATCTCCAGCACGTTGCAAGAGGTGCTGGATGTTGTACACAGCTGGTGTTCAAAGGAAAACCTAGCAATAAACCTAAGAAAACGGTGATTATGCCATTTACCCCAAGGAAGAGACTGGACTTCTTGAAAGCGCCATCTTTGTTCGGGATGACAATATCGTTTACCAACGAAGTAAAATTTCTAAGAGGGGTCTTAGGTACCACAATTTTTTTGAAAATGTCTAAAGGGAGGAGGGATTACGATTTTTATCTCAATTCTCAACTTTAACCGCCTGTAACTGTTTTTTTCCTCGTCTTGATGTCCGCTTTCCCAGCACCGAAAGCTCCGTAGGGGCAATATTTTCGGAGATAGACCCCTTCGGTGGTCGATTTTTAGGCACTTTTACAATCGTGTTTTTTGACCATTTTTAAAAAAACCTCTTTATAGGCTACTTATCGTAATACGAAGCTAACCAAAAATATAAAAGAAGCCTGTTGCCTTCAACAGGGTGCTTCACCATGAAAGCCGTCTGCCTTTATACGAAAAAGTTGCCTTAAAAATCTTTTGAAAACGTGTTTATTTTGTTTATATTTATTTAAGTAAATTATTTCAGGATTCTAGAATTTTAGCAGTTTTAGTAATAGTCGGGTACCTGGTTTGTCTATGTTCCAAAGACTTTTATCCTTGACATCTCCCATCAAAATCGGCTCCATAGTAAGACAAAAACGTATTTACCGGTCCTGAGGATAGATAAGGAGGGTTTCATTCATATTTCCGAAACTGTGTAGGCAGCTCCGTTGGCGCTTCCGGCGAATTGGCCTTACGTGACGTCTTGCGTCAAATAATTCAAAATCTCTATTTGCCCAATTGATATGCTCTGATGATAAAGTTACGTCATGGGTCCCTTAAAAATGGCGGGCTTTCGTTCGAAAAACAGCACCAATTCTAGGAAAATATTGGCATTTATTTGCTCTGTCCATATCTAGGTCAAGTATCTCCTCCAACGTGCTAGTATATTAGATCTGCAGAGACCCTCCTGTTTTACAATTTTGGTCCCCCTTTTTAAGTCATTTTTACTTTACTTTCAATTTTATCAGTTTTAAAGGATTCTCTCTCTAATTCTTATTTCTTCCTCTCAAACAACAAATTTGCATTTTTAGACGCTTTCAGGTTAGTTTTTTCACCAATTGTGGTTCCTACAAATCCCCAATTTAACCAACTTAACCCTAATAACCATAACCCTGTATTTTTTTCACAAGTTCTAAGTCGGTTATTTTAAAAGGTTTGACTTGTTTTATATTGATTTTGGCTTTAAAATTCTTATCTCAATTACTCAAATTCAAACTGAAAATTAATTTACAATCCCCTAAGAATGTAACAAAATCAATTTGAGCGAAATTAACCTCTAAAGAGGTTTTTTTAAAAATCGGATCTTTCGGTGATGGGAGGTCCAATCGGTCGAGGCGTTCTCAAGTTACAAGCGGTCAAATTTGAAAATTGAGAAAAAAGTCGTAATAATAACCCCCCCCCCCTTTGGTTGTTCTGAAATTTGCCTAATTGGAACTGCTTTTTTTCTTCTCAGAAATATCCAAAATTCACCATTTCTTAATAATATTAAAAAAAAACTTGGCCATTGTCTTATTACGACGCTAACCAAAAATATAAAAGTAGCCTGCTACCTATACAGGGTGCTTCACCACGAAAACCATCTGCCTTTGTACGGAAAGTTGCCGTAAAAAATTTTTGAAACGTGTTTATTTTATGCCCATTTTACGTGAAATATTTCAGGAATCTAGTACTATTACTATCCGTTACATCTCCCGTCAAAAACGTTTAAAAATTACTCAAAAACTCATGGTATGTCATGTTTACGCCTTGATTTTAAGTCAAGCTCTAAAAATTTTCGAAATACAGAAATGACGTCCTCTTGTAGCCATAGTAGAAAGCGCAATTAAACCTTTTTTTAATTCGAAATAAGAGAGGCACAAATTGGGTGAGGCTCTTCAAATGATGTCCCTGTAGTTTTTAAAACTAGAGACTAAATATCTCTAGGAAAACAAGACGTAAGGATGAGGTAGTATGTGTATACAAATTATCTTTAGGACTGAGTGGCCAATTCATCTATGAAAAAACTTCAGAACAGTTGGTGGTCGTGAAATCGACTGATAGAAAATCCGACCAATCAAGATCCTGCTGTATCATCATACAATCCGTCTTTAAAGAGATTCAGATCATTGCCATAAAGCAGGCATTCACAGACTCTAATGTCATTAATAAAAATTTAAAATGGGACCCCTGGGGAACACCAGACGTCACCCTTATTTCCTGGGACACCGCACCGCAAATCCTCACGCGTTGTATTCGATCCGACAAGTAGGAGGCCGTCCATGCCAAATACGATCCCGTCACACCCTCACACTGCAGCTTATTCAGTAAAAGCTTATGGTACACGCTGTCGAAAGCCTTACAGAAGTCTGTGTAAATCGAATCCACCTGATCACCTCCCTCCAGGACGCGCTTCGAGAAATCCTGATAAGTCGCCCGATTGGTTGTCGTTGACCTGCCCCGGCAGAAACCGTGCTGTTCAACGGCAAGCGCTCTTTGCAAACCCCCGTACAGGTCATCTGTCACGATGGATTGAAAGACCTTTCCCACATGACTGAGGAGAGAAATACCCCTGTAGTTTACTATATATACATTGCTTCCATCTAGTTGGAAACACTCCTTCGTCGAAAGATCGTAACCATGTTTGAGTTCGTCTGGTTCATTAACTAAACTGGTAACGGAAAAGATCGATACAGCAAATTTTTTTGTCATTTTTGGGGGCCTGCATCTCGGAAATGCCTTAGCCGAAATTTAAAACCTAAAGAGCTTTTGAAAGGTCGTTTCTTCTAGAATCACGACGGGAGATTGATCTTAAATAAGTTATTCTCTAAAGGATATACAGGGTAAAGAAAAAAAGCACTGCAAAATGGTTGCATTTCAACCCACTGCATTTGGTAGGTAGCGTAATTTCAGAACATTTATTGTTATGACATTTAGTGGCGTTAGTTGGTATCTCGGGATATGTTCGGCAGTTTTCGGTTTTTTGGCCTACAAAATAAATTACTGGGGTTTTTCAAAAAGTTGATGGTCTTTTGTAAATCACTCTGTATCGCCAGAATGCCGCAGCCGATTTTAATAAGATAAATGATTTGTAAACGATAACTGGTTGTAAAATCAGAGACGTAGACTCATAGTTAATAAAACAATTTTATTCCATTTTGTACAAGGATGGCAAAAATCTAATAAAAAACTGATTAAAATTTTGTTTACTACGATGTCATGACTGGAGCCTTAACTTTGAGACTCTTTTTGTAATGATATTTAAGAGCTATGGTCGATATCTCGGGACGATTTGGGCGGTTTTTTGTTTTTTTGCCTACTAAATCAATTACAGGGCGTTTACAGAAACTTTGAACTTTCCTGTATGTTACAATGCAAGGTATCCTGAAATTAACTGGATACCTTGCAGGCAAAAATAGGGTACAATGTTCATACAAACATAACCCGCAAACGCTTCGTCTCCGAGATACAGGGTGTTGAATCTTTTTTTCTTTATAGCTATAGAGTTTTTGAGATATTTATATATTATATTATACTCAAATTTTGGATATGGGTAACCACTAGCCAAAATCGACAGCATCTTATTTTTTCTCGGGTTGTATCCCTTTTACCCTCACAAACTTTTTTGTAGCACGCCACTGATCGTTATTTCTTAAAAGTCAGAATTCTCTATCCAATTTAGAAACTTCCTTGCCTGTATGCAAGAGGATTATTATCTTACCTCCCACCGTTTTCGAGAAATTTGCAAAAGTGTCTAGAAATGCACATAATTTTTCCATAAGTGATTCTTTTTCATCGGTATCTGAGAATTTAAATAGGAACGCAGATAACACATTTCTTATGGAAAAATTATGTACATTCTCAAATACTTTTGCAAATTTCTCGAAAACGGTCGAGACATAAGACAAGGATGCAAGAGTTTCTAAATTGAATTGAGAATTTAGACTTTTAAGAAAAAACGATCAGTTTCGTGCCACAAAAAAGTTTGTGAGGGTAAAAGGGATACAATCCGAGAAAAAATAAGTCTGTCGATTTTGGCTAGCGGTTATGCCAACCGCCATCCAACGATGTAGATAATAAATGGTTATCTACATTCAAAATTTGAGTTAAATGTCTCAAAAACTCTAAGAACCATAAAGAAAAAATTTAAAAAAATTCAACACCCTGTATCTTGGAGACGAGTCGTTTGCGTACCCTATTTAACAAGTAAACAACTTGAAATGTGTTGAAAACAGTCCATTCCGTTCAACTTGGCTTCGAGTTTCTCGAGATGCAACAAAATTTTAAATGTTGCAGAAATAAGGAATTCCTAAACCTGTGCTGCAGGAACTGCTTGGGGTTTTTTCACGCCAGCTGCTTTGAACGCATCACTGGGGCAATAAAGATAGATGGCTCTCTGATATATTGTTCTACAGCCTGTCATTCTCAGGCTGTGAAGAGGGAGGAAGAAGCTGAAAAGCATAAAGCAGAAATTATCCATTTGAAAGTGGAAATTGAAAAGAGGGACAAGCACATAGAACGTTTGAAACGAAATAGCGCTGCTTTTGCCGATGACGTATCTGCTACTGAGGTCTCATACATTGAGCAAATTAAATCGAAAGACTTGTCTATTGAAAAATTGAAAAGAGACATTCTTTCTGGAAAAAATGAACTGAAGAACTGTCAAAAGACACTACAGGACGCACTAGATGGTGAAAAAAACTATCGGGCAGAAGCTGAGAAGCAAACAAGCATTAACAAAAATATGCTAACCTCCATTAAAAACCTCGAACCTGAAATCCAAGTACTCAAAAAGGATTGTAGTAGGAGGTCGGATAGGAAGGAAATAAATAACAAACAGTCTGGCGCCACTTGGGCAGCAAAAGTGGCATCCCATTTTGACATCTTAACTACACCAAAGAATACACAAATCTCTAATGAGATAAATTTACAGGTTGAAATAACTCACTTCAAGAAATAATAAAGCATTTAGAGGAAATCGGTGCTTGACAACGACACTGCTGCATTTAAACGTGCGTAGCTTAAATAACAAAGTGCTGGAACTGCAGGTATTGTTAGTAAAGATTGATCCCTACATTTTTTGTGTGTCTGAGCACTGGATGCTTAATGATGGTATACAATCAATTTTTTTGAATGACTACTCGCCGATTACTGATACTGCGGTGTTTGTTAAGAATTGCCTAAACTGTCAGTCAGTAGATATAGATATAAAGTCTATCGAAAAACAATGTGAATTTTGTATCACTAAGCTCATTACACCTGTTAGGGCTTACTTTATTGTTTGTATATATAGGTCGCCATCGGGCATTTTGGATCTGTTTCTGTCTGTCCTGGATGAGGTTCTTGACAGGGTATGCTCTTGTTACCCCTTCTTCCTTTTTTTTCTTTATTCTATTAAAAAAAAAGAAAATATGAATAGGAGGTTACCAAACACAAAAAGGTGGGTGATCTGAAATAAAAGTTGGTCCAACTGAGTTGTGGGGCAAAACCCGACAGCTAGCTACCCTCGAGCCGGAGAGTGGTCGTGGGGTAGATGTGCTAGATAGCTTGATAGTCTGAAACAAGGCACCACCCACTTTTAAGGCCCCTTTTGAAACTCAGTTATATTGAAATCAGTTGTTAATACCGTACAAACAAAGCGGGAAAGAACGATATATTATGGAAAGAAACGCAACTTAATTAAACAAAATCAATTCAATTAAATTAACTGCAACCTGTATACTTCAGTACAATGTACAATGTATGTATACATACCTACATGCAATATTTATATATAAATACAACTGTACATTGGTTCGATAATACCAAACCAACAGCCCTACATGACGAATCACGATAACGAATACGATAATAGGTGAAAATCAATAATCAGCTGTGCTATGGTTTGTTTAGGTGATGAGTTTGGATATTTATATTGAGGATTGTTAAGTAATAAATATAATATTAATAAAAGTAAACAATCTTCTATGTCCAGCGCTCTAAGTCTGTGTACCTGAGCTAACCTTGTAGAGGCTTTTAAATTCTTAAAAATCAGACAACAATTAGGGAATAGTACCCATACCGGCCATATACGTATACGTCTGGTTTACATGTTCTGTGAGACGATGAAATGTGTTGTAGTGCTAATATGTGTTGTGGTGCTTTGTTAATACTTAAAACTTAAGGTAAAAAGGATGCACTTAAAAGTTATAAGGTGTACCTAACAGGTTACGCTTAACTTATAGGTACTACTTCTCATATTCCAAAAAAAGAAACTTTTCCAAAAAAAGAAACTTGGCTTCAATGGGACGGTCCACAAAATGTGGTTATGATGGTGGTTAAAACAAAAAAAATGGAATGGACCCACCTGACTTCTCCAGGTCTCCTACCAGTCACAAGCAGTATCCTAATATGGTGCCAGGCAGATACCCCGAGAGGAAGCTAAGGCCAGAGTGTCCAGGAGTTGTCTCGATGAATTTGCAGTTGTAGGATGTTTCGAAAAAGAGGGTCGACTCTTCCAAGTTGATTAGAGCAATAAGGACGTATCAAAAAAATAATGAGTCAGGAAAGAAAACCCAAACTCTTAAAAGAAGGCCTGAAACAAAGGTACTCGTCTAGTCGATGCTAGGTCGCAATATGGAATGTGCAAAAAGTGAAAGTGGGTAAGTGTTAAAGAATAAACTCTCAAAGTAACAAAAGATCAAGGCTATAGCTAATCAGAATAATTTTGCAGTAAGAAAAGTAATAGAAATTTACATACCTTAGGGTGACGGGTGGCCTAAAGAGAAAACCATGTGCTGGTATCAACTATGGTCTTCGGGTTAAGTTAATCAGTTCACTAAACCATTCAATAATTGCAAATCAGTCACTAGACTAGGTAAGGCACTTCTATAGCCAAGACAAAATTGAGGGTAGTTCTGATTTATTTCTTAAATCCGCTAGGCGAAATCCGTGGTTCAGCAGCCAGCCAAGAAGCTCACAGAAGAAAAAAAAGAAGACTCATAAAGTTGCCTTCTAGAATCCTCAACCCAGAAAAAAACTAGGGCCGCACAAAAGTACAAAAGTACCAAAAATGGTATGCAAATTCTACACAAATTCCCATTGGTGGCAAATGGTGATGTCACGACCTTCAGTTAACCTTTAGGGCCAATCAAGGTGAAGGGTTTGAGATCTTCCAATATTCAATATTATCGACCTTAGCCATCGGAAACCTCGCCAGGGCCGGACTAAACAAGGTTATACTTTGGGAAAAATAAAAACGTAACACTCTGCGAGTGGAAACTTGGTGGTATGTGGAGATTTTAATGTAAATTTTGAGGGGGGTGGGGAGGGTTCTCTCTCTGTCGAACAATTATTGGCCAGTTATGGATTACTTCCTCACATACATGGTACAACGAGGCTTGGCGGCACCTCTGGCACCCATCTCGACAATGTTTTCAGCGACACTCCACTTAACAACTTAACATCTGGAATTCTGGAAACAGATATCTCTGACCATTATGGACAGGTTCTGTCCGTTCTGACCTACAAAAGGGAACGGCGGGAGTATCGTCGGTCTCTATCACAATACAAAACTGCTCTATATGAAGGCAAAATTTTGCAATCTACTAATATTTCAAAAACCGTTTGGGGCATTTACAATAGGGAATCTAACAAAGTAAATAAGAACCATAACAATTTATCTTTAAAGCTCACGAATGGTGAAACTGTTGAGGATCCACAGACTATTGCCAACCTTTTTAACTTTAAATTCAGAGTGCCCGTAATTTCTGGCGAAGGTGAGCCTGGGTATGGGACTGGCGATGTCCCTACAGTTTTTCTGTTTCCAGTGGACAATTTGGAGGTTCAGCAGTGGCTGCCTTGTCTAACAAGTTTTCGGCAGGTCTCGATGAGATACCGGTGGTGATATTGAAGCGTGCCTGTGTCCATGTGTCTCTCCCTCCCACGCACATTATAAATGCTAGTTTTCTTACAGGCGTTTCTTTACAGACCTTTCCTTGAAGACTTAAAAGAGCAAAGATAGTACCTGTGCACAAAAAGGATGACAGACAGGACATATCTAACTACCGGCCAGTCTCCTTGCTCTCCGCTTTTTCGAAGGTTTTTGAGAGAGTTAGTTACAGTAGACTAATGAACTTCCTTAGCAAGCATAATATACTTTCTGATAGTCAATTTGGTTTTCGACCAGGGCGCTCTACACAGTTGGCCGCTTATAGGGTAATATCGTATATAGCGGAGCCCATAGATGACGATGAAAGAGTTGCTGGGCTTTTTTTTGACCTCTCGAAGGCTTTTGACACAATAGATCATGCTTTGTTACTCAGAATGCTGAGGGGTTATGGAATAAGGGGAAACTGTGAGCGTCTGATTGGCTTCTACTTAAGCTACAGGGACCAGGCGGTTGGTGTGACGGCGGGGGGAGCTACTTATCTCTCTACGACCTCCTTGATTGGGCAGAGGGTGCCTCAGGGCTCTATTTTAGGGCCTGCACTGTTTATATTGTACGTGAATGGCCTTTGCGACGGGTTTCTGGAGTGCCTGGTCTGCCAGTATGCAGACGATACGTCCATCGTGCTGTCGGACCGTGCACTGTCGGGACTGTCGGGGGAGTGCTCGCGAGTGGTTGATTGCATGCATGAGTGGTGTAATCGACACGCATTGCGTCTGAATGCTGATAAGACTGGGTTACTGTTGTTCTCAAAGATTCCAAGAAAAACGGAATCGCTTTATGTTTGTCGCAACGGAAGGAGTATTCCTGAAGGAGGTATCCAGAAGGAGCTCTCTGGATTTTGAGTTATATAACATTTTAAAACCTAATATTAAGTCATTAGATTGGAATAGATTTAAAGCTGTGATAAAGAAATTACTTACTGAGAATGCATTTTATTCTGTTGAGGAGTATAAGATGTACATGAGAAAACCAATAGGATAAGATTTTCGAACACAATGTTGACTGCCTGCTACAAAATACGTTATACGTTATTGTAATTTGTTTTTGTTGTATTTTATGTATTCGTTATATGTAACATTGAAGTGACCTGCTACAATTGTATTTTCTGTACAAAACGTAGTCAAATAAAATTTGAATTTGAATTTGAATATGGATTGTGCTGGCAATAAAGATTATTATTATTATTTTTGCCTAGGTATTTCCCAGTTAATTTCAGGATACCTTGCATTGTACCTTACAAGAAAGTTCAAACTTTCTTTAAACGCCCTGTAACTAATTTAGTAGGGAAAAAAACCAAAAAACCGCTAAAACCGTCCCGAGATATCGACCATAGCTCTTAAATGTCATTACAAAAAGCGTCTTAAAGTTAAGGCTCCCGTCATGACATCGTAGTAAACAAAATTTTAATCAGTTTTTTTATTAGATTTTTTGTCATCCTTGTATAAAATGGAATAAAATTGTTTTATTAACCGTCAGTCTACGTCTCTGATTTTACAATCAGTTATCTTTTAGACATCATTTATTTTATTAACATCGGCTGCGGCATTCTCGCGATACAGGGTGACTTACAAAAGGGCGTAAAATAAATTACAGGTGTTTTCCAAAAAGTTTTGGATTGGTAATTTATTTTGTAGGCCACACAACCGAAAACTGCCGATCATGTCTCGAGATACCAACTAACGCCATTAAATGTCATAACAATGAATGTTCTGAAATTATCTACCAAATGCAGTGGGTTGAACTGCAACCATTTTGCAGTGCTTTTTCTTTACCCTGTATATCCTTCAAAGAAAAACTTATTTAAGATCAATCTCCCGCCGTGATTCTAGAAGAAACGACCTTTCAAAATCTCTTTAGGTTTTAAATTTCGGCTAAGGCATTTCTGAGATACAGACCCCCAAAAATGACAAAAAATTTTGCTGAATGTGAAATGAAAAAATGTTCTGAAATTATCTACCAAATGCAGTGGGTTGAACTGCAACCATTTTGCAGTGCTTTTCCTTTACCCTGTATATCCTTTAAAGAAAAACTTATTTAAGATCAATCTCCCGCCGTGATTCTAGAAGAAACAACCTTTCAAAATCTCTTTAGGTTTTAAATTTCGGCTAAGGCATTTCTGAGATACAGACCCCCAAAAATGACAAAAACATTTGCTGTATCGATATTTTCCGTTAGCAGTTTATTTTCGATTAAAAAGGGCGAATTCCAAAACTCACCAGGTCATCTACCAATCAAGCTGGTCGTGTGATGACCATCCAGCAATTCAATGGATTAAGCAGGTGACTGATCTACCAGGTAAATGACCTGGTAAGTTTTGGAATTTGCCCTAATTTGATAATGCTTGACGTAAAGTCAAGCTCTATTATAGAATAGTCAAGTCAAGTACAGACTTGTCAAGTATTTATTTGCTGTCGTAGTATGTATCTGTCATATAAGTCAAGTGAATTTCAAAATTGTCAAGCTACTTGACTTGATAAATTTCTAATTAAGTTGTGTATCCTCAAGCCACTGTACCATTTAAAGATTGAGATTAAACTGTGGGTTGGTTTTGGATGAATTTCGGTAGCTGACCATACATTAGCTGTAACGGGCGGAAACGTCTCTGAGCTGGCTCCCTTTCTCTTCATAAGTACCAGCCGAGGCAAAAGTATGTCCAAACTTGCAAGTTTTAAGTTTTCCTTAATTTAATTTCGGTCTGTCGGAATATATATCGGCCACTTTGCGCGGCAGCTGGAACTTTCCAACTTTACGTTTTCCGCCGTTTCTTTCGCTCTTCCAGCCCTCCCACCTACAGGGCTTTAATATATCAGTATTAAGTTCTGCTTCGTATATTCAGGCAGCCGTAAAGTGATATCTTCGGAGACACGTCTCCTGCTATAAGACTAGTTGAAATTCAAGAAGTAAAACCTGGAAATGCAGTAAAGCATGAATCGAGTTATTTATCGCTAGTTAGTGAGTTTATGACAAGCTTAAGAATGGCTAAATTACCATACTGAGCACCTCGAAACGCTGTGTCACATTGGGGTAGATTAGTGTTGTGAGTGTCTAAATCTAAAGTGAAAGGAAATGCGGATATTTCTCACCTGACAGGTATGAAGTTACTTTAGCTTATTTACTTATTTTTATTAACCTGCTAACCTGCTCAAGAATGATTGAGGTTTATTTTCTTTATCCTTCTGACAATGGATTAAGCTCATTTTTTTTGCATTTGTTGCAATAAAAAAGTCACAGATTGTTCCTTTTTCTTCTTCTCTTCACTTTTACGGTCTTTTTTTACCCCTGATTCGACTAATTCGTATTTATTGATTCATGTTTGGGTTCCATCAATTAAACAACTTTGGAGTGTCTTGGCTTTGCTGGACAAAGACTTTCTAATATTATAAAGTGAATTTAACCCCTAACGGGGTCGAATGTACCCAAGAGACATCAAACGCGATCTGGTGCTACAGGATCAATTATCATGGTTACTGGTGAGTGTCCTTGATTTTAATACATGGTGATGTACAGCAGGTTTGGACGAAGAGGAAAATTTATTCTATATATTTAGAGAAAAAATGAAACAGCTTTGTTTCATTTTCTGGTCCAAACATACTATACATTAACCTGTCTTTGTTATTCCAAATATGCCGACGTTTCGATCAGGCTCTCAGTTTCCTCAGGGGTTTATGGTTCTTCATTATTTAATTAAATTAGTTCTGGCTAAACGTCTAGTTATAATAATTGATTTGGTTGAAAGACATTAGGACGAAGACAGCATTGAAGCAGCACCTAACGTCGATCTTGGTCCATGTTCCATCTTTACTGTCTTCGTGACTGTGCATAAACAAGATTTTGAATTTGATTTTGATATCACCTCATAACTATCACCTTTTAAAACAATCAGCACAAGTACCTACCAAGTATGACTTAAATAGGTATTAAATGTACAACATAAAATAAAAATAAATAAATAAATGGCGTGAACGAGACCAGTCACCTAAATAGTGCTCTGTGTGAAGCAGAAAAATCAAAAATGAATCTAGAGATCGACTAACTAAAGAAAATGCTTGATGAGTCGATAGATACATGCAATATTCTAAAATCAAACAATAGTTCATTGGTAGAAAAAATCAGCACACTCGAATATGATGTTCAAGCGTTGCCCTACCGTAGCCAAAATTTTGTGGAAAAAAGTGAAGACGGCAACAGCGGAATTAGCAATAAGAAGACGAATACTCCGATTGCAAATTTTTTGAGCGCAAATGTTCAAACGCACAATGGAAAATCGATAAAAGATTCCAACATTTACGAACAAATGGACTCGTTATCGGTTTCAGGTGACGATGATACCCAAACAACAAGAATGACAAACATAAACACTAGAAAGGCCCAATATACAAACATGCGTCACAAAATAAAAATATAAAATAAATATTGCCCCTACAGAACTTCCGGTGAGAATTGAGAATTAAGAAAAAAGTCGTTATAACCAAGGATAATTGTTATTGATCAAAATGGTAAGTACATCTGCAATCCCATAAGAACGCAACAAACTTAAAGGTTTTTATAAAAAATTAATAAACGCGATTGTAAAAGAGCCAAAAAATTGACCACCGAAGGGGTCTATCTCCGAAAATATTGCACGTAAGGAACTTCCGGTCGCTGGAGGTGAAAGAGGATTTCAAGAAGAGGAAAAAACAATTGGATTCACTCCAATCGGTAGAGCCGTTCCCAAGTTACAGGCGGTCAAAGTTGAGAATTGAGAAAAAAGTCGTAATACCCCCCCTTCGGACATTTTCTAAAAAAATTTTGAATTATTTTTTGATGGTTTTGATCAGATTTGTGCTATTTTTTGGTCGAGATGGGATGATTGCAATCGCCTAAGTACTTAATAATCTTAAGTTAAAAATGTCGATTTTGAAAGGTTCTTATAATCAACCCCTGAAGGGGTTTATTTCTGAAATTATTGAACTAATTAGACTTTCGTATGTAAGAAAAGAGAAAGGGCAGCAAGAATAGAGAAAAATGGTTGGATTTTAGTCTAATGGGTTCATTCTGTCTAAAGCTATAGGTGATCAAAATACGAAATTGCGAAATGAGACATAATAACCCTTCTGTCAATTAATAAATAATTTTAGAAAATTTTTATGCTGTTCATATTTAACCAGATTCCATATTTTGGCATCTAGAAGAAGTGTCATTTTCAAAAGTTTATTTTGGTACCATAAATAGCGTAACTTTAAATCATTATGCTATAGCTCTCGAATTATGAAGTTTGACAGTGACAACAATACAGACACCGCCAAATGTCAATAAATCTATTTCTTACGTGGTTTTTTGGAAATTTCTTTGTTGCGAATTTAGGTATTACATTTTCGACTTGACCACTGAGTTCCTGAGCTCAAGGCAGCTGAAAATGAGGTGCGACTTGCTATATCTAATATAAAAAATTAAAAAGTTTTTTCATCAATTTTAGAAGTAAAAGATGTTTAAATACGCGAATTTGTTAAATTAGTCCTTTAAGATTTTTTACGCAATTTTCTGCATTAAACATTAATAAATTTGTTTTCTAATAATAAGTCTTTGGAAATTAACAGATTTGGTCAAGTTTTTGCACATTTTCGACCTTACTACTGAATTCCTGAGCTCAAAGCAGCTGAAAATGAGATATCATTTTCTATATCTAGCGTAAAAAATAAAATTTTTTTTTGATCAATGTTAGGAGCTAAATATGTCCAAATACACGTTTTCAATAAAATAGTGTCTAAGAAACTTTTTATCGAATTTGCAACGTCACAAATTTGTGTTTTTGGAAATATCTTTCTTAAGAATTTAGGAATTAAATTTTCGACTTTTTGAGCTCAAAGCAGCTATGGCCTTCACACTATTTTTTCTTGAGCTTTTCACGAGGCTTTTCACCTTTATAATTCTATTGCAGTTAGTGGCAGTCATGTTACCGCGCTTGCAGACATTATAAAAGTTAAATAAATTTTGTTAAAAACTCACCTTTGTTCGTTTTAACGGTACAGAGAAATCCCAGTCCGGTGCCACCTCGTACGTAACAAGTCACCTACTGGACTTGTGACGTAAATTACTGTTGCGACATCCAATCCTGTAAAAAGTTATTTACCAGATTAAAGTCAAGTACGTAAAACTGTCCTAAATGATACAGCATGAAGTAAAGGTACTTTTCATGCCTTTACATACATGGCGTAATATGTATGTATATCCCAATTACATTTGCATTGACGTACCCTTGTATATGTAAAATAAAACATGGGATTCTCTTCCCCTTTGATGATTGCAAATTCCAGCACAAGCGCCAATTCGAGCTTTTTTTTGACATGTTATAACTTGGTCACCATATCCAAGGTTACAAAGCACATTTCCAAAACGTCACATGTGATGTGTCGAAAAGACGCCAATTCACACCCGTCATCTGTCAATTATATGATCTGACGTTGATCGGTGTCGCTAGTCGTTTATTAGACGTCAAAATTGTCAAAGATCTTTTGCAATGTTGGAATATGCCAACTTTTTCGTATTTTTTTCCGGTTTTTAGTTTTAATTCATGCTGTATTTCTTCGCTTCTGTAATCATCTACTTTTACCCAATATGTATACTAAACCCATATAAGGTTAACAAGAAAAGTCACTCATATAATTTCAGTCTTTCAGTTTCCGTCTAAAGTTTGCCGTTTATTTTTATTGATAATAAACATATTTAAAAATAAATAATTGCTTGTACTTATTTACTAACGCTTTATGAGGCCAACAATATATGGCATGAATGTACTAAAATGTATGTACAAAATCTATATAATTAGTACACTTCTAGTATACACATGGATACGTACAGAGTACATATTTTTGCCACGTACACTAAAAACGTACCGTTTTCTGGACATTGTGTCATATGCTAGGTTTAGTACGTATTTATAAAATATCCAAAATCCAAAATTTTTTTTGAAACTGTTCAAAAGGGTATATTACGATAGACCCCTTCAGTGGTCGATTTTTAAGCACTCAGGCACACAGTCGCGTTTTATGACCATTTTTAGAAATCCCTCTTTAGAGGTTAATTTCATTCGAATTAAGCTTGTTGCGTTCTTAGAGGATTGCAAACGTGCCATTCTGATCAAAAACAGCAAAACAAATTTTTCCAAAATTTTTTTGAAAATGTCCAAAGAGGGGGTATTACGACTTTTTTCTTAATCCTCAAATTTGACCGCCTGTAACTTGGGAACGCCTTTGACCGATTGGAGTGAATCCAACTGTTTTCCCTCTTCTTGATGTCCTCTTTCACCTCCAAGCACCGGAAGTTCCCTAAGTGCAATATTTTCAGAAAATTGACCCCTTCGGAGGTCAATTTTCAGGCACTTTTACAATCGCGATTTTTGACCATTTTTAAAAGAACCTCTTTAGAGGTTGATTTCATTCGAATTAAGTTTGTTACGTTCTTACTGGATTGCAAACGTGCCATTCTGATCAATAACAGCAAAACAAATTTTCCAAAATTTTTTTGAAAATGTCCAAAGAGGGTTACGACTTTTTTCTCAAATCGCAATTTTGACCGCCTGTAATTTGGGAACGCCTCGACCGATTGGAGTGAATCCAACTGTTTTCCCTCTTCTTGATGTCATCTTTCACCTCCAAGCACCGGAAGTTCCCTAAGTGCAATACTTTCGGAGATAAACCCGTTCGGTGCTCGATTTTCAGGCACTTTTACAATCGCGATTTTTGACCATTTTAAAAAAAAACCTCTTTAGAGGTTGATTTCATTCGAATTAAGTTTGTTACGTTCTTACTGGATTGCAAACGTGCCATTCTGATCAATAACAGCAAAAAAAAATTTCCAAATTTTTTTTGAAAATGTCCAAAGAGGGATTACGACTTTTTCTCAATTCGCAATTTTGACCGCCTGTAACTTGGGAACGCCTCGAGCGATTGGAGTGAATCCAACTGTTTTCCCTCTTCTTGATGTCCTCTTTCACCTCCAAGCACCGGAAGTTCCCTAAGTGCAATATTTTCAGAGATAAACCCCTTCGGAGGTCAATTTTCAGGCACTTTTACAATCGCGATTTTTGACCATTTTTAAAAGAACCTCTTTAGAGGTTGATTTCATTCGAATTAAGTTTGTTACGTTCTTACTGGATTGCAAACGTGCCATTCTGATCAATGACAGCAAAACAAATTTTCCAAAATTTTTTTGAAAATGTCCAAAGAGGGATTACGACTTTTTTCTCAAGCAATTTTGACCGCCTGTAATTTGGGAACGCCTCGACCGATTGGAGTGAATCCAACTGTTTCCCCTCTTCTTGATGTCATCTTTCACCTCCAAGCACCGGAAGTTCCCTAAGTGCAATACTTTCGGAGATAAACCCGTTCGGTGGTCGATTTTCAGGCACTTTTACAATCGCGATTTTTGACCATTTTAAAAAAAAAACCTCTTTAGAGGTTGATTTCATTCGAATTAAGTTTGTTACGTTCTTACTGGATTGCAAACGTGCCATTCTGATCAATAACAGCAAAAAAAAATTTACAAATTTTTTTTGAAAATGTCCAAAGAGGGATTACGACTTTTTCTCAATTCGCAATTTTGACCGCCTGTAACTTGGGAACGCCTCGAGCGATTGGAGTGAATCCAACTGTTTTCCCTCTTCTTGATGTCCTCTTTCACCTCCAAGCACCGGAAGTTCCCTAAGTGCAATATTTTCAGAGATAAACCCCTTCGGAGGTCAATTTTCACGCACTTTTACAATCGCGATTTTTGACCATTTTTAAAAGAACCTCTTTAGAGGTTGATTTCATTCGAATTAAGTTTGTTACGTTCTTACTGGATTGCAAACGTGCCATTCTGATCAATAACAGCAAAACAAATTTTCCAAAATTTTTTTGAAAATGTCCAAAGAGGGATTACGACTTTTTTCTCAATTCGCAATTTTGACCGCCTGTAATTTGGGAACGCCTCGACCGATTGGAGTGAATCCAACTGTTTTCCCTCTTCTTGATGTCATCTTTCACCTCCAAGCACCGGAAGTTCCCTAAGTGCAATATTTTCGGAGATAAACCCGTTCGGTGGTCGATTTTCAGGCACTTTTACAATCGTGATTTTTGACCATTTTAAAAAAAAACCTCTTTAGAGGTTGATTTCATTCGAATTAAGTTTGTTACGTTCTTACTGGATTGCAAACGTGCCATTCTGATCAATAACAGCAAAACAAATTTTCCAATTTTTTTTTGAAAATGTCCAATGAGGGATTACGACTTTTTCTCAATTCGCAATTTTGACCGCCTGTAACTTGGGAACGCCTCGAGCGATTGGAGTGAATCCAACTGTTCTTTCCTCATCTTGATGTCCTCTTTCAGCTCCCACCACCGGAAGTTCCGTAAGTGCAATATTTTCGGAGGTAGACCCCTTCGGTTGTTTATTTAAAAAAAAACCTCATTAGAGGTTGATTTCATTCGAATTAAGTTTGTTACGTTCTTAGGAGATTGCAAACGTGCCATTCTAAAACAGCCAAAAAAAAATTTCCAACATTTTTTTGAAAATGTCCAAAGAGGTATTACGACTTTTTTCCTCAATTCGCAATTTTGACCGCCTGTAACTTGGGAACGCCTCGAGCGATTGGAGTGAATCCAACTGTTTTTTCCTCATCTTGATGTCCTCTTTCACCTCCCACCACCGGAAGTTCCCTAAGTGCAATCTTTTTGGAGATAAACCCCTTCGGTGGTCGATTTTCAGGCACTTTTACAATCGCGATTTTTGACCATTTTAAAAAAAACCTCTTTAGAGGTTAATTTCGTTCGAATTGAGTTTGTTACGTTCTTACGGGATTGCAAACATGCCATTCTGATCAATAACACCAAAACAAATTTTCCAAATTTTTTTTTGAAAATGTCCAAAGAGGTATTACAACTTTTTTCTCAATTCGCAATTTTGACCGCCTGTAACTTGGGAACGCCTCAAGCGATTGGAGTGAATCCAACTGTTTTTTCCTCATCTTGATGTCCTCTTTCAGCTCCCACCACCGGAAGTTCCGTAAGTGCAATATTTTCGGAGGTAGACCCCTTCGGTTGGAGATTTTTAGGCACTTTACAATCGCTATTTTTGAGCATTTGTAAAAACGTCCAAAGAGGGGGTATTACGACTTTTTTTTCAATTCTCAACTTTGACCGCCTATAACTTGGGAACACCTCGACCGATTAGAGTGAATCCAACGTTTTTTTCCTATTTTTGATGTCCTCTTTTACCCCCCACCACCGGAGTGCCGGAGTGTCCGTAAGTGCAATATTTTCGGAGATAGACCCCTTCGTTCTCAATTTTCAACTTTGACCGCCTGTAACCTTAGAACGAGAATACCTATTGGAGTGACTCCGACAGTTTCTTGCTCTTTTTAACGTCCTCTTCCACCTCCCACCAAAAAAGTGTCGTAGGTTCAATAGTTTGGGAGATAGACCCCTTCGGAGTTGGATTTTTAAGCACTTTTAGAAAGTGCTTTGGAGGCATTTAGAGAAATGTCCGCTTCCGGGATTAAATTCACTCTTATTATGTTTGTTCATAGGGAATTGAAATCGCCTCGTTTCGATCAAAAACAGCAAAAACAAAATCCGTAATATTTTTGATTTCAATTAATTGTCCAAGAATTAATTTCGTATTAAATATTTTTGCTTAATTTCCAACTTTAACGTTTATAGCTTAAAAACGAATGGACCAATCAAAGAGAATCTAACTGTTCTGTCCTCTTTTTAATGTCCCCATTTTTTTTTTAAGTTATCTATAGCTTGCAATTCATTAGTTGAACACCTGTCATATAGTATTATTGCTTGTTTATTTTCTCAAGAAAAGAAATGTCTTGTAAAAGTTGAGAGTAATTTATACGTCATGGACTAACGCTTTTGGTCAAGGAAAATTAAGCTTTGCTGTTCATATTTTTTGATATTAACTTGTCGTTTAAAATGACAAACTACCACCGCGAATGGGAAACCAGACCAAAATACTAAGTGGAGAATTAGTCTCTGAAACCGAGCTTAAACTTCAGACGTTGGGCTGTTTTACTTTTCCCTTGGGCGAAGTTTAAAATTGGTAATTAACGTCGGAAAAATTTAGTGCCTTAAACGGTTCTGCGAAACATGGGGTGGGTGTTATCAAATAACCATTCCATTTACCATACTTATTATCATCGAGAGCATCTCATTAAAAAAACACCAATGCCACTCGCAAGGACAGATGTGAAACATCTTCGTGGGGAATGTGCTCCCGTGATAAAGAGCAAGGACTACAAATTGGGCCTCCCTTTTCCCTGACGAAATTTGAATTTTAACACAAAAGCAATTCGAAAAGAAATTGGCCCTTGAATAACAAAATATTCGTAAGCCTAAAAGGCGTATCTTCTCTCTGGAGAACATAACGGAGGTTTCCTGAAATCAAGCGAGTATGGCAAAAGCGAGAGGAAACCAAAATATTTGCTGTAGGGGACATTTTAAGCCTGACGAAAAATTTACGTTAACGCTATGCGAGGTGGTTTTAAAGTATTTTCATCAGCATAATTTCCCTTTATTAATGCCTTAAGCTTTTTCTCGTTTTTTTTTTGTCAATTTTAGTCACAAGAAGTCAGTTATTGATCCGGTTGCTCGAACTGCTCGAAAGTTAATTTGAACCCTTAATAATGGGTCTTATTTCTTAAGATAATAATTAAATCCCTACAGTATTAAGTCCCATGATTAGGGTCCTCGGAATTGCTTAAACGGAATCAGTGTCAACATTAATAATTGGCGGGAAAATTTTTGGTCATTAATTTTGGTAGTGACTTAAATTTTTAGCTTTTTGGCAGAAAACTCTGGTTTAAAATATTAATAAAGGCAATAGAGCAACACCTTTACTAACATACCTCGCAGGAAATAAATTATTTATCTTTAATTAATTTTGGGTGGACTTTGAATCATAAAAATGTCGAAGAATTAATAACTTTAAAAAAATGTCATTAACTGAAAAACAATAAAACTTGAGGCTGCGACCAGAACGTGTCCTAAGCACACATTCCTTCGATAAAGTTCGCCAAAAGCCCCGTAAAGCTCTGGTTAACTCTCACGGCGTGATACAAGGGAACGCTTTATAGGCAGTCTCGGATTTTAAAAACACTATTATCATTTCCCCGGATAAAGCTCACTTGAAAGAATCTTAATACCCTATAAAACCGTAATTCAGCCGGTCTCCGGTCTGTACAACTTATCCCGTTTAAACTTTAAAACCGAGTAAACTTTATTTTTGTTTCATAATTAATGAGGTATGGTTAACTAGATAGTAAAAATTTTAAGTTTTTCATTTTTTTGTTCTGCAGTTTGCACACTGCTGTTTTCTTATTTCGCTCATAGAATTTTAAATCGATTTTTCCATAAGCTCCACTTAGTCATGGAAAATGTAAACGAGAGCCCTTGATGGAAATAAATTCGGTGAAATTATGCTGATTATGCCCCAGGAGCTTCATGCACTAAACGAGACTACAAGTAATATTTCCAACAGGTTCGTTATGTCTTTATTTCAATGTGGCTTGTTAGTAATATTCAGTTTTAAAATGGCTTTTTTGATTGGCAATTTTAGTACAAACCTAGTGTATTGCCATACTAATTCATTTTAACTACTTTTTCCTCTTCTTGATTATGTCCTCTTTCCCCTTCTACAAATAATAGTCTTATTGGTTCAGGGGTAGATCCCTTGGTTGGTGGATTTTCAACTACATTTTAGAATGTGGTGTAGCGTGGGGGGGGGGGGGGGCTGTTGGTGTTGACCGTTTGACGTCCAAGCTGATAGTAAATTATTTCGGGCGCCACCCCCTATGGGTTTTACGTGGTAGAGGGTCCACAGGAATGCCTATCGGGGAGCTTTTAAACAGTGGAGAAAGTTGTCCAAGCGTTCTGTCTTTCGTTGCGATTTGAGAGAAAGATACAATGTCAACAAGGTAACAAAAGTTTACCAGTTTAGGGCTTTAATGCATTATAGCGAGAGGCACTCTAACGGTCGGTGATTTAAAGGAAAATATACGGTTCTGAATTCGGCTTTCCTTGGATGGAAATGAAAATTTCACTAATTCGGTAAGTTGACGGTGAAATGTATATGTGTGGGGCCCAACAAACGCTCTGGCCTGGGTGTGTGTGTGTAAATAGGGCCCAACAATCGCTTTGACCCGTGTGTGGGGCTCAACAAACTAGAGCTTAACGAGACCGAAACTTACATACTTTCGGTCTCGGTCTCGAATTTATAATTGGGTCTCGGTCTCGGTCTTGTGCATCGAGACCAAGACCGAGACTCGCGTAATCTCGGTCTTGGTCTTGTAGTAGCAACTCAAGTCTCGGTATTGGTCTCGAAAAAAAGTTAACAACCCCGCCTCCTTTGGTCAATTTAAAAAAATGGGAAATTTTTTTGGTATTTTCCATCGGAATGGCACGTCTGCAATTCTCGAAGAGTGTAAAAACTCAATTCGAATCTCTCCGAAAATGTTGCATCTACGGGACTTGTATTGGCGGGAGGTAAAAGAGGACATCATGAAGAGCAAAAAACAGGTGGATTCACTCCCATCGGTACACTCGTTCTAATGTTACAGGCGGTCAAACTCGAAAATTGAGTTATAGCTCCCCCCCCCCCCCCCCCCTTTGGTCAAGTTCAAATTTTTTGGTGTTGTTGATATGAATGGCACGTCTGCAAATCACTAAGGACGTAGCAAATACAATCCTCATTATATTAACCCTGAAAGTAATTTTTTTTAAAATTGGCCAAAAACCAAAGACCATCTATTAAGAACATTTTGACGAATTGCAACTTTTTTTGATTTTGCCTCATTTTTAAATCCTTTTTTGCCTCACACTCCTTTTTAGCCTTCTTTTGCATTTTTAACGCATTTACCTTTTCTCTATATTGTTCTTTTCCAAGTTCTTATTATTTTTCCTTTTTTGGTTTTTCATACATCTTTTCACCGTTTACATATCTGTTGTTTTATATTTATTCATCAAGCTGCGCTTCTTTTAATTCTCGCACTGCTTTTGACCTGCTTTGTTCTTTGTATGATTAATTTGTATTGTTTCTAATCCGTGATTTTTCCATATTTATAAGACATTTGCTTAATTTACTACTTTTTTAATAACGTTTTCTATAATTTGAAGAAACTTTTTGAATAATTTTTTAGCTACTTTTCTTTTGATATTTTTTATTATTTCAACTAATGGCAAATGGTATAGCGGGGTGAGGACAGTGAATAAAAAAAACTTCTACTTTACGCAGAAATTGCCGACGTTTCGACGTTTATTTACGTCTTTATCAAGGCTAAAAAAGGAGGAAGACGTGCGTAAGCGTTTGTAAATATAAAATTGAATCATACAATGATAAACACAAAATTCCAAAATTAGACATTAAGATCAATAATAATCCCTGCATAAAATTCGTAGAGATAAACTAAAATACATAAAGCTACAATTTACACATTACGACACATTACAATGATCTATAAAATAAACATAACTCTTTATTAGAGCTCCCTTACCTATTCTGCAGAATTCGCCGAAGTTTTCATGTCATCACCCCGCTACACTATTTGCCATCTACTCTCCTGAAGGACGCTAATCAACTCCACTATTTTAACTAATTTTCTTTTCCCAATTACATTCTGTAATATTTTCTGTTTTTTGTAATTGTGGTTTTTTGTGTGGCTCCCCTTTTTAATTCCTGTGTCTTTGATCATTTTGTCTCATTATAATTTTCTACCAATAAAGTTCCCTTCTTCGTTTTCGTTTTTTTTTTATTAAATTTCTTCTCTCTAGTTGGTTTACGTCTATTCCTTCATTCGCATAATTTTTACTCCTTTCTATTTTAGATCATTTACTATTTTTTCTATTACTTCTTACTTTGCTTTTGATCGTACTATACAATTTTTTGTTTGAATAAATTTCTGCTTTTTTTTAAATTTTTGCTCATTTGCCTTTTCTATTTATAATTGGCTGTCTTTCGGTTTTTCAAGCACCTATTCAGCATTTGTAATATCCATAATTTTTTCTTTACTTTTATATTCTCTACTTCTTTTCATACTCCCATTGACCTACTTTTTTTCCTTTTCCTAAATTTAATATTTTTTCTTAATTTCGCTTTCTGTTTTCTCTTCAGTGCGAATCGGTTTGCTACCTGTCTTACTTGACAATATTTACCAGATATTCTTCTAATTTACTTCATACTAATTGTGAAATTTCTAGACTGCTTTATTTAACAGTTTTTCCATATATACCAATTTATGTTCTGTTTTTTTTTGATTTTGTAAAGTTTTATTCTCTTCTTTGCTTGTTACTGCTTATAAATGTTCTGGTTAGTATTCTTTGTATATTATTTTATTTTTCTGTTTTATTATTTTACAAGTTTTTATATTATTTCCTGACTTTTCCTAAACTAACCTTAACTAACCTAACCAAAAGATTTCTCATAGAAAAACAAAGCGGCCCTAACGGGCCGCTTGGCCCCTTAGAGAAGCGTCCGCCTGTATGGCCAAAGCGGCCCTGACGGCCGCTTTTTCATTAATTAAACTGATCAAAGAAAAAATTTAACTTTTACCATATTTTTCAAAATAATCTACATAATTTACAAGGTTACTCAGAGTTTTTCACCAATGTCACTTGTTGACATTTGTGACAAATGTCTCAATTTATATCCCCTTGACAGTGTTTAGTTCGTTTCAGGTAAGCGAACTTTATTATTATATTTATTCTAAAAAATGATATATTTAAAAAAAATTTTAAGTTCTTTAGTAATTCCTAAAGAAAATTTTCGAAAATAAATGAGTAATAACGATTTCCCTGAAGTGTACCAGAGCCAAAGGTTGTTGAAGGCGATTGAGAGAAAATTGCCACCAAACAGAAAGAACAAAAAACTAAGTATAATTACGAATAAGAACCTAAACCAAAGCAGTAAGGTATTCGAGTAATTCATAAGCTAAAAGGTAAAGTAAGTGAGGAATAATTGCGAGAAAATTGATGAGACTCGACAAAGAAGATAAGAAAGTCAAACGAGGTTTGGGAAAAATATATAAAAGGGCAAGTAATCGGCGAAAACTAAATTTTTATAAAAATTGGACTGATGAGTAAACATGAGAAATAAGAAAAAGTGGCGCAAATGGTCATTTTATTATTAAGAAAAGAAAATAAAAAAATAAGAGATAAGGAGCCAAAATGAGAGAAAAACTTTGTCAACACAGAGACAACTCTAATATTAAAGAAATATTAAAATAAAAAAATAAAGAATTAAAATGTATAAAACGAATTGAAAAAAATAAGAAAAAAAAATAGACTCTCATGCCAAATGTGCGAATAACTGGATCAAATTAGAGAAAATTCTGTAGGGAAGACACATCCTCAGGAGAAGCTAGAAATGTAAATTATTGAGGGAAAATATAAAACAAAGTAAATAGCGTAGAGCAACGTCAAGTAGAAATGCTAAAGCTGGGGAAAAGCTGGCACGAAACAAGCAAATCTGGAGGAGAACAATAAATTGAAGATAATTTAATTTGAGGAAATAAAAATTGAAATAGTTGAAGAGTATTTGAGAAATTACATGAACCAAATTGGAAGTATGTTACTTGTACTGAAAGAAAAATTTCAAAGGCATAGCGAAATGCAGGGTACTCCGGAAAAATTGTTCTGGGTATTTAAAAATTAGAGCAAATAAGGAATAATTTGGAAAATCAAATACATTCAAAAATGCAAATGCTCGAAGAAAAAATTGTATGTATGGTAGTACTTCGACTGAAAAAGAAAATTCAAGTATACAGAAACAGCAGGTAGAAATGCAAATGATTCAGTAAAAAGTGATTTTAGCACAAGCAACAACAAACAAAAAAGGAAACAAGTAGCTTAACATTTAACTGAGAAACAATTAATCTAAGATTGTTCTATAACTGTGACCTGAAATGGTCTATTTAAAAATAGTGAGTAAATAGATAAAAAATGACAGAAAACAAAAGCAAGTAACACTAAAACGGAATCAACTTTTTTTCCTTTCATAGAGGATTGAAATCTCATTTCAACCAAAAACAGCAAAAAAAACTACCAAAATGTTTTCGAAATTGACCAAAGGAGAAGTATTCTCTACTTTCTATTCTATAACTCTGCAAATCACAATGAGAATTTCTACAAATTTTTACTTCAAATACAAAGCAATACAACTTTCCTTCTGACTCAGGAAGTCACTTTTGAAGTCTAATGAATTTGTTACTGAACCTTGGAGATTTTATGCCTGCGACACACATTTTTTTCTTAGAAAGTTCTACTTGGTAAAAATATCTTCTGAGTTTTATTGTGAAGAAAATAAAACTCTGCAAATCACAAACAGAGTTTCTAGACATTTTTACTTCACTATGAAGCAATACAACTTTCCTTCTGACTCAGGAAGTCACTTTTGAAGTCTAATGAATTTGATACTAAACATTGGAGATTTTATGCCTGCGACACGCATTATTTACTTAGAAAGTTCTACTTGGTAAAAATATCTTCTGAGTTTTATTGTGAAGAAAATAAAACTCTGCAAATCACAAACAGAATTTCTAGACATTTTTACTTCACTATGAAGCAATACAACTTTCCTTCTGACTCAGGAAGTCACTTTTGAAGTCTAATGAATTTGTTACTGAACCTTGGAGATTTTATGCCTGCGACACACATTTTTTTCTTAGAAAGTTCTACTTGGTAAAAATATCTTCTGATTTTTGTTGTGAAGAAAATAAAACTCTGCAAATCACAAGAATTTCTAGACATTTTTACTTCACTATGAAGCAATACAACTTTCCTTCTGACTCAGGAAGTCACTTTTGAAGTCTAATGAATTTGTTACTGAACCTTGGTGATTTTATGCCTGCGACACACATTTTTTTCTTAGAAAGTTCTACTTGGTAAAAATATCTGCTGAGTTTTATTGTGAAGAAAATAAAACTCTGCAAATCACAAACAGAGTTTCTAGACATTTTTACTTCACTATGAAGCAATACAACTTTCCTTCTGACTCAGGAAGTCACTTTTGAAGTCTAATGAATTTGTTACTGAACCTTGGAGATTTTATGCCTGCGACACACATTTTTTTCTTAGAAAGTTCTACTTGGTAAAAATATCTTCTGATTTTTGTTGTGAAGAAAATAAAACTCTGCAAATCACAAGAATTTCTAGACATTTTTACTTCACTATGAAGCAATACAACTTTCCTTCTGACTCAGGAAGTCACTTTTGAAGTCTAATGAATTTGTTACTGAACCTTGGAGATTTTATGCCTGCGACACAAATTTTTTTCTTAGAAAGTTCTACTTGGTAAAAATATCTTCTGAGTTTTATTGTGAAGAAAATAAAACTCTGCAAATCACAAGCAGAATTTCTAGACATTTTTACTTCACTATGAAGCAATACAACTTTCCTTCTGACTCAGGAAGTCACTTTTGAAGTCTAATGAATTTGTTACTGAACCTTGGTGATTTTATGCCTGCGACACACATTTTTTTCTTAGAAAGTTCTACTTGGTAAAAATATCTTCTGAGTTTTATTGTGAAGAAAATAAAACTCTGCAAATCACAAGCAGAATTTCTAGACATTTTTACTTCACTATGAAGCAATACAACTTTCCTTCTGACTCAGGAAGTCACTTTTGAAGTCTAATGAATTTGTTACTGAACCTTGGAGATTTTATGCCTGCGACACACATTTTTTTCTTAGAAAGTTCTACTTGGTAAAAATATCTTCTGAGTTTTATTGTGAAGAAAATAAAACTCTGCAAATCACAAACAGAATTTCTAGACATTTTTACTTCACTACGAAGCAATACAACTTTCCTTCTGACTCAGGAAGTCACTTTTGAAGTCTAATGAATTTGTTACTGAACCTTGGAGATTTTATGCCTGCGACACACATTTTTTTCTTAGAAAGTTCTACTTGGTAAAAATATCTTCTGAGTTTTATTGTGAAGAAAATAAAACTCTGCAAATCACAAGCAGAATTTCTAGACATTTTTACTTCACTATGAAGCAATACAACTTTCCTTCTGACTCAGGAAGTCACTTTTGAAGTCTAATGAATTTGTTACTGAACCTTGGAGATTTTATGCCTGCGACACAAATTTTTTTTTTAGAAAGTTCTACTTGGTAAAAATCTCTTCTCAGTTTTATTTTGAAGAAAATAGAACTCTGCAAATCGCAATGAGAATTTCTACAAATTTTTACTTCAGTACGAAGCAATACAACTTTTCTTCTGACTCAGGAAGTCACTTTTGAAGTCTAATGAATTTGTTACTGAACCTTGGAGATTTTATGCCTGCGACACACTTTTTTTCTTAGAAAGTTCTACTTGGTAAAAATATCTTCTGAGTTTTATTGTGAAGAAAATAAAACTCTGCAAATCACAAACAGAATTTCTAGACATTTTTACTTCACTATGAAGCAATACAACTTTCCTTCTGACTCAGGAAGTCACTTTTGAAGTCTAATGAATTTGTTACTGAACCTTGGAGATTTTATGCCTGCGACACACATTTTTTTCTTAGAAAGTTCTACTTGGTAAAAATCTCTTCTCAGTTTTATTTTGAAGAAAATAAAACTCTGCAAATCACAAGCAGAATTTCTAGACATTTTTACTTCACTATGAAGCAATACAACTTTCCTTCTGACTCAGGAAGTCACTTTTGAAGTCTAATGAATTTGTTACTGAACCTTGGAGATTTTATG
Source organism: Taphrorychus bicolor (assembly GCA_951812265.1). Taxonomy (NCBI): domain Eukaryota; kingdom Metazoa; phylum Arthropoda; class Insecta; order Coleoptera; family Curculionidae; genus Taphrorychus; species Taphrorychus bicolor. Next base: position 25,029,549 of record OX638300.1, on the reverse strand, counting down.
CCTGCGACACACATTTTTTTCTTAGAAAGTTCTACTTGGTAAAAATATCTGCTGAGTTTTATTGTGAAGAAAATAAAACTCTGCAAATCACAAACAGAGTTTCTAGACATTTTTACTTCACTATGAAGCAATACAACTTTCCTTCTGACTCAGGAAGTCACTTTTGAAGTCTAATGAATTTGTTACTGAACCTTGGTGATTTTATGCCTGCGACACACATTTTTTTCTTAGAAAGTTCTACTTGGTAAAAATATCTTCTGAGTTTTATTGTGAAGAAAATAAAACTCTGCAAATCACAAGCAGAATTTCTAGACATTTTTACTTCACTATGAAGCAATACAACTTTCCTTCTGACTCAGGAAGTCACTTTTGAAGTCTAATGAATTTGTTACTGAACCTTGGAGATTTTATGCCTGCGACACACATTTTTTTCTTAGAAAGTTCTACTTGGTAAAAATATCTTCTGAGTTTTATTGTGAAGAAAATAAAACTCTGCAAATCACAAACAGAATTTCTAGACATTTTTACTTCACTACGAAGCAATACAACTTTCCTTCTGACTCAGGAAGTCACTTTTGAAGTCTAATGAATTTGTTACTGAACCTTGGAGATTTTATGCCTGCGACACACATTTTTTTCTTAGAAAGTTCTACTTGGTAAAAATATCTTCTGAGTTTTATTGTGAAGAAAATAAAACTCTGCAAATCACAAGCAGAATTTCTAGACATTTTTACTTCACTATGAAGCAATACAACTTTCCTTCTGACTCAGGAAGTCACTTTTGAAGTCTAATGAATTTGTTACTGAACCTTGGAGATTTTATGCCTGCGACACAAATTTTTTTTTTAGAAAGTTCTACTTGGTAAAAATCTCTTCTCAGTTTTATTTTGAAGAAAATAGAACTCTGCAAATCGCAATGAGAATTTCTACAAATTTTTACTTCAGTACGAAGCAATACAACTTTTCTTCTGACTCAGGAAGTCACTTTTGAAGTCTAATGAATTTGTTACTGAACCTTGGAGATTTTATGCCTGCGACACACTTTTTTTCTTAGAAAGTTCTACTTGGTAAAAATATCTTCTGAGTTTTATTGTGAAGAAAATAAAACTCTGCAAATCACAAACAGAATTTCTAGACATTTTTACTTCACTATGAAGCAATACAACTTTCCTTCTGACTCAGGAAGTCACTTTTGAAGTCTAATGAATTTGTTACTGAACCTTGGAGATTTTATGCCTGCGACACACATTTTTTTCTTAGAAAGTTCTACTTGGTAAAAATCTCTTCTCAGTTTTATTTTGAAGAAAATAAAACTCTGCAAATCACAAGCAGAATTTCTAGACATTTTTACTTCACTATGAAGCAATACAACTTTCCTTCTGACTCAGGAAGTCACTTTTGAAGTCTAATGAATTTGTTACTGAACCTTGGAGATTTTATGCCTGCGACACACATTTTTTTCTTAGAAAGTTCTACTTGGTAAAAATATCTTCTGAGTTTTATTGTGAAGAAAATAAAACTCTGCAAATCACAAACAGAATTTCTAGACATTTTTACTTCACTATGAAGCAATACAACTTTCCTTCTGACTCAGGAAGTCACTTTTGAAGTCTAATGAATTTGTTACTGAACCTTGGAGATTTTATGCCTGCGACACACATTTTTTTCTTAGAAAGTTCTACTTGGTTAAAATATCTTCTGAGTTTTATTGTGAAGAAAATAAAACTCTGCAAATCACAAACAGAGTTTCTAGACATTTTTACTTCACTATGAAGCAATACAACTTTCCTTCTGACTCAGGAAGTCACTTTTGAAGTCTAATGAATTTGTTACTGAACCTTGGAGATTTTATGCCTGCGACACACATTTTTTTCTTAGAAAGTTCTACTTGGTAAAAATATCTTCTGAGTTTTATTGTGAAGAAAATAAAACTCTGCAAATCACAAGCAGAATTTCTAGACATTTTTACTTCACTATGAAGCAATACAACTTTCCTTCTGACTCAGGAAGTCACTTTTGAAGTCTAATGAATTTGTTACTGAACCTTGGAGATTTTATGCCTGCGACACACATTTTTTTCTTAGAAAGTTCTACTTGGTAAAAATATCTTCTGAGTTTTATTGTGAAGAAAATAAAACTCTGCAAATCACAAACAGAATTTCTAGACATTTTTACTTCACTATGAAGCAATACAACTTTCCTTCTGACTCAGGAAGTCACTTTTGAAGTCTAATGAATTTGTTACTGAACCTTGGAGATTTTATGCCTGCGACACACATTTTTTTCTTAGAAAGTTCTACTTGGTAAAAATATCTTCTGAGTTTTATTGTGAAGAAAATAAAACTCTGCAAATCACAAACAGAGTTTCTAGACATTTTTACTTCACTATGAAGCAATACAACTTTCCTTCTGACTCAGGAAGTCACTTTTGAAGTCTAATGAATTTGTTACTGAACCTTGGAGATTATATGCCTGCGACACACATTTTTTTCTTAGAAAGTTCTACTTGGTAAAAATATCTTCTGAGTTTTATTGTGAAGAAAATAAAACTCTGCAAATCACAAACAGAGTTTCTAGACATTTTTACTTCACTATGAAGCAATACAACTTTCCTTCTGACTCAGGAAGTCACTTTTGAAGTCTAATGAATTTGTTACTGAACCTTGGAGATTTTATGCCTGCGACACACTTTTTTTCTTAGAAAGTTCTACTTGGTAAAAATATCTTCTGAGTTTTATTGTGAAGAAAATAAAACTCTGCAAATCACAAACAGAATTTCTAGACATTTTTACTTCACTATGAAGCAATACAACTTTCCTTCTGACTCAGGAAGTCACTTTTGAAGTCTAATGAATTTGTTACTGAACCTTGGAGATTTTATGCCTGCGACACACATTTTTTTCTTAGAAAGTTCTACTTGGTAAAAATCTCTTCTCAGTTTTATTTTGAAGAAAATAAAACTCTGCAAATCACAAGCAGAATTTCTAGACATTTTTACTTCACTATGAAGCAATACAACTTTCCTTCTGACTCAGGAAGTCACTTTTGAAGTCTAATGAATTTGTTACTGAACCTTGGAGATTTTATGCCTGCGACACAAATTTTTTTCTTAGAAAGTTCTACTTGGTAAAAATATCTTCTGAGTTTTATTGTGAAGAAAATAAAACTCTGCAAATCACAAACAGAATTTCTAGACATTTTTACTTCACTATGAAGCAATACAACTTTCCTTCTGACTCAGGAAGTCACTTTTGAAGTCTAATGAATTTGTTACTGAACCTTGGAGATTTTATGCCTGCGACACAAATTTTTTTCTTAGAAAGTTCTACTTGGTAAAAATATCTTCTGAGTTTTATTGTGAAGAAAATAAAACTCTGCAAATCACAAACAGAATTTCTAGACATTTTTACTTCACTATGAAGCAATACAACTTTCCTTCTGACTCAGGAAGTCACTTTTGAAGTCTAATGAATTTGTTACTGAACCTTGGAGATTTTATGCCTGCGACACAAATTTTTTTCTTAGAAAGTTCTACTTGGTAAAAATATCTTCTGAGTTTTATTGTGAAGAAAATAAAACTCTGCAAATCACAAACAGAATTTCTAGACATTTTTACTTCACTATGAAGCAATACAACTTTCCTTCTGACTCAGGAAGTCACTTTTGAAGTCTAATGAATTTGTTACTGAACCTTGGAGATTTTATGCCTGCGACACAAATTTTTTTCTTAGAAAGTTCTACTTGGTAAAAATATCTTCTGAGTTTTATTGTGAAGAAAATAAAACTCTGCAAATCACAAACAGAATTTCTAGACATTTTTACTTCACTATGAAGCAATACAACTTTCCTTCTGACTCAGGAAGTCACTTTTGAAGTCTAATGAATTTGTTACTGAACCTTGGAGATTTTATGCCTGCGACACAAATTTTTTTCTTAGAAAGTTCTACTTGGTAAAAATATCTTCGGAGTTTTATTGTGAAGAAAATAAAACTCTGCAAATCACAAACAGAATTTCTAGACATTTTTACTTCACTATGAAGCAATACAACTTTCCTTCTGACTCAGGAAGTCACTTTTGAAGTCTAATGAATTTGTTACTGAACCTTGGAGATTTTATGCCTGCGACACACATTTTTTTCTTAGAAAGTTCTACTTGGTAAAAATCTCTTCTCAGTTTTATTTTGAAGAAAATAAAACTCTGCAAATCACAAGCAGAATTTCTAGACATTTTTACTTCACTATGAAGCAATACAACTTTCCTTCTGACTCAGGAAGTCACTTTTGAAGTCTAATGAATTTGTTACTGAACCTTGGAGATTTTATGCCTGCGACACAAATTTTTTTCTTAGAAAGTTCTACTTGGTAAAAATATCTTCTGAGTTTTATTGTGAAGAAAATAAAACTCTGCAAATCACAAACAGAATTTCTAGACATTTTTACTTCACTATGAAGCAATACAACTTTCCTTCTGACTCAGGAAGTCACTTTTGAAGTCTAATGAATTTGTTACTGAACCTTGGAGATTTTATGCCTGCGACACAAATTTTTTTCTTAGAAAGTTCTACTTGGTAAAAATATCTTCTGAGTTTTATTGTGAAGAAAATAAAACTCTGCAAATCACAAACAGAATTTCTAGACATTTTTACTTCACTATGAAGCAATACAACTTTCCTTCTGACTCAGGAAGTCACTTTTGAAGTCTAATGAATTTGTTACTGAACCTTGGAGATTTTATGCCTGCGACACACATTTTTTTCTTAGAAAGTTCTACTTGGTAAAAATATCTTCTGAGTTTTATTGTGAAGAAAATAAAACTCTGCAAATCACAAGCAGAATTTCTAGACATTTTTACTTCACTATGAAGCAATACAACTTTCCTTCTGACTCAGGAAGTCACTTTTGAAGTCTAATGAATTTGTTACTGAACCTTGGAGATTTTATGCCTGCGACACAAATTTTTTTTTTAGAAAGTTCTACTTGGTAAAAATCTCTTCTCAGTTTTATTTTGAAGAAAATAGAACTCTGCAAATCGCAATGAGAATTTCTACAAATTTTTACTTCAGTACGAAGCAATACAACTTTTCTTCTGACTCAGGAAGTCACTTTTGAAGTCTAATGAATTTGTTACTGAACCTTGGAGATTTTATGCCTGCGACACACTTTTTTTCTTAAAAAGTTCTACTTGGTAAAAATATCTTCTGAGTTTTATTGTGAAGAAAATAAAACTCTGCAAATCACAAACAGAATTTCTAGACATTTTTACTTCACTATGAAGCAATACAACTTTCCTTCTGACTCAGGAAGTCACTTTTGAAGTCTAATGAATTTGTTACTGAACCTTGGAGATTTTATGCCTGCGACACACATTTTTTTCTTAGAAAGTTCTACTTGGTAAAAATCTCTTCTCAGTTTTATTTTGAAGAAAATAAAACTCTGCAAATCACAAGCAGAATTTCTAGACATTTTTACTTCACTATGAAGCAATACAACTTTCCTTCTGACTCAGGAAGTCACTTTTGAAGTCTAATGAATTTGTTACTGAACCTTGGAGATTTTATGCCTGCGACACACATTTTTTTCTTAGAAAGTTCTACTTGGTAAAAATATCTTCTGAGTTTTATTGTGAAGAAAATAAAACTCTGCAAATCACAAACAGAATTTCTAGACATTTTTACTTCACTATGAAGCAATACAACTTTCCTTCTGACTCAGGAAGTCACTTTTGAAGTCTAATGAATTTGTTACTGAACCTTGGAGATTTTATGCCTGCGACACACATTTTTTTCTTAGAAAGTTCTACTTGGTTAAAATATCTTCTGAGTTTTATTGTGAAGAAAATAAAACTCTGCAAATCACAAACAGAGTTTCTAGACATTTTTACTTCACTATGAAGCAATACAACTTTCCTTCTGACTCAGGAAGTCACTTTTGAAGTCTAATGAATTTGTTACTGAACCTTGGAGATTTTATGCCTGCGACACACATTTTTTTCTTAGAAAGTTCTACTTGGTAAAAATATCTTCTGAGTTTTATTGTGAAGAAAATAAAACTCTGCAAATCACAAGCAGAATTTCTAGACATTTTTACTTCACTATGAAGCAATACAACTTTCCTTCTGACTCAGGAAGTCACTTTTGAAGTCTAATGAATTTGTTACTGAACCTTGGAGATTTTATGCCTGCGACACACATTTTTTTCTTAGAAAGTTCTACTTTGTAAAAATATCTTCTGAGTTTTATTGTGAAGAAAATAAAACTCTGCAAATCACAAACAGAATTTCTAGACATTTTTACTTCACTATGAAGCAATACAACTTTCCTTCTGACTCAGGAAGTCACTTTTGAAGTCTAATGAATTTGTTACTGAACCTTGGAGATTTTATGCCTGCGACACACATTTTTTTCTTAGAAAGTTCTACTTGGTAAAAATATCTTCTGAGTTTTATTGTGAAGAAAATAAAACTCTGCAAATCACAAACAGAGTTTCTAGACATTTTTACTTCACTATGAAGCAATACAACTTTCCTTCTGACTCAGGAAGTCACTTTTGAAGTCTAATGAATTTGTTACTGAACCTTGGAGATTATATGCCTGCGACACACATTTTTTTCTTAGAAAGTTCTACTTGGTAAAAATATCTTCTGAGTTTTATTGTGAAGAAAATAAAACTCTGCAAATCACAAACAGAGTTTCTAGACATTTTTACTTCACTATGAAGCAATACAACTTTCCTTCTGACTCAGGAAGTCACTTTTGAAGTCTAATGAATTTGTTACTGAACCTTGGAGATTTTATGCCTGCGACACACTTTTTTTCTTAGAAAGTTCTACTTGGTAAAAATATCTTCTGAGTTTTATTGTGAAGAAAATAAAACTCTGCAAATCACAAACAGAATTTCTAGACATTTTTACTTCACTATGAAGCAATACAACTTTCCTTCTGACTCAGGAAGTCACTTTTGAAGTCTAATGAATTTGTTACTGAACCTTGGAGATTTTATGCCTGCGACACACATTTTTTTCTTAGAAAGTTCTACTTGGTAAAAATCTCTTCTCAGTTTTATTTTGAAGAAAATAAAACTCTGCAAATCACAAGCAGAATTTCTAGACATTTTTACTTCACTATGAAGCAATACAACTTTCCTTCTGACTCAGGAAGTCACTTTTGAAGTCTAATGAATTTGTTACTGAACCTTGGAGATTTTATGCCTGCGACACAAATTTTTTTCTTAGAAAGTTCTACTTGGTAAAAATATCTTCTGAGTTTTATTGTGAAGAAAATAAAACTCTGCAAATCACAAACAGAATTTCTAGACATTTTTACTTCACTATGAAGCAATACAACTTTCCTTCTGACTCAGGAAGTCACTTTTGAAGTCTAATGAATTTGTTACTGAACCTTGGAGATTTTATGCCTGCGACACAAATTTTTTTCTTAGAAAGTTCTACTTGGTAAAAATATCTTCTGAGTTTTATTGTGAAGAAAATAAAACTCTGCAAATCACAAACAGAATTTCTAGACATTTTTACTTCACTATGAAGCAATACAACTTTCCTTCTGACTCAGGAAGTCACTTTTGAAGTCTAATGAATTTGTTACTGAACCTTGGAGATTTTATGCCTGCGACACAAATTTTTTTCTTAGAAAGTTCTACTTGGTAAAAATATCTTCTGAGTTTTATTGTGAAGAAAATAAAACTCTGCAAATCACAAACAGAATTTCTAGACATTTTTACTTCACTATGAAGCAATACAACTTTCCTTCTGACTCAGGAAGTCACTTTTGAAGTCTAATGAATTTGTTACTGAACCTTGGAGATTTTATGCCTGCGACACACATTTTTTTCTTAGAAAGTTCTACTTGGTAAAAATATCTTCTGAGTTTTATTGTGAAGAAAATAAAACTCTGCAAATCACAAACAGAGTTTCTAGACATTTTTACTTCACTATGAAGCAATACAACTTTCCTTCTGACTCAGGAAGTCACTTTTGAAGTCTAATGAATTTGTTACTGAACCTTGGAGATTTTATGCCTGCGACACAAATTTTTTTCTTAGAAAGTTCTACTTGGTAAAAATATCTTCTGAGTTTTATTGTGAAGAAAATAAAACTCTGCAAATCACAAACAGAATTTCTAGACATTTTTACTTCACTATGAAGCAATACAACTTTCCTTCTGACTCAGGAAGTCACTTTTGAAGTCTAATGAATTTGTTACTGAACCTTGGAGATTTTATGCCTGCGACACAAATTTTTTTCTTAGAAAGTTCTACTTGGTAAAAATATCTTCGGAGTTTTATTGTGAAGAAAATAAAACTCTGCAAATCACAAACAGAATTTCTAGACATTTTTACTTCACTATGAAGCAATACAACTTTCCTTCTGACTCAGGAAGTCACTTTTGAAGTCTAATGAATTTGTTACTGAACCTTGGAGATTTTATGCCTGCGACACACATTTTTTTCTTAGAAAGTTCTACTTGGTAAAAATCTCTTCTCAGTTTTATTTTGAAGAAAATAAAACTCTGCAAATCACAAGCAGAATTTCTAGACATTTTTACTTCACTATGAAGCAATACAACTTTCCTTCTGACTCAGGAAGTCACTTTTGAAGTCTAATGAATTTGTTACTGAACCTTGGAGATTTTATGCCTGCGACACAAATTTTTTTCTTAGAAAGTTCTACTTGGTAAAAATATCTTCTGAGTTTTATTGTGAAGAAAATAAAACTCTGCAAATCACAAACAGAATTTCTAGACATTTTTACTTCACTATGAAGCAATACAACTTTCCTTCTGACTCAGGAAGTCACTTTTGAAGTCTAATGAATTTGTTACTGAACCTTGGAGATTTTATGCCTGCGACACAAATTTTTTTCTTAGAAAGTTCTACTTGGTAAAAATATCTTCTGAGTTTTATTGTGAAGAAAATAAAACTCTGCAAATCACAAACAGAATTTCTAGACATTTTTACTTCACTATGAAGCAATACAACTTTCCTTCTGACTCAGGAAGTCACTTTTGAAGTCTAATGAATTTGTTACTGAACCTTGGAGATTTTATGCCTGCGACACACATTTTTTTCTTAGAAAGTTCTACTTGGTAAAAATATCTTCTGAGTTTTATTGTGAAGAAAATAAAACTCTGCAAATCACAAACAGAGTTTCTAGACATTTTTACTTCACTATGAAGCAATACAACTTTCCTTCTGACTCAGGAAGTCACTTTTGAAGTCTAATGGATTTGTTACTGAACCTTGGAGATTTTATGCCTGCGACACACATTTTTTTCTTAGAAAGTTCTACTTGGTAAAAATATCTTCTGAGTTTTATTGTGAAGAAAATAAAACTCTGCAAATCACAAACAGAGTTTCTAGACATTTTTACTTCACTATGAAGCAATACAACTTTCCTTCTGACTCAGGAAGTCACTTTTGAAGTCTAATGAATTTGATACTAAACATTGGAGATTTTATGCCTGCGACACGCATTATTTACTTAGAAAGTTTTACTTGGTAAAAATCTCTTCTGAGTTTTATTTTGATGAAAATAAAACTCTGCAAATCACAATGAGAGTTTCTAGAAATTTTTGCTTCAGTAGCAAGCAATACAACTTTCCTTCTGACTCAGGAAGTCACTTTTGAAGTCTAATGAATTTGTTACTGAACATTGGAGATTTTATGCCTGCGACACGCATTATTTACTTAGAAAGTTCCACTTGGCAAAAATCTCTTCTGAGTTTTATTTTGAAGAAAACAAAACTCTGCAAATCAAAATGAGAATTTCTAGAAATTTTTACTTCAGTATGAAGCAATACAACTTTCCTTCTGACTCAGGAAGTCACTTTTGAAGTCTAATGAATTTGTTACTGAACCTTGGAGATTTTATGCCTGCGACACAAATTTTTTTCTTAGAAAGTTCTACTTGGTAAAAATATCTTCTGAGTTTTATTGTGAAGAAAATAAAACTCTGCAAATCACAAACAGAATTTCTAGACATTTTTACTTCACTATGAAGCAATACAACTTTCCTTCTGACTCAGGAAGTCACTTTTGAAGTCTAATGAATTTGATACTAAACATTGGAGATTTTATGCCTGCGACACGCATTATTTACTTAGAAAGTTCTACTTGGTAAAAATCTCTTCTGAGTTTTATTTTGATGAAAATAAAACTCTGCAAATCACAATGAGAGTTTCTAGAAATTTTTGCTTCAGTAGCAAGCAATACAACTTTCCTTCTGACTTTTGGAGTCACAGTACTTTTGGAAGTCACTTTTGAAGTCTAATGAATTTGTTACTGAACATTGGAGATTTTATGCCTGCGACACGCATTATTTACTTAGAAAGTTCTACTTGGCAAAAATCTCTTCTGAGTTTTATTTTGAAGAAAACAAAACTCTGCAAATCAAAATGAGAATTTCTAGAAATTTTTACTTCAGTATGAAGCAATACAACTTTCCTTCTGACTCAGGAAGTCACTTTTGAAGTCTAATGGATTTGTTACTGAACCTTGGAGATTTTATGCCTGCGACACACATTTTTTTCTTAGAAAGTTCTACTTGGTAAAAATATCTTCTGAGTTTTATTGTGAAGAAAATAAAACTCTGCAAATCACAAACAGAGTTTCTAGACATTTTTACTTCACTATGAAGCAATACAACTTTCCTTCTGACTCAGGAAGTCACTTTTGAAGTCTAATGGATTTGTTACTGAACCTTGGAGATTTTATGCCTGCGACACACATTTTTTTCTTAGAAAGTTCTACTTGGTAAAAATATCTTCTGAGTTTTATTGTGAAGAAAATAAAACTCTGCACATCACAAACAGAGTTTCTAGACATTTTTACTTCACTATGAAGCAATACAACTTTCCTTCTGACTCAGGAAGTCACTTTTGAAGTCTAATGAATTTGTTACTGAACCTTGGAGATTTTATGCCTGCGACACACATTTTTTTCTTAGAAAGTTCTACTTGGTAAAAATATCTGCTGAGTTTTATTGTGAAGAAAATAAAACTCTGCAAATCACAAACAGAGTTTCTAGACATTTTTACTTCACTATGAAGCAATACAACTTTCCTTCTGACTCAGGAAGTCACTTTTGAAGTCTAATGAATTTGTTACTGAACCTTGGAGATTTTATGCCTGCGACACACATTTTTTTCTTAGAAAGTTCTACTTGGTAAAAATATCTTCTGATTTTTGTTGTGAAGAAAATAAAACTCTGCAAATCACAAGAATTTCTAGACATTTTTACTTCACTATGAAGCAATACAACTTTCCTTCTGACTCAGGAAGTCACTTTTGAAGTCTAATGAATTTGTTACTGAACCTTGGAGATTTTATGCCTGCGACACAAATTTTTTTCTTAGAAAGTTCTACTTGGTAAAAATATCTTCTGAGTTTTATTGTGAAGAAAATAAAACTCTGCAAATCACAAGCAGAATTTCTAGACATTTTTACTTCACTATGAAGCAATACAACTTTCCTTCTGACTCAGGAAGTCACTTTTGAAGTCTAATGAATTTGTTACTGAACCTTGGTGATTTTATGCCTGCGACACACATTTTTTTCTTAGAAAGTTCTACTTGGTAAAAATATCTGCTGAGTTTTATTGTGAAGAAAATAAAACTCTGCAAATCACAAACAGAGTTTCTAGACATTTTTACTTCACTATGAAGCAATACAACTTTCCTTCTGACTCAGGAAGTCACTTTTGAAGTCTAATGAATTTGTTACTGAACCTTGGTGATTTTATGCCTGCGACACACATTTTTTTCTTAGAAAGTTCTACTTGGTAAAAATATCTTCTGAGTTTTATTGTGAAGAAAATAAAACTCTGCAAATCACAAGCAGAATTTCTAGACATTTTTACTTCACTATGAAGCAATACAACTTTCCTTCTGACTCAGGAAGTCACTTTTGAAGTCTAATGAATTTGTTACTGAACCTTGGAGATTTTATGCCTGCGACACAAATTTTTTTCTTAGAAAGTTCTACTTGGTAAAAATATCTTCTGAGTTTTATTGTGAAGAAAATAAAACTCTGCAAATCACAAACAGAATTTCTAGACATTTTTACTTCACTACGAAGCAATACAACTTTCCTTCTGACTCAGGAAGTCACTTTTGAAGTCTAATGAATTTGTTACTGAACCTTGGAGATTTTATGCCTGCGACACACATTTTTTTCTTAGAAAGTTCTACTTGGTAAAAATATCTTCTGAGTTTTATTGTGAAGAAAATAAAACTCTGCAAATCACAAGCAGAATTTCTAGACATTTTTACTTCACTATGAAGCAATACAACTTTCCTTCTGACTCAGGAAGTCACTTTTGAAGTCTAATGAATTTGTTACTGAACCTTGGAGATTTTATGCCTGCGACACAAATTTTTTTTTTAGAAAGTTCTACTTGGTAAAAATCTCTTCTCAGTTTTATTTTGAAGAAAATAGAACTCTGCAAATCGCAATGAGAATTTCTACAAATTTTTACTTCAGTACGAAGCAATACAACTTTTCTTCTGACTCAGGAAGTCACTTTTGAAGTCTAATGAATTTGTTACTGAACCTTGGAGATTTTATGCCTGCGACACACTTTTTTTCTTAGAAAGTTCTACTTGGTAAAAATATCTTCTGAGTTTTATTGTGAAGAAAATAAAACTCTGCAAATCACAAACAGAATTTCTAGACATTTTTACTTCACTATGAAGCAATACAACTTTCCTTCTGACTCAGGAAGTCACTTTTGAAGTCTAATGAATTTGTTACTGAACCTTGGAGATTTTATGCCTGCGACACACATTTTTTTCTTAGAAAGTTCTACTTGGTAAAAATCTCTTCTCAGTTTTATTTTGAAGAAAATAAAACTCTGCAAATCACAAGCAGAATTTCTAGACATTTTTACTTCACTATGAAGCAATACAACTTTCCTTCTGACTCAGGAAGTCACTTTTGAAGTCTAATGAATTTGTTACTGAACCTTGGAGATTTTATGCCTGCGACACACATTTTTTTCTTAGAAAGTTCTACTTGGTAAAAATATCTTCTGAGTTTTATTGTGAAGAAAATAAAACTCTGCAAATCACAAACAGAATTTCTAGACATTTTTACTTCACTATGAAGCAATACAACTTTCCTTCTGACTCAGGAAGTCACTTTTGAAGTCTAATGAATTTGTTACTGAACCTTGGAGATTTTATGCCTGCGACACACATTTTTTTCTTAGAAAGTTCTACTTGGTTAAAATATCTTCTGAGTTTTATTGTGAAGAAAATAAAACTCTGCAAATCACAAACAGAGTTTCTAGACATTTTTACTTCACTATGAAGCAATACAACTTTCCTTCTGACTCAGGAAGTCACTTTTGAAGTCTAATGAATTTGTTACTGAACCTTGGAGATTTTATGCCTGCGACACACATTTTTTTCTTAGAAAGTTCTACTTGGTAAAAATATCTTCTGAGTTTTATTGTGAAGAAAATAAAACTCTGCAAATCACAAGCAGAATTTCTAGACATTTTTACTTCACTATGAAGCAATACAACTTTCCTTCTGACTCAGGAAGTCACTTTTGAAGTCTAATGAATTTGTTACTGAACCTTGGAGATTTTATGCCTGCGACACACATTTTTTTCTTAGAAAGTTCTACTTGGTAAAAATATCTTCTGAGTTTTATTGTGAAGAAAATAAAACTCTGCAAATCACAAACAGAATTTCTAGACATTTTTACTTCACTATGAAGCAATACAACTTTCCTTCTGACTCAGGAAGTCACTTTTGAAGTCTAATGAATTTGTTACTGAACCTTGGAGATTTTATGCCTGCGACACACATTTTTTTCTTAGAAAGTTCTACTTGGTAAAAATATCTTCTGAGTTTTATTGTGAAGAAAATAAAACTCTGCAAATCACAAACAGAGTTTCTAGACATTTTTACTTCACTATGAAGCAATACAACTTTCCTTCTGACTCAGGAAGTCACTTTTGAAGTCTAATGAATTTGTTACTGAACCTTGGAGATTATATGCCTGCGACACACATTTTTTTCTTAGAAAGTTCTACTTGGTAAAAATATCTTCTGAGTTTTATTGTGAAGAAAATAAAACTCTGCAAATCACAAACAGAGTTTCTAGACATTTTTACTTCACTATGAAGCAATACAACTTTCCTTCTGACTCAGGAAGTCACTTTTGAAGTCTAATGAATTTGTTACTGAACCTTGGAGATTTTATGCCTGCGACACACATTTTTTTCTTAGAAAGTTCTACTTGGTAAAAATCTCTTCTCAGTTTTATTTTGAAGAAAATAAAACTCTGCAAATCACAAGCAGAATTTCTAGACATTTTTACTTCACTATGAAGCAATACAACTTTCCTTCTGACTCAGGAAGTCACTTTTGAAGTCTAATGAATTTGTTACTGAACCTTGGAGATTTTATGCCTGCGACACAAATTTTTTTCTTAGAAAGTTCTACTTGGTAAAAATATCTTCTGAGTTTTATTGTGAAGAAAATAAAACTCTGCAAATCACAAACAGAATTTCTAGACATTTTTACTTCACTATGAAGCAATACAACTTTCCTTCTGACTCAGGAAGTCACTTTTGAAGTCTAATGAATTTGTTACTGAACCTTGGAGATTTTATGCCTGCGACACAAATTTTTTTCTTAGAAAGTTCTACTTGGTAAAAATATCTTCTGAGTTTTATTGTGAAGAAAATAAAACTCTGCAAATCACAAACAGAATTTCTAGACATTTTTACTTCACTATGAAGCAATACAACTTTCCTTCTGACTCAGGAAGTCACTTTTGAAGTCTAATGAATTTGTTACTGAACCTTGGAGATTTTATGCCTGCGACACAAATTTTTTTCTTAGAAAGTTCTACTTGGTAAAAATATCTTCTGAGTTTTATTGTGAAGAAAATAAAACTCTGCAAATCACAAACAGAATTTCTAGACATTTTTACTTCACTATGAAGCAATACAACTTTCCTTCTGACTCAGGAAGTCACTTTTGAAGTCTAATGAATTTGTTACTGAACCTTGGAGATTTTATGCCTGCGACACACATTTTTTTCTTAGAAAGTTCTACTTGGTAAAAATATCTTCTGAGTTTTATTGTGAAGAAAATAAAACTCTGCAAATCACAAACAGAGTTTCTAGACATTTTTACTTCACTATGAAGCAATACAACTTTCCTTCTGACTCAGGAAGTCACTTTTGAAGTCTAATGAATTTGTTACTGAACCTTGGAGATTTTATGCCTGCGACACAAATTTTTTTCTTAGAAAGTTCTACTTGGTAAAAATATCTTCTGAGTTTTATTGTGAAGAAAATAAAACTCTGCAAATCACAAACAGAATTTCTAGACATTTTTACTTCACTATGAAGCAATACAACTTTCCTTCTGACTCAGGAAGTCACTTTTGAAGTCTAATGAATTTGTTACTGAACCTTGGAGATTTTATGCCTGCGACACAAATTTTTTTCTTAGAAAGTTCTACTTGGTAAAAATATCTTCGGAGTTTTATTGTGAAGAAAATAAAACTCTGCAAATCACAAACAGAATTTCTAGACATTTTTACTTCACTATGAAGCAATACAACTTTCCTTCTGACTCAGGAAGTCACTTTTGAAGTCTAATGAATTTGTTACTGAACCTTGGAGATTTTATGCCTGCGACACACATTTTTTTCTTAGAAAGTTCTACTTGGTAAAAATCTCTTCTCAGTTTTATTTTGAAGAAAATAAAACTCTGCAAATCACAAGCAGAATTTCTAGACATTTTTACTTCACTATGAAGCAATACAACTTTCCTTCTGACTCAGGAAGTCACTTTTGAAGTCTAATGAATTTGTTACTGAACCTTGGAGATTTTATGCCTGCGACACAAATTTTTTTCTTAGAAAGTTCTACTTGGTAAAAATATCTTCTGAGTTTTATTGTGAAGAAAATAAAACTCTGCAAATCACAAACAGAATTTCTAGACATTTTTACTTCACTATGAAGCAATACAACTTTCCTTCTGACTCAGGAAGTCACTTTTGAAGTCTAATGAATTTGTTACTGAACCTTGGAGATTTTATGCCTGCGACACAAATTTTTTTCTTAGAAAGTTCTACTTGGTAAAAATATCTTCTGAGTTTTATTGTGAAGAAAATAAAACTCTGCAAATCACAAACAGAATTTCTAGACATTTTTACTTCACTATGAAGCAATACAACTTTCCTTCTGACTCAGGAAGTCACTTTTGAAGTCTAATGAATTTGTTACTGAACCTTGGAGATTTTATGCCTGCGACACACATTTTTTTCTTAGAAAGTTCTACTTGGTAAAAATATCTTCTGAGTTTTATTGTGAAGAAAATAAAACTCTGCAAATCACAAACAGAGTTTCTAGACATTTTTACTTCACTATGAAGCAATACAACTTTCCTTCTGACTCAGGAAGTCACTTTTGAAGTCTAATGGATTTGTTACTGAACCTTGGAGATTTTATGCCTGCGACACACATTTTTTTCTTAGAAAGTTCTACTTGGTAAAAATATCTTCTGAGTTTTATTGTGAAGAAAATAAAACTCTGCAAATCACAAACAGAGTTTCTAGACATTTTTACTTCACTATGAAGCAATACAACTTTCCTTCTGACTCAGGAAGTCACTTTTGAAGTCTAATGAATTTGTTACTGAACCTTGGAGATTTTATGCCTGCGACACACATTTTTTTCTTAGAAAGTTCTAGTTGGTAAAAATATCTTCTGAGTTTTATTGTGAAGAAAATAAAACTCTGCAAATCACAAACAGAATTTCTAGATATTTTTACTTCACTATGAAGTAATACAACTTTCCTTCTGACTCAGGAAGTCACTTTGAAGTCTAATGAATTTGTTACTGAACCTTGGAGATTTTATGCCTGCGACACACATTTTTTTCTTAGAAAGTTCTACTTGGTAAAAATATCTTCTGAGTTTTATTGTGAAGAAAATAAAACTCTGCAAATCGCAATGAGAATTTCTACAAATTTTTACTTCAGTACGAAGCAATACAACTTTTCTTCTGACTCAGGAAGTCACTTTTGAAGTCTAATGAATTTGTTACTGAACCTTGGAGATTTTATGCCTGCGACACACATTTTTTTCTTAGAAAGTTCTACTTGGTAAAAATATCTTCTGAGTTTTATTGTGAAGAAAATAAAACTCTGCAAATCACAAACAGAGTTTCTAGACATTTTTACTTCACTATGAAGCAATACAACTTTCCTTCTGACTCAGGAAGTCACTTTTGAAGTCTAATGAATTTGATACTAAACATTGGAGATTTTATGCCTGCGACACGCATTATTTACTTAGAAAGTTCTACTTGGTAAAAATCTCTTCTGAGTTTTATTTTGATGAAAATAAAACTCTGCAAATCACAATGAGAGTTTCTAGAAATTTTTGCTTCAGTAGCAAGCAATACAACTTTCCTTCTGACTCAGGAAGTCACTTTTGAAGTCTAATGAATTTGTTACTGAACATTGGAGATTTTATGCCTGCGACACGCATTATTTACTTAGAAAGTTCCACTTGGCAAAAATCTCTTCTGAGTTTTATTTTGAAGAAAACAAAACTCTGCAAATCAAAATGAGAATTTCTAGAAATTTTTACTTCAGTATGAAGCAATACAACTTTCCTTCTGACTCAGGAAGTCACTTTTGAAGTCTAATGAATTTGTTACTGAACCTTGGAGATTTTATGCCTGCGACACAAATTTTTTTCTTAGAAAGTTCTACTTGGTAAAAATATCTTCTGAGTTTTATTGTGAAGAAAATAAAACTCTGCAAATCACAAACAGAATTTCTAGACATTTTTACTTCACTATGAAGCAATACAACTTTCCTTCTGACTCAGGAAGTCACTTTTGAAGTCTAATGAATTTGATACTAAACATTGGAGATTTTATGCCTGCGACACGCATTATTTACTTAGAAAGTTCTACTTGGTAAAAATCTCTTCTGAGTTTTATTTTGATGAAAATAAAACTCTGCAAATCACAATGAGAGTTTCTAGAAATTTTTGCTTCAGTAGCAAGCAATACAACTTTCCTTCTGACTTTTGGAGTCACAGTACTTTTGGAAGTCACTTTTGAAGTCTAATGAATTTGTTACTGAACATTGGAGATTTTATGCCTGCGACACGCATTATTTACTTAGAAAGTTCTACTTGGCAAAAATCTCTTCTGAGTTTTATTTTGAAGAAAACAAAACTCTGCAAATCAAAATGAGAATTTCTAGAAATTTTTACTTCAGTATGAAGCAATACAACTTTCCTTCTGACTCAGGAAGTCACTTTTGAAGTCTAATGGATTTGTTACTGAACCTTGGAGATTTTATGCCTGCGACACACATTTTTTTCTTAGAAAGTTCTACTTGGTAAAAATATCTTCTGAGTTTTATTGTGAAGAAAATAAAACTCTGCAAATCACAAACAGAGTTTCTAGACATTTTTACTTCACTATGAAGCAATACAACTTTCCTTCTGACTCAGGAAGTCACTTTTGAAGTCTAATGGATTTGTTACTGAACCTTGGAGATTTTATGCCTGCGACACACATTTTTTTCTTAGAAAGTTCTACTTGGTAAAAATATCTTCTGAGTTTTATTGTGAAGAAAATAAAACTCTGCACATCACAAACAGAGTTTCTAGACATTTTTACTTCACTATGAAGCAATACAACTTTCCTTCTGACTCAGGAAGTCACTTTTGAAGTCTAATGAATTTGTTACTGAACCTTGGAGATTTTATGCCTGCGACACACATTTTTTTCTTAGAAAGTTCTACTTGGTAAAAATATCTTCTGAGTTTTATTGTGAAGAAAATAAAACTCTGCAAATCACAAACAGAGTTTCTAGACATTTTTACTTCACTATGAAGCAATACAACTTTCCTTCTGACTCAGGAAGTCACTTTTGAAGTCTAATGAATTTGTTACTGAACCTTGGAGATTTTATGCCTGCGACACACATTTTTTTCTTAGAAAGTTCTAGTTGGTAAAAATATCTTCTGAGTTTTATTGTGAAGAAAATAAAACTCTGCAAATCACAGAGTTTCTAGACATTTTTACTTCACTATGAAGCAATACAACTTTCCTTCTGACTCAGGAAGTCACTTTTGAAGTCTAATGAATTTGATACTAAACATTGGAGATTTTATGCCTGCGACACAAATTTTTTTCTTAGAAAGTTCTACTTGGTAAAAATATCTTCTGAGTTTTATTGTGAAGAAAATAAAGTTCTGCAAATCACAAACAGAATTTCTAGACATTTTTACTTCACTATGAGGCAATACAACTTTCCTTCTGACTCAGGAAGTCACTTTTGAAGTCTAATGAATTTGTTACTGAACATTGGAGATTTTATGCCTGCGACACGCATTATTTACTTAGAAAGTTCTACTTGGCAAAAATCTCTTCTGAGTTTTATTTTGAAGAAAACAAAACTCTGCAAATCACAATGAGAATTTCTAGAAATTTTTACTTCAGTATGAAGCAATACAACTTTCCTTCTGACTCAGGAAGTCACTTTTGAAGTCTAATGAATTTGGTACTAAACAATGGCTATTTTATGCCTGCGAGTAGTGTGGGGATGGGCACGGTTAGAGCTTGAGAAATGATGGTTCATCAGTCGTTTCAAAGATCGAAAACAGCGTTCTCAAAGTCCAGTAGATTTAATAGTTTTGGGGTTAGACCACTTCGAAAGTCGATTTTTTAGCACTTTTAGAAGGTGCTTCGAAGGCACACAAAGTTCATTTATGGGACTCATTTCACTCTTTATTTATTCGCTTAATTCATAGAGAATTAAAATTGTCTCATTCCAATCAAAAATGCAAAAAAAAACTTTTTTGAAAATGAATTGAAAAAGGGGAAATATTTACCCTCCTTTTTCTTAAGTTCCAATTTTGATCGCCTGTAACTTTAGCAGAGTGGACCGATTGGAGTGAATCAAACGGTTTCTTCTTTTTTTTTGTCTTCTTTCACCTCCTCAAAAGAAGTCTCTTAGATTTAATACTTTGTGAGATAGACTCCTTAGCAGATCGACTTCTAGGCTTTTTTAGAACCATCTTTCAGAATTGATACAAAAGACTTAAAAAATGTTTGTTAAATTGTGGTAATTCTATAATAAATGATACGCAAAAACCTTCCAACAGGTTTACTTCCAAACTAAAAGAGCTCCCAATAAACGTTCAAATGTGGTTTTTCCAGCTGTGGTCGCAAAAATAAGTGTCATATCAAAAATAAACCTAAAAGGCAATCTCGCCCCCAATCCCCATCAATATAAACTGCCTAGATTGTTCGTTATAGAAAAAGCGCTCCCGAAATGAAATTGTTGTTCCAGACCCCAAATTTCCAATAGAGGGTTTTTCACTTTCCCTTTGCTTTTCCAGGAGCCAAGGACACCCGAGCAATAAGCGGCGTCCCGACGGCGACGGCATGGATTCGAGCGTCGAGGATTCGGGCCTCGAACTCCCATCGGAGCGCCATCTGATGGGCGACTGTCAATGCGCCTGCGACCACGTGGTCTACAGCCCCACCGCCTACACTTGTTTGCAGGTATGTTTCAAAGTTTTAATGGAAATTACGATAATCCTTATGCCGTATAATATACAGAGGAGATAATTATTAATCAGCCAGAAATTGAAGTGTAAATTAGTTATACGGGGGGAGATTTTCAGTCTTTGACCTCCTTTCGAGCTTCGGTGAGTCAAAACATGAATTAGAAAACTAACTGATGAGTTCCTTGAAACATTGATAATTTTCCTAATAACATTTGCTAATAACTCCCTAATAACCCCGTACTTTTATGGTATCATGCGTTCATTAAAAAAAAAACACAAACTTCATAAAAAATGTTATAAAATGTTACGATTGTCATTTATTTATCTCAGACGTGACTTTTAATCCATGAATTGCTACTAGATTTTTTTTTATGCACTCCCTTTGTAAGGTCAATGAAGTCATGTAGCGTTGTCAGTTGAAGATGGCAGACAAAAAAAAACGAAGTATAAATCATTGTTTTAAACTCGTATCAGCGTTGCTTCACATGCAAATCCCGACGACATAAAGCGAAAATTGCCATCCGGGAAACGCCTGGGAATGAAAACGCCAAGACACTGCATTGGTAAGAAGTCCTGAAATATGAACCCTGGAGTAATTTGACTGCGGCCAAAGCTTAATAAATTTCACTGGGGAGATTTGGCATATAACATTTGGGACAAATCTGCATAAAGAATATGCACATGGTGTTATCGCGAGTTTGCTGCGCACATTCGAACAGCCCTTCATACACCTGGTAATTTATTTTCCACTATAATGAACACGTATCGCATTACAAGGCGATCGAGGGCAAAAAAAAGTTCCTTCGGGCGCATGACAAGTTTCCAAAAGGAAAATGACGAGGGTCCCTTCTAGGATCGCACATTACTGGAGCAAAACGTAAATTGGCAAAGGTTCGTAATAAATTCAACAAGAAATGTTTTTAGGGTTATGGGTTTAAGTGGTTTAGCTGTCTGCACGACGGATATTTCTTGCAGGATTCGCGTTTTTAACCGATGCACATACACAGAGGGAAATTGAATGTGAATAATGGGATGGGAGTGAAATGTTGGGTTTAGGGAGCGTTTTCTGTAAAACGTAAATCTATCATGAGAATTTTCAGTGGATACGAGGAATGGGAGTTAGATTTAGGGGGTGAACTAGACATAGAAAGTACATCACAGTATTTGAAATAAATCGAGTTGGTTAGGGGAAGACTTTTCAAAAATCGAAAATTTATGTTCAGGAATAAGCAAAATTACTTACTTAAAAATTAATTTAAATAGTTTATTCCATAGAAAGACGTCAAGGGCATTTTGCCAAAAATGCACAAACGTAGCATAAAATCTAGTTTTTGCTTGATATTGCGAATCAAAAAACAAACATTTTCTACTTCACGCACTCAGTGGTTGATTCTGAACGCGTCTTGTCTGAATAGTTAATAGCGTCATCTATGAACAAGCAGTTAAATTGGAATTTTTCCTTGACATTATAGCGAACCCTTTTTGCAACGTTTTTGTCGTCCTCTTTATCACTTGCAGTTTTTACGAAGTTAAATAGATATACAGGGTGACCGTTTTTCGAGTATAAACATTCTCGGTTTAACCATTTTTAATAAACAGATGGGAATAGTATATTACATACCGGGGAGGGAAGCAGTTCATTACTATAGAGAGATTTGATAGTTTATCGAGACGCGCAGCGTCGAGATGAACTATAAAACCTCGAGAGTGTAAGGAAACTTCTTACCGAGGTGTGTATACTATTTAATTTACAACCTACATAATATGAATTTATATTTTTCGTATAAGATATTTATAATATTTTTAACTATTTTTTTAAAAATTACTATCTTATCTAGTTCGATGCTACTAGGGACACCTTTTTAATTCTATAAAGACATTAAATTTTAGGGGCCAAGAAACAAGCATGGAAAATGAGGGTTGAAAGAGAGGTAAGTAATAAGCCCTTCGGTGGTAATGAATACCCATTACCGAGGTAGGTAATAGGTAATTTCCCACCCTCCTATGACGTTTGTAATGATAGCATTACATATATGGTTGTAAATAAACACATTTACCGAATTACTTTGCTAAACCTTTAATTAACCAAAATAAACCAGGATTCCAAGATATACGAAAAAGGTTCAATTAGGGCAAAGTTGCGCAATTAGTCAAAAAGTCAAAATTTGAAACTTCCAACTGGTTTCGGAAGTACTCGCAAAAAGTCAAAAATTTTAAAAAACGTTTTTTCAATGAGGGCGTTTTTATTAACCAAGTTGCGACGTCTCTTTGGTATGGCATCCGTTGATACGGCGGACAAGTGCTGGTCGCTTGACGCGCGACGGAGGCGACGATCCGGCCAATAGGAATGGTAGGCGTGGTTAGATGAGTTAGTACATAAGCAAGTAACCTCTAGCTTAATGCTCAGTTTCACATGAAAACAAGCAGATATTCCACTGGTCGAAACGTCGCACACTGGCGCATTTTCGTGATTTTTTCATAATAAAAAAATAAAATTTATTACTTTTGCAAGTATTGCTTTAATTTTGTTTGATTAATTAACCCTCTTCAACAAGCGATCTATTTCGCTAAAGATAAACACGGTAAATAGTCAATATCTTAATTCAAATTTGGCCCCTTGGATATCTTTTCAACTTATGGTATATGAGAGTTTTAAAGCGCATATTTTAGAAGTATGCCTTATGAAAATTTTACCCCAATGACACAATATTTACTACAGATCATATTTCTGGATGTATTTACTTTATTCTAGCTCCATTAAATACGTAAAATATAATAACAAATTTTGATAAGAGTGGTAATTGTGTCCCCTTGTCGAAGTATAAAAAGAAATTATGTCTGCTTTTTTCTCTACGAAATATACTGTTTGTTTAAAATAGTTTACCGGTAATAAAGTAAAAACGAATAGATTAAGATGTCTTGTAATATGTTCTATTAAAATTTTTTGCGACTTTGCGCACAATAGTATGTTAAATTCTGACGGTTGTCCAGTTTAAAATGATATAAATGGGGATAACAGTAACCACTAAACTTATTTTAATGTCAGTAAGTGCAAATGAAGTTTAGTAATATTATACTTGTTAAACACACCTTACCGAAATTCATCCTGAGATTGATTAAACACAAAAGGGAACTCTACAGACTCTACATACACATACAAGACAATGAACTAAAAAGAAAAATCAACCAACTGAACAGAAACATAAAGACGATGATCGACCAATATCGACAAGATAAATGGCTGGAGGCATGCCAAGAAATCGAAAAAGACCAAGGAAAAACGTATTGGCAAAAAATAAAGAAACTGTCACGCTACAAAAAAACAACGCCACTGGTATGATTAACGAAAACGGAACAGAACGATGTACAGACAAAGACAAAGCGGACGCCTTTGCCAGACATTTCCAGGGGGCTTTCAGTGCGTCAACAAATTCTAAATTTGATGCAGACAACTGGAATCTTGTAAATGACTGGTACGACAACTACTTTACACAACAATCTGACCACCCATACACACTGATACAGACACGGACGGATATGACGAGGCACTGACTAAAATCAAAGATACAGCACCGGGAAAAGACAAAATAAAGGGTAAAATACTTAGAAACCTAACCCCAGAAACCCACGCGAACATACTTAACCAACTGAACGACTGTATTATAAATAACAATATTCCAAGGACATGGAAAAATGGAATAATAATACCCATTCCAAAAAATGGTTTAGATAACACACTAACACAAAACTATAGACCTATTACATTACTCCCGGTGTTAAGTAAATTATTTGAACACATAATTAAAAAAAGAATTCAAGAACTGATCGGCAAATATATTCCAATATACCAATTTGGATTTAAGACGAAACACTCGACTATCCACCCACTTTTTGTTCTGACTAACAACATACAAACAACACACCTAAACGGTGGAAAAACAGCAAGTCTATTTATGGATATTAACAAGGCCTTTGACAGCGTCTGGCACAGGGGTCTCCTGTACAAACTTCACCAACTTCAAACACCAAAATACTTACTTTATACTATTAAAAACCTACTTGAAAACAGACAACTAGATCTTTCTTTCCCTTTTTCTCCTGAACAAGGACTCCCTCAGGGTTCGCCGCTTTCACCCTTGCTTTATAACGTGTATTGCCATGATATATACAACTATCATCTTCCCGATAGAGACCACCTAGACAAAACAGCTTATATACTACAATACGCAGACGACACAGCCCTCATTGTACATGACAATACCACTAAAAAGGCAGTTGAAAGACTGCAGACACTAACGAACGACACAATGGCCTGGTTCTACAAATGGAGACTAACACCAAATGCCACAAAAAACCAACTCCTTCTTTCAAACCACCAAATTAAAGCAGACTCCCCAACAATAACAGCAGACGGTCACACAACTGAACCAAAAAACGACATAAAATACTTGGGAGTAACAATCGACAAAAAATTAAAATTTACTAAACACGTACGAAATACTAGAGTGGAAATTATTAAAAGAACAAAACACTTTCGATCACTGACATACAAAAACAAAGGAATTAGCACAAAAACGGCTATAAAAATATACAAATCCATTTACAGACCACTGTTAGACTATGGACACGTGCTAAGAGCAAATGCGTCAGAGAAAACTAAACAATACACACAAACAACAGAACAAATCGCATTAAGAATGATAACCAAGATAAGACACCCCGAAAACCCGCTGCACAATCCTTCCAACCAACTACTCTACGAACGCACACACATGACAAAAATAAGTGAAAGACTGATACAACTTCAGACTAAATGGAAAAACAACCCACACAATATGACTCTACTGAACCCACTTTGCTTAACAAGACAAAATAGACAGTCCCGCTTCGTTTTCCCTACAACCACCCTAATGGAACATTTCCAAACGTAGAGAGGCCAAGCTCAGAAATGAGTCGCTTTTCTTCCTTTCCCTAAGTTTGTAATATTTGTATATCGAATTCATTTGTGTAATATTATAACATGGGCAGAAAGACCAAATGGTCGATAGCCTATTTCCCTGGAAATAAAGATGTTATATATATATATACTTGTTAAATAGTATTTTTTTTCAAGCAGACTAAAAGTACGTCATTTGTTTTCTCCATACGTACACCTAAAGTGGGCTTTCAAATCCAGAGACCAAAAAAGTAGCAAAAAAGTCCTAGGCAGTAAAAATAAAGTCAAAAGTCACCGCTACTGTCATGGTGGCGCATATATTGTTATATCGTATATATAAACGATTTTCATTCACCAAAATTATTTGAATACTAGATGACACCAGATAAACCGATCTGAGTGTATTGCCATCTTTACATTCTTATTGAAAAAACAAAGGATAGGAATACTCTCAGAGCATCACCCAAAACCGTTATTAGTCGAAATCGCATAGGTTCCCGAATTTTGAAATCGTCTGTTAAATGTCATGCGCGTCATCATGTTTATCTGTCAATGTGACTTATATTAATTTAGCATTGAAAATATTGCTACAAATTCTTAGTTTACCATAACCATTGGTTATGATTTAATATCATGAAAACCATGGACCATTATTAAAACCATTGAACATTGAAAACCACCATTCTAGCACATTCTATGTATTTTACAAATAATATACACCACTAATTGGGTAAGTACCTAGACCCGCTTAAAGAAGATGAGAGAAAATTGCAAAACTGAATCACTCTGAAATAGATTTATTATATCCTGCATGCTCGAAAAAAAAAATATATGTTACTCGGAGTAAAAGGTCTTTTTGTGCTTCGCCCAGTTGTAGGCCTCAGCTTCGCCTCGGCCGTCAATCTCTGGGCTCAGCACGAAAAGACCCACTTTTACTCCTAGTGACATAATCTACTATTTGGTGTTTTTTATTCATTATATACGAGGTGAAATCCACATCCAGTTTTTTATACAGGGTGTTTATTTAATACTCTCTCGAACTTACATATTAGGCTTAAAATAGTAGATTATGTCACTAGGAGTAAAAGTGGGTTTTTTTGTGCTGAGCCCAGAGATTGACGGCCGAAGCGAAGCTGAGGCCTGCAACTGGGCGAAGCACAAAAAGACCTTTTACTCCGCGTAACATATACTATTTTTTTTCAAGCATGCAGGAAAGTCTATTTCAGAGTGATTCAGTGTTGCAATTTTCTTTCAGCCTCTTTAAGCGGGTCTAGGTACTTACCCAATTAGTGGTGTATATAAATAGAATGTGTTAGAACGGTGGTGTTCAATGTTCAATGGTTTTAATGGTATTAAATCATAACCAATGGTTAAGATGGTTGAGGTAAATTATGGTAAACTAAAAATTTATAGCATTATTATTAAAACTAAATTAATCAAAATGACATTGACAGTTAAATATTATGACAACTAACGACATTTAACAGAATTCGAGAACCTATGCGATTTCGACTAAAAACGGTTTCGGGTGGTGCTCTCGAGCGCTCTGAGAGTATTCCTATCCTTTGTTTTTTCAAAAAGAATGTAAAGATGGCCATAAGATGGTTTATATATGCGCCACCATGACAATAGCGGTGACATTTGACTTTACTTTTACTGCCTAGGACCTTTTTCCTACTTTTTTTGGTCTCAGGATTAGAAAGCCCACTTTAGGTGTGCGTATGGAGAGAACAAATGACGTACTTTTAGTCCGTTTGATAAAAAAACCATTTCTTAAAGCAAATGTGACAACCGTGGTATAAGCATTTTGAAATACGCATGTGCAATTATTTGTTAGGTTACCGACAAGTTAGAAAAAACTATATATATATACAGGTACCATATCCTTCTGTTTTTGCCTCAATGACTTATTTAATTACTAACACAACCTGTTACATAGAACAAGAATAAACAATGCACATAAATAAGATTTTTGGTCAAGGCGTGCGTCAAATTTTACTAGAAATTTTTACATTGGCTTATTTAAACCCCATATTCTATAAGTACACTTAAGTGTTTAAATCGAACTATTTTTGATTAATATTGTTTGGAATAAGAATTTAACATTCGACATGGAAGCCATTGTTGGCTGTAAGTAGTTGTTTCTAAATTTATATAATGATGAATCGTTACTACGTTATTTGTAATAACATGATAACGTTATTTTGGTGACGTAATCACATCCCACATAGTTTCATTAGAGCCAAATTGCGCATTTTAAAATTATTTGCACCCCTTTACCATAAAGTTGATTTAAGGTGGACTTAAAAAATTCTCATTTAGAATATATTGATGTCAAATAACTTGTCACTTCTCAGTTACTTGTTAAGTTTTTCAAAGCAGGCCCTTGCTTCAGTGTTCACAACTCAGTACCGCAATAGGGTTAAAAATCCGTAAATCCAAATTACCT
This sequence comes from Taphrorychus bicolor, assembly GCA_951812265.1. Taxonomy (NCBI): domain Eukaryota; kingdom Metazoa; phylum Arthropoda; class Insecta; order Coleoptera; family Curculionidae; genus Taphrorychus; species Taphrorychus bicolor. Next base: position 25,001,583 of record OX638300.1, on the reverse strand, counting down.
ATTAAAAATAAACATCATATTCATAACATGGCTCTCTACTTGCCTCAAGGACGAAAAAATCGATAATTTAAATCCAAAAATAGCTTTGCTGGTAAAAAGATTACAATAGAAAGAACCCCTAATATATGTCATCTCTTACCGAGTTCCATACCAGACAAATTCATTCATAATTGTAATTTCTCACGCCGACTAAATGGTAGCGGCATCTATGAGAATTTTCGAAAGCTCCGTTGAATTACTATTACAAATATAAATACAATGGTAAAGTGAGCCAAAGTAGATTTCTGCCGAAGTTGTCACTTCCCACAGACAGATGGCCGAGATTTCGCACCTATATTGTCTGGGGGCGACGTTTAGCAGAGTATCAAACGAAATTTTCTATCAGGTAGAGGAACCATAGACCGGTTTCGCTCTTAATTACTCAGTACGGTATACCTCAACCCTGACAGAAAATGGAATTCGAGAGTCTTTCTGTCAGGCTTCAGGTATACCGTACTGATGAGCTCCAATATGAGCGAAACCGGTCTATGGTTCTTCTGCCTGATAGAAAATTGAGTTTGATAGTCTGCTAAGCGTCGCCCTCAGACAATAGGTATAGGTGCGACATCTCGGCCATCTGTCTGTGGGAAGTGATAACTTTGGCAGAAATCTACTTTGGTTCACTTGACGATTTGCCTCACATACCCTTTGTGAAAGAACCAGCCGTCGTCTGATGGCGCCACTTGCGCATTAGAAATGTATGTTTATGTAAATATTATCATCTTCATTTTTTCGTCTATAATAAGCTGTTAAATTATTGAACACTAATTACGCGTTATGCAAAGTTGGCCGTTTCATTGATGATGTCCAGATATGTCTCATTTCTCTAGTAGTCTTGTAGGCAAAATCGAACAAAAACAAAGAAATACATAACACAATTAGTAGATATGCAAAAAGGCTTCGAGCACACTTTTGCTCATTTTTCTCCGTAAGAACATCTAAGGTCCAGAACACACTTTTTTTTATCACCCTGTATATTATGTATCTTTATATCGAAATCATTAGAAAATGTATGTTTATATAGTAGATTATGTCACTAGGAGTAAAAGTGTTTCTTTTCGTGCTGAGCCCAGAGATTGACGGCCGAAGCGAAGCTGAGGCCTGCAACTGGGCGAAGCACAAAAAGACCTTTTACTCCGAGTAACATATACTATTTTTTTTCAAGCATGCAAGAAATAAGAAATCTATTTAAAAGTGGTTCAGTTTTGCAATTTTCTCTCATCCTCTTTAAGCGGGTCTAGGTACTTACCCAATTAGTGGTGTATAGTATTTGTAAAATACATAGAATATGTTAGAATGGTAGTTTTCAATGTTCAATGGTTTTAATGTATTAAATAATAACCAATGATTATGGTAAACTAAGAATTTGTAGCATTTTTTCAATACTAAATTAATAAATGTCACATTGACAGATAAATATGATGACGCGCATGACATTTAACAGACGAATTCAGAATTCGAGAATCTATGCGATTTCGACTAATAACGGTTTCGGATGGTGCTCTTGAGTGCTCTGAGAGTATTTCTGTCCTTTGTTTTTTCAACAAGAATGTAAAGATGGCAATACACTCAGATCGGTTTATCTGGTGTCATCTATTATACAGGGTGGACCAGGTTTTTGGTGCCAAACTTTAAGGAGGTATTCTACGTCCAAAAATAACCCTAGTTTGCTATATAAACCATAGTCTAAAAATACTCCGTTACGGAAATACAGGGTGTTAAAGTTTTTTTTGAAAAACCAAAAAATTGATTTTTTTCTGAAACTGCCAGAGATATTTTTATGAAATTTTACAGGTGTCAATAGCGATGAAAGACTTAAGTTTTGCAATACAAAAGGCCTTTTCAGCTTTACCAGTGGCGTGCACTGCGGCTCGTGACTGGCTATTTTTCAACAAAAAAGTGGTACGCTACTGGTTTTTCTGAAGATAAAAAGTATATTTGAGGTACTTGTTCAATTTGAAAGAAAAAAGGCCCCTTGGCTTTTTTTCGTAGAGCACACCGTTTAATAATAATAAAATATTTTTAAATGTTTGTGTTTAAATGGATTACCTAGCTATTTCTTAATTGCATACCACCTTGATGATGTTAGCGGCAGTTTCCATGACAATATTTGACAAATTTAACATAACTAATTTCTGTAAGGTTCATTAGTGTCAAAATGCCGTTTAGATTTTCAAATAGAGAAATAGCGGATATCCATTTTGTGTACGGATTTGCTAACGGAAACTCAAGGGCGGCCGCCAGAGAATACAGAAGGAGATATCCGCAAAGAACGCATCCTAGTCGTAAAATGTTCGCAAAAGTCCATCAGCAATTAATGGAGAAAGGTTTAAGGAATTCGCATGAGGATCGAGATGCAAACCAAAACCAACAACAAAGAAGAATTTCTCAACAGATATTAAATGAATTTGACAGAAATCCAACAACGAGTTCCCGTATTGCTTCTCGTATTCTTCGCACCTCAAAATCCAATATACTTCGTACTCTTAGACGAGATCATCGGCGTCCATTTCACCTACAACCTGTTCAAGGGCTACATCCAGGAGACCAAGAAAAAAGAATTACTTATTGTAGGTGGATCCTTTACGCAGTTCAAGAAAATAGGGATTTTTTGAACAACATACAGTGGTCTGACGAGTGCTGCTTTACCCGCCGCGGCGTAGTTAATTTGCATAATCAACATGTATGGGACCATGAAAATCCTCACGCCATTAGACCTCGAAATTTTCAAGTTGAATTTAGCTTAAATGTGTGGATAGGGGTTTACAACAACCATTTATTTGGACCCTACTTTTTACCTCGACGTTTGAACTCAGAAAACTTCTTAGAGTTTTTAGAAACGGAAACTCCGAATATGTGGGAAGAAATACCGATACTTTTAAGACAGAATGCATGGTTTCAGCTTGACGGTTGTCCCGCTCATTTTGGCAGAAATGTCAGAAATTGGCTGGACAATCATTTTCCGGATAGGTGGATTGGTAGAGGGGGTCCAGTTACATGGCCACCACGGTCTCCGGATCTTACCGTGTTAGACTTTTTTGTGTGGGGTTTTTTAAAAGAGAAAGTTTATGCGACTCCTGTCAATACGGAAGAAGAACTTATGAACCGCATAAGATATGGTTGCAATCAAATATTACCACATCTAGTACATTTAAATCGGTCTATTATACGTCGATGCCAGTTGTGCATTGAAAATAATGGTTCCCATTTTGAACAATTTTTATAACTGTTTTTGTTATGTTTTCAATGATTGTTTTAGTTACTTTTAGTTTTTAATTCTGAAAATAAATATTGTTACAACACAGTTAAAAAAAATAAGCTTGGCTGTTTTAGGTTGCCATGAATAGCTACGCCAACAAGGCGTGGCAAATATTGATTATCTGGCGGTACGCAAGTAACAAAATTAATAATCTATTAAAAGTGTGGTATGCAATTAAAAAATAGCTAGGTAACCCATTTAAACACAAACATTTAAAAATATTTTATTATTATTAAACGGTGTGCCCTACGAAAAAAAGTCAAGGGGCCTTTTTTCTTTCAAATTGAACAAGGACCTCAAATATACTTTTTATCTTCAGAAAAACCAGTAGCGTATCACTTTTTTGTTGAAAAATAGCCAGTCACGAGCCTCAGTGCACGCCACTGGTAACGCTGAAAAGGCCTTTTCTATTGCAAAACTTGAGTCTTTCATCGCTATTGACACCTGTAAAATTTCATAAAAATATCTCTGGCAGTTTCAGAAAAAAATCAATTTTTTGGTTTTTCAAAAAAAACTTTAACACCCTGTATTTCCGTAACGGAGTATTTTTAGACTATGGTTTATATAGCAAACTAGGGTTATTTTTGGACGTAGAATACCTCCTTAAAGTTTGGCACCAAAAACCTGGTCCACCCTGTATATTAAAATAATTTTGGTGAATGAAAATCGTTTATATATGCGCCACCATGACACTAGCGGTGACTTTTGACTTTACTTTTACTGCCGAGGACTTTTTTGCTACTTTTTTGGTCTCAGGATTTGAAAGCCCACTTTAGGTGTACGTATGGAGAAAACAAATGACGTACTTTTAGTCCGCTTGAACAAAATAAATATTAACATCTCCTTTTTTTGACTATAATACGCTGTTAGATTATTAATCACTAATTTTGGAACACCCTGTACGCAGAATAGTTTTGCAAACAATAAATAAATCAATTTTTAGCCGTCGCTGCATCCTCAGACTAGTTTCGCCGCATACGGCTCGGTCAGTGAGGCTTTGACGCAATCAGGACTTGCGGAACTTTCAGTACTTAAGACACGTTTCATGGCAGCACCGAGAAAAGTCTCCCGGTGGCGCCATCTGTGTCCGTTTCTTGAACTAACGAGATTGCACTCGTCCAGTATCAACGTCATTGCCCGGTCTAAGGAAAAATTATGCAGATTACTGTAAAATACAGAAATCAATTTTTAGCCATCGGTACCATAGTACCCACGGCTGTTTTCGATCTTCTAAACGACTGATAAACCATCATTTCGCAAGCTCTAATTGTGCCCGATCATTTGTGAAAAATCGATTTCTGTATTTGACAGTAATCTGCATCATTCTTCCTTAGACCGGACAATGACGTTGATACTGGACGAGTGCAATGTCGTTAGTTTAACAAACGAACATAGATGGCGCCACCGGAAGACTTTTTTCGGTGCTGCTATGAAACGTGCTTTGAGTACCAAAAATTTTGCGAAAGTTCTGATTGTGTCAAAGCCTCACTGACGAGCAGAATACAGCGAAACTAGTCTGGGGATGGGCGCAATTAAAGCTCATCAGTCGTTTAAAAGGTCGAAAACACCGTTTTCAACATTGTTATTCCTAAAAATTAACTATAAATGCAAAACTACCGTTTGAAACCACTTTGCGGTAACAAATTCATTAAGCTCGCGTGTATGTTAATTTTGAAATGGGGTTGTGGAATATTTTAATCAAACTGAATAATAATTTTGTTCGTCTCCCAAATAAATTACTTTTTGATAATCTACCAATAACTGAAAGGTAATTATAAAACAATTATTGAAAAGTTTACTAGAGCAAAAAAAAATTCAACTTGTGGTTTAAATCCCACGCGTCTATCAAATAATGAATTCAGCAAAAAAAACAAAAGTTATTTAAAGTTTGTAATGTAAACTTGGAATAAAACTGATATTATTTTTCTTAAATTGTTTAAGTAAATTTTAAATAGTTTATGTAGCCGACAGTTAAATCAACCCCTTCATTAGAAGTCTGAAATATTTACAAACTTTGAAATTAAAAACAATTTTATCAAATACTCCCGACATGTTTTACAGGTTTCCCTTCTCCGAATTTTTCAACTGCAAATTGAATATAAGGTACGAATTGCGGAGTTTAACTTTTAGTTTGCCTCTATATTTTCCTTTTGAAAACAAGCTCATAAATTCTGGTTTGCGTCCCCAACTTACATGAAAATAAGGACATTTTTCTTTGGAAAACGGTTATCTCTTTGTTTTGCGTTCGGTTTGGCGACTTCCCTTTCACTGTTTAGCTTTTATAAAGTGTTTGATACCGTACTCTGGAGTTAAACCCTCGAGCTGATTAACACTTAAAGCTGGAGGAGTTTTAAATTGAGAACCATACACTTTTTGTTTAAAAAGAACTCGCATTTATTACTGCTCATTGCGGCGGCAGTTTAGATAAGAGCGCCAAGACTGCAACAATGCGATTTCCGTGAGTATTAAAATTTTCTTGAGAACTGCTTTATCGCACGAGATGGAATCGTTTCGAAACGGGTAAAACAACGTACCAGGAGAGCTCTTTATCCGCCATTAATGGGAAATGTCACGAGGTCAATCTGAGTCCTTTATATTAGGTCGGATCGCTGGAAGTGGCTTTTTGGCGGTTTCTGGAATCTCGATGTCGGGATTCTTAGCAGTTGAGCAGGGACGTGCTAGGAAAGGTTTTTTTTTAACTAAGCTGACACTCATATAAAGCTACAGCTCTAATTATTGAGGCCTAATACTCTTAAACATGTGAAAATAAACTACTTTTGAGTACTTCTAAACTGAGGGAATAATGTGCATTATTCACAAGTGAATAAAGATTAGCATTAATCTTGAGAATGTATAAGAATAATGTGATTATTATAGTTTGGTCGTGGATAAAAATTATTAAACTTTTTGTTCTTAAATTGTTAATAGCCATGATCTCAAAAACAAATAAAATTGGATAATTTCATGGATAATATGAAGTGCTGCAAAAGAATATTCTGAACATTAGGAAATATTTGGAATTTATAGAAACACTTAGAAATTCAAAATGTGGAAATTATCCAGTTTGAAAATTTCAATGTAAACATGTAAGCTGGAATTTGCTCTGCAGAAAACTTTACTAGCAATTTTAGTGTACAAGCAATATCCAATACTGGAAATTACATTAGTAAGGATTGATCGAAATTACCGGTAATTTCATGAAATGTATTGAAAGTGTTTGGAATTACTTGGGAATTTCGATAAAATATCTCAACTTAAATATATACTTTGTACTAGAAATTCAAAGTTTGGAATTTTTCAGTTTGAGAATTTCAGTGTACACACTCCTCGCGGAATGTCAATTTGCCCTTTTAGTGTACAAACCATTTCTTTACAGAAAGTACCAACAATTTCTAGGGATTACTAAGAATTTTTCCGGATTACTGTGAATTTTATGAAATTACTGAGACTTTTATAGAACTAAGTAGTTACTAAGAAATTACTTGCAAAAATTTGTAATTACTTGGGCACATTTAAGTAATTCCCTAGTAATTTCAAAAACTTTCTGGAACTTCCACAACCTTCTCGAAAATACGGAGTATCTTTCTTAGTTACTGGAAACCTTTCGGAATTACTACAAATTTTATGAAATTACCGAACATTTTTTAGAACTACTAAGAATTTCTTGGAAATTGGAATTGGAATTACTTGTGCATTTGTTTGAAAATACTTGAATTGACTTGGAATTGCACGAACCTTATTGAAAATAATTAGAATTTCAAAGTATTATCCAGTTTGGAAACTTCAGTGCACAAATTATGAGGTGTGGTTTACTCGCCTACTGTCATCGCTGAAATTTTAGTGTAGTAGTTTGCAGTATCGATAATTAAAAATTTATTGTGGAGTTGATTAGCGTCCTTCAGGAGAGTAGATAGCAAATGGTATAGCGGGGTGAGGACAGTGAGTAAAAACTTCTACTTTACGCAGAAATTGCCGACGTTTCGACGTTTATTTACATCTTTATCAAGGCTATTCTGCAGAATGCGCCGAAGTTTTCATGTCATAAGCATGGAGATACATTTCTTGCCCAAGAAGAACTATGGAAGACAATGACAATAATACGCATTAGAACAAACACAATTATAAGGCGCCGTCTGAACCCCAGACAACTCAGTCTCGGAAATGTTGGGAATTACTTGGGCATTTCTTGGAAATACCTGACGGTACTTAGAATTGCACGGATCTTATGGGAAATACTTAGAACTTTAAAGTAATTTTTCAGTTTGGGAATTTTAGTAGGTATACATATTGTCAAGTGCGGTTTACTCGTGTGAAAATGTTTTCTCTGGATTTTCGATTACAAGCAATTTGTATTACTGGGAATTACAGAGAATTCTTCTCAGTTAATGGAAATTTTTTGAAATTACTGGAAATCTTTTAGAATTACTATAATTTTTATAAAATTATTGAAAACTTTTTCAAATTACTGAAAATTTAATAAAATTTCCAGAAAGGTTTTAGAAATATTTGAGATTACTTGGGAACTTCCAGAACCTTCTCGAAAATACTGAGAATCTTTCTTAGTTACTGGAAACCTTTGGGAATTACCGAACATTTTTTAGAACTACTAAGAATTTCTTGGAAATATGTGGAACTACTTGAGCATTTTTTTGAAAATACTTGAATTGACTTAGAATTGCGCAATCTTATTGAAAATAATTAGAATTTCAAAGTATTATCCAGTTTCGAAATTTCAGTGATTATGAGGTGTGGTTTACTCGTCTACTGTCATCTCTGAAATTTTAGTGTACAAGTAGTTTGCCGTATCGTTAATTAAAAATGTATGTAAATTATTAGAAATTTCATGGAATTACTAGGAATTTCATAATATTACTGAAAAATTTTGGAAATTACTGGACTTTTTTAAGAATCACCAAGGAGTGTGGAATTACTTAAAACATTTTTTTTTTAATTTCAAATTCCTTGAAATTTTACGAGCATTCTAGGACGTGTATGTAAATTACAGTAAATACTTGGAATTTCTAAAAAAATATTTCAGTTTTGAAATTTTAGTGTTGACATTAGGAAATAGTGTTTACTCTTGAAAAATGACACTCTGGAATGCGGAGCCATTACGGAACTACCGGAAAATTTTCGTATTTACTGGAAACCTTTCAAAATTACTGTAAACTTTATAAAAATACTGAGATATTTTTTTCAATTAATACGGTCGTAGAAATAGATAAAAATGTTGGAAATGTTTGGAATTTCTAGGGCATTTCTTGAAAATACCTGACGGTACTTAGAATTGCACGGATCTTATGGTAAATACTTAGAACTTCAAAGTAATTTTTCAATTTGGGAATTTCAGTATACAAATTGTGAGTTTGCGGTTTACTCGTCTAGAATCGTGATTTCTGGATTTTTGTTTACAAGCAATTTGTATTACTAGGAATTACAGAGAATTTTTCTCAGTTACTGGAAAGTTTTAGGAATTACTGGAAATCTTTTAGAATTACTATAATTTTTATAAAATTATTGAAAACTTTTTTAAATTACTGAAAATTTAGTAAAATTTCCAGAAAGGTTTTAGAAATATTTGATATTACGTGGGCATTTCTTCTTAGTTACTTGGAGTTCCGTGAATCTTCAAGAATTTCAAAGTAATTTTTTATTTTGGAAATTTTAGTATACACGTTAAGAAGTATTGGTTTACTTGCTTGAAAATGTGACCTCTGGAATTTCAGTTTAGAAAACATTGCAAAGAATTTTTCTCGGTCTGTAAGTGTAAACTTTCCAGTAAGTTCTCGAAATCACTGGAATTTTTTTAAAATTGCTGTAAGTTTTATATAATTACTTAACACAATTTAGAATTGCTGAAAATTTTATAGAATTATTAAAGAGTTTTTTTGTAGTAAAAGTACTTGAAATAACTTGAAATTGCGCGGATCTTATGGAAAATACTTAGAATTTCGAAGTAATTTTTTTTTGTTTATTGCAATGTATATAAATTGTATAGAATTACTGAAAACTTTCTGAAACTACTGAAAATTTCCTAGAATCACTAAAAAGCTTATTGGAAATATTTGAAATTACTTGGGCATTTCTCAAAAATACCTGAAGTTACTTGGATATCGAATCTTATGAAAAATCCATAAAATTTCTAAGTAATTTGTGTTATTTTGAAAATTTCAATATACACATTGTGAGGTGTGGTTTAGTTGTCTGAAAATGTGTTTTTAGAAATCTTAGTTTTCACAAATTCGTATTACTGGGAATTACACAGATTTTTTTTCTTAGTTATTGGAAAATTTTCGAAGTTACTAGGAATCTTTCGAGATTACTGTAAATTTCATAGCATTACTAAAAACTTTTTAGAATTGATGGAAATTTCATAACATTTCTAAAGAGTTTTTTTTTTTAAATATTTGAAATGATTTGGGCCTTTCTTTAAAATACCTGAAGTTACTTTTGATTGCGCAGATCTTATGGAAAATACTTATAATTTCAAGGTATTTTTTTATTTTGGGAACTTCAATATACACATAATGAGGTGTCGTTTACTTGTCATTTCAAGAATTTTAGTTTACAAGCAATTCGTGTTACTGGCACTTACACAGAAATTTTCTCAGTTTCCGGAAATATTTCAAAATTATTTAATGCTAGCCTGCATTATATGCTTCCTTCATAATATACTATTTTTGTTACAAATATATAATTTCACACATCAGATTTTACACATACTATTGAATCGATTCGTTGCTGCAAAAAATTACAAAATTACTAAGTTTTGAAGAACTTAGTAATTTCAAGAACTTAGAAAGAAAGTTACCAAGATATGTATGGAAAGTATTTGAAATTACTTGGGAATTTCGCTAAAATATCTCAACTTCCTTGAAATTGCAAGGACTTTCTAGGCATTTATGGAAAATATGTACTTTGTACTAGAATTTCAAGGTTAGGATTTTTTCATTTAGAGAATTTCAGTGTACACACTCCACGCCGAATGTCAATCTGCCCTTTTCGTGTACAAACCATTTCTTTACTGAAAGTACCAAAAATGTCTAGAGATTACTAAGAATTTTTCCGAATTACTGTGATTTTTATGAAATTACTGAGACTTTTTTAGAACTAAGTAGTTACTAAGAAATTTCTTGCAAAAATTTGGAAGTACTTGGGCACATTTAAGTAATTTTGTAGTTATTTCAAAAACTTTCGGACCTTCCAGAACCTTCTCGAAAATACTGAGAATCTTTCTTAGTTACTGGAAAAATTTGGAAATTACTACAAATTTTATGGAATTACCGAACATTTTTTAGAACTACTAAGAATTTCTTGGAAATATGTGGAACTACTTGAGCATTTTTTTGAAAATACTTGAATTGACTTAAAATTGCGCGAACCTTATTGAAAATAATTCGAATTTCAAAGTATTATCCAGTTTCGAAATTTCAGTGATTATGAGGTGTGGTTTACTCGTCTACTGTCATCTCTGAAATTTTAGTGTACAAGTAGTTTGCCGTATCGTTAATTAAAAATTTATGTAAATTATTAGAAATTTCATGGAATTACTAGGAATTTCATAATATTACTGAAAAATTTTGGAAATTACTGGACTTTCTTAAGAATCACCAAGGAGTGTGTAATTACTTAGACATTTTCTTTTTTTTATTTCAAATTACTTGACATATTATGAGCATTCTAGGACGTGTATGTAAATTATAGTAAATACTTGGAATAAAAAAAAATCAGTTTTGATATTTTAGTGTAGACATTAGGATATAGTGTTTACTCCTTGAAAAATGTCACTCTGGAATATTAGTGTACCAGCCAACGCGGTACTGCCGTAAAATTTTCATATTTACTGGAAACCTTTCAAAATTATTGTAAGATTTATAAAAATACTGAGATTTTTTTTTCAATTAATAAGGTTATAGAATTAGGTAAAAATGTTGGAAATGTTTGGAATTTCTAGGGCATTTCTTGATAATACCTGACGGTACGTAGAATTGCACGGATCTTATGGTAAATACTTAGAACTTCAAAGTAATTTTTCAATTTGGGAATGTCAGTATACAAATTGTGAGTTTGCGGTTTACTCGTCTAGAATCGTGATTTCTGGATTTTTGTTTACAAGCAATTTGTATTACTAGGAATTACAGAGAATTTTTCTCAGTTACTGGAAAGTTTTAGGAATTACTGGAAATCTTTTAGAATTACTAGAATTTTTATAAAATTATTGAACACTTTTTCAGATTACTGAAAATTTAAGTTCCTGAAAGGTTTTAGAAATATTTGAAATTACGTGGGCATTTCTTCTTAGTTACTTGGAATTTCGTGAATCTTCAAGAATTTCAAAGTAATTTTTTAGTTTGGAAATTTTAGTATACACGTTAAGAAGTATTGGTTTACTTGTCTGAAAATGTGACCTCTGGAATTTCAGTTTAGAAAACATTGCAAAGAATTTTTCTCGGTCTGTAAGTGTAAACTTTCCAGTAAGTTTTCAAAATTACTGGAATTTTTTTAAGATTGCTGTAAGTTTTATATACTTACTTAACACAATTTAGAATTGCTGAAAATTTCATAGAATTATTAAAGAGTTTTTTGTAGTAAAAGTACTTGAAATAACTTGAAATTGCGCGGATCTTATGGAAAATACTTAAATTTTCAAAGTATTTTTTTTTGTATTGTATATAAATTGTATAGAATTAATGAAAACTTTTTGGATCTACTGAAAATGTCCTAGAATCACTAAAGAGCTTATTGGAAATATTTGAAATTACTTGGGCATTTCTCAAAAATACCGGAAGTTACTTGGATATCAAATCTTATAAAAAATCCATAAAATCTCTAAGTCATTTTTATTATTTTGAAAATTTCATTATAAACATTGTGAGGTGTGGTTTAGTCTAGTGGTTTAGTTGTCTGAAAATGTGGTTTTTGAAATCTTAGTTTACAAGCTATTCGTGTTACTGGGAATTACACAGATATTTTTTCTTAGCTATTGGAAAATTTTCGAAGTTACTAGGAATCTTTCGAGATTACGTTAAATTGCAGCGCATTACTAAAAACTTTTTAGAATTGATGAAAATTTCATAAAATTACTTAATAGTTTTTTTGAAAATATTTGAAATGACTTGGGAATTTCTTTAAAATACCTGAAGTTACCTTTAATTGTGCAGATCTCATGGAAAATACTTATAATTTCAAAGTATTTTTTTATTTTGGGAATTTGAATATACACATAATGAGGTGTCGTTTACTTGTCATCTCAAGAATTTTTAGTTAGAATTACTGGGATTTTTTTAGAACTGAGTAGTTAATAAGAAATTTCTTGCAAAAATTTTGAATTACTTGGGCATATTTAAGTAATTCCCTAGTAATTTCAAAAACTTTCTGGAATTACCGAACATTTTTTAGAACTACTAAGAATTTCTTGGAAATAATTGGAATTACTTGAGCATTTTTTTGAAAATACTTGAATTGACTTGGAATTGCGCGAATCTTATTGAAAATAATTAGAATTTCAAAGTATTATCCAGTTTGGAAATTTCAGTGCACACATTATGAGGTGTGGTTTACTCGTCTAATGTTATCTCTGAAATTTTAGTGTACAAGTAGTTTGCCGTATCGTTAATTAAAAATATATGTAAATTATTAGAAGAATTTTCATGGAATTACTGGTAATTTCATAATATTATTGAAAAATTTTGGAAATTACTTGACTTTTTAAGAATCATCAAGGAATGTGGAATTACTTAGATATTTTTTTTTAATTTCAAATTACTTGAAATCTTATGAGCTTCTAGGACGTGTATGTAAATTATAGTAAATACTTGAAATAAAAAAAAAATCAGTTTTGAAATTTTAATGTAGACATTAGGAAATGTTGTTTACTCCTTCAAAAATGTCACTCTGGAATATTAGTGTACCAGCCAATGCGGTACTGCCTTAAAATTTTCGGATTTACTGGAAACCTTTCAAAATTACTGTAAACTTTATAAAAATACTGATTTTTTTTTTCAATTAATAATGTTATAGAATTAGTTAAAACATTTTGGAAAAGTTTGAAATTACTTGGGCATTTTTTGAAAATACCTGACGGTACTTAGAATTGCACGAATCTTATGGGAAATACTTAGAACTTTAAAGTAATTTTTCAACTTAGGAATTTTAGTAGGTATATATATTGTGAGGTGCGGTTTACTCGTGTGAAAATGTGATCTCTGGATTTTCGATTACAAACAATTTGTATTACTGGGAATTACAGAGAATATTTCTCAGTTACTGGAAATTTTTTGAAATTACTGGAAATCTTTTGGGCTTATTATAATTTTTATATAATTATTAAAAACTTTTTGCAATTACTGAAAATTTAATAGAACTACCAAAAAGTCTTTAGAAATATTTGTAATTCCTTGGACATTTTTCTGTTACTGGAAAGTTTTTGGAATTAAAGGAAATCTTTTAGGGCTACTATAATTTTCATAAAATTATTGAAAACTTGTTCCAATTACTGAAAATTTAATAGAATTACCAGGAAGTTTTTAAAAGTATTTAAAATTACTTGGACATTACTTAAAAATACCTGAAGTTACATGGAGTTGCGTGAATATTATGGAAAATCCTTAGCATTTAAAAGTAATTTTTATTTTGAAAATTTTAGTATACACATATGAGATATTGGTTTGCTTGTCTAAAAATGTAATTTCTGGGATCTTAGTTTACAGGCAAATTTTTATTCTGGAAATTACACAGAATTTTTTTTAGTTATTGGATAATTTTTGAAGTTACTGGAAATCTTTCAGGATTACGGTAAATTTCATAGAATTACCAAAAACTTTTTAGAATTACTGAAAATTTAATAGAATTACTAAAGAGGTTTTTGTGGTAAAATACCTGAAGTAACTTGAAGCGCGAGTCTTATGGAAAGTTTTTAGAATTTCAAAGTATTTTTTTATTCTGGAAATATATTCACATTATGATGTGAAAATTGTTTAGTTGTCTTAAAAGGTGATTCAGAAATTTTTCATATCACTAGGAATTAAACAGACCTTTTCTCAGTTACTGGATTTTTTTAGAAATTACTGGAAATCTTTAGGGATTACGGTAAATTTCATAAAATGACTAAAAAGTTTTTAGAATCGCTGAAAATATCATAGAATTACTAAGGAGTTTTTTAAAAATATTTAAATTGCCATGGGCATTTCTTTAAAATACCTGAAGTTACTTTAATTGCGGAAAATACTTAGAATATCAAATTAATTTTCTATTTTGGCAATTTCAGTTTACTCATTATGAAGTCTGAAAATGTCATCTTAGGAATTTTAGTTATCAGAAATTTTTCGAAATTTCTTAATGACGCTTTGCATTATACGCTTCTTGGAAAATATTCTATTTTTTATACAAAAATATAATATCACACATCAAATTTTACAAAGACTATTGAATCGATTCGTTGCTGCAAGATCGATATAAAATATCGATTTTTAGCTACCAAAAGATCAAATTCTACGATTAATCAGACCCCACAATCCTACTTCCGCCTGACAGAGATTGAAGTTTGGTTACTTCGGCTATAGGTTTCGTGCAGCACGTGACCTGTCATCGAACTTGGTGGTAAAACAACCTCAAAAAATTACATTGACGTCAATGGAAAAAATCTGCCTTCATGCATATAAACCCGTTTTTCTATAATATTTGTTAAGATATTTACCCTGAAACAAAAGTGAGTTGTTCTAAGCCGTACATTTCCCATATTCAGGTCGGAGCTATTGGATAACATTGCCCCATAACTGTACAGGAATTACATAAAATTGGAACTTTGCAGATTTTGCCTACACAGACCTTAATCTGCTTCAGGTACAGTTTAAAAATGTACCTTCAAATCACACTATTGATATCTGAGCATTGCGTGATTGTAGCAACTATTAAGAAGCCCATATTATTTCAACTCCAAATATTTTGGGAATAAGAAATGCTAAAATCGGAATTTTGTTTGTTTCTACTTCGCAATGCCTGTCTTCATAGTGCTTTATTTAACCAAGGCCAAGGAGGATACAATATTACTAAGTAGGTGCTTAAGTACAGAATTATACCCTCATTGGTGCAACATACAGTTCCAATCATATTATTTTTGCTTTTTTTTTGTAACTGGAGTAATGTTTTTAATATCTTAATAGCTTTATTGTTGTTGTAGAGTATTGAAATGACAAATAAGTAGCCAAGTAAGGAAACAGAAGCCATTCCATATAAGTAGTATGTAATGCAATGAAAGGACAAAGATATATTAAAAACAAGATAGCAAAAGGGCTTTGTGGCATGCATATATTCTTAAACATATTTACTTCAGTAACGAATTTATTTATATAACATAAAAATATATATTTATATTCTAACAGTATCAGTGAGATTGTATTGAAGAAAATCTTTGAGTAAGTGTTTGTTACAATAAAATGTGTTCTATTAAGAGACAGGTTCTGTTTTAAATTCTTCGATAAACAATTATAACCTGAAAAGTAACAATGTTTTTATATTAAATTGTAGAGGAACATTTACAATTTATTCTAAATCCCACTTCTTAAAAATTATTTTGCCTTAATTTATCACTGCACCGTTCAAGTGTTATCTATATCTGACCACAGTAATCACCAAATTTTTTCGACAATTATTTCCTTGTAGACATATAAATGCTTGATTTATATGGATTTGGTGCAATATTTCCAAGTCTAGGGCATATATGTCTCATAATTCACACCTACGAATGTCTAAATATATTATTTCATCTTCCAGCCAAGTAATCACATTATACCTTTTCACAATCCACTCCTTTCTAGTTTTTATGGCACTAAAATCAATTGGGAACACCAAACCTCTATTTCCATGCTCCTTTGTCTAAATTTGAAGTAGTTTTGAGGCATAAAAAGGTTTCAAGTATTTCAAACTGTTATAGGTCGTGTTATCTATTTCTGACCACACCCATAAAATTTTTTTTTATAATTATTTCCTTGTAGACACAAAAGTGCTCGACTTATTTGGATTTGGTTCACGATTTTCAAGTCTAGGGCGTGTATGACTTAGAATTCACACCTACAAATGTTTAAATATCTTATTCCAGCTTCTAGCCAAGTATTCATGTTATACCTTTTAACAATCCATTCCTTTCTAGTTTTTATGGCAATAGAATCTACTGGGAACGCCAAACCTCTATTTCCGTGCTCCATTGTCTGAATTTGAATTAGTTTTGAAGCATAAAAAGGTTGGTGGTACTTGGTGGTAGATCTAGTCCACAAAATATTGCCCTCCTTACCACTTATTTCGGCATAAAGGTAATTCTTTTTTGCGTCAATTACAAATTTACGTTTCATTCGATTTAAGATAATTGAAAAATTTTAATTAAATGCAAAGATGTCATTAATTTACATGTATTTTAAATGGGTGAGGTTATGTTGACATACCCCCAGGTTCAAATTGTGACGTCACGTGGACGAAACCTATGGCGTCGCCACCTGACGGAAGTCGAAATCTCTATCACCTGTCTGTGTAAAGTGAAAATATACGAGGCAGAAAACTTTTTGGTTCATTGCACACATGTTTGTCTATTGTACGTGAGTTTAAGTTCGATCGTTCAATTCAAACTCAAAAAGGAGAAAATATCTTATTTCGTCTCTGATTCCTTTTCTTGCCCGCAAATTGCCAATTACTTCCAATATAAGCTGTCGAAACTTTGCCATAAATCAGAAAAGTTGGTACGCACACCCACGAGTTCAATCTGCTCGAAATTTACCTCACCAAACTGCCAATTTCCTGCTTTGAAGTAAAACGGATCAAGTACTTCAAAAACTGGCCATTTTTAGCCGAAGCTTTATTATCCTCAAACTAGAACATAGAAAATCTCGACTCTAAATGGAATCCCCAATTTCTACACGTCACTCAAACCTAACGAAATGCTGCAGCTTCAAAAACAATTTTTCTTTTCCTAAACTAGGCAACTCGCAAGCAAGATCTTCATTTCCCTCTGTCGGATTGTTGGCTGTTTGCCATTTCTGTTTAGATAAAACAGGATCAAGATTTAATAATGCAGCGGAATGTAGGTGAACGTGGATTTCCACTATGGAGGTGAAGGTCGATTTTATAGAGTGTGCTGATTTATTGCTGATTACTAGCGAACTCGTCTAGTAATTGCTCTTCAGCTACCACTCTGATATAGCTTTGTGGGAAACACGGTGCGCTTGACTACAAACGTACGTGATTGGAATGGTAAATTGTCTAGTAAACAAACAACAAAACCCACGGAGATTTTCGGGCTAATAGAAAAATTCGCGATAATCCCACAGGAGCTATAAGCAGTCCATTCTTTAAATGATACCTTCCGTGCCGAAATTAATTGTTAAAGTTCCCACCAAGCGGAATTAAGGTCTCCATTTTCAGCCACGAAGCCGGCAAATAATAAAGCAAAAAGTTTTATTAAAAGGAAAGTTTTCGCCATGGTAACGTGCTTTTTCAACTTACGCATCTCACCTCAAGCTTAGCGCCAATTTTTGTATTTTAAAACAAAGTCAATTTACCCTTAAAATCGCGAGCGTATTTTTCCTGGATGAAGTCTGGAGTCACGAACGGGAAAATCTTGCCTGGAACAGTCGAAATCTAGGCATCCCGGTCACGTTTCAAAAACCTTACCTGAAATAAGTTATTTTTCTTATCCGAAAGCTGGCGAGCCATTAGCAAGGCAAAGGACTGCATTTCGTTATCGAAAAGGCAACGTTTCGGCATTTTCGAACCTTACAACGGCAGGTCAAGAGTAAATAATGCACGGATTTCGGAAGAGTTTCTTGTATCTGGATAGAGGTAAATTTAACCAAAACCTTGCATTCAGCCTCGGTGATTGTGTGAAAGAAATATTAAAATTATTGAATTTATATTACATTAGTCGCATTAGTATCTATTGAAGCAAAAAGGACCTTTCTAATTTCATATCCGCTTATAACCGCCCACGTCTCTAATTAAATATTCCTCATTTTAATCTCATTAAACGTCCCTGATCTAATACAGTTCCAAAAGCAGCAATTTTTTAACTGGAATGAAGGAAGACCTACGCCCCGGCCCTTCATTCAGTTAAAAAATTGGATCCTGAAGCAACAGAATTATTACAGACCCCGGAATATTTCTTACATCTGTTCGGCCTCGGCCCTTAAATTTTTTCCTGCCGATCCGGAGAGCAGTAGCTTTTCGAATTCTTTTTCTTTCCCTCTCTCTCTCTCTGTCTTTCGTTCCTGTGACATTTGACGTTGATGAATGGTCCAGACGTTTTATTTTTGCGGTTTCATTCCCTGGTCCAGTGTGTTTATAATACGACATGGGTGGACGTTGCAGTGGCTCCGGACCAATGTTTTTGAGGGCCACAAAAACATTTTGCCGGAAAAAGGGCGAATTGTTTCTTACGCGGGTCCGGAAATCTGGCCGGTGTCGTAGCTTGTGGTCTAATTGATTTTTGGATTCATGGCATGCAAGAATAACATGCAATCACCATCTATTATAATAGTTATTTACTCAGGAATCTGAAGGTGCAACAAGTTCAGAACGTGAAAAGCGAAAACAAGAGAAGTCTCACATCAAAATCTGAATGATGGCAAAGGTCCGATTTCTCCAAGTTCGGCTAAAGTAAAAAATTTGTCAAAATCATTTTTCTGCCTTTTTTTGTTTATCGGACTGACGACTGCATGAGACTCTGGCTTCATTTAAATTCGACCCCAACCCCTGTGAAGTCGCTTAATTTGAGTTACTTTCGAGTTGTGTCAACTGCCATTTAAACTCTTGCAAAATTCCGACTACTGCCGAATTTATTTGAAAAAAAAAACAAAATTTGAGGAAAAGTTTTTTTGCCTCTATTTGAAGAAAAAATCGGAAACAGTTTTTACATTTTTTTCTTCTATAGGAAGGAGCTGTCACATTTCGAAGCCGACGTTTATTGTTAAGCCGACGCTAATTGAAAGTGAACTTGTGGTTTAATTTCCCTAAGCTCCAAATGAGCTCATTGTTTCTATTAGTAACTTCACAGTTTGTAAACTGTGTCCAAATAATGAATTTTAAGAAATTCAGCCAGTTGCCAAAGGCCAATTGCAAAAATGCATTCTTTTTTTAGGATCAACTGGATCATCAAACAGAAGCTTTGTCAGACTTTAAAAGCAAAATGGTCAATAGATTTGATAAACAGGGTGTCGCGACGTTGGATGGAAACCGTTTCTCTATCAAAACAAGAGTCTTAGTTAGAAACAACTCTCCACTAAATTTCTTTACAATCTTTTTTTGTAATGAAATTTTGGACAGATCGTTTCCTTTTGAACTAGAGAATCTCGCAGTACCCTTTTGATCCTGTGCTTATGGGATACCCTTTATATATACTTGTGGCGTTGTTTATGGCTCGTGTTAAAAAGAATATCACACAAATAGATTTTTGAGAAATTATATTGTCGAGACATTACAAATGATAAAAACCATTGTTGAAGAAAATAATAGACGTTTGGCAACATTGCATACCCCATTGACATCTCGTCGTTTTTATGTATGACGCATCCCTCCTATAATCTTGTCAAGCCGATCGGCCATATTTTGCTCTGACAAAAGACAAAAGCTGTGTTGCCATTTAGATGAACAAACGTTCGTGGAAGAAACAGCTTAAATAGTGTTCCTTTTTTCCACTTTTAGCGAAATGAGTATTTTGTGATATTTTAAACAACTTTTTCTAAATTGTTACTAGACAAAATACTGCATCTAGTGCGATAAAATCCCTCATTACGTCACTCGAAATGAGGTGGCTACGAAGGAGTGTCAAATATTTTTTATTATCTTTTTAAATTACTACCCTTCATGGTATCCTCTATCCCTTTCATTCACGTTTGCGCCGGCCCTCCCCTCTTCTCCTACTTGCTGGGACTTAATTCAGGGCTTGTTGTGGCCAACTGCTATCCTCCTATCCTCCATTCTTCTGACGTGTCCACACCATATTAATTGTCTCGTTTCAATCCTTTCAGCGGTCGTGTGGACTCTATTTGTGCGCCTCCTAATCTCTTCATTTCGTATCCTTTCCATCCTGGACAATCTGCATGCTCTCCTTAGAAAATCCACTTCTACAGCTTACACCTTCGTTCTAGCCCTTGCCGACATCTGCCAGCACTACTGTTGTCTTGTAGATTGTAATTTTCATTTTTAGTGTGAGCTGATTGGACCAAAGTCAAGTGAATTGAGTATGCGTACGCATTTCTGTCCTTGTTATATCTTTGGTTGATGTTCCTTCCTAAGTATTTGTAATTTCTGCATCTCCTTATGTCTCTAAGTTGTAGGGTCGGGTACTCTTGCTCTTGTCCAATGCTCATATACTCAGTTTTTGTCATGTTCATGTTCATTCCACACTTTTCGTACTCTTCCCCTACCTGCCTTCGCATGTAATCTACATCTTCCTCACTGTTTGCAATGATGACTTGGTCATCGACAAAGAAGAGAGTTGGTAAACACTTGTCACCTATTTGGATCCCCATTCCTGCACCTTATCTACTTGTGATTGGTGAAAAATTTCTGAAAATTATTATTTAAAATATGGCGCTTGTATGGGACTCCAGCTTCTTTCAAATTCAGCTTACCCCATTGGGATCTCGGAAACTACAAGAGATACGAAGTCATTTAATTTGGGACAAAGTTGGGTATATTTGAGTATGATCTTCATTTCCCAATTTAAACAAAAAAAAAACAACAAAAAGTTCAAAACTTTCGACTTTCACAACATGTGCCAAAAAGAGATAGGTATACAAAAATTAAGATTTCAAAGATAACGAGATGCCAAAAATAAGTGAATTGGGTATACTTCCAAAGATATTTAAAATAAAATAAATTAAAAAAAAAGCCTTTTCTGAGTATTTGAATGAATAATCTAATTTTTTTTTCTTCTAAGAATGGCGGTATCAAAAATCGGTTTTGATTTTTGGTAGCCATCATTACATTTTTTTAACAAACCTTTAAAAACCAAATAAAAACCATGATTGAAGAAAATAGCAGACGTTCGGCAACATCGCATACCCCATTGACATCTCGTCGTTTTGATGTATGACACATCTCCCTTATAAGCTTACAAAGCAGATCGGCCATATTGCTATGATAAAAGACAAAAGCTGTGTTGCCATTTAGTTGAAGAAACGTTCCTGGGAGAAACAACTTAAATAGTGTTCTGTTTTTTCTACTTTTTCAGAAATGATTATTTTGTAACATTTTAAACAAAATGACACTACTACGATAAATTATGTAAAAACCACATTGGTATACAAAGTGATCGTTTCTCGGTTATTTGAAGATATACGAAGTTCCAATTAGGGCAAATTTGCGCATTTATATGCCCATAAAAACAAAGTTTCAAATTTCAAAAATTTTGGCTGGTTTCGGAAATATTTGCAAAAAAAACGAATAATTAAGACATCGTAATATCCGCTTTCTGCTGTCTCCCCACGTCCTGTTTTGAAACTTAAAATTTGATATTTCGTTTTCATGCAACTATTTTTTGACGACAAAATTTTTAAATGTCTATAAGATTGCTGAACTTCGCCCTAATTTAATCTTCTTCGCATCTCTTCAAATAAACGAGATCCCCATTGTTAAACGCGAAAAAGGTCATCCTGTATACAAGGTAAAACCCATCTCTCATGCGTCCGACGAAAAACGTCCGATATCTCTTAATTTGAGTAAATGCCAACCTGTGATTGGTTAAAAATGTGGGAAAACCTTTTTTGGAAATTTTTTATCGGACTTCTTACTGCATACTGACTCCGGCTTCATTCAAATTCGGCCCGCATCATTGGGTTCTCGGAAATCTGTTTCGATTTTTTGTAGCCGTCATCACATTTTTTTTGCAAACGATAAGAAGTAAATAAATCCTTTCTTAAAGAAAATAAAAGACCTTTGGCAACATTGCATACCTCACTGACATCTCGTAGTTTGATGTGTGACGCACCTCTGCTATAATTTTGCTCCATTGCTCATCGGCCACATTGCTCTACCAAAAGATGAACGCTGTGTTGCCATTTGGTTGAACAAACGTTACTCGAGGAAGCAGCTTAAATAGCCTCCTTTTCTACTCTTTCCTTTCATATTTTGCGAATTGGGGTTTTTCGATATTTTAAACGACTTCTTCTAAATTCTTACTAGACTGCGTCTACTAGTGGGATAAATTCTATTTCGGTTTTTAGTAGCCATCATCACATTTTTGTAGGAAAAAAAAACAAATAAAACCATTGTTAAAGAAATTAACAAACATTTGGCAACATTGTATACCCCACTGACATCTCGTCTTTTGATGTGTGACGTATTTCTGCTATAAAGCAGATTGGCCATATTGTTCTAACAAAAGGCGAACGCTGTGTTGCCATTTAGTTGAAGAAATGTTACTAGAAGAAGCAGCTTAAAGAGTTACCTCATCTACTCTTTTTTTCTACATTTTGCGCAAAGTGCTTTTTCGACATTTTAAATCACTTTTTCAAAATTCTTACTAATTCTTACTAGACTAGTGGAATAAAATCTGTGTTTCGGTTTTTAGTAGACATCATCACATTTTTTTAGCAAACGATAAAAAACAAACAAAACCATTGTTAAAGAAAATAAAAAACGTTTGGCAACATTGTATACCCCACTGACATCTTGTCGTTTGATGTGTGACGCATTTCTGCTATAAAGCAAATTGGCCAAATTGTTCTAACAAAAGATAAACGCTGTGTTGCCATTTAGTTGAAGAAACGTTACTAGAAGAAGCTTCTTAAGAAGTTACCTCATCTACTCTTTTTTTTCTACATTTTGCGGAAAGTGCTTTTTCGACATTTAAATCACTTTTTCTAAATTCTTACTAGACTAGTGAGATAAAGTCTGTTTCGATTTTTAGTAGACATCATCATATTTTTTTAGCAAACGATAGAAACCAAATAAAACCATTGCTAAAGAAAATAACAAACGTTTGGCAACGTTGCATACCCCACCGACATCTGTGGAGGTGTTACGCATTTCTGCTATAAAGCAGATTGGCCATATTGCTCTAACAAAAGAAGAACACTGTGTTGCCATTTAGTTGAACAAACGTTACTCGAAGAAACAGATTAAATAGACTCCTCGTGTACTATTTTCTTTCAACTTTTTGCAAAATGAGTTTTTTCGACATTTTAAACCACTTTTTCTAAATTCTTACTCGACTAGTGGGATAAATTCTGTTTCGATTTTTGGTATACATCATGATATTTTTTTAGCAAACGATAAAAACCAAATTAAACCATTGCCAAAGAAAATAACAAACGTTTGGCAATATTGCATACCCCACCGACATCTGTGGAGGTGTTACGCATTTTTGCTATAAAGCAGATTGGCCGTATTGCTCTAACAAAAGAAGAACACTGTGTTGCCATTTAGTTGAACAAACGTTACTCAAACAAGCAGATTAAATAGACTCCTCGTCTACTCTTTTTTTTGTCAATTTTTTGCGAAATAAGTTTTTTTGACATTTTAAACCACTTTTTCTAAATTATTTCAAGACTAGTGGGATAACATCTGTTTCGATTTTTAGTAGACATCACATTTTTTTAGCAAACGACAAAAAAAACAAATAAAACCAATGCTAAAGAAAATAACAAACGTTTGGGAACATTGCATGCCCCACTGACATCTCGTCGTTTGATGTGTACGCATTTCTGCTATAAAGCGGATTGGCCATATTGTTTTAACAAAAGACGAACGCTGTATTGTAATTTAGTTGAACAAACGTTGCTCGAAGAAGCAGATTAAATAGACTCCTCGTCTACTCTTTTTTTTCACCTTTTTGCAAGATGAGTTTTTTTCGACATTTTAAACCACTTTTCTAAATTCTTACTTGACTAGTGGGATAAAATCTGTTTCGATTTTTGGTATACATCATGATATTTTTTTAGCAAACGATAAAAACCAAATTAAACGATTGCTAAAGAAAATAACAAACGTTTGGCAACATTGCATACCCCACCGACATCTGTGGAGGTCTTACGCATTTCTGCTATAAAGCAGATTGGCCATATTGCTCTAACAAAAGAAGAACACTGTGTTGCCATTTAGTTGAACAAACGTTACTCGAAGAAGCAGATTAAATAGACTCCTCGTCTACTCTTTTTTTTCAACTTTTTGCAAAATGAGTTGTTTTTGACACTTTAAACCACTTTTTCTAAATTCTTACTCGACCAGTGGGATAAAATCTGTTTCGATTTTTGGTATACATCATGATATTTTTTTAGCCAACGATAAAAACCAAATTAAACCATTGCTAAAGAAAATAACAAACGTTTGGCAACATTGCATACCCCACCGACATCTGTGGAGGTGTTACGCATTTCTGCTATAAAGCGGATTGGCCATATTGCTCTAACAAAAGAAGAACACTGTGTTGCTATTTAGTTGAACAAACGTTACTCGAAGAAACAGATTAAATAGACTCCTCGTGTACTATTTTCTTTCAACTTTTTTGCAAAATGAGTTTTTTCGACATTTTAAACCACTTTTTCTAAATTCTTACTCGACTAGTGGGATAAATTCTGTTTCGATTTTTGGTATACATCATGATATTTTTTTAGCAAACGATAAAAACCAAATTAAACCATTGCCAAAGAAAATAACAAACGTTTGGCAATATTGCATACCCCACCGACATCTGTGGAGGTGTTACGCATTTTTGCTATAAAGCAGATTGGCCGTATTGCTCTAACAAAAGAAGAACACTGTGTTGCCATTTAGTTGAACAAACGTTACTCAAACAAGCAGATTAAATAGACTCCTCGTCTACTCTTTTTTTTGTCAACTTTTTGCGAAATGAGTTTTTTTGACATTTTAAACCACTTTTTCTAAATTATTACAAAACTAGTGGGATAACATGTGTTTCGATTTTTAGTAGACATCACATTTTTTTAGCAAACGACAAAAAACAAATAAAACCATTGCTAAAGAAAATAACAAACGTTTGGCAACATTGCATACCCCACTGACATCTCGTCGTTTGATGTGTACGCATTTCTGCTATAAAGCAGATTGGCTATATTGTTTTAACAAAAGACGAACGCTGTGTTGTTAACAAAAGACGAACGCTGTGTTGTCATTTAGTTGAACAAACGTTACTCGAAGAAGCAGATTAAATAGACTCCTCGTCTACTCTTTTTTTTCAACTTTTTGCAAAATGAGTTTTTTTCGACATTTTAAACCACTTTTTCTAAATTCTTACTCGACTAGTGGGATAAAATCTGTTTCGATTTTTGGTATACATCATGATATTTTTTTAGCAAACGATAAAAACCAAATTAAACCATTGCTAAAGAAAATAACAAACGTTTGGCAACATTGCATACCCCACCGACATCTGTGGAGGTGTTACGCATTTCTGCTATAAAGCAGATTGGCCATATTGCTCTAACAAAAGAAGAACACTGTGTTGCCATTTAGTTGAACAAACGTTACTCAAAGAAGCAAATTAAATAGACTCCTCGTGTACTCTTTTCTTTCAACTTTTTGCAAAATGAGTTTTTTTCGATATTTTAAACCACTTATTCTAAATTCTTACTCAACTAGTGGGATAAAATCTGTTTCGATTTTTGGTATACATCATGATATTTTTTTAGCAAACGATAAAAACCAAATTAAACCATTGCTAAAGAAAATAACAAACGTTTGGCAACATTGCATACCCCACCGACATCTGTGGAGGTGTTACGCATTTCTGCTATAAAGCAGATTGGCCATATTGCTCTAACAAATGAAGAACACTGTGTTGCCATTTAGTTGAACAAACGTTCATTCGACATTTTAAACTCCTTTTTCAAAATTCTTACTAGACTAGAGGGATAACATTTGTTTCGATTTTTAGTAGACATCTGTGGAGGTGTTACGCATTTTTGCTATAAAGCTGATTGGCCATATTGCTCTAACAAAAGAAGAACACTGTGTTGCCATTTAGTTGAACAAACGTGACTCGAAGAAGCAGATTAAATAGACTCCTCGTCTACTCTTTGTTTTTCAACTTTTTGCAAAATGAGTTTTTTTTTCGACATTTTAAACCCCTTTTTCTAAATTCTTACTCGACTAGTGGGATAAAATCTGTTTCGATTTTTGGTATACATCATGATATTTTTTTAGCAAACGATAAAAACCAAATTAAACCATTGCTAAAGAAAATAACAAACGTTTGGCAACATTGCATACCCCACCGACATCTGTGGAGGTGTTACGCATTTCTGCTATAAAGCAGATTGGCCATATTGCTCTAACAAAAGAAGAACACTGTGTTGCCATTTAGTTGAACAAACGTTACTCAAAGAAGCAAATTAAATAGACTCCTCGTGTACTCTTTTCTTTCAACTTTTTGCAAAATGAGTTTTTTTCGATATTTTAAACCACTTATTCTAAATTCTTACTCAACTAGTGGGATAAAATCTGTTTCGATTTTTGGTATACATCATGATATTTTTTTAGCAAACGATAAAAACCAAATTAAACCATTGCTAAAGAAAATAACAAACGTTTGGCAACATTGCATACCCCACCGACATCTGTGGAGGTGTTACGCATTTCTGCTATAAAGCAGATTGGCCATATTGCTCTAACAAATGAAGAACACTGTGTTGCCATTTAGTTGAACAAACGTTCATTCGACATTTTAAACTCCTTTTTCAAAATTCTTACTAGACTAGAGGGATAACATTTGTTTCGATTTTTAGTAGACATCTGTGGAGGTGTTACGCATTTTTGCTATAAAGCTGATTGGCCATATTGCTCTAACAAAAGAAGAACACTGTGTTGCCATTTAGTTGAACAAACGTGACTCGAAGAAGCAGATTAAATAGACTCCTCGTCTACTCTTTGTTTTTCAACTTTTTGCAAAATGAGTTTTTTTTTTCGACATTTTAAACCCCTTTTTCTAAATTCTTACTCGACTAGTGGGATAAAATCTGTTTCGATTTTTGGTATACATCATGACATTTTTTTAGCAAACGATAAAAACCAAATTAAACCATTGCTAAAGAAAATAACAAACGTTTGGCAACATTGCACACCCCACCGACATCTGTGGAGGTGTTACGCATTTCTGCTATAAAGCAGATTGGCCATATTGCTCTAACAAATGAAGAACACTGTGTTGCCATTTAGTTGAACAAACGTTACTCGAAGAAGCAAATTAAATAGACTCCTCGTGTACTCTTTTCTTTCAACTTTTTGCAAAATGAGTTTTTTTCGACATTTCAAACCACGTTTTCTAAATTCTTACTCGACTAATGGGATAAAATCTGTTTCGATTTTTGGTATACATCATGATATTTTTTTAGCAAACGATAAAAACCAAATTAAAGCATTGCTAAAGAAAATAACAAACGTTTGGCAACATTGCACACCCCCCCGACATCTGTGGAGGTGTTACGCATTTCTGCTATAAAGCAGATTGGCCATATTGCTCTAACAAAAGAAGAACACTGTGTTGCCATTTAGTTGAACAAACGTTACTCGAAGAAGCAAATTAAATAGACTCCTCGTCTACTCTTTTCTTTCAACTTTTCAACAAGAAAATAACAAACGTTTGGCAATATTGCATACCCCACCGACATCTGTGGAGGTGTTACGCATTTTTGCTATAAAACAGATTGGCCATATTGTTTTAACAAAAGACAAACGCTGTATTGCTATTTAGTTGAACAAACATTACTCGAAGCAGATTAAATAGACTCCTCGTCTACTCTTTTTTTTTTTAAACTTTTTGCAAAATGTGTATTTCGACATTTTAAACTACTTTTTCAAAATTCTTACTAGACTAGTGGGATAACATCTGTTTCGATTTTTAGTAGACATCACATTTTTTTAACAAACGATAAAAAACAAATAAAACCATTGTTAAAGAAAATAAAAAACATTTGGCAACATTGCATACTTCACTGGCACCTCGTTGTTTGATGTGTGACGCATTTCTGCTATTGAGCAGATTGGCCATATTGTTCTAACAAAAGACGAACGCTGCGTTGCCATTTAGTTGAAAAAACGTTACTAGAAGAAGCAGCTTAAGGAGTTACCACATCTACTCTTTTTTTTACAAAACACTTTTTCTAAATTCTTACAAGACTAGTGGGGTAAAATCTGTTTCGATTTTTAGTAGACATCATTATATTTTTTTAGCAAACGATATAAACCAAATAAAACCATTGCTAAAGAAAATAACAAACGTTTGGCAACATTGCGTACCCCACTGACATCTCTGGAGGTGTGAAGCATTTCTGCTATAAAGCAGATTGGTCATATTGTTCTAACAAAAGACAAACGCTGTGTTGCTATTTAGTTGAAGAAACGTTACTAGAAGAAGCAGCTTAACGAGTTACCTCATCTACTGTTTTTTTCCTACATTTTGCGCAAAGTGCTTTTTCGACATTTTAAATCACTCTTCCTAAGTTCTTACCAGACACAAGATTGCGTTTACCAATGCGATCAAATCCCTAATTACGTTACTCAAAGTGTGGTAAAATTTAATTTTTTTGCACTAGTGCGGTAATGATAGAAGGTGGTTATAGATAAGATCTTGTACTTACCAGGTGCTAGATTTCTTATAAAAAAACTTAATTGCTGACCGGAATAACCTGAACTAAAATCGCGTGCGGTAAAGAACCACTTACTGCCCTTGCGAAGCAAATGACTATTATGCAATATGAAAATAATACTAATATGAAAACAATGTTATTTTTTTTTAAACACGTTAACAACATCTTTAGTCGAAGTTGCAAGTCTCCGTAAGACACTATCGATCACGCCCGCAAAGATTATGGAAAGTGCTTATCCGCCCTTCCATTAAGCTAATTCATCCGATACTCCGTGAGGTTGTTTTAAGTTTTACCGGCATTAAAGCTACAGTACTCTCCATAATCTGCAATAGAAGCACTCGATTTACAGTTCACCTTGTTACGTTGTTCGAGATAATATCGAGCTGGGGCTTCGCAATGGTTTATCGAGCTAAATAATGCGGAAACGTTGACCATTTCCCGGGCTATGGATTAAATTTGTGGTGAATTAGGTGCACGTCTTGATCATTTTCATTTACAATTTTCCAAATTATTACAAATTGGAGCTCCCTTTCTGAATGTTTAATTTGGCGCATTTGTATGACCCGCAAAGAGTACTATGTAATTTATTGGCCACAAATGGTCCTTTCGGATTAACATATGTATAGTAATCCGTTATAAATATTCCGTTATCGGAAATCATTAAAGTGAGCCCGTAAATCCGAACAAATACCCACATTTTAACGATATTTAATCCAAAGAGATAAATATGATATTTATGTAGATTAGGTTGTAGTGTTTGAAATAAATTATTGTAGGTATATATATATAGGATCTGTGACATCCCTGTTCAGGGAAAATTAGTTACCTTTTCTTCTCAATATATCTATTTTGCCCAGC
Source organism: Taphrorychus bicolor (assembly GCA_951812265.1). Classification (NCBI taxonomy): domain Eukaryota; kingdom Metazoa; phylum Arthropoda; class Insecta; order Coleoptera; family Curculionidae; genus Taphrorychus; species Taphrorychus bicolor. Next base: position 24,971,838 of record OX638300.1, on the reverse strand, counting down.
CGTAGACAATAGCTATTTATCTAACAAAGAGGGTATTATAAGACGAATCAAATAGCCCAGCGAGTCTATAAATGGATGAGACAAATATCTCTGAAAACAAAATGTCGGTCATTGTCGAAAATCCAAAACTGTCCACATCACCTGCTTTATTGTAGCTTTTACCTACTTTATTTTACTAGTGCAATAAGGCCCTACTTTATAACCGCAAAACTGTACTATAAGCTGTCTATTGATCAATCGTACATAAAAGTTTTTATGTGAAAGTTTATCAAAGATATTAGCGCAAATTGTCATTACATATAGTAAATGGCTCTTGATTCAGAACCCCAACTAATTACTAATATTCGGCCATCTATACTCAATCCCATTGGGCTATCCATTTCTCCGAAAATAGAGGCCATTTCCTCGAATTAAACGCGGGAAAAAAGCCTCTCTACGAATCCACTCAAACAATAAATTGCCAATATAAGCCCGTATTCCAAGCTGCCAGAGTTAATCGCCTAAAAACTCTGAAACTGTCAACCATTAACGGCGATAAAATCATATCGGAAATAAACTATTATTACAGTTTTGGTCGCGACCGAAACTACCACTTTTCGCATGTGAAGTTCAGTTTATTGCATCGAGTACCGAAAATTGGAAAATGTTACTTGGTATTGAACAGGGTTAATTAACGCCGGCACTAAATTGACTCTGCGACGAGATTTTAACTTTTTATGCGAGAATGGAAATAATTCACCAAATGGTCAGAATGCATGACACAGAAAGCTATAAAGCCATTACCAATTTATTACAATATAGCTCAAATAGAAGACGATTGGTTATTGAATGTTTGGGGCACCATTTGTTAGACCAATAAATAACTGCATGGAAAATGCATTTTGGAAAATGATTTAGCGCTTAAGAGTTATGAATTTCTCAGCAAGGAGCCGTGGCCTCGATGACTTTGAATTATCGTGATATTGATCAATATATTTACTGCCTTGGGATGTGAACAATGGATTTTTTTCAAGAAAGAATCACACACAATTTTTCATTCTTATTAATTCAGTAGAAGGTTTAGCTTACGCTCAATTTTGTTAATATTTTGGATTATTTTAGACAAATTTAAAGATGAGTTGTCGGGCAACCACTGTATCACTTGTCAGTAGTGATATTTTTAGCTGTGTCGAAGATTTTTTGTCACGATTGGCTTTTCTTTTATCGAGCAGCATAATAACTATGCTCGTCAAATAGATTTTTCTGCGCTGATGATGGCCTTTGTGCCGAAACCGGTCCACCCATAAAGGACTTTAACGTAAACTGCACGAGGTGTAGGTATATCCTTTTTTCCTACCTATTTATTGAGAACTTCCTCAAAAGGAAAAAGTTGACTGAAGCAACTCTTGTAACCCTTATCCATGAACAAATTGAGGCAATTTTGTAAAAAAAAAAAAAAAACTAATATGCGTCCTTAAATTTAATTTTTACCTTCGGCCCTTTGTCCTCAAATGTCGCGCTTGCTTGGTTTTACCGATCGGGCTCAAAAACTCTTTATAAGGGCATTCCCGTGATGTCACCTGTATACCAAACGTCACTTGGATTATGACAGGTGTCGTTGTCTTATGCGTCTGCGTTATCCAGTGTTGCCAACTTAAGTGATTTTTCTAAAATTGGGAAAAAAATATTTCTTTTCAGACGTTCATAACATATGTGGGGTGTTCATTATAAAACTTCATCTGGTTGTCTGTGAAATGTCAAAAGAAAAGGATGGAGATACAAAAGTCCATTTACTTTGATTATGTCATCCTTTTCGGTCAAAATTTCATAGCCTGCTAGATGAAGTTTTATAATGAACCCTCGTACATATCTGCTTTTCGCGTAGTTTTTTTCTCCCCCCCCCCTCCTCCCCTCCTTTGACAGAACGTTAGATCGAAGACAGAGTGTGTACTATACTCTGATGACGACTAGACTTATAACGGGTGTTCGTTTGAAAACGCCATCTAATTGCCTGTGAAAAGTCAATAGAACAAATGTCCATTTATTTTGAATACGTCATCCTTTCCTGTCAAAATTTCATAGCCTGCTAGATGAAGTTTTATAATGAACCCTCGTACATATCTGCTTTTCGCGTAGTTTTCCCCCCCCCCCCCCCTCCTCCCCTCCTTTGACAGAACGTTAGATCGAAGACAGAGAGTGTACTATACTCTGATGACGACTAGACTTATAACGAGTGTTCGTTTGAAAACGCCATCTAATTGGCTGTGAAAAGTCAATAGAACAAATGTCCATTTATTTTGAATACGTCATCCTTTCATGTCAAAATTTCATAGCCTGCTAGATGAAGTTTTATAATGAACACCCCGTACATGTCTGCTTTTAAGAACGACGTTGTTCAATTAAATGGTGAATGTTTAAAGTATTAACAATTATTAGTAAATGAGATAGGTTGCCTCAAGAGCAATTTTAGTAATTTTGTGGTACAAATTCCCCTAGGAGATCTAAGGTTCATTTTACAGAAAACTGAATTTCGGAGGTCGATTTTTAGGCACTCGTAGAATATTTTTTTGGGTATTTTATTAAAATTGATCAAAAGAGAAAATTTCTTCTTTTTTCTCAATTTAGACTACAATAAATTACTGCAAACATCCCAAATTTCTATTTTCTACGTTTCGAGTCATTTTTTACCAATTTTGGCATACTTTCACGAAAAGTTCCGTGCTAAAACTCTTCCTATGCGCATACCCGTGATGTCACCTGTAATTCAAAACGTCATCGGGATTATGACAGGTGTCGTTGTCTTATGCGCCTTTGTTATCCACTATCCAGTGTTGCCAACTTGAGTGATTTGTCTCTCCAAATGAGAAAACAAATTATTTTCTTTTTAGAAGTTAACAATTCATAGCCATGTTGCTCAAAGAAATGGTGAATGACTAAAGAATTAATTGTTAGATGAGATAAAGTGCTTCGAAAGCAATTTTAATAAATTTTTCGTACAAATTCCTAAAAGAGATCTAAGATCCACTTTACAGGAAACTGAATTTCGGAGATCGATTTTAGCCACTTGTTGAACTTTCTTTGGATATTTTATTGAAATTGATCAAAGGGGTGTATTCCCTCTTTGATCTCAATTTCCAACTTTGACTGCAATTTTGGCAATATTCCGGCAATGAATTACTGCAAACACTTTAAATTTGTATTTTACACGTTCCGAGTAATTTTTTACTAAATTTGGCATATTTTCGCCAAAAATTTCCGTTCAAAAATCTGCTAAAACTCTTCGTAAGCGTATTCCCGTGATGTCACCTGTAATTCAAGACGTCATTGAGATTATGACAGGTGTCGTTGTCTTATGCGGCTTTGTTATCCAGTGTTGCCAACTTGAATAATTTGTCTCCAATTGGGAAAAAAAATTATTTTCTTTTTAGAAGTTAACAATTCATAGCCAAGCTGTCTGCTTTTAAGAACGAAGTTGTTCAAAGAAATGGTGAATGATTAAAGTATTAACAATTATTATTAGATGAGACAGGGTGCTTCGAAAGCAATTTTAATTTTTTTTCCTACAAATTCCTAAAAGAGATCTACGATCCATTTTACAGAAAACTGGATTTCGGAGATCGATTCTAACCACTCGTAGAACTTTTTGTGGGTATTTTATTGAAATTGATCAAAGGGGTGTATTTCCTCTTTGATCTCAATTTCCAACTTTGACTGCAACTTTGGCAATATTCCAGCAATGAATTACTGGAAACACTCTAAATTTGTGTTTTATACGTTTCGAGTCATTTTTTATCAATTTTCCTGAAATGGTAAATGATTAAAATATTAACAATTATTATTGGATGAGATAGGGTGCTTCGAAAGCAATTTTAATATTTTTTTCTTACAAATTCCTAAAGAAGATCTAAGGTCCATTTTACAGAAAACTGAATGTCGGAATTCGATGTTTAGCCGTTGTAATGTTCTACAAGTACATTCTTTAGGTATTTTATTGAAATTGATCAAAGGGATGTATTCCCTCTTTGATCTCAATTTCCAACTTTGACTGCAATTCTGGCAATATTCCAGCAATGAATTACTCCAAACACTCTAAATTTGTATTTTAAAAGTTTCGAGTAATTTTTTATTAATTTTGGCAAACTTTCACGAGAAGTTCCGGGCAAAAATGTGCTAAAACTCTTCGTAAGCGCATTCCCGTGATGTCACCTGTAATTCAAAACGTCATTAAGATTATGACAGGTGTCGTTGTCTTATGCGGCTTTGTTATCCAGTGTTGCCAATTTGAATGGTTTGTCTCTAATTGGGAAAAAAAAATATTTTCTTTTTAGAAGTTAACAATTCATAGCCATGCTGCCTGCTTCTAAAAGTGAAGTTGCTCAACACAACAAGGTGAATGACTAAAAAATTAATTGTTAGATGAGATAAAGTGCTTCGAAAGCAATTTTAATAAAGGGATGTATTCCCTCTTTGATCTCAATTTCCAACTTTGACTGCAATTCTGGCAATATTCCAGCAATGAATTACTGCAAACACTCTAAATTTGTATTTTATACGTTTCGAGTCATTTTTTACCAATTTTTGCATACTTTTACGAAAAGCCAAATTTCATATGTTTTAGTTCTAAAGTATAGTTTATCAAAAACCATATATCAGAAAATTTGAATCAGTTTCATCACACAGAAAGTGGTGTAAACATTTGTAAGGTTTATTTTATAAAGTATCTTTGCTCTCCAAAATATTTTTAAAACGTTTTAAAATAATTATTTAGGCAAAAAAGGCCCAAGTTATAAAATACTTTATTAAAAAAATATTTAAAAAGCGATAAAAAAGTATTATGGAAACATTTGGCAATTCCTATAAAACGTTATCAAACCACCTTACAAAACCGTTTTATTATAGTTATATCAGCTGCTCTATATAATATCAATTTTTGTGAGAAATTATTGTATATTTTTACATATACTTTTAATATACATGCTTATAAAATTTTTTTATACTTCTTTGATAGCAGCTTTCGTATCAGTCGAGTATTAAGTGTTTTATTAATTATTAAAGTAGTTAGTTGCTGGTTTTGATTGATTTTGAAGTAGTATGCTTTTTTAATGGTTGTTTACAGGTTTCTAAATACCGATTGGAAAAGAATTTTTTAAATTATGTTTTAGTGTCTTCCGAGCAGAAAAACCTTTGTAAGGAGCGAAAGCGTTGCCACGTTTGCTCTAATATAATAATTTTATAAGTATTTTTCAATAACTGTTAGAAAACAGTTCATATTACGATTTTGTTAATACTTATAATTTTTAATAAACATAACTACTGAGGTGAGGCTATTATAAAACAAATCATTTTTACGAGAATATTGTCGTCATGTAATCGAATTATAAGGTGTTAAGAGATACGGCAGTTTTATAGGTTTTCTATAATTTTTGTGATAAATTTATAAATTAATTTTTGCTTTGATTAACAAGATCTGTAGCGAAACTGGTAAATGTATAAAACCACTGCTTTTTAGAATCCACTATACAACCCTAATAAAACAGATATCTCCATTAAGCGAAATCTTATAAAATAAATTTGTTACTTAGGGAGTTTATCCGAAAACCTCAACATTTACATTTTTAGAAGATGTGAGTCACTTTTTAGTTCTAATTCTAAACATGCATTTTGTACAAATTTCAAATTTGGTCTTTTAGGTGCTTTAAGTCATTTTTTAATCGATCTTTGCCTTAACCCTGAATTTTTCACCACATCATTTTGTTTTTCTAAAAAACCAAGTTGGAAGATTTAAAACTATTTTACCTGACTCACACATTACTAGACACTTTTAGATTTGCTTTGAAGATACTTAGAAAAAAGTCCACTTATGGGACTAACTTCAGAAATTCAAAAACAAAAAAAAAGTGGTTAAAGCCAGTTGAGACAAAATTGCCACCAAACAGAAAGAACAAAAAACTAAAGATAATTACGAATAAGGATCTAAACCAAACCAGTGAAACTTTACAAGAAAAAGACGAGTTTTAGAGAAAAAATTAGAAATGTATTTGAGTAATTCATAAATTAAAAGTTAACTGCGGCTTGAATGCCGCAAGGCGAGGAATGAGGCAATGAGGGATAATTGCGGGGAAATTGATAAGGCTTTGAAAGAAGGTAAGAAAGTCAAACGAGGAAGGGAAAAATCTAAAAGTGTAAGCGATCGGCTAAAATTAAATTTGTATGAAAATTTGACTTGAAGTGATGAGTAAACATGAGATGAAAATGCAGAATAAAGATAACATAAATTGTCTCAAATCAGAAGTCATTTTAATATTTAGTAAAAAAAGAGTAACGAAAGAATAATGCGCCAAATAGGAACAAATCTTCATTGTAAAACCAATTCAACGTATAAAAACAGTAAAAACACAAACTAGGTACTGGGGAAAGACTTTGTCAACACAGAGGCAACTCTGACATTGAAGAAAAATACTAAAGGAAAAAAATGAACTAAAATGTATGAAACTAACTGAAAAAAATAACAAAAATAATAAAAAAAAGACAAATGTAAGCAGTAAAATGTGAAAATAAGTGAGGAATAACTGGATCAAATTAGAGAAAATTCTATAAGAAAGGCAAGAGCCCAGGAGAAGAAGGAAATAAAGCTAGAAACGTAAATCATTGAGGAAAAATATACCAAGGTGAATAGCATAGAGTTAAGTCAAGTACAAACGTTAGCACGAAATAGGAAATTTTTAAGAGGTACAATAACTTGAATCTAAATTAAAATTAGGAGATAAAAATTAAATTAGTTGAAGAGAATTTGAGGAAATATATGAAGAAAATAAATTGGAAATATGCATTTAAAGGCATAAAGAAATGCAAGTTACTGCGGAAAAATTGGCAGGGAAAAATTGTCAGGAAAGTTTAAAAATTAGAGGGAAAAAGGAGTAATTTAGAAAATCAAATATATATAGAAAAGCAAATAAGCTTGAGAAAGAATTGATAAGACTTCGACTGAAAGGCGAAATTTAAGTAACAGAAACATCAGATAGAAATGCAAGTGATTGAGTAAATAGTGATTTTAGCACGAGAAATAAAAGAAAACAGAAAAGAAGCGCAAATGAGGAATAATTTGGAAAATCAAATATATTCAGAAATGCAAATGCTTGAAGAAAAAATTGTATGTATGGTAGGACTTCGACTGAAAAAGAAATTTCAAGTATACAGAAACAGCAGATAGAAATGCAAATGATTCAGTAAAAAGTGATTTTAGCACAAGCAACAACAAAAAAAAAGAAAACAAGTAGCTTAACATTTAACTGAGAAGTAATTAATCTAAGATTGGTCTATAACTATGAGCTGCAATGGTTTATAACTATTTAAAAGTAGAGAGAAAAATGTGAATAAATAAAAAAAAATGACAGGAAACAAAAACAAGTTATACTAAGATGAAATCTTGAACTTTTTCTAAATTTTCTCTTTCCTTTCATAGGGTATTGAAAACGACAAAACAACAAAAACAAAATTACCAAAATTTTTACTAAATTGACCAAAGATATTCCCACTTTTCTCTCAACTTCCAATTTTGCATGCCTGTAACTTTAGAACGAGTGTACTTATTGTACTGAGTCCAACGGTTTCTTGTTCTCTTTGATATCCTCTTTCACGTCCCTCCAAAGAAAATTCCGTAGGCTCAATAATTTTTAAGTTAGATCCTTCGGAGTTCGATTTCTAGGCCCTTGGAGGCATTTTCAAAAAAGTCTACTTGTGGGACTAATTTTATTCTTATTGCGTTTGCTATGTACCCAGGGGATTGAAATTGCCTCATTCCGCCCAAAAATTAAAAAAAAATCAAAATTGGTTTTGAAATTGACCAAAAGGGAGGTATTTTCTTTATTTCTCAATTTTCAACTTTAACCGCCTGTAACTTTAGAACCAATGGACCGATTGGAATAAATCCGATGGTTCCTAGTCATTTTTTATATCATCTTTCATCTCCCACCAAAGAAAGTCCCGCAGGTCTAATAGTTTGGCAGATAGACACTTCAGAGTTCGATTTTTTGGTTGATCAAAAAGTCCACTTATAGGCCTAATTCAACTCTTTTTATGTTTGTCACGTTCACAGAGGACTAAAATCGCCTCATTTCGATAAAAAAAAAAATTTTTGGAATTGACCAAAGGGCGGTATTTCCTCTTTTTCTCAATTTTCAACTTTGACCGCCTCTAACTTTAGAATGAGTAGACCTATTGCACTGAATCCAACGGTTTCTCGTTCTCTTTGATATCCACTTTCTCATTCCTCCAAAGAAAGTCCCGTATAGGTTCAATAGTTTTTGAGATAGACCATTCGGAGTTCGATTTCTAGGCACTTTTAGAACCTGTTTTGGAGGCATTTAGAAGAAATTCCACTTGTGGGACTAATTTCATTCGTATTATGTTTTTTACGTTCACAGGGTATTGAAATTACCTCATTCCGCCCAAAAACAAAAAAAAAATCAAAATTTGTTTTGAAATTGACCAAATGGGAGGTCTTTTCTTTTTTTCTCAATTTCCAACTTTGACCACCTGTAACTTTAGAACGAATGGACCGATTGGAATGAATCCGATGGTTCCTAGTCATTTTTTATATCTCCCATCTTTCGGTCTCCTCATCAACGGTTTCTCGTTCTCTTTGATATCCTCTTTCTCGTTCCTCCAAAGAAAGTCCCGTATAGGTTCAATAGTTTTTGAGATATACCATTCGGAGTTCGATTTCTAGGCACTTTTAGTACCTGCTTTGGAGGCATTTAGAAAATCTACTTGTGGGACTAATTTCATTCTTATTATGTTTGTTACGTTCACAGGGGATTGAAATTGCCTTATTCCGCCCAAAAATAGAAAAAAAAAGTTAAAGTTTGTTTTGAAATTGACCAAAAGGGACTTCTTTTCCTTTTTTCTCAATTTCCAACTTTGACCACCTGTAACTTTAGAACGATTGGACCGATTGGAATAAATCCAATGGTTTCTAGTTTTTTTTTATATCGTCTTTCGCCTCCCACCAGAGAAAGTCCCGCAGGTTTAATAGTTCGGGAGATAGACACCTCAGAGGTCGATATTTAGGTTGATCAAAAAGTCCACTTATGGGCCTAATTTCTTTCTTTTTATGTTTCTTACGTTCACAGAGTACTAAAATCGCAACATTTCGATCAAAAAGGAAAAAAATCAATTTTCTTTTGAAATTGACTAAAGGGGGGTATTTTCTCTTTTTCTCAATTTCCAACTTTGACCGCCTGTAACTTTAGATCGAGTGGACAGATTGCAGTGAATCCAATGGTTTCTAGTTTTTTTTTATATCATCTTTCACTTTCCACCAAAGAAAGGTCCCGCAGGTTTAATAGTCTGGGAGATAAACACTTCAGAGGTCGATTTTTAGGTTGATCAAAAACTCCCCTTATGGGACTAATTACACTCTTATTATGTTTCTTACGTTCACAAGGGACTGAAATCGGCTCATTTCGGTCGAAAACAGCAAAAAAAAATCAAATTTTTTTTTCGAAATTGACTAAAGGTGGAGGTATTCTATTTTTTCTCTCAATTTCCCATTTCATTTTTTGACTGCCTGTAATTTAAGAACGAGTAAACCTCTTTCTCCTCCCGCCAAAAAAGTCCTGTAGTTTCATTAATTTGGGAGATAGATTTCTCCTAACCAGAGGAGTTTTTAGAGTTTTGACAATTTTAGATTTTCGTGCCTGCTACGCGTATTGTTGTGTAGTATAGTGTGTTAATGTCATATTACATGTAGTTTTATTAGGCATAAGAAGTCGTTTCAAAAACGTGACTATGGTTCTCATCTTTGTTGAATGTTTACTTGAAGTGACGAAAGAAAGAGCTAATTTAGATTTGTAAATATTGCATATCATTATTAAACCGGAACGACTTTAATTTTAAGACCAAAAATTAATGTTTCTGAGTGAGGAGTATTGTCTGAAGGAAAGCAATAACATTTCCCTTCCTCAAACATCATATTAAACCAAATTAAAGGACCATCATATCTTTTCTTGGAGCGACCGAAAGCGTTTTAATAATCCTAGCTTAATATTAAATCTCCTGGATCTCCTGAAGAGCACATTAAATAATGGAATTTTAAATAAAAGTTCCCTGGGCGAGCAAAAACCGTCGTTATTATAGCGGGGCTTTCGGGATACTGCCTGGATCTCAGCGGAGCGTATTATATTAGCTCGCAAATTGTTTATCTCTCGGACACCTTTTGCAAAATTTCGTAGCAGAAAAGCATTAACGAAAAATATCTTTTTTGAAGCACGTTTTCTGTTAAATTTAACGCAAAGCGACTTTTTAATACCGCTAAAGGCGTCTCTCCAAAAGGCTGTCCTTCTTGTGAGCCGCCCTTAATGAAGAACAACTTATTATGTTATATTTTTTGAGCATGTCCCGTTTCGGGGCACAACGGATGATAATAAGCCTGAAAATTGGCGTCTCGAACCAATAAGGGGAGGAAGTTTCTGCATCATTTTAATTAAGACGAAATTAGATCATCTGTTGCTCCTTGTTAAACTTAAACAATGTCTTTAATTATGACTCCGAACAAAAGCAGCTTTTTAATTATAATTATACCCCAACTGAATGGAATACGGATCCTTTCGCGTCCTACTAACGACTGGAACTTATTGAAAGGAACATCGAAACAGCAATGAAACTTCTACACTTTTTGTTGTTTGTTTTTCTTTTTGTTGTTAGTTTTAGTTACCTTTTGCGTTCTTGTCGACATAGCGACGGGTAAAACGAAAAGCAACGTCAGGACAATACGCGATTATTCATCCATAAAAATGGCCCTGTAAATTGACAATTTACGTTCAAACAAAAATCCAGCAGGAACGGATATTTTGTAAATATTTGCCGACAGAATGGGACGTACCCAGAGCACAATCCGTCCACTTCCTCGCTATTAATAATTCGGGACAATGCAAACGGCTGACAGTTTATAAAAATTATCGCCATTGTAATGGCAGGCGATAATTTTTAATAATCACGGGCTTAATGTTTTCATTTTGTTTATCTGTCCGTTTTGTGTCTATCAGGGAATGCCTTATTATTATATTAAAAAAACGTAAAAGGGTTTTACTCGTAAATCGAATCAGTTATCAATTATATCTCGTCAGTTGTGTCTAAATTTGGTTGAAAGATAGGAATATTTTACGATTCTCTCTATATTATTACCGATTCACTTATTTTTGATATCTAGTTACCATTGAAAGCTTCATTTTTTTTATACTCATCTCCTTTTGTGTAAAATACAAATTTGAAAGGGTTGGAAAAATTCCAAGTAAGATTTTAGTTGAAATCGATTTAAAATTACTCCGAGCGTCTAAAAATGCAAACTAAAATTTTCTGGACAAATTCAGGTTAGGATTAAGGCCAAAAGTAGTTTAAAATTTACACAAAACTAAAGAGTTCTTGACGAAATTTAGGTTAGAATTAGGACTAAAATCGATTAAAATGACCTATTACTCTAAACATGACAATTTGGATGTTTTTTGGCTAAAAATTGTTTTGTGTAAAAATACAAGTCTGGAGAGTTTTAGAGGAAAAATTCAAATTAAGATTATAGCCAAAAGTCAGTTAAAAATTACTCAAAGCGTCACAAAATGCAGATTAAAATTTTTTTGAAATTTAGGTTAGGATTGGGGTCAAAAGCGGATAAAAAAATTACACAGAGCGTCAAGAAATGAAAATGTGGAGTTTTTTGGAGAAATTCAAATTAGAACTAAAACTGAAGACAATTTTGACAAACAATTTTGATGTTTTTTGAGAAGGTCAGGCTAAAATCAAGATCAATAAGACAAAAAAAAATCGGTGAAAAATTACTCAATGTGTAAAAACAAAAAAATCGAGGGTTTGGAAAATTGTGTTTATGTATGTAAAAAAATTAGTCAAAATGAATAAATCTGCAAATAGAGACTTTCTGGTCAAGTTTAGGTTACGATTAGGGTCAAAATGGTTAAAACTTGAGACTTTGGCGAAATTTAACTTAGAATTAAAACTAAAATCGATTAAAAACGACCCACTTTATCTATACCGGGTGACACAAGAATTACTACCCAAGCGATAACTCTGGTTAAAATAATGCTAATATTTTGAAATTTTGGTGATGAATATAATAGCTTAGTACCTACAAATTGCACATAAGTAAGTAAGTAAGTTGAAAAAACTTTTTTTTAATGTTGGTTGGTAGAGAACCTAAAAAAATAATCATCTGTGAAATCGAGGCTGATTGATATTCATTTGTTTCCATAAAATTCAACATTTATTATTGATGATATGGAACGTTCGGGCGCGATTTTCTCGAAAACGGTAAGAGCTATTACCCATTCAGTTTTTTTTGCCATCTAGTTACATTTGAAACCTTCATTTTTTTTATACCCATCTCCTTTTAGCACATGTTGAGAAGATACGACAAAAGTGTCAAGTAATTCCTGTGTCACCAGGTATATGCAAAATTTCAATGTTTTTTTTTTTTGAGAAAATGAGACTAGTATTAAGGCCAAAATCGGTAAAAAAATTACTTAAAGCGTGTAAAAATGCAAATTTGGGGGGTTTAGAGAAATTTAAATTAAGATCATAACCAAAATGGGTTAAAAATTACATAAAACGATAAAAAATGCAAGTTAAAAGTTTTTGAAACAAATAAGTTTAGAATTAGAATTAAAATCGTTTAAGAACGATCCACTTTATCTAACAATGTAAATTTTTATGTTTTTTTTTTGAGAAAGTGAAGCTAGGATTAAGGGCAAAATCGATGAAAAATGACTAAATGTGTAAAAATTGAAATTTGGAGAGTTTAGAAAAATTATTTAAAATGTCTAAAAATACAAATACAAAATTTGTGGAACAACTCACTTTAGGATTAGGACTAAAGTCGATTAAAAACGACACACTTTATGTAAAAATGTAAATTTCAATGTTTCTTGAGAAAGTGAAGCTGGGACTAAGACTAAAATCATTGAAAAATAACTCAAAGTACAAATTTGGCGGGTTTGGAGAAGTTTGAATTGAAAGTAGGAATGCCCAAAATCGGTTGAAAATTAAAATCAATTAAAAACGACCCACGTTATGGAAAAAGGTAAATTTCAATTTTTTTTGAGAAAGTGAGATTAAGAATAAGACTAAAATCGGTGAAAAATGACTCAGAGCATGTAAAAATTCAAATTTAGAGAAATTTAACTTAAAAGTATAGCTAAAATTAGTCGAAAATTACTCATAGCGTCAAAAAATGTAAATTAAAGTTCCTGGGAAAAATTAGGTTAGGACTAGGTCCAAGAATGGTTAAAAAGTTACACATGTCTAAAAATGCAGAGTTGAAGTCTTTGGAAAAATTCAGGTTAGAATTAGGGCTAAACTTACTTTAAAATGACCCATTTGGTATTGTAACATTGGGGCTAAAATCGGTTAAAAAATACTCAAAATGACTAAAATTGCAAATTGAGAATTTCTGAACTAATTCAGGTTAGGATCAGGGTCAAAATGGGTTAAAACATGAGTTACGGCGTTAAAAAGTTGATTTTGGAGTCTTTGAAGAAATTCGGTTAATAATTATAACTAAAATCGATTAAAAGCGACCAAATTTATCTATAAATGTAAATTTGTTTTTTTTTTTTTAGAAAAGAAGTAAGGTTATGTATAATTGATAAAGTGAGATTAATGCCAAAATGGGTCAAAAATTACACAAGGCAGCACACTAAAAGTTTTGGTAGAAATTTAGGTTAAGATTTTCAAGATCGTTTTTAATCGATTTTAGTCTTAAATCGATTAAAAACGACTCACTTTATCAAAATATGTAAATGTCGATGTTGTTTTTTGAGAAAGTGAGGCTATGATTTGAGAAATTTAAATTAAAATCATAGCCAAAATGGGTTAGAATTACATAAAGCGCAAAAAAAATTCAAGTTAAAAGTTTTTAAGAAAATTCTGTTTAGGATTACAATTCAAATCGTTTAAGAACGACCCACTTTATCTAAAAATGTAAATCTTGATGTTTTTTTTTTTTGAGAAACTGTAGCTAGGATTAAGTCCAAAATCGGTGAAAAATGAATGAAAAAATAAAAAATACAAATTTGGAGAGTTTAGAAAAATTTAAGATTATAGCGAAAATTAGTTAAAAATTATTCAAAATGTCTAAAAATGCAAACAAAAAGTTTGTGGAAAAACTCAGTTTAGGATAATTGATTAAAAACGACACCATTTATGTATAATTTACATTTATGTAAAAATGTAAATTTCAATGTTTTTTGAGGAAGTGAGGCTAGGATTAAGACTGAAATTAGTGAAAAATGACTCAAAGTACAAAGCTGGAGGGTTTAGAGAAGTTTACATTTAAAGTACGTATGGCCAAAATCGGCAAAGTCTTTGGAAAAATTCAAGTTACAATGAAGGCTAAAGATGCCTAAAAATTACAGATTTTATTTGAAAATTACAATTTTGATGTTTTTTGAGACGGTCAGACTACAATTATGAAAAAATTAGTGAAAAATAATTCAAAGTATATTCAAAATCTGTTAAAAAAATAGTCAAAATGAATAAAAATGCAAATTGAGGATTTCTGGATACATTCAGGTTGCGATTAGGGTTAAAATGGGTTAAAATAAGAGTCAACGCACTTAAAACTGTAATTTTGGAATTTTTGAAGAAATTCGGCTAAAAATTATGACTAAAAGCGATTAAAAACGAATTAATTTATCTATTATTGTAAATTTTGTTTTTCTTTTTTTTTGAGAAAGAAGTAAGATTATGTATATTTGATAAAGTGAGATTAATGCCAAAATGGGTTAAAAATTACACAAGGTGCCTAAAAAGACACACCAAAAGTTTTGGTAGAAATTTAATTAGAATTTTCAAGATCGTTTTTAATCGATTTTAGTCTTAAATCGATTAAAAACGACTCACTTTATCAAAATATGTAAATGTCGATGTTGTTTTTTGAGAAAGTGAGACTATATGATTTGAGAAATTTAAATTAAAATCATAGCCAAAATGGGTTAGAATTACATAAAGCGCCAAAAAAATTCAAGTTAAAGGTTTTTAAGAAAATTCTGTTTAGGATTACAATTCAAATCATTTAAGAACGATCCACTTTATCTAAAAATGTTAATTTTTATTTTATTTTTTTTGAGAAAGTGAAGCTCGGATTAAGGTCAATGTCGGTGAAAAATGACTCAAAAAGTGAAAAAATACAAATTTGGAGAGTTTAGAAAAATTTATGATTATAGCGAAAATTAGTTAAAAATTACTCAAAATGTCTAAAAATGCAAACATAAAGTTTGTGGAAAAATTCAGTTTAGGATAATCGATTAAAAACGACACCATTTATGTATAATTTACATTTATGTAAAAATGTAAATTTCAATGTTTTTTGAGGAAGTGAGGCTAGGATTAAGACTAAAATTAGTGAAAAATGACTCAAAGTACAAATCTGGAGGGTTTAGAGAAGTTTACATTTAAAGTACGTATGGCCAAAATCGGCAAAGTCTTTGGAAAAATTCAAGTTACAATGAAGGCTAAAGATGCTTAAAAATTACCGATTTTATTTGAAAATTACAATTTTGATGTTTTTTGAGAAGGCCAGACTACAATTATGAAAAAATTAGTGAAAAATAATTCAAAGTATATTCAAAATCTGTTAAAAAAATAGTCAAAATGAATAAAAATGCAAATTGAGGATTTCTGGATACATTCAGGTTGCGATTAGGGTTAAAATGGGTTAAAATAAGAGTCAACGCACTTAAAACTGTAATTTTGGAATTTTTGAAGAAATTCGGCTAAAAATTATGACTAAAAGCGATTAAAAACGAACCAATTTATCTATTATTGTAAATTTTGTTTTTCTTTTTATTTGAGAAAGAAGTGAGATTATGTATAATTGATAAAGAGAGATTAATGCCAAAATGGGTTAAAAATTACACAAGGCGCCTAAAAAGACACACCAAAAGTTTTGGTAGAAATTTAATTAGAATTTTCAAGATCGTTTTTAATCGATTTTAGTCTTAAATCGATTAAAAACGACTCACTTTAGCAAAATATGTAAATGTCGATGTTGTTTTTTGAGAAAGTGAGACTATATGATTTGAGAAATTTAAATTAAAATCATAGCTAAAACGGGTTAGAAATTACATAAAGCGCCAAAAAAATGCAAGTTAAAAGTTTTGAAAAAATTCAATTTAGTATTAGAATTCAAATCGTTCAAGAACGACCCACTTTATCTAAAAATGTCAATCTCGATGTTTTTTTTTTTTTTTTTGAGAAACTGAAGCTAGGATTAAGTCCAAAATCGGTGAAAAATGAATGAAAAAATGAAAAAATACAAATTTGGAGAGTTTAGAAAAATTTAAGATTATAGCGAAAATTAGTTAAAAATTATTCAAAATGTTTAAAAATGCAAACAAAAAGTTTGTGGAAAAACTCAGTTTAGGATAATTGATTAAAAACGACACCATTTATGTATAATTTACATTTATGTAAAAATGTAAATTTCAATGTTTTTGAGGAAGTGAGGCTAGGATTAAGACTAAAATTAGTGAAAAATTACTCAAAGTACAAATCTGGAGGGTTTAGAGAAGTTTAAATTTAAAGTACGTATGACCAGATTCGGCAAAGTCTTTGGAAAAATTCAAGTTACAATGAAGGCTAAAGATGCTTAAAAATTACAGATTTTATTTGAAAATTACAATTTTGATGTTTTTTTGAGGTCAGACTAAAATTATGAAAAAATTAGTGAAAAATAACTGAAAGTATGTAAAAATAAAAACCCTTGCGGTTTGGAGAAATTTATATTAATATAATGGCTAAAATCTGTTAAAAAATAGTCAAAATGATTAAAAATGAAAATTGAGGATTTCTGGATACATTCAGGTCAAAATGGGTTAAAATGAAAGTCAACGCGTCTAAAAATGTAATTTTGGAGTTTTTTTTTTGAGAAAGTTGTAAGATTAAGTTTGATAAATAGACTAAGATGAATGCCAAAATGGGTTACAAATTACACGAGGCGCCTAAAAATGCAAGCTAAAAGTTTTTGAAGAAATTCAGTTAAAATGTAAATTTCGATGTTTTTTGATAAAGTGAGGCTAGGATTAAGGCCAAAATCGGCGAAAAATTACTAAAAGCGTCTAAAAATTCAAATTTGGAAGATTTAGAGAAAAAAAGATTATGGCAAAAATGACTAGAAATATTCTGGGGCTAAAAGTAGCTAAAAACTTACACAAAGCATCTAGAAGTGAAAAATTAGAGTCTTTGGAGTAATTCAGGTTAGAATTAGGATTAGAGTCCATTAAAATGATTCATTTCATTTAAAAATAAAAATATTGATGTTTTCATTTTGCGAAAATCAAGCTAAAATTAGGGCCAAAATCTGTGAAAAATGACTTAAAGGTGTGCAAAAATACCAATGTGGAAGATTTTGAAAAATTCATATTAATGGCTAAGATCGGTTAAAAATTACTCAAAGTGTTTAAAAATGCAGAGTATCTGGACAAATTCAGGCCAGGACTAGGGTCAAAATGAGTTAAAACCTAACATAAGGTGGCTCAAAATTCAACTCGTTTTTTGGAGAAATTAATATTAAAATTTGGTCAAAAACCGATTAAAAATGAACCACTTTGTCTAAGAATGTAAATTTCGATTTTATGAGAAAGTCAGGCTAGGATTAAGGCCAAAATCGTTGAAAAGTTATTCAAAGCGTCAAAAAAATGCAAATTAAAGTTTCTGCGCATATTCAAATTAGTGTCAAATAGCCAAAAGTTGTGAAAAAAATACACAGAGCGTCTTTAAATTAGAATTGGAGGTCTTTGGAGAAATCCAGGTTAGAATTGAAGGTAAAATTCTTTAAAAATTAGCAATTTTATCTGAAAATGACAATTATGTTGTTTTTTGAAAAAGTCAAGCTAGAATTATGGGCAACATATGTAAAAAAAGGGACTCACAGCCTGTGAAAATACAAATTTGGAGTGTTAGAAAGAAATTCAAATTATGTCCAAAATCAATCAATTATGTCAAAAAGGTCTTTGAAGAAACTCGACTTAGAATTACGATTGATTAAAAATTACCCACCTCATCTAAAAATAGAAATTTTGATGATTGTAAAGAAAGTCAAGCTAGGATTAAGGCCAAAATCGGTGAAAAATTACTCAAAGCGTGTAAAAATTCAAATTTTTAGGGTTTAGAGAAATTTATATTAAGATTATGGTCAAAGTCGGTAGAAATATTCAAGCGTCAAGAAATTAAAGTTTTTGGGCAAATTTAAGTTAGAATTGGGGTCAAAAGTAGTTAAAGATTTACACAAAGCGTCTAGAAGTGAAAATTTCGAGTTTTTGGAGTAATTCCCGTTAGAATTAGAATTAAAGTCCATTAAAATGACTAATTTTATTTAAAACTAAAAATGTTGATGTTTTTTTTTACAAAAATCATGCTAAAATTAGGGCCAAAATCGGTGAAAAATGACTTAGAGTGTGCAAAAGTACAAATTTGAAAAATTTGGAAAAATTTATATTAATTTTATGGCTCACATCGCTTAAAAACTATTCAAGGTGTTTAAAAACCCAAATTAAAAGTTTCTGGACAAATTCATGTTAGGAGTAGCGTCAAAATGAGCAAAACATGACACAAGGCTTGTAAAAATTCAACTCTATAATCTTTGGAGAGCGACCTTAGATCTTGTGATTTGTTGTTTTTGAAAAAAAAATACATTTTTGTTAAAATAAATGAGATTTAGCTCAAAACGCATCAATTTGCAAATCAAGTTAGGATTAAGGCTAAGATCGGTTAAAAGTTACTCAAACCGTCTAATGGGGCAAAGTTAAATTTTTGGAAAAAATCAGGTCAAAATGAAGGACAAAATCATTAAAAAAATTATTTTGTACGTCCAAAAATGCAAATGTGGAACTTTTGGAAAAAAATAAATTACGGTTTAAGGCCAAAATCGGTTAAAAATGACGCAAATTGTTTAAAAATACAAATTTGTAGTCTGTAGAAAAGTTTAGGTTAGAATTAGGGCAAAAAAACGATAAAAAATTAGCCACCTCGACAAAAAATGTAAATCTTGTTGTTTTCGGAGTAACTCAAATTTAAAACAAAAGTGAGAAAAATTGATTTAAATCTTCTAATTTGTTTTTTTTTTTTTTGAAAAAAATTATACTTTTGGTAAAATAAATGAAATTTGGCTCAAAGACAAAACGCATCAAAATTCCAATTGGGTTAAGAATTAATGCCAAGATCAGTAAAATATTACTCAAATTGTCTAAAAGTGCAAATTAGGTCAGGATTAAAAAAAAAAGATTACATACACAAAGTGTCTAAAGAGCAAATTAGAAGTTTTTGAAAAAAAAACAGGTTAAAATTAGGGGCAAAATCATTAAAAATTAACTTAATGCGTCTTAAAATGAAATGTGAAACTTTTGGAAAAATTCAGGTTTAGGATCAAGGCCAAAATCCGTTAAAAATTATCCAAAGCCTTTTAAAATGGACATTTGAAGTTTGTAGAAAAATTCAGTTTAGAATTAGAGTCGATTCAAAATTGACAACATCGACTAAAAATGCAAATCAAAATCTTGTTGCTTTTGGAGACCCTCAAATTTTAAAAAAAATTGGAAAATATTGATATAAATCTTTTAATTTGTTGTTTTTGGAAAAATTACATTTTTGGTAAAATAAATGAAATTTGGCTCAAAATGCATCAAAATGCAAATCAAGTTAGGATTAAAGCCAACATCGGTTGAAAGTTACTCAAACCCTCTAAAGAGACAAACTAGAAGTTTTTGGAAAAATTCAAGTTAAAATTAGGGCAAAATCGTTTAAAACGGACTTGCGTCTAAAAATTGCAAATTTAAAGCTTTTGGGAAAATGTATGAAAAAAAATAAGGCAAAAATCGGTTAAAAATAACCCAAACTGCAAATTTGGACTGTGTGAAAAAAAATACAAAATAGGATTAGGGCCAAAATCTGTCTAGCCCAGGTGTAAAGTATAACTTTTAGGTAAACAATGAAATATTATGTCAAATCTAAAAGTTATACTTTAGTTCGAGGGTAAACCCACATTGTCTAAAAATGCATATTTTGATGTTTTGAAGAAATTCAGTTTTGGGACTTGAAAATTTAATGTTTTTTGAGAAATATTTTTATAATAATCGTTAACAAATGACTCAAAGCCGTAAAATAAAAATACAAATTTTGAGGTTTTTTAAGAAAGTCCGGCTAGGGTCAAGGCAAAAATCGATGAAGAATTACTCAAGGCATGTAATATATCATATTTGGATGGGTTAGAGAAATTTATATTAATATTATTGTTGACCCTATTTCATTATGGTCAAGGCTGGTAGATATAGAAGTGAAAATTTCGAGTCTTTGAAGTAATTCAGGTTAGAATTAGGATTAAAGTCGATTAAAAATGACTAATTTTATTTAAAAATCAAAATATTGATGGTTTTTTTTTTAGAAAATCAAGCTAAAATTCGGGCCAAAATCGGTGAAAAATTATTTAAGGGTGTGCAAAAATACAAATTTGAAAGATTTGAAAACATTCATTTAAGATCGCTTAAAAACTACTCAAAGTGTCTAAAAATGCAAATTAAGAGTTTGCAAAATGGCAAAAAGCAAAATAGGTTAAAACATGACACAAGGTGGCTCAAAATTCAACTCTGTCGTTTTTGGAGAAATTAATGTTAAAATTAGGACAATTTCGATGTTTCATGAGAAGTTCCGGCTAGCATTAAGGCCAAAATCGTTAAAAAGTTATCCAAAGCGGAAAAAATGCAAACTAAAGTTTCTGCGGCTATTCAAATTAGTAGTAGGGCCAAAAGTTGTTAAAAAATACACAGAGCGTCTTTAAATTTAAATTTGAAGTCTTTTGAGAAATACAAGATAGAATTTATGGTAAAATTCTTTCAAAATTAGCAATTTCCTCTAAAAATGACAATTTTGATGTTTTTTGAAAAAGTCAAGCTAGAAATAGAAAATATATAAAAAAAGGACTCACAGCCTGTGAAAATACAAATTTGAAGTGTTAGAAAAAATTCAAATTATGTCCAAAATCGATTAAAAATTACTCCGTTTCTCAATGTGGTCAAAGTCTTTGAAGAAACTCGACTTGAAGAATTACGACTAAAATTGATTAAAAATTACCCACCTCATCTTAAAAAAACAAATTTTGACGTTTTTTAAGAAAGTCAGGCTAAGACTGAAGCCAAAGTCGGTGAAAAATGTGAAAATATAACATTGGAGGGTTTAGAGAGCTTGAGGCCAAAATCAGTTAAAAAAATATAAAATATCTGAAAACGCAAGTTAAAGATTTCTCGGAAAAATAAGGTTACGATTAGGACAAAACCTTTTAGTGTCACTTTTACAAGTCAAGTTTGAACTCTACCTGAAGTTTAAACTCTCGATTTGACATATATTGCATTAACTTTGCATTTTTTAACGTGAGTTTGTAAAAGTCGCCTTAAAAGTAACTTGCAACGTCTAAAAATGCCAATTTGGTAATTGCGCAAAAGAACAGGTTGGCGTTTAGGTCAAAATCAATCTTAGATAAAAAATTAATTATAGGTGATAATATAAATTTCAATTATACCGGGTGTTCTAGTGGGTATGCTATTGCTCACTCCAAAACGGCTAAAGTTTCATCGATTAATTCCATTTTATTATTGTTGGGCATAATATTTCTTTGTAAGTTGAAATAATACTGAAATTTGAATAAGCCTAAATCTATTATGAATGCTATAGAATGGAGCATAATAAAAGGAAATAATAGAGAAATAAAATAAAAAATTAAAACGTTAATTATTTATCATTTAAAAAAAATCTTTGGTGCACTAATAAAAATACTTGTAGCTTTCATTAAGTTTACATTTTTTATTAATTGAACTATATTTTGGAAGTTAAAATAATGTTTTTTAACTCAGTGACAGGGTATTTGTACCGTGCGTTCATTTAAAAAAAACCTCAAGGAGGCCATGGAGTTAGAACAGTAAGTCTGGGATGACTTCATAAAAACAATTGAAAGTCAAAAATGTCATGAAATGTTCCGATTTTTATTTTTTTATGAACTTATCTCAGACAAGAATTTTGGCTTGCTACGAGGCTTTTATTATAGTATACACCTTATAGGAATCGTAAATTCTAAACTATAAACACCATCAAAATCCAGTAACTTTTATCTTGTAAATTTTTCTTTGATTTTATTTATCCAAGTTTTAAAACAGAGATCAAAACTATTTTCCACAAACCTCATTAATTTCACGTCTTTTATTAAAAAAAAAAAAACAATCACAAGTGTATCCCTCGCTACTTTAGACGAAGCAAAAGGACATTTGAATATAAAATTAATGAAATATAAATTTCATGTTAGGGAGAATAAGGCAATTAAATTATTGCGCTTCAGGACACTAGTTCGGTCCCGTCCCATCTCACTGCTCTGAAAGGACAACAAATTGTTTTCAGGGCTAATGGATCTTTCGCTACTGCCGTCGCAATTTTCGAAAATTATAAATGACTAATAACTTGGAAATTATCGATTTCCAGTAGCTGGAAGTGCTGTTAAAATTAATTTCGGTACCCTGAACTTGAAAGGCAGCTTTCCTTTATCGAATTTCCTATTATTTTTGCAAACTATTTGCGGAGTTAAGAGAGCCGTCATAATCCGTTGTTAGTTTTACTGGAATTCCAATTTTCAATCGGAATATTCCATTAACGTTTAACTGCAGCATTTCAGCGAGAACTTTCCAACAAGCAGGAATTGCGAATAATTTTCCACTAAAACCTTAGATCAACCCGAGTAACTTAATTGAAACTTCCTGTTTATTGCCGCTAATAATATTCAACTAACGGTATTAAGGCGAATTTGCAATTCAGTCTTATACCTCCCTATTAAAAGAGTCTCGTTACGCCCGAACCTGTTTTAATTTAATAAACGTCAATCCGGAGTAGGTACCAGTCATTTAAATTCGGCACTAAAAACATGAATTTTAATACACCTCTTTTTGCGCTAGAAAAATTTAATGGCCGTCAGGCATGTCCGCCTACGAAATGACTCTGGAACACTTCCATTTGCATAGCCAATGGAAATTGACTTTTTTCCTGATTAACATTGTTCACACCACTTGCGAATAATCACGTTATACCGTGCCGAAGTCCAAATTGGCATTATGCCGGAGCAAATCCGGATTGTTAGACTAATGCCCTCGGTAACGAACCGGACTAGTCAACCGTTCAGACGTAAAATTCAGACCTGGTTTTCTGTGATATCCTTATCCGGGTTTCATCGACCTTTGAGGGTGGAGACATTTAAACGTAAATGAGATTGTAACATTTTTGAAAACATAAATATTCTAAAAAATATATGTATTTTTCTCTATTTATGAAAGTAAAAAAAAAATACAAATTAATTTTATATGAGAAGATTTAAGAACTCTGTGTCTTACCTTCAAAACTACAAAACTATAAAAAAATTCAATCCAGTATAAAAACTGCTATTGGGCGATTACGAATGATGTAGTCGAAATATTTCGATTATGATATAATAATCGATCATTCGATTATTGCAATCGAGACATCGAGTTTAGACGTTGTAAGTTATTTTAAATCGGTTTTGCCCTAATCCTAACTTGAATGTTTCCAAAAACTTTTAACTTGCGTTTTTAGACGGTCTGAGAATTTTTTAACCAATTTTGGCCTCAGCCTTAATTTGAATTTCTCTAAACCCTCCAATGTTATATTTTCACACTTTGAACCATTTTCTTCCGATTTTGGCTACAGCCGTAGCCTGATTTTCTTGAGAAAACATCAAAATTTGTATTTTAGGTGAGGTGGGCCATTTTTAATCGATTTTAGTCCTAAATATTACTGAAATTTTATCAAAGACTCCAAATTTGCATTTTTAGACGCTCTGTGTAACTTTCAACCACTTTTGGCCCTAAACCTAACTTAAATTTGCCCAGAAACTTTAATTTGCATTTTTCGACGCTTTGAATAATTTTTAAATGATTTTGGCCATACTCTTAATTTGTATTTCTCCAAACTCACCATATTTATATTTTTACAAGCTTTTAATTATTTTTCACCGATTTTGGCTTTAGTCTTAAAAAAAGAAAAAAATAATAATATTATTGAATTTCTCAACGTTTCTCTCACGGATTCCTGTCTTCATTTCTTAAAACAGTTAGTTGACCCTGAGGAAGGTATGAAAAAATATCGAAAGTTTGATAGCTGAATAGTTTTATTCTACACTGCCCAGACCGAATACTCTAGAACACTCTCACCTATGCTTATGAAACATCGAATTTTACCTTTTTAGATAAAATGGTTCATTTTTAATTGACTTTAGTCCTAACTCTAATCCGAATTTCTCCAAAGACTCAAAAGTGGAATTTTTAGATGCCTTGTGTCATGTTTGAACCTATTTTGACACTAATCCTAACCTGAATTTGTCCAGGAACCCTTAAGTTGCATTTTTAGACACTTTGCTTAATGACACTTTGAATAATTTTTAACCGATTTTAGGCATAATTGAATTATATTTCATCGATTTTGGCCTTAATTTTAGCCTGACTTTCTCAAAAAGAAAACATCAATATTGTTTTCAAAAATATGATCAGTTATGCGGGAAATGACGGACAACTATTTGAATTAGTCAACGTTTCGCAGATATATTTCTGTATATAACCATATTTTGGAGTAGGTGAGTAAGCATTACAAGTGACAATTACAAACACTTTAAAATTTGGTTTAAAATAGTGGGACTACACAAATCCACACACAAACAGACAGACAACGCTAACAATCAATATTGTTATTTTTCGATAAAATGACAAAGACTCCAAATTTGCACTTTTAGACGCTTTGGGTAAAATTTTAACTACTTTTGACCCTAATTTTAATTTGCCCAGAAACTCTAAATTGCATTTTTTGGAGCCCTAAGTAAATTTTAACAATTTATCTTTCTCTGAGACTCTGAATTTTTGGTGGTAAATGATGGTAAAGTGTATTTTTTTTTATTCTAACTTGGCCATATTTGAAACGCTTTGACTTATTTTAAACCTATTTTGGCTTAAAATTCCTCTCTCGATACTACAAAAACTTCACATAGCACTTTTCACGCTTTGAATAATTTTTAATGGTTTTGGACGTTAAAAAACCTAATTTTTTTCTAAAATTTTTGATTTGCATTTTTTAGATGCTTTGAAAAATTTTTAGCCGATTTTAGTCCCAACATTTACCTGCAATTTTGGAAAAATCACTTTGGCTCTTATCAAGACTTTAATTTTTGACATTTTTGACAAAACCTCATATTTCTATCTTTACACTATTTGAGTCGTTTTTAATGATTTTAACCCGAATTCTAACTTGCTTTCCCAAAAGCCTCCATATTTTTATTTTGAGGAATTTTTACTACAAATTTACATATTTTCATATAAAAATAAATTTTCCTAAAAAAAAACATTAGAAGTTTTGAATCGATTTGCCTGATTTTGCATTTATTATTAAAATTGACTTTCTCCAAAAACTTATTATTTCAAACCTATTTTGGTTTTAAAATTCTTATTTTGATACTATAACAACTTCAAATATGCATTTTTTCATGCTTTAAATCATTTTTAATGGATTTTGTCCTTAAAAAAACCTGATTTGTTTCTAAAATTTTTAATTTGTATTTTTTAGATGCTGCGAATAATTTTCAGCCTATTTTAGAATCCAACCTTTGCCTGCAATTTTGGAAAAGTTATTATGGGTCTTATCATGACATTTTTTCAAAAAGTTTTGATTTGTATTTTAATTCCTTTGAGTCATTTCAAACCAATTTTGGCAATATTCCTAAAATGAATTTCCCCAAACACTTCAAATTTATAGTTTTATACGGTTGGAGGGATTTTTTACGAATTTAAAAATTAATTAATATCTGAATTTCTCGCCAATTTTCAACTTTGCATTTTGAGCCAAATCTCATAGTGTTTAGTTTGTAATATTGAATTTAACCGAAAACATCCAAATTTGCATTTTTAGATGATGTGGCTAATCAATTTTTGTTCTAATTCTAACACCGTAATTCTTTAAAAATTTCCAATTATCATTTTTAGAGGGTTCAAGTATTTTTTTAACCAAATTTTGCCCTGCATGCAATGCAATCACGACCTGCTTTTTTGACAAAAAAAACCTCAAAAATCTATTTTTACGCTTTAGAGTCATTTTTAATGATTTTAATCTGAATTCTAACTTGACTTTCCCAAACAACTCCATATTTTTATTTTAAGGAATTTTTATGTCAAATTTACATATTTTGATGTAGAAATTAATTTTAGTAAAAACAAGAAATTAGATTTGACTCGATTTGGCTGATTTTGCACTTTTTATTAAAATTGACTTTCTCCAAAAACATCAGAACTTGCATTTTTTGACAATGAGTTGTGACAATGTTTTAGCTCTAATTCTGACTTGAATTTTTCCAGTGACTTCAAATTTGCATTTTTAGACGCTTTGTGTAAATTTTTAACTACTTTGGATCCTAATTCTAATTTAAATTTGCCCAGAAGCTTTAATTCATATTTTTTGACGCTCTAAGTAAATTTTAACACATTTCTCACACAACCTCAGAATCTGAATGTTTACACGCTTTGAGTCAGATTTTAGTCATTAACCTAAACTGTATTCTCCATAAATTCTAAATTGGCTATATTTTAAACGCTTTGACTTAATATTTCAAACCTGTTTTAGTTTTATAATTCTTATTTTGATACTACAACAACTTCAAATATGCATTTTTTCATGCTCTGAGTAATATTTAATGGCTTTTGACCTTAAAAAACCTGATCTGTTTCTAAAATTTTTAATTTGAATTTTTTAGGTACTGCGAATAATCTTTAGCCGATTTTAGATTCAACCTTTACCTGCAATTTTGGAAAATTTATTATGGCTCTTATCAGTACTTGAATTTTTCCAAAAACTTTTGATTTGTATTTTAATTCCTTTGAGTCATTTCAAACAATAAAATTACACTTTTTTGCTCCATCTACACTGTTGCTAAAGGACGCTGAAACCAAATATATCCGACGTTTCGACTTTACGCCGAATATACGCCATCATCAGGGTATTCCCTTTTATTACAAATATTGCTTTATAAATGTACCACGCCCAAACAATCAGTTTTTCGTATATGACTGACAAAATAGCTTTAACGAAGCCCATTCGACTGGTACTAACTGTTCGATTTTATCGTTTCTAGGTTCCGAGATTTAACTGATTAAATTTTTGATTGATAGAGGTAGAGTGACTTTTGCCATTTTATAGCGAAGCCATTTATGACAATAGCACAACAGTGTCTCAATTAAGTGTGAGCCGTCTCAAATACTGCTCAAAACTTTAATTAAAATTTTGCTTAGTTTCATAACACTCTTATAGGAAGTGAAAAACTGTTAAAATTTTGAAAATATTCCTAAAATGAATTTCTCCAAACACTTCAAATTTATAGTTTTATACGTTTGGAGTGATTTTGAACAAATTTAAAATTAATTAATATCTGACTTTCTCGCCAAATTTCAGCCAAATTTCATAGTGTTTTTTTACCAAAAAACGATATATTAGAAGATATAAATTAGTTTTGCATTATTTTGTCGTAATATTGAATTTATCCGAAAACATCGAAATTTGCATTTTTTAGATGACGTGGTTAATCAATTTTTGTTCTAATTCTAACACTGCAATTCTCTAAAAATTTCAAATTGTGATTTTTAAAGGCCTCAAGTAATTTTCTTAGCCAATTTTAGCTCTAATCACGACCTGCATTTTTGACAAAACCACAAAAATCTATCTTTAGTGTAATTTTTAATGTTTTAACTTTAGAGTAATTTTTAATGATTTTAACCTGAATTCTAACTTGACTTTCTCAAAAAAACTCCATATTTTTATTTTATTTGCATTAATTTATAGTCCAAATTTACATATTTTGATCCAAAAATTAATTTGAAGATTTGATTTGATTTGACTGATTTTACACTTATTATCAAAATTGACTTTCTCCAAAAACATCAAAACTTGCATTTTTTGACAATGAATTGTGACAATATTTTAGCTCTAATTCTAACCTGAATTTTTCCGATTACCTCAAATTTGCATTTTTTTGAGGGCTATGTAATTTTTTAACAATTTTTGTTCCTAATCCTAACTTAAATGTGCCCAGAACCTTTATTTTGCATTTTTGTACCATTTAATAATATTTCCTATTTTGGCCCATTCCGTTTTAGCCCAACTCTTAATTCAACTTTCTCCAAATCTTCCAATTTTCAATTTTTACACTTTGAGTTATTTTTTACCGATTTTGGCATTAACCGTTACATTTTTAGATAAAGTGGTTAATTTTTAATAATATTCACCCTAATCCTAGACTGAATTTGTCCAGAAACTTTTAAATTGAATTTTTAGACGCTTTGAGTAATTTTTAATCGCTTTTAACCATAATAAACTCTATGTAATTTTTCACCGATTTTGGCTTTAATTTTAGCCTGATTTTCACAAAAAAAACATCAATTTTTATATTGTTAGATGAAATGGGTCATTTTTAGTCTAATCTAATCACAATTTTTAACCTGATTTTTTCCAAAGACCTCAAATTTACACTTTTTCATTTGTCCCTAACTCAAATTTAAATTTGCCCAGAAACTTTAATTTGCATTTTTTGACGCCCTAATTAAATTTTAACACTTTTTTGCCATATTTTCAATTTATCTTGAATTCGCAGGTCAATGAAACCTCCGAATCTAAATTTTTATCCACTTTGAGTCGTTTTTCCCAGATTTTAGTCCTTGTAAATTCTATTTTAAAAAAAATTCCGAATTGGCTGTATTTTAAACGCTTTGAATTATTTTAAAACTATTTTAGTTTTAAAATTCTTATTTTGACACTACTAAAACTTCAAATATGCACTTTTTCATGCTTTGAGTCATTTGTAATGGATTTTGACCTTAAAAAACTTGATTTTTGTCTAAAATTTTTAATTTCCGTTTTTTAGATGTTGTGAATAATTTTTAGCCGATTTCAGTCCTAACCTTTACCTGCAATTTTTGGAAAATTTTTGTGGCTCTTAGCATGACTTGAATTTTTCCAAAAACTTTTAATTTGTATTTTTAATTCCTTTGAGTCATTTTAAACCAATTTTGGCAATATTCGTTAAAATGAATTTCTCAAAAAATTTCAAATTTATAGGTTTATACGCTTCGAGTGATTTTTAAGCAATTTTTAATTACTTCATATCTAACTTTCTTGCCAAATTTCAACTTTGCAATTTGAGCCAAATTTCATAGTGTACTTTACCAAAAACAATATATGAGAAGATATGAATCAGTTTTGCACTATTTTATTGTTATATTGTGTTTATCCGAAAATATCAAAATTTGCATTTTTAGATGATGTGGGTCATTTTTATTCAATTGTTGTTCAATTCTAACTATGCATTTCTCCTAAAATTTCAAATATTGATTTTTAGAGGCGTCAAGTAATTCCTTAACCAATTTTAGCCCTAATCACTACCTGCATTTTTGACAAAACCACAAAAATCTATCTTTACACTTTACAGTCATTTTTACTGATTTTAACACGAATTCTAACTTGACTTTCCCAAAAAAACTCCTTTTCAGGAATTTATAGTCCAAATTTACATATTTTGATCCAAAAATTTATTTTACTAAAAACAAGAAATTAGAAGATTTGAATTGATTTGACTGATTTTGCACTTATTATTAAAATTGACTTTCTCCAAAAACATCAAAACTTGCATTTTTTTGACAATGAGTTGTGACAATGTTTTAGCTCTAATTCTAACCTGAATTTTTCCAATGACCTCAAATTTACATTTTTAGACGCTCTGTGTAATTTTTTAACAATTTTAGGCCCTAATAACTTTATTTTGCATTTTTTGTCACTTTTAGTAATTTTTAACTAATTTTTCCCTACTCTTAATTCACATTTCTCCAAATCTTCCAATTTAGATTTTTTTTTGCCTTTGAGTTAATTGAACACTTTAGTTAGTTATTTTTTTCCTATTTTGGCTTTATTCGTTTCTTTCTCATAAAACATTGAAATTTACGTTTTTAGGATAAAGTGGTTAATTTTTAATAATTTTGACGCTAATCCTAAACTGAATTTGTCCAGAAACTACAAACTTGATTTTTTAGTCACTTTAAGTAATTTTTAATCGCTTTTAGCCATAATATACTCTACGTATAGTTTCACCTATTTTGGCTTTACTTTTAGCCTGATTTTCTCAAAAAAAAAATCAATTTTGTTATTATTAGATGAAATGGGTCATTTTTAATCTAATATAATCCCAATTTTAACCTTATTTTCTCCAAAGACCTCAAATTTACACTTTTAGACGCTTGTGTAAATTTTTAACTTCTTTTGTCCCCAATACTAATTTAAATTTGCCCAGAAACTTTTGATTTGCATTTTTTGACACACTAAGTAAATTTTAACACATTTTCGCCATATTTTCAATTTCACTTTCAATGAAGCCTCCAAATCTGAATTTTTACCCTCTTTGAGACATTTTTTTCCCAGAGTTTAGTCCTTAACGGTAAACTGTATTTTTTAAAAAATTCCGAATTGGCTATATTTTAAGCGCTTTGACTTATTCTAAACTTATTTAGGTTTTAAAATTCTTATTTTGACACCACAAAAACTTCAAATATGCACTTTTTCATGCTTTGAGGTATTTTTAATGGATTCTGACCTTAAAAAAACCTGATTTTTTCTAAAATTTTTAATTTGCTCATTTTAGATGCTCTGAATAATTTTTAGCTGATTTTAGTCCCATCATTTACGAGCAATTTTGGAAAAATCATTTTAGCTCTTATTATGTCTTGAATTTGTCCAAAATCTTTTAATTTGTATTTTTAATTCCATTAAAACAATTTTGAAAATATTCCTAGAATGAATTCCTCCAAACACTTCAAATTTATAGTTTTATACGTTTGGAGTGATTTCGAACAAATTTAAAATTAATTAATATCTGACTTTCTCGCCAAATTTCAGCTTTGCATTTTCAGCCAAATTTCATAGTGTTTTTTACCAAAAAACGATATATTAGAAAATATAAATCAGTTTTGCATTATTTTGTCGTAATATTGAATTTATCCGAAAACATCGAAATTTGTATTTTTTTGATGATGTGGTTAATCAATTTTTGTCCTAATTCTAACACTGCAATTCTCTAAAAATTTCGAATTGTGATTTTTAGAGCCTTCAAGTAATTTATTAACCAATTTTTGCCCTAATCATGACCTGAATTTTTGGCAAAACCTCAAATTTCTATCTTTACAGTTTTTGAGTAATTTTTTATGATTTTAATCCGAATTCTAACTTGACTTTCCCAAAAAACTCCATAATTTTGTTTTGAGGAATTTATAGTCCAAATTTACGTATTTTGATCCAAAATTAATTTTGGTAAATACAAGAAATTAAAGGATTTGAATCGATTTGTCTGATTTTGCACTTATTTTGACTTTCTCCAAAAACATCAAAATATGCATTTTTTGACATAGAGTTGTGATTATGTTTTAGCTCTAATTCTAACCTGAATTTTTTCAATTACCTCAAATTTGCATTTTTAGACGCTCTAAGTGTTATTAAAATTTTTTGGCTCTAATCCTAACTTGAATTTGCCCAGAAGCTTTAAATTGCATTTTTTGACCCTTTTAATAATTTTTAACTGATTTTAGCCGTAGTCTTAATTCAAAATTCTTCTTTCTTACCCTTGGTCCTTGTCCTAACTTAGTTTGCTCAGAAAATTTCATTTTTACTTTTTTCCGCTGTGAATTTTAGCCACAATTTGGCCATAATTTTAATTTAAATTTCTCTAAATCCACCAAATTTGAATTTTTACACGCTTTATCGCTATATACAATATTTTGGTTTTAAAATTCATATGTACAAAAACTATATACAAAAACTTCAAACATGCACTTTTTTATGCTTTGAGTCATTAAAAAGACAAAATTTTTCCAAAAATTTGCCTTTTATAGATGCTTTGAATCATTTAGAGCCGATTTTGGTCCTAATCTTAACCAGCAATTTTTCAACAATTTTAAACGCCTCAATTATTTTTTTACTGAATTTGACTCTTAGTGTAACCTGAATTTTTTCAAAAACTTGTAATTTGCATTTTTAATAAACCAATTTTGGCAATATTCCCGTAATGATTTTCTCCAAACACACCACATTTTTTGTATATTTTAGTCCAAAAGTATATTTTACCAAAAGCCATTTTTTAGATGATTTTAATCAGTTTTGCACTATTTTGCCCCAAAATTTAGTTTAGCCAAAAACAAAAAAATTTTCATTTGTAAATGATGTGGGTTATTTTTAAACAGTTTTTGTTCTAACTCTCACCCTGCATTTCTCCAAACATTTAAAATTTGGATTTTTAGACGGTGCAAGACATTTTTAACCAATTTTTGCACTAATCGTGACCTTCATTTTTCACGAAAGCTCTTTTAGTACTCAAATTTGGACTGAAAATTTGAAGACATTTTAGTCCAAATTTACGTATTTTGAACCAAAAATTAATTTTACTAAAAACAAGAAATTAGAAGATTTGAATTGATTTGACTGATTTTGACTTTTTCCAAAACACATCAAAATTTGCATTTTTAGACAATGAGTTGCGATAATGTTTTAGCTCTAATTTGACCCTATTTTTCCACATTTGCATTTTTGGTTGTTCGTGAAAGTCTTTGACGATTTTGACCTTAATCTTGACCTGAATTTCTCCACAAACACCAAAATTAGAATTTATAAATTATATGATCAATTTTTAACCATTTTTGGCCTTATTCGTAACCTGTAATTTGCATTTTTAGACGGTTTAAGTCATTTTTAACTCATTGTGACCTCGATTTGGGTCTAGAATTTGAGTGCTTTGCGACAACATTAGGCAACCCCAAGTGTGCGAATTTGAACAAGATTTTGAAGCCGGAAAAAAGAGTTGCGTCAGATTTTATAGATACTAAGCAAAAAATGTCCTTAAACTTGTTTTTTAAGTAAGTGTGAACTAATAAAAGTATCAGTATCTTAAGTATTTTTCAAACTACTTTATTTTTTTAACTACTTGTCCGAAAAACTACTTGACTTGACATTTGCTGCCTTAAACTTGATCTGAGCTTGCCTTGAAATTAAGTCAAGTCAAGTCAAGGGGCTTGAAAATCAAGTCAAATCATGAATTCCTATATATACAGTAATTTCACTTTGACTTGATAATAGAAAGAGAGATGATAGGAAAGTGTATTAATGATATAAATAAATGAAATTTTGTATTGTTATTGACTAGGATTTTATTTAAATATTATTCATGTACAACTTTAATAGTAAATATCTTATTAATAATATTCGCAGCAAAAGTAAAATATCTCCACAAGTTCCCTCGAATAATTTGTATAGCAATTATGCCCCAGATTTGTACACAAAATCGTTATCTCCAATCCTTTGTCACGTTTAGGGTAGACATAATTATTTTGAACGGTACGTGTCTTTAGAAATGAAATTTCAAAGTCATTTAAAGTCTCTTTGCGTGCGTTCTGCAAACGGGAGAGTAACTTTGAATATTCACATTTTCGCATTTTCCTCCCCTTTGTTTTCCGATCGCCGGGCTCATCTCGAAACCTCTGGGGATATTAAATCAGAAATCCGAAAAAGTTTTCGCGCCTTAAATAGGACCGCCGGTTTACCAACTTTAGATTGGCAGGCAAAATTAAACTTATTTAATAGGGAAAATTTTATTTGATTGCTGCCCTCTTTTTTTCTTATTAGTAAGGATTTCCTGACCACAACATTCAGCGGTTCTTTTGAAAACAAAAAATTAAGTTAGGAAATGGTTCTGTGAATTACCCTGCCAAGGCATACGATCCAACCACAGCGAATTAAAAAATATCAGATATTCGTTTTTCTTTTATGATTTCGATATTCAAAAATCGTTTCACAAGTGGGTATAAACTTGTTGAGACAATGTATAGGGACATCATTTTAAGTCGCTCACTAGCTTAGCAGCTTTTCTGTCAAACTTTATAAAATTTTGATACATGGACGACCTCGGACCCTGGATTAGCGACGTCATTGGCTGCCTGGTTTGGCAAAATCGACGCCATCTTGATTTTTTTATAATGGATATATTTACCTACAGTTTAATAGAGCTGAATCAGCAGATTACAGAAATTTGTAACTTCGTATATTTATCTCTAGGGGTTTCAATTATACAGGGTGGTAAAGTTGTTGAATTTCGAAAATCATTTTAAGTCGCTCACTCGATTAGCAGATTTCCTGTTACACTTAAAAAAAATTTGATAAATGGAGGTCGCATTATATCTTATGCCGACCTCGGACCCTGGGCTAGCGATGTCATTGGCTGCCCGGACTGACAGATACGACGCCATCTTGATTTTTTTAATGAAAATTAATTTCATCTCTATTCGACTATAGGTAAATACAGAGTGTTACGGAACCTACTAATATGGGAGAAAGGTTTTGACCATTATTCTAACACATATTCATTATTAAAAAAGTTCGGAACACATTTCTTACTGATATACAGGGTTTTGTGTAAATTTTGCCCAAAACCAAAATCAATCATATTTTACAGAAAAGTTGGAGGAGAAAAACACATGAAGGTAACAGAAAACTCTAAGTTTCCAGAGCCAGACTAATAAAATTGTTCTGTTCATGAGGTCTCAAAACAAACACTCAGTATAAATCTTTTTTAACCTGTTGCAAAAGATCTAAGGTCCACAAACTCCAGGCAATAAGAACTTAGAACCCGGTGACAGTGTGCGCCGTTTGACCCATGATTTACAGAACAACCTTCGCAATGAACATGTTTGGGCTGAAATAAACCCAAAAGCCATTCGTGACACCAGATCCCAACATCGATTCTCAGTAAATGTTTGGTGTGGTATTTTCCACAACAAACTAGTGGGACCTCATTTCTTTGAGGGCCCTCTCACGGGACCTCTTTATCTCGATTTCCTGCAAAACATATTACCGGGTCTTCTAGAAGAACAAAGAGTAGAACAAAGAGGAATGTACTTCCAGCATTACGGCGCTCCACCGCATTTTGCGCTGGCCGAAATAGAATATTTGAATGCTACATTCCCTAATCCATGCCGACGGATTAGAAAAGGAGGTCCGCACCTGTTTCGCCACCAAATAGTCCAGATTTAATTCCTCTAGATTATTTTTTATGGGGTCGCCTTAAGTCAGTGGTTTATAATGAACAAATTAATAACAGAGAACAACTGATTCAAAAATTAGAACTTGCTGTGACCACATAAAAAATAATCCACAGGAAATCCGAAAGTCTGTGATTCACTTGTTGAAGAGACAAGAGAATCGGGCAGCAGGGAGAATGAAGGCTTTCATTTTGAAAATATTTTATAATCTTGGTTTTTATTTGTCATTGTTTCTAAGATATTGTAAATTTGAAATAAATACTCTAAAAATAACAATAATTATAAATTTTTGTTTTCTCATATTTATTTGTTTTATTTCTCTTCTTCACATAAATATTAACAACTAATAATATAAGCAATTTTAACTCAGTAAGTCACTAGTATTACAAAATGAGGTTAATTAATTAAAAAGAAATTAATTAAAAAAAAACCAAAAGTGCGACAACTAAAATGGTTCCGATTTCTTATTGCCTGGAGTTTGTTGGATTTTTTGCAAAAGTTTAAAAAAGATGTATAGTGAGTGTTTGTTTTGCGGCATCATGAAAAGAATAACTTTACTAGTCCGGCTATAGAAATTTTGAACTTTTTGATACCTTCCTGGGTTCTCATCGTAAAACGTCTCATGCATATGAAATTTGAATTCATTTCTGCAAAAATTCTGGGAAATATGATTGATTTTTGTTTTGGGCAACATTTATACAAAACCCTGTATATCAGTAAGAAATGAGTTCCGAACTTTTTTAATACTAAATATGTGTTGGCATGGTCAAAACCTATCTCCCTTATTAGTATGTACATTTCGTCACGTAACACCCTGTATATGTGCATTTCTATTAAAAAAAAATGAAGACCCCCCCATGTATAAAAATTTTATGAAGTTCAACAGAAAAGCTGCTAATCGAGTGAGCGACTTAAAATGATGTCCCTGTACCTACTAAAATTCCTTATTTTTTTTTCCTGAAGTAATTCCTGTTCAGTATACTTCAAATTCGTTTCATCAAAGGGAATGGGAGGTATTCCTTCTTTTTTCACGTTTTTTTTTCCACTTTGAACGTCTATAATCCGAGATCGATTAGAGTGATTCCAACGGTTATTTTTTTTCTTTCCTTGATATCCTTTTTCAAATATCTATAAGTCTCTTCGGTGGTCGACATTTAAGCAAATTATAATCAACTTTTTTGCCATTTTTAAAAAATGTTATTAATGGGGCTAATTTCATACAAATTTGTTATGTTCTTAAGGAATCAAAATAATCAATTATCAAAAACTGAATAAATTATATTTATTTATTTTTTTAAATTGATCAAATTGGAGGCAGTACATCTTTTTGTTTCAGTTTCCAAATTTGACAAGTTATAACTTTAAAACGAATGGACCGATCGAAGTGAGTTCAACTGTTTTTTCTCTTCTTGATGTCCTCACAGACACGAAAATTCCATTTTCGTGAATTTCTGAAAAAAAAGCTTCTTCAGTGCACGCGTTCATATTAGCACTTTTATAATCAACTTTTTTGTCATTCTTAAAAAAGTCACTTATAGGACTGATTTTATAGTAATTGACTTTGTTATGTCATCAGAAATATCATAAATTATTAACCATCAAAAAATGCAAAACAAAATTAACTATTTTTTTATTGATCAAAAGGGGGGGGGGGATGTACGTTATTTTTCTTAAGTTTTAACTTTGACCGCCATAACTCTAAAGCGAGTCGTCTAATCATAATGACTCCAACTGTTTTTTTCTCTTTTTAATGTCCCCTGTTTCTCCCTTTAAAATGTATTATAAAAAAATCTTCATATTCTTTTTTCTTAAATTTATCAAATCAAAGGAGCTAATACGTCTTTTTTCTCAACTTGCATATTTGACTACCTATAACTTTGTAACGAATGGACTTATCAATGTAATTTCAACGGCTTTTTTTCCTCTTCTTATAGACGAAAATACCATTGGTTCAATAATTTCGAAAATAATCTTCTTCCGTTGCTTCTTAAATTAATCATTCTTAAAAAAGTATCATTCTTAAAAAAAAAATCATTTTTTGCAATAAAAGATTGTCATTGCTTCAACAATTGCAGAGATAGACCTCTTCAATAGTTACGGGATTTAAATCGTCTCATTTCGAGAAAAATTTGATAAAAGACTGGGTTACCCTTCTTTTTCAGCGATTTCCAACTTTAAGCCTCTATCGGTAATTTTTGTCGATAACCTTTTAAAGTTTCTTTAGTTAAAGCAGCTCTTACGTTAAAATTGCATTTAAATCTCCTTTAAAAGTGATGTGGTTTCATATTCAAATTTATGGTTGAATTAACTAAAGTCAGTTTTAGAGTGTAAAACTAACTTGATGCTTTTTCTTCGCTTAAGTTGGTACTTAAGTACCTAGTAACAAAAATATGTCTTAATCTATTAGATCAATCCTGTTTGGAGACAAACGTATTTGAAGTTGTGTTTCTTCCAAAACTTGCAATGCATTCCCCCTTTCTATTTATGGTGGTTAGCAGGTTTAGGACAATGAAACACCCTTGTAACTCAAAAAACGACCTACGTTTCGACGTATAATTCACGTCTTCTTCAGGGCTATTTTCTTATAACAAGGTTGGTGTCAATATTTAATTGTACATCCATGACGACTTAAAAAAAAAGGCAAACAAAGAGAGTTCCATGACGCTGTTTTAGGTCGTCATGGATGTACAATCAAACATTGGCATCATCCTTGTCAAAAGAAAATAGCCCTGAAAAAAGACGTGAATTACACGTCGATCATAGACGTGAATTATTCGTCCTAAACCTGCTAACCACCATAACTATAAGCGCTTAAGGACGCAAATCATCATCACAATTCTCCTTTCTTGGACTAAACGTATCCAAGAAATGTTTGTTCTTCACACTTGACTAAATTCTTCTTCTGACGAAAATAGACATGAAGATGTATTTAGTAAATCATTTTTTCGATAACAAATAAATGTATTTTGATCGCTAAGTCAGAGAAACGAGTGGATATTTTTTTAACAAACCACTTATTAGTTTTAGTCTTTAAGTTTAGTTTAAACTGTTTGAAAATTGGGTTCAATAATGTTAAAAATAAGGCTGTAAAAAACGATTTTATGTATGTTTTTTTCGGAACGCTAAGCCCTTAAGTTTCACGTAAAGGCAGTGTCATTGGCTCATTAGTTTCGGAGATATTTTTCGAGATTCGTCGAACTTTCACTCAAATTCGGATTGCTTCGCTCAGAAGGGATCCAAATCTTCTCATTCAGAATTGACCAAAGAAAGAGAGAAGGGGTGTTTTTTTAATTTCGCTATTTCCAACTTTGAACTTGTAAAACATGAGAAATACTGGACCGATTTGAGTGATTTCAACCGTTTTTTTCTTCTGTTGATATCCTCTCTCAAATACTGCAAACGGCAGTCCCATTGATTCAATAATTTCGGAGATAGATCCCTTCGTTGGTCGACTTTTGGACCTTTTAGAAATCAGCTTTGAAAACTCATTATTAAAAAACTAACTTCTCGTCCAACTTTCACACAAATTCAACTTACTCGGCTCAGAAAGGATCGAAATCTTCTCATTCAAATGGAATACGGCTTAAAAAATTCAAAGTTTTCTCTCAATAATTGACAAGGGGGGGGGGGGGGTAATTGATTCTTTTTTTACGATTTCTATTTTATTTGAACCTCTGTAACTCGAGAAGAACTATACCGATTCCAATGGTTTTTTTTCTTTTCTTGGTCTTCTTTCAAATACCACATGACTGCCCAACGGCAGCCCCATTTTTTTCAATGGTTTTGAAATTGGAATAAATACTCCTTCGAAGTAACAAACTTCACTTATTTTGTCCCAAAAATTAACTTTTTTGTACACCAAATTGATAGATTTGAATCAATTGTGCCTGATTTTATCCTAGAATTGAATATCTCCAAAATCGCCAAAACTGCATTTTTAGAAGACTGATCCAGAAGTACTGGATCGATTTGAGTGATTCCAAAAATTGAATATCTTCAAAATTTTGTATTTTTAGGTACGTGGGTTATTTTTATCGAGTTGTAGTCATAATTCTAACCTGAATGTCTCGAAAGACGTCACATTTGCAGTTTTAGAAGCATTGAGTTATTGCCAACCGATTTAGGCCAATTTTTAGTTTTCCAAAAGTTCCAAAATATTTTTTTTATGTTTTCTGTTTTAAACTAATTTTGACTCTAATCCTCCTAAACTTCCTAAAACCCAAAGTTTGCATTATTAAACGCTTTGAGACATTTTTAACCGACTTGTGCCTCAATTACAAGCTGTATTTTTTAAAAAAATCCAAATTTATGTTTTTAAACACTTTTAGTCGTGTTTAACCAATTTTTGGCCATAATTTTTTCAAGGATTTTTCATTTGTAGACACTTTAATGGTTAATTTTTGCCTTAATTACAACCTTTGCCTTCATTTTTTTTAAATTTCTAGTTTTTGGACGCTTTACATCATTTTTAACCAATTTTTCTGGCCTCAATTTTGACCTGAATCACTTCAAGAACTTTTAATTTTTATTTTTGAACGCTTTGAGGATTTTTCACTTGATTGTGGGCATAATCCCTGCATTTGGTAAACTGGCCCCTAAGATGTTAGAAACAAAAATTGTTTAAATATATCCCGAAGCGAAGCTAGAGTGATATAATGAACTGTAAACATTTTCCTACTTTAGGACATAACAGTTTTTGGAGCACCTATCTAACCATTGTTCACTAAAAAACGTCATCTAGAAGGTTATTTTTTTTTACAGGAAAGGATGACATAACCAAAGTAAATGGACTCCTCTCTCAAATACTACAAACGGCAGTCCCATTGATTCAATAATTTCGGAGATAGATCCCTTCGTTGGTCGACTTTTAGACCTTTTAGAAATCAGCTTTGAAAACTCATTGTTAAAAAACTAACTTCTCGTCCAACTTTCACTCAAATTCAATTTACTCGGCTCAGAAGAGATCGAAATCTTCTCATTCAAATGGAAAAGTGCTTAAGAAATTCAAAGTTTTCTCTCAATAATTGATCAAAGGGGGGAGGGGGGAGGGGGGGGGTAATTTCTTCTTTTTTGCGATTTCTATTTTATTTGAACCTCCATAACTCGAGAAGAACTAGACCGATTTGAATGGCTCCAATGGTTTTTTTTCTTTTCTTGGTCTTCTTTCAAATACCACATGACTGCCCAACGGCAGCCCCATTTTTTTCAATGGTTTTGAAATTGGAATAAATACTCCTTCGAAGTATATTCGGTAGTTATATGATAGTAGAAGAATATTTTTTGAATATGATTTGACATTTTGTTCTTATTTTGAGGCGTTTATAATCAAACTTCACTTATTTTGTCCCAAAAATTAACTTTTTTGTACACCAAATTGATAGAATATTCTAAAATTGAATATCCTCAAAATCGCCAAACTGCATTTTTAGAAGACTGATCCAGAAGCATTGGCCCAATTTGAGTGGTCCCAACGGTTTTTTTTCTTTTCTTGACGTCCTTGTCTAGCCAGTGGCAGGCCCATTTCTTCAGTAGTTTTGAAATTTGAAGATATATCCCTTCAAAGCATATTCAATAGTTATGTCACCAAAGTTCAATATTTTTTGAATTTGATTTGACATTTTGTTCTTATTTTAAGGCGTTTATGGTCAAATTTCACTTATTTTGGCCCAAATATTAACTTTTCCGTACACCAGCAATTTGAGGAAAAGCCCCTTTGAAGTATATTCAGTAGTTATATCATAGTAGAAGACTATTTTTTGAATATGATTTGACATTTTGTTCTTATTTTGAGGCGTTTATAGTCAAATTTCACTTATTTTGGCCCAAATATTAACTTTTCCGTACACCAAATTAATACATTTGAATCAATTGTGCCTGATTTTTTTCTAAAATGTAATATCCTCAAAATCGCCAAAACTGCATTTTTAGAAGACTGATCCCGAAGTATTGGCCCAATTTGAGTATACCCAACGGTTTTTTCTTTTCTTGACGTCCTCTTTCAAATGCCATGTCTAGCCAACGGCAGGCCCATTTCTTCAGTAGTTTTGAAATTTGAAGATATATCCTTTCAAAGCATATTGAATAGTTATGCCACAAAAGATCAATATTTTTTGAATTTGAGTTGACAAATATTAACTTTTCCGTACACCTAATTAATAAATTTGAATTAATTGCGCCTGATTTTATTCTAAAATTGAATATCCTCAAAATCGCCAAATCTGAATTTTTAGAAGACTGATCCAGAAGTACTGGATCGATTTGAGTGATTCCAAAAATTGAATATCTTCAAAATTTTGCATTTTTAGGTACGTGGGATATTTTTATTGAGTTGTAGTCATAATTCTAACCTGAATGTCTCGAAAGACGTCACATTTGCAGTTTTAGAAGCATTGAGTTATTGCTAACCGATTTAGGCCAATTTTTATTTTTCCAAAAGTTCCAAAATATTTTTTTACGCTTTCTGTTTTAAACTAATTTTGACTCTAATCTTCCTA
The DNA here is from genome assembly GCA_951812265.1 of Taphrorychus bicolor. Taxonomy (NCBI): domain Eukaryota; kingdom Metazoa; phylum Arthropoda; class Insecta; order Coleoptera; family Curculionidae; genus Taphrorychus; species Taphrorychus bicolor. Next base: position 24,930,161 of record OX638300.1, on the reverse strand, counting down.
AACTTCCTAAAACCTAAAGTTTGCATTATTAAACATTTTAACCGACTTGTGCCTCAATTACAACCTGTATTTATTAAAAAATTCCAAATTCATGTTTTTGAACACTTTTAGTCATGTTTAACCAATTTTTGGCCATAATTTTTTCAAGGATTTTTCATTTGTAAGCACTTTAAAGTTTCGTTTTACTTGATTTTGAGATTGCTTGATTTTATTCTAAAATTGAATTTCTCTAAATATAAACATCAGATTTGGATTTTCTAGACGAGATGGTTAATTTTTGCCTTAATTTTTTTTAAATTTCAAGTTTTTGGACGCTTTACATCATTTTTAACCAATTTTTCTGGCCTCAATTTTGACCTGAATCTCTTCAAGAACTTTTAATTTTTATTTTTGGACGCTTTGAGGATTTTTTACTTGATTGTGGGCATAATCCCTGCATTTGATAAACTGGCCCCTAAGATGCTAGAAACTAAAATTATTTAAATACATCGCGAAGCGAAGCTAGAGTGATATAATAAACTGTAAACATTTTCCTACCTTATGACATAACATTTTTTGGAGCACCTATCTACCCACTATATTTTTTTACAGAAAAGGATGTCATAACCAAAGTAAATAGACTTTTCTTTCTGCTTCATCCTTGCCTTTTGACATTTCACAGCCAATTAGATGACGTTTTCAAATGAACACTCCCCATATAAACTCCGTAAACGGATAGACGTGCAGCTAAAAGTAATGTTTCACAGTTAGCCGACCCGAATTAGGACGTCATTGAGCAAATGTTCTATGTAACGAGCCCGGGTCGGGCAGGCGAAGCATTCAAACGTAACGCCGGGGAGATGTTTCCAATTTTTCAGGAAAGTGTCGAAGACGGTAACGTATTACCCACTAACAGGAAGGAATTTTTAAATTTTGCTACGAAAAGTCGTGTAAATTGATCGGTAGTTTCGGTATGTTCTATGGAGTGAAAGGCGAAACTTGACACCGAGTTACGTTCCCATTAAAATGCTACATTGCAGTTTTAATCAAGGATTTCCTAGATTTCTCTCGTTGCAGCATCAGCAACGCTAAACTTATAAATATATGTTAATCTTAGTTTTAAGCTCAGTTATTATTGTATCCTCCATTTGAAATAAAGTTTTTTTTAAAAACAAAACTCTCAAACTCGAGAAAGTAACTGGCGCAGTCGGTAGGATTTTGTCAACGGTTTTTAAGTTTAAGTGCATCGAGCATAAAACGAGCCGTTTTCGTTTCAACGATTCGTGACAAAAATCGAACTTTCCAAGTGGTGGTGCATAGTAACTCATCGACCAGGGAAGAACGGGACAAAATTGCCCAGCAGTCCTATTGGTGCGAGAATTGGGAACAAGCATCGTCCCAAGACTCATTGGTAACTCCAGGGAAGAGACAAGCATCGCTCAACCTTCTGGACCTTAGACCTAAGACGAATGAAGATAATCGAAGTTTTAATACTGTAAGTGCATCCTTTTAACAATTTGTCCTTTATCGATTGATATATTGTTTATTTCTTTCTCGTATATACTGGAAGATCTAATTGCACTTCGAAATATTTTATTTTATTACATTTATATTGTAAGTTAAAATGGCAAACCCACAACCCCCTAATTATGCGTTAATTAAATATCAGGCAGGAAATATTCCACAATTTGATGGAAATTCTAAACAAATCAATAGATTCATAAACGCTTGTGACAATTTCTATAATAATCATAAGGATAGGAATCCTGCGGCACAAATTAACGTTTGCTTATTTGACACAATTTTGAATAAGTTAGTTGGTAGGGCTGCTGATTTAATAGCATCTCGTGTAGAACTACATACTTGGGATCTAGTCAGGGAAGCCGTAATAAATACTTTTTCTGATAGAAGATCGATAGATTGCGTAATACAAGATATTATTACTCTAAAACCGGAAAGAAATGAAAATTCGCAACAATTTGGTCTTAGATTACAAGATGCAAGAAGCTTATTATTTTCCAAAGTAAATATGTCTAACGACACTAGGGAATTAAAATTGCTAAAAATAAACGAATATGGAAATTTAGTTCTAAAAACATTCATTAACGGATTAAGTTATCATATGCAATTAATAGTACGTTTAAAAAACCCTACATCTCTTGAAGAAGCAATGACTTTCGCTCAAGAAGAGGAAAACTTTCTTTACTACAAAAATCGTGGCAACTTAAATACTAAAACCACAATAATGACTTCTAATTCACAAAGACCATTAAATAATAACAATAATCGCACGCATTATTCTGCTAATGCAAATAATAACAATCACATGCATTATTCTGCTAATGCAAATAATAACAATCACATGCATTATTCTGCTAATGCACAAGCAAGCAATAATTATAGTCCACAATTTAACCAAAGAAATGCAATACCTTTTGTAAACCGACCACAATTTTTAGGTTACGGTAAATTTAACTATAACTCGCCAAATTTTGGACAACAAAACAGACCTTTCCAACATAGACCAAACTTTAATAATTTTTCCCAAAGACAATTTCCAAATAATAATTTCAGACCCCAGAATAATACTTTTAATAATTTTAACCGTGGTGTTAAAAGACAAGCAACTTCTACAGTTGTTAGAGCAAATCAACAACAACCTGAACCCATGGATACTTCTTCGGGAAATACATTATTAAAAAATGGACAACAACAAAGACCGAATTTTCACAGTGAAGAATTATTCAATCAATCTGTTGAACCTGTAAATAATTCCTTCGAAAACCACACGGAACAAATTGATTATGCTGCTAATCAATTTAGCGATTACGAATATTATTACCCTGAATTTGAACAAAATAACCAAGACCTAGAACGTGATCAATATGAAAATTTTTATTTCGAAAACAACGTAAATGAGAATAATAATGAAAATTTTCAGGAAACTCACGATTTAAACCCCCCAACTTAATCCTTTTAAATAACTATACAATAACTGATTTACCAGTCATTACATTGCCAGAAATAAATGCAAAATTTTTAATAGACACTGGTAGCGGTAGAAGCTTTATTAAACCTGACCTAGCTTATCAACTATACCCAGATCATATTGCATCGGAATCATTTTTCGTGCGTACCGCACATGGAACGTCAATTCATAATGAGGTCATATATATATACCTATATTTCCTTCTTTTAATAGTGTAGGAGATCATAAGTTTTATCTATTTGATTTTTCCCCTAAATTTGATGGACTTTTAGGTATAGACTTTTTAACACAGATAGGCGCTAGCATAAACTTAAAAGATTTATGTTTAGAAACCAAAAATATTGTGTTACCTTTACATTACCAAAATAAAAAAACATCTGTATATAATTTCGAACCATGCGAAATAATAATAGACCCCCGAACTAGTCAAAAAGTAAAAATACCAGTTAACAAATCTAATGGTATAGGCATATTAAAATATAAAAATTTCGATAAAGCTGAAATGCCTGAAGCATTGGTAAAAATTGTCGATTCTTACGCATTCACAATTATTACAAACCCTCAAGATAATCCCGTAAAAATAACATTTTTTGAACCTTTAGATATCGAAATAATAGACGAAACAGAAATCAATTTCATAGAAAAAATGGAAACCGATTCTGAAATAAATCAATATTTTGATAATCTGCAAAAACAAAATCTAAAAAATGTACGTTTACAACATTGTAATAAAGAAGAATACAAAGCTATTCGAGACTTATGTTATGAATATAGAGACATTTTCTACTGCGAAAATACTCCACTTACTTTTACTAATCAAATTAAACATAAAATCAATCTAACTGATGAATCACCAATATTCACTAAAACATATCGTTACCCCCATATTCATAAGCAAGAGGTTAATTCCCAAATGTCTAAAATGTTACAAAATGGTATTATTCAAGAATCAACATCTCCTTGGAGCAGTCCTATTTGGATTGTACCCAAAAAGTTAGACGCATCAGGAAAACGCAAATGGCGGATAGTTATAGATTATCGTAAACTCAACGATAAAACGATTGACGACAAATTTCCACTCCCTAATATAACTGACATTTTAGATAAACTAGGAAGAGCCCAATATTTCACGACACTCGATCTAGCAAATGGTTTTCACCAAATAGAAATGGATCCTTCTGATATACCTAAAACAGCTTTCTCAACGGATACGGGACATTACGAATTTCGGCGTATGCCTTTCGGACTTAAAAACGCACCGTCGACATTTCAGAGAGTAATGAACAACGTTTTACGTGGTTTTCAAAATGAAATCTGTCTAGTTTATTTAGACGATATCATAATTTTTTCAACATCACTTCAAGAACATATAGAGAGGTTAAGAGCAGTTTTTGAACGCCTTAGACAATCTAATTTCAAAATTCAACTAGACAAGAGTGAATTTTTACATAAAGAAGTAGCCTATTTGGGACACAAAATCACTCATGAAGGTGTTAAACCAAACCCCGATAAAGTTACTGCAGTTAAAAACTTTCCAATCCCAAGAACCCAAAAAGAAATAAAATCTTTCTTAGGATTAGCAGGATATTATCGTAGGTTTATCAAAGATTTTGCAAAAATCACAAAACCCCTCACTTTATGTCTTAAAAAAGGAACTAAAGTTGAACATTCACCAGCCTTCATACAATCTTTTAAACAACTTAAAGAATTGCTCATTAATGCACCAATTCTTAAATATCCAGATTTTTCAAAACCTTTTGTCCTTTCTACAGACGCCTCTAATGTAGCCCTTGGCGCCGTATTATCACAAGGTGACCCTCCACACGATCAACCAATAGCATTCGCGTCTCGTACTTTAAACGAAACCGAACAAAAGTACTCTACTATAGAAAAAGAACTTTTAGGCATCGTTTGGGCCTGTAAGTATTTTAGACCCTATCTCTACGGTCAAAAATTTAAAATATACACTGACCATCGTCCTTTGATTTGGTTATTTAATTTAAAAGAACCAAATAGTAAACTAGTACGCTGGAGATTAAAACTTGAAGAGTACGATTACCAAATTATATATAAAAAAGGTAAACAAAACACGAACGCAGACGCACTGTCAAGAATACAACTAAATGCTTTAGAAACGGAATCAATTGCTAACTGTCCTGGTGATATCGATGACGATATTAGTCAATTTTTAAATAACAATTTTGATCCAACTATATTAACCAATGAAGCTATTGCCGAAACTATAGCGGAACTCGAACAAAGTACAAATAAACCACAATCCCCGAAAATAAAAATCCTCGAAAATATTCAAATTCGACCCCCATTCACAGATAACACTGTTCACACAACTAATGCGACAGAAAATTATTCTGAAATGACATTATTAGACGAAATAATTAACAACAAACCACATCAAATAATTGTTAAAAAATCACCTTACGATACTTATGTCAAAATAGACCATGAAACTTTTGACGGACATCAAATTTTAAAAGCAACATTGCCCACAAATATTGAAACAATTACACGAGTTTTAAAGGAATATTTAAATAATAAAACAACTTATATTTATTTTCTTTCTAAAGAATTACGTCCTTATTTCCAACAATGCATGACTAATCACTTTAGAAATTTAAAACTTATTGAATGTACCAAACTAGTTAATAATGTCGATGAAGACGAAAGAACAATGATTATTAAATTTCGTCATGAAGGAAAAACAAACCATCGCGGAATAGAAGAAACATTAAAATTTTTAAGATCCAACTATTATTGGAAATCTTTAAAAAAAGATACCACAAATTATATTAATAATTGCGAAATATGTCAGAGGTCAAAATATAACAGAAGACCACCTGATCAACCCTTAGTACTGACTGAAACACCAAGTAAACCCTTCGAAATAATACATATCGATACATTTATTGTAGGAAAACAAAAATTCTTAACATTTATAGATAAATTCTCAAAATACGGACAAGCACTTCCATATTCAGGAAACGCTGTATCATGTTGTGACCAACTAATAAAATTCTTTTCATTCTTTGGTGTTCCGAAACAAATAGTATCAGATAACGGTACAGAGTTTCGAAACGAAGTAGTAGACGGACTTTTAAAAGCTCACAATATCAAAATACACTTTACAACTCCTCATCACCATGAGTCAAATTCACCTATCGAACGCCTACATTCAACCTTGATAGAACACATAAGAATATTACGAGAATCTGACCCAAATTCGGATATAACAAACATTATGCCGTATGCAATTATTGCTTATAACAATACAATTCATTCTAGTACGAATTTTACCCCACAAGAACTTGTATTAGGACACACAGATTCGCGAGACCCCATGAATCTTATACCATCTCATGTATACACTGAATATATCAACAATCATAAAAATAACACGCAAATTTTATATGATAAAATTACGGAAGATTCAAAACAATTAAAACAAAAAATAATTGACAAAGTCAATCAAAGTAAAACTAATCAGAACCTAATAATCGGTTCTCAAGTATATAAGAAATCTCAACAAAGAACAGGTAAAAGTAAAAAGAAATTTTTAGGACCCTTTGTACTAACAGCGGTGTTAGAAAATAATAAAATTGAAATAAAAAATCCGAAAAATAATTATACGGAAGTTATTCATATAAATGAATCTAAAATAATGCCCATTGTTCCAGATGGACCTGGACCGTCCACGCGACAGACATAAAATACCATGACCTGAACAATTACCCAGGGATACTACCCTTTAAACTAGGAACAGCTAAAATTACATCAAACCACTGGTCCTTTGTACAACTAATTGACTTAAACCCACTAGTCGACCAATTTCATACCTTAAAACGACATTCTGAAACACTTGCAGCTAGCTTAAAAAATGACAGTGAATATTACAATGAATATCATAATTCTTTTATATCTTTACATATCCTAGAAAAACGCATAGAAAATTTAATTATACAAATCGCCCCTTCTAGTGCAATTTCTAGACGTAAACGAGGTTTATTTAATCCTTTAGGATCATTCATTAAAAGCATAACAGGTAATTTAGACCAAAATGATGCAGAAATAATTGACGAAAAAATCCGAAAATTATCGGAAAATCAAAATAAATTAAAGATTGATGCTATTAATCAAATAATGATAATAAATTCAACAATCAATGCATTCCAAAAGGTAATATCTAATATTACAAGCAATGAAGAAATCCTAAAAACCAGAATTTCTCAAATAGAAGAAGCTATTAAAACGGTAGATTTACATAATACCCAACTACACGACTATTTTCAAATACATACAGTTATTAATCAAATAACTTGGATGTATCAATCAATCAATAACATACTAGATAAACTCGAGATTTCAATAACTTTTGCTAAAGCAAACACTCTTCATAATTCAATAATAAATCCAAACGAATTATTAAGCGAAATAAAAGAGTTAGAAACGCATTTAAACGCAGATAAACTACCATTAAGTAGCAATATTCAAAATATATTGGGTTTCGAAAAAATAATTGAAATTAAAAGTTTTCTTAAAGGCTTCAATATTGTCTTTATGTTAGAGCTTCCACTTGTCAAGACTGAGGTATATCAATATTTTAATCTATACCCAATACCAATCCCTAATAACGGTTCATTCATAATTAATATACCTTATAAACCTTACCTTGCACTGAGCAACTCCAGATATTCGTATATGGACCAAAGATGTCTCGAAATATCAACCAATGAGTACCTGTGCAGACACGCCCACAGTATCCTGTTAGAAGCTAATCCACCATGTGCTGTTCAACTAATCAGTCAAGCACCAAATATTACTTCTTGCCACCCTTACGAAATCCAATTGCACGAAATCCAATCGACAAACATTATCGATGGAAAATGGATCGTTACCGTACCAAATCGGATAGTTAGTACTTCAACCTGCCAAAATTTAAGAGACAATCTTCCTCTCTTAGGCTCCTATCTAATAGAAGTACCCATTGAATGCAAAGTTCAAATAAAATCAATCACCTTCCAAACTTATAAGCCAAGTCGCCTGTCCTTTAGCGAAACTAATTTACCCTCGCTAAAATTGACCAGAGCCAATCAGCATCGATCAATACCATTCAACCCACCTGCGATTGACCTCAACTTCGTCAACCTACAAGAGACCAAAGAGATCCAATCCAAGCTGGAGAACCAAAGAAGAAACCTCGAAGAAATGTCTACCACTGTCTACGTTACAAGAACAAGTGTTTGGACAATTTTACTTTATATTTTTATTGTATTATCCATATTAATCATATTGTTTAAATATTTTCAGAAGCGATTTAGGAAAATCCAATCCATATCCAATAATGCAAATAACGAACCGATGGATTTAAATAATAACCAAATATTTTAATAATTTTAATTTAGCTTTTGAAATCACAACCACAGGATGTGCTTTCATCTACGTCGGGAGGAGTTACGTTCCCATTAAAATGCTACATTGCAGTTTTAATCAAGGATTTCCTAGATTTCTCTCGTTGCAGCATCAGCAACGCTAAACTTATAAATATATGTTAATCTTAGTTTTAAGCTCAGTTATTATTGTATCCTCCATTTGAAATAAAGTTTTTTTTAAAAACAAAACTCTCAAACTCGAGAAAGTAACTACCGAGTCAAACTTGTTTCAATATGTAGTAAAAGTGCAGAATAAAGGTGGCTGTCTCTGAGATCATCACAGTCAGGACTGATGGAAAAATTTCTTAGGTCTGGCGCGAAAACCTTCATTATTGGACAAACTTAATCCGAGAAATAAATTTCCACAATCTACTATTATCACCTCATTGCCAAAATCAAGGCAATATAGAGGACTTATTTATTGCGGCTTATGTTAAGAGGGTGCATATTAATAGCCTTTCAGACGAAAACCGGGTCATCGTTACTCTCCAGAAGAAAAACCTTGAAAGTGTTTTATTACAACGTATTTTTTATTCTTCCTTTTACCATAAATCTCTCTTTTATAGCTATATTTTTGACTTCAAAGGGTAAGCGCGGCGGTTCGTTCTATAAGGGGCTAGATGGGTGCGTAGGTGGTAAAATTACCATAAAACATGTTGTGAGTTGAATATAAAAGGAGGTTAATTAGTTAAAAAAGAGAAATTAAGTATGCACATCCAGCCACAGAAACACTTAACCATAAATGGAAAAAGATCTCTCTAAACTGTAGTACTCGGTGTTAATTACAAAACGTCATCTAGAAGGATGTGAACTTTTGACAGAAAGGGATGACATAATCAAAGGATATTGACTTTTTTGTCTTCTTTTTTTTTCAAATTTATAGCCAAGTAGATCAGAACATCCTCTAGTTGAAAAGCGCGTTTTTGAAGATAACTACTAAAGAGTTTCATTGAGTTTTGATTAATATGCAGCTCTTGGCTCTTAGGTCAAGAATTCGTAGCATAGACATTAATCACATAAGCTTTTCGCAACAAAACGAGCCTAATGGCATCCCACCCAGCGATTAAATCAAATGCCACTACATTAATCAACAGCTAGCGAGTACATATCCTAATAACTAAATTACCAATAAATAATAATCCATTACGTTACACGAGGTTGGATAATCTGCAAATATGGTCAACATGCACTCGTGTTTCCGTTTAACTCACGTGTATTAGCGAATTAATCAACAAACAGTTTAGTCCCTGAATGTTCAAGAGTTGTAAACAAAAACAGTTCAATTAACTGAGTGGATGACTAGGATTTGTTAATTAAACAAAGTGGTAATGAAATATAATTAATTATTTTTGCATTTTAAAAACTGAGAATTTTGACAAAAAAGAACACTGTAAAAAAACATTTATTGCCTTTTCGATTGTGGTATTTTTTCTATTTAAAAAAAAATAAATTTTTAAAAATTCGAGGTTAATCATACATAAAATCAACGATTTTTAGTCGACAACATCTTTACTATATGAAAATGAAACTTTAAAAATGAACTTAAATGAATATTTCTGAAAAAGCAGCTTTACACATCAAGATTATTCATTTGTTTCCTGTGTAATTAAAACTCATACAACATTTTTAATTGTGACAGTTTCCAAATTTCGAAAAATGCTATATACAGTGTGTGCAAGAAAAGGATGCCTGCATGAGTATCTCCGAAACGATAAGACCTCATACTTGGTGCATGTAAAAATGACTTAGGTGCTGGTTTTCACTTTTTAATCGAATTTTAGTTTTTAATAATTTTATTTTGAGTAAAATTTTTGACATAAATTAAAATTCTTGCAGTTAAAACTGTATTAGATATGTAACGGGTACTTGGTGTACCCCGTTTTATTACCCTGCAAAAAAAAATAAAGTAGGGGGTGTTTATTTCAAAACGACATCTGATAGGATCTGAAATGTCAAAAGAAGAGGATGAAGGAACAAAAGTCGATTTAATTTCATTGTCATCCTTTCCTGTCGAAAATTCATAGCCTTTTTGGATGACGTTTCCTAATGAACACACGGAAGTATATGTATCTACAAATTGAAGAATAAATAAAACCTTCGGGGTAGACATAAAATTGTCGTGAGATATAGTTTTCTGTGCATCTCATACTAACGAAAATAGGAATTTTTGAACTTTTTTTTTACTCAAAATGTTTATCAGATTTTACATCTTGACAACTCGGTAACCATTTCGTATTCGTAACCCAAACCAACCCGTTCATACTTCCATTATGTCAGCCATAATATAATTTCTTTGCCCATTGGACTCTATTATAAATATATTAAAAAACAATAAAAAACTAATATAAAGAACAAGTGAATTTTTTATAAAACTACTACCCCTTATATCTCTCTGTATCTCGGAGATAAAGTGTTTGAGAGCCTATGCTTTTATGACCTTTTTGCCTTAAATTTGCATCAGAATTTAAACATTTTTTTTTAGCCTCTAATCAGAAACACCCTGTACAGAGGACCGTGTGCTATTTTTCGATACAAAAATCTATGGAAAAAATGTTTCGCAATCATTAGAAAGCACCCTGCATATATTCTCTAAAAGTTCTTATCTGAGCTATAAAGAGTTGCGACCTGGTTTAGCCGATCTTATCCCTTCTTTTAGGCAGAAATTTGGCCCGGAGGGCATCTTTATTTATATAAAACATTTAATTAAGGGGTTGGCACTAGGAGAGCGAGCGAGTTAAAATCTATGGAGTGTAAAAATGGCGAGGCAAAAGGGCTGATACTTTTCGTAAACACAAAGCCGTTTTTGTACCGTTTCCGCCCAGTGAGTTTCCGGCCCTTGATTCGGTAATTGAACAATTTCCAGATGTTTTCTCACAATAACAGGAAGTACGGTGGTATTGATTCAAAGGTAGGTAGGTATCTTGGCGATTTATTGTTACAGAAGGATTGGTCGAGACGCTCTTAAGTTACAGGCGGACAAAGTTGAGAAATTTTGAAATTGTTCAATTACCCAATCAAGAGCTGGAAGCTCACTGGGAGGAAACGGTACGAAAACGGCTTTGTGGCCCTGCCACCAACGGAGGGTGGCAGGTGAAAGAGGATATAAAGAAGAGCAAAAAACAGTTGGATTCAGTCAAAGTTGAGAATTGATTGATAAAAAAGTCGTAATACCCTTTGGTTATTTTCAAAAAAATTTCGGGAACATTTTTTAACATTCTAAAAGTGCCTAAAAATCGACCACCGAAGGGTCTATCCCCGGAAATATTGCAGCTATAGAACTTCCGTTGTGTGACGTCAAACAGGACATCAAGTAGAGGAAAAAACAGGTGGAATCACTTCTATCGGTCAAAGCGTTCTCAAGTTACAGGCAATCAAAGTTGAGAATTGAGGAAAAAGTCGTAATACCCTCTAAGAACTCTCTTTGAACATTTTTAAAATTTTGGGAACTTTTTGTGCTGTTTTTGATCGGAGTAGCACGTTTGCGATCCCCTAACAACGTAACAAACTCAATTCGAATGAAATTAACCTCTAAAAAGGTTTTTTTTTTAAACGGTAGTCCAACCTTCGGTCTACTAAGATAGACCCAGACGTAGAGGTTAATTTCATTCGATTTTAGTTTGTTACGTTCTTTGGGGATTGCACGAACAACAAGAGGAAACCAGAAAGTTTTTTTTTGCAGGTAAGAATTGCTTATTTATTTTTATTAAATATCCAGGGAAGTATTACATCTTTTTTCTCAATTTTCAACTTTTACCACCTGTAGCTTTAGATCGCGTGGACCTATTGGAGTGATTCTACACCGGGTTTTGTTTTTTCTTATGTCTATTAGCCTCATTATAATGTGCGACTAGTTTTAAGCAATAATTTAATGTAACTCTACAAAAATAATTTATAATTGCTGCAAAACGCATAAACTTGTGTCAAGATGTGTAGAACAAGTACCGTTGAACCTAAATTAAAAAATACGAAATTATATATAGGTCTCACCTCTCTATTTTTTTCTGAATAAAATGGTGGGAAGTGATCTAAATTCGGCTAAAAACTAGCTCTCAATATCTTGTCAGTCGATAATGTAAATTTTCTAGCTGAATCATTCTACAGCATACTCTAAATTACACAGGGTATCGTAGAAAAACATATACAAAGGAATACCACAGACTTCTCTAATTAGGAGAAGTTCGAAAGCCTGCAGCAGCGCTGCTCCAGTCGTCTAAGAATTCAAATTTTGATATTTCTAGAAAAATTCAACTTTAGCTCAAAATCAGGCAAAACATTCAAATTTTTTGTTTTGGTAAAATTAAATTTTTGGACCTAAATAAATAAAATTTTTCTCAAAACGCCTTAGAATACAAATTTGCTGCTTTTCGTGAATGTCATGTTAGAATTAAGGACAAAATGACAGAAGAATGACTCAAAGCGATGTAAAAATACATTGAGAAATTTGGGTAAGAATTATTGCCAAAATCGGACAAAAATGGCTGAAAGTAGTAGCTAATAGCTTGTAGAATGCAGGGTAGGGTCAGAGTCAAAGTCGATTGAAAATTACTCAAAAGGTCCCAAAAAGCAAATTTTAGTGTTTTTGGACAAATTCGGTTATTTCAAAAATTGTTATTTTTTGTTTTTCGAGAACATCAAGTAAGGATTAGGGTCCAAATTGGTTACAAATGACACAAAGCGTCTGTGAATGTAAGTTTGCAGTCTTTAAAAAAAAAAACGTTTAGAATTAGGTCTAAAATCGAATACAAATTATTCACAACGTCTAAAAATGCTAATTTTGATGTTACTAGAGAAATTCGATTTTAGGACAAATTCAAGCAAAGTATAAAATTCTCCAATTTGTTGCTTTTGGTAGAATTACAATTTTGGGCAAGATAAATAAAACTTTCTTCAAAACGCCTTAAAATACAAATTTGTTGCTTTTCGAGAAAGTAATGTTACAATTAACGCCAAAATCACTGAAGAATGACTCAAAACGATGTAAAAAAGAGCAGATTTAGTGTGGTTGGAGAAAGTTGGGTAAGAATTATGGCCAAGACTGGACAAAAATAACTCAGAGAAGTAGCTTGAAGGTTGTAGAAAAATGCAGGATAGGACCAGGATCAAAGTCGATTGAAAATGATTCAAAGGATTTCAAAAAACAAATTTTCACGTTTTTGGAGAAATTCGATTTTAGGACAAAATCAGAAAAAACTGATTAAAATTTTCTAATTTTTTGGCGGATTTAAAAAAATTTTTGTTTTTCTAAGTTTTTCGAAAACTTCAGGTAAGAATTTCGGTTCAAATTGGTTAAAAAAGACACAAAACGTCTGTGAATGCAAGTTTACAGTCTTTGAAAAAAAATCGGTTAGAATTAGGTCTAAAATGGAATAAAAATTAACCACATCGTCTAAAAATGCTAATTTTGATGTTTCTAAGAAATACGATTTTAGGACAAATTCTAACAAAGTATTCAAATCCTCCAATTTGTTGTTTTTGGTACAATTACAATTTTGGGGAAAATAAATGAAACTTCTTCCAAAACGCCTTAAAATACAAATTTGTTGCTTTCCGAGAAATTCATGTTACAATTAAGGTCAAAATCACTGAAGAATGACTCAAAACGATGTTTAAAAAAAAAACAGATTTAGGGTGGTTGGAGAAATTTGGGTAAGCATCATGGCCTGATCGTACAAAAATGACTCAAAGTAGTACCTTGTAGCTTTTAAAAAATGCAGGATAGGATCAGGATCAAAGTCGATTGAAACTGACTCAAAGGGTTTAAAAAAACAAATTTTGACATTTCTGGAGAAATTCGATTTTAGGACAAAATCAGGAAAAACTGATTAAAATTTTCTAATTTTTTGGCGGATTTCAAAAAATATTTGTTTTTCTAAGTTTTTCGAGAACTTCAGTTAAGAATTACGGTTCAAACTGGTTAAAAATGAAACAACGCGTCTGTGAATGCAGGTTTACAGTCTTTGGAAAAAAATCGGTTAGAATTAGGTCTAAAATGGAATAAAAATTAACCATATCGTTTAAAAATGCTAATTTTGATGTTTCTAGAAAAATTCGATTTTAGGACAAAATCTAGAAAAGTATTTAAATTCTCCAGTTTGTTGTTTTTGATAGATTTACAATTTTGGGCAAAATAAATGAAACTTCCTTCAAGACGCCTTAAAATACAGATTTGTTGCTTTTCGAAAACTGAAGAATGACTCAAAAGGATGTTAAAAAAAACAGATTTAGGGTGGTTGGAGAAATTTGGGTAAGCATCATGGCCATGATCGGACAACAATGATTCAAAGTAGTACCTTGTAGCTTGTAAAAAATGCAGGATAGGATGAGGGTCCAAGTCGATTAAAAATTACCCAAAAGGGCCTCAGAAAGCAAATTTTGATGTTTTTAGAGTAATTCGATTTTAGGACAGAATCAGGAAAAATTGATTCGCATTTTTAAATTTTTCGGCGTATTTCAAAACTCTTTGTTTTTCTCAGTTTTTCGAGAACTTTAGGTAGGATTTACGGTGTTAATTGGTTAAAAATGACACACAGCGTCTGTGAAGGCAAGTTTGTAGTCTTTGGAAAAAATCAGATTATAATTAGGTCTAAAATCAAATAAAAATTATCTACATCGTCTAAAAATGTCAGTTTTGATGTTTTTAGAGAGATTCAATTTCAGGACAAAAACAAGCAAAGCATTAAAATTCTCCAATACGGAACTTCCGTTGGGAGGTGAAAGAGAACATCAAGTGGAGGAAAAAACAGTTAGATTCACTTCAATCGGTCAAGGCGTTCTCAAGTTACAGGCGGTCAAAGTTGAGAATTGAGGAAAAAGTCGTAATACCCCCCTTTGGAAATTTTCTAAAACATTTTGGAAAAATTTTTTTTTTGTTGTTTTTGATCGGAATGGCACCCTTGCAATCTTCTAAGAACGTAAAAAACTCAATTCGAATGAATTTAACCTCTAAAGAGGTTTTTTAAAAATGGTCGAAAAACGCGATTCGAAAAGTGCTTAAAAATCGACCAACGAAGGGGTCTATCGCCGTAAATATTGCACCTACAAAACTTCCGGTGGAAGGAGGATATCAAGAAGAGGAAAAAACAGTTGGATTCACTCCAATCGCTCGAGGCGGTCTCAAGTTAAAGGCGGTCATAGTTGAGAATTGAGAAAAACGTATTAATACCCCCTTTGGACGTTTTGATCGGATTAACACGTTTGCAATCCCCTAAGAACGTAACAAACTCAATTCGAATGAAATTTACCTCTAAAGTGTTTTTTTTAATGGTCAAAAAAAGGCGATTCTAAAGTTCCTAAAAATCGACAACCGACGGGGTCTGTCTCCGGAAATATTGCAGCTACAGAACTTCCGGTGATGGGAGGTGACAGAGGACGTCAAGAAGAGGAAAAAACAGTTGGGTTCACTTCAATCGGTCAAGGCGTGCTCAAGTTACAGAAGGGCAAAGTTTAGAATTGAGAAAAAAGTCTTAATACCTCCCCCCCCCCTTTGCACATTTTAAAAAAAAATCGCGAAAATTGGTTTGCTGTTTTTAAATTAACCTCTAAAGTGTTTTTTTTTAAATGGTCAAAAAACGCGATTGTAAAAGTGTATCCAACTGTAACAATAATGTCGTAAAGTCCATATTAAACAAATAGCAAAACGGCTTGGATTTTCGTGTATTTTCAAAGGTAAAAAGTACCAGTTTTAGGCCTGAATCTTCTCGAAAAAGATTGACCCTAAAAGCTAATGTATCGAAAATGACTTAGAACTGACAGTCGAAACAAAATTCGCAATCAAAATTGATCTATTTGAAAAAACACAGATGGTGTTGGGTTCGGGTATAACCATTGTATATGAATCACAAGTAAATCAATGAATGGATAGTTCGGTCCCTCTCTGCCAGAGGGCCATGGGGGACGCTGTCAATCCTGTCAACTCAACGCCACCTAGACAATATAAGGCCTGGAAGCGACCGAGCGGGAGAGCGGTGACGTCATCATATGTGGTACGAAAATTCGACGACCGTTTCAACGCTCAAAACCCGAAGGTTTTGGAAAGATTTTTGGATGAATACTTTGGTAATCGGGGTTTAGATTTTAGATGGACAAAAATAAAACCATTAGTAATATATATAAACAATACAAACGTAAATAAATAATCAATTTAACTATACCAGGGTACACTTAAATTAATATAATACTTAATACTGCATATTATTATTATTATACAGTGTAGTGGTTTACTAACAATAATCTTTAATACATCTGAAGAAAACGTATACTACTTTCTCTTTTTGGCTGAATTTGTTATATACAGGGGATTCTGAAATTAGGGTGCAATAATGTAACAGCTTAGGTATTTTAGAATAAAAAAGATAAAAAGTTTATATATAAAGACAGGTTTTCAAACGTTTCGTTACAAAGATAGAGGGTATAACTTTTTAAATTAAATTATTTTTTCCACATAGATAGCTCATTCAGTTTCGAAGATAATCACTTCAAAATTGAAATGTGATAACTCGAATCATTATGCTCTACATAGATACTTACCATCTGATTTTCAAAGGTGCCTGCTTTGGTAATAGGGATTATGATGAAAAAAATAAAAACATTTGATCATTTTAAAACATTATATTAAATAAAAAAAACGAATTGAATATACATGTGTACCTCAGAAAACACTATTTGGTTCATTGCACACACTACCTACACACTTTGTCTTATACTACAGGAATTTCTTTTTTTGCAAACAGGAATTGGTTGATTTGATTCTCGATTTGATTACAATAAGGCCTAGGAAACAAATATAAAAATCTTTGATGGATTTACATAACATATTGGAAACAAACTATAGCACAAACCCTACACAACAAAATGTTTAAAAAAAGTCCTACTTGGAATTAATCTTGGGACATCTAATAGTAACAGTAGAGTTTCTAAGGACTGGCCAGTTCTTTCACATGTAAGTATGCTAGTTTCCTCTGAATTTCATGTGGATGAAAATGTAACTCACATACCTAAAATAAAAAACCCAATAAATTCTGCTGATTTTTTGAATATGAGAGGTTTTTTCGGAATATGTTCCTATACTTATGCTTATGTAGTGTTGTATGAGGTTAGGTTAGGTAGACTTACCCTGCTATGCTTATTTGGGATAAAATTATCCCTTCTAATACCGTGAATCCACTTTTCTTTTAAAATAACATCTTCTGGAAATCTAAACACTGAATTTCGCGGACCAGTCTTGTAATTACTTTTGCATCTCTCTACACAGCAACCGTGAGGCATGGCAATGGTTTGCTAACTTTTGAAACTTTAATTCCGAGCTAATTCAGCTAATACTAAAATACACGTTTCTAGAAAAGACACAGAACTGTTAATTATACAAATCTAGACAAACAAACAACTTGAATATGCACGAAAAATGCAAAACTAGGAGCAAAATACTACTAAAGGCCATATGAAACAGCTGACCCGTCGTACCACGCTGGCGGCCATTAAAATATCGCTTCCAGGCCTTATGTCTAGGTGGCATTGGTCAACTTCATGGGGGACCATAAACTTGGCAACGGTGGAAATGTCACGGCAAAAGTAAAAATAATCACAGCTGTATACTCTATACAATTAAAAACAAAATTTCTACTTCTCTACTGCATTGGGTGAACAAGGATGGATATATTCTATAAATATAAAGTCATTATTAAAACTAGTAATTTTGCAGACGTAGAGAAAGATATGCCAATTCGTCTGTCATTATTATTTATTAAAGTTTGGTTATGTAGTGTAGGTATTGGCGATTAAAATTACCGATGGGGGCGCTGCGAATGTAAACAAATATGGCGACTTAGGAAGTAATCCAAAAGTGACGTTTGTTAAATTTTAAGAAGTTTTTTTGATTGAAACGACTTTTTTCTTCTAGTTTCAAGCTATACTTACTGTGTGAACACTGTTTTTAGAAAATTACTGTTTAAATTACGTGCTAATGATAAATTTATAGTTCAATAGTGGTTTGTGTGATTATTTGGAAGTGTTTTTTTGTGAAACATTTTGTGGGCATAATTTCCTGTGAAGCAAAAATTGCTTGAAAAAGTAAGTTTCCATGCAAAGTGTACCTTTTTTCGATTCTATTCCATAATTGTGATTTTTTTGAATTCAGGTATGGCTGAACCTGAAGCATACCTAAAACTAGCTACAGTCTTCCAGTACTTAGAAGCCTGGCTGAAACCAGCAGATGTATTGTGGAAGGAGAAAACATCTTAAATTCCAAACACTTAATTTTGTGTGGCCTTTATGGAAATCTACCAACACTGGAAGGTGAAGTGATAAAGATCGTAGCATTGTGCTTTCAGACAATAAGTGCTCTGCTGAATGGCAAACCCCATGAGGTGTCTGGAGCCGTGATGATCCATGGATCAGGTGTCAAAATTTTAAACTAAATGCAGCTGTAAAGTAGGTGCATCTGGAAACTATTTAAGTAGGTACATAGTAAAAAACTATAGTAAAGTGGATGTGTTGTCACCAAAGTATGTTTAAAATTTAAATGCAATAATATAGATAAAAGGTTTTTAATTAATTGTTTTATTTTGAAAAATGGGATAATAACAACTTGAGTTCTTATTTTGTCAAGCAATGTTGAAGTTGAGAGGTAAACCATTGCTTTAAATTTTGTACTCCATAATGCCACAGTGGTTTACCCCTCGGTCCTCGGTTGAAGTATGGGCTTTCATGTTCGGCCTAAAGGTTTTGCTCCAAAAGAATTAGGTAGCACCTGTCCTTGTTTACCTATTACATCACTACCTACTATGAAGAATTTCTTATTACCAATACAAAATTAAATATAAATCCTTTGAAAATAAAATGCCTAGTACCTTCCTTATTTCTTTGGAAAAAAATTTCAAGTGTAAGTAAGTAACTTTGTGCAAGGTAGATTGTTTTACTGGCCAGTTTATTAACCAATAATCTTTATATATGCTATAAAAATCAAGTCATTAAAGTTTGAACTGGTTGTCTAGGAATAATGTAGTCTGTGACACTTTTTATAGGTATTTTTTAAATTAAAACTTGTCATCTTGGAATACTGGAGACATTAAATTTACTACAACTGCACATATTACAGTAATAATTTCATCAATATTGCTAATTAAATTCCTAGGTGTATAAAGGACTTTTTAATATATCAAATATTTTTATTCTCTAATTAATTCTCTCAATATGTACTCTTGCTTTTGACAGTAGTTTTGGGTCAGAATACTAATAATTTTGGACAAGCAGGTATACAAGGAGCGACAAAACCAAATGCATCGACCTTTAGGTCTAACTGTGTTGCATTTACTTCACCTACCTTCAATCTTTCTCGATAGATATTTCAATGTGGAGTGACTTGCAAATTGTAATATCTGAAGATAATTAGCTAGACCTTTACCTTGTTACTTGTAGTATCACAGTAGGGATTGCTAAAAGGTTGAGGTGGGTGGGACTTCAGAGTTAAAGGGGGCCTCTACCAACAGCTAGATCTTGCAGAGTTTTCTTGAGGGGTTTAAATTTGTAGTTCATCCTTATTTGCTTGGGACAGATTGGAGAAAAAATTATGACAAGTTTTTTTTTATTTTATATCAATCAATCATATCTATGTTAATGCAACAATTAAGCTAACTATATACACAAAGAGGAATAGAACCATCTTTGCGAAAGCTGTTTCGAAACAATCACCACTTGTCACTTGGACACTTTTATCCAAAAACTTAGACTGTGGTGCTTCTTGGTGCACTGATGTCTTCATATCCATCAAAGCATTTACACCAATTGTTCCTTAGGTGTTAGATCACTCAATCGTAACAACTTTTCTTCACTAGGTTCAGAATCTAAAGTTATATTTTCTTTATGACAACCGTCACAAACACTACTAAAGTCTGGGATAGACAAATCATTGTCTGACAAACTTTCCCTGGAGGAAGATTTCTTGAAGGTCCCGCAAAAGCTTTTAACTTAGGTCTCAACAAGTTTGATGCTAGTTTTCCTGAAAAATTATTACCCAAAAATGTTAAACCAAAAACACTTAATCGAAAAATATGTCTAAATACCTCTATTGTAATCATGTTGCTTAAAGTGCAATGAGCAAACTCTCAAATGTTTGCTAACTGGTTTTTTTATTAATAGAACTTTGATCCAGGATTTTCTCCTGTCCACAAACTCATCCACGCCTCTTCTTTGGAAATACTTCTGTTGGTGTTTTTGGGGCAATTGCAATTGAATTCGCAGCAATCTGTATTATGGATAGTTTTTTCTTCTGCTTTTTTCTTGTACTGAACATTTTTATAAATCACCTGACAATTTGGACCACAAAACTAATCATTAAACACCGTGATACATGAAGTAAAAAGAAACTATACAAAATGTAGACAATTTCGGAAAATGCAGAGAAATTTAAAAATAAATCAAACTTTGTTGATGCAACTAAGAATATCAGGATACAACTCCCGAAGCAAGGACGAAAATACGTATAAATAAAAATAAACAGAAAACTAAAAATGATTACTTCCTAACTAGTTTTACATTTTTGCCCCCAGGTGGCGTCTAGATTTTTTAAATCTCCAATAAGTATTTGTGATATTATGTTTTTTTACTTTCTTTTTTTGGCAAATGCCGGCCACAAAGAAAAGTGAGAAAGGATGACCTTTATTACGTACTGTCGCCGCATCCATTTAAGTTATCCTATACCCAGAGCCGTAGTTCCAATGGGGCAACCAGGGAACCCAGGCTTCAGAGCCCAGCATGAAGGACCTCAATGGATTGTGAATAATGTGATTGTATAGTAGTACGAATGCGATGCACTCCTTGGTACCGGAGCTATCAGTGTCAGTAAGTAATCTTAGCACTACGTGTGCAATATGGGATGGTGGATATGCACCGTCATTGCTCAGCTCACAGCGCATGCAAGTCCAAGTGCGAACCAACTGGAGGAAGGTACTACCCTTGCCTAAAATCTTTGATAGTATGAATGTGATACACTCCTTAGTACCGGAGCTATATCAGTATATGTCTCACAACAACATGTGTATAATATGGATTCTGGATATGCACACCGTCATTGCTCAGCTCACAGGGCATGCAAGTCCAAGTGCGAACCACCTGAAGGAAGGTACTACCTTTGTCTAATAACTATAGTACTATGAAACGTGTGTCATATGGGATGCTGGATAGCCCTGTAAGCTCCCGAAAGATTGTCACCTAGATACACCTTGTATATGTATCATGTAATAAAGAGGACCCTGTATCTCTTAGAGTTTCCTAAAGTACAACGGTCACCCTCCAGGTCACCCCTGAATTTGTTACAACCTGTACAAAAACAAACTCTTTTCAAATTTATGAACTCTGTGAACTCAATATCTCCATTTTATATTCAAAGTGTTTTTATAGGTAAAATTATAATATTAGGTAGGTTACTTATGGTTAAAATGCATTAGTTTTATAATAAGTTAAGTTTTAAATAAAGAAAAAGTGTTGATTTTCTAAAAAGAACATTAAAAAAACTTACAATATTGGTAAAATTCTTTAATACTCTTGTTAATAATATCATGTTAGTAAATAATATCTAATCCTAATAATATCTATATTACACTATGAATTATTAATAATACACATAATACAGATATATAGCTTGCTCAATTTTATTCCTCTCAAAAGTCTCTCTTTTTGTTTCAATCATGGAAATTCCTGTATGAAAGACTTTGCTGCAGTGTTACATCTTGTATTCTGGGTTTTAATAAATAACAGAAAGTTATTGGTGTTTAGCTTGAAAGTATGTGTGACACTGTAGTTGTAAGGTCAATCTTAAGAGTACCTACCACCCTAACGCTAATATAAACAATGGTTGTCCACTGATCCTCCAAACCTCCATAGGTCTAGTTCCCTAGTATCATATAGGTACAGGTGAAACCATCTGGAAAACCAGTGATTACTTTTGTTTCATACTATCATGAATTTAAATATAATAACTGGAATTACAAAGAATTGTCTTACTAATCTTTAACATTATAATATCTTAATTTTGTGTTGATTTGCTTGTAATAAACTCCATGCTTTGTAAGAATTAAGCGACATCCTGAAACTTGTCACATATGATTAATTTCGTTTCCGCGCCATTAGGTTCACTCAGTTCACTGTTCACCATTGTTCTAAGTAAAGGCAGCAGCTTTTTTAGTTATTTATCGGCTGCCTCGTTAACTAGCCGAAATATCCAGCTTTTTTGCTCCAATATCCATAAGATTCTCTGTTTACACTGTTTTAAGTAACGGCAGCAGGCGAAGGCATTTTGGTACTTATTGAGTTATTTATCGGCTGCTTCATTAATTAGCCCAAATATCGAGCGTTTTTTGCTCCAATATCCATAAAAATGTAGAAATTATGAATTGTAAATAAAAAAATAAAATGTGACATACCATGACAAATATGACTGCAGGCAAGAGAGCAAGGAGCATTTCGGAGATCTTTATCAAGCTGACGTGAAGTCAGTATTACGTAAATTACAATTGCAACAACGCCGGAAATTAAACGGCCTTGAAATATTTGTCTAAAATGATGATGTCACTAGGCTCCAGTGACATCTAGTGAACCCCATCATAAGTGCATTGACCTACTATTAGATTTAAATACAATGGTATAACCGAAAGTGGTGTCATCTCGAAAATATTTTATGTGAATTTAGTACACCGACTTTAGTAAAACAAATAAATTTTCAGATGTCGTATTTTTTTTTTCATGGACTTTCCCATATGTTTCTATACCAGAATATGACTCAAACATAATCTATTCGGCGTTAAGCAATTCTAGAAATTCGGTCGACCTACATTGAAACCGAGGAACCGTATTAATCAGCATCTGCTACAATACTATCAAAAGCTAATTACTTCGCTTATATCTCAAATCGATTACAGCTCTATTGGCAAACTAGATCAAGGATTTGAATATGAAATTGAATTCGTCTATGCATGGCGGATGGAAAATACATAATATAGTAATAAGTAGGCAATTTGCTTAATTAAAATCGGTCAAAAGGTTTCCTTTACACCGACGAGACGAGCTTAGAAATAGACATCAGACTATTTCCAGCCATTTAAACTAATGCCTTTATGTGGTCTAATCAAAAGCTGCCTGCCAGCAACTATGTTAGTGCTAAGCTGGAAACGCGTTTAACGTTATTGCATGTCTTGGAGAAAGTTGAAAGCAGTTTGTGGTGTTCACAGCTTCCTGCTGACGGAAGAGCTGCGTCCGAACTCTGCGTGTTGCCATAAAATGTTTTCTTCATTGCAGCTTAATGTAAAGTTCGTAAATAAAGCAGCCTTTTACCCCCGCAGCAAAAATCGTTTAAATTAACTGGAATTTCCTGAAATTTTCCAACAAAGGCTCCTTTGAGACTTCACAATAGCTCTAAATCCATTTGGTATTACAGGCGCTATGTGGCGCTATAAAGCCTCAGTTAGAATAAACACTTTTGTAATGAAACGGCACCTTTAATTCTCAAAAGTCGCTTTAGTGGAAACGAGAGGTTGCAAAATGCTGGTTTCAGCTCTTTTAGGTGGCTTCTGCTTCTCCCTTTAGTCCTCGCGTTGTCCCTTTTTTATTTGCTTGTTTTTTGAGCCTCCTTGCGGGTAAATATTGCAGATAAATATAATCTCAAAATGATCCTAATAGCTCTAAGGCTCTTCTCGTATAAGGCACGAGCAATTTCGCTTGAAATATGGCGGCACTTAAACTATTTTTGAAATCCTACATCCAGATTAATCTTCACTCGGATTCACTGGAAACCTGGCTTATAATCTGCCACGTTGCCCTGGGCAATTTGCAGTTGTAAATATGAGCATGTTTTATAGTGGTGTTTACCTTAGGACCGAGGAATATAATAATAAAATGTTCTGAAATTTTGTATGTAACTGGGTTAGAACGAAAAGATTACAGTTTTAAAAAGCTCAAGGCACTGACTACGACATCAGGTGGTGATAAATGCTGAATTCGACCTTTATATTAAATTCCCTACGTTCCAAAGTGCGTCCTCTTTGGAAAATTCTAACAGCCTTTGCGGATGCCACAACATATTGTAAGGAATACACAGAATACCAAATATACCTGTGGACTTACTACGTCTTAGTTTTGAGCAGGAAAGACAAGCGTTTATGAGCATTAGTATAACACATTGTTAAAGCAAATCTAGGATATAAGCGCTGAACTCAAATTCAGGTTGGGACATTTTATGGATCAAGTTCTCGGACTCAAGATAAAATTTACTAAAAACCCAAAAATTAAAAAAAAACTTACAGAATGTTCCTTTTTAAAAAATACAATTTTAGTCTTTCCTTACTATTTGCAACAATTTAATGTGTGTAAAAAAGAGATCTTTTCTAGTTAGTGATTTAGCTATAAACGACCGACACAATAGCGTGGGGCACCCTGTAAAGTAAACAAAAGTTTGCTGTCAAAACGAAAAGTTTTAATTAAAGCTTTCTGGGATTGGAAAAAAGTTTTTAGATGGTTAACAGTCGGTTGAGTAGGAACAGTGTTCACCTAACTACGTAATAATCCGTTACAGCGATGGCTTAACACGGCTTTAAAACCTCTCCCATGGTCGGACGTGCGAAATAATTTTTCACTAGAGTTAACAGGGTACTCATGCGGAAAATAAAGGGGTCAGCCGGTGACACTGGAGGCGAAATCTGCAGGATTTGAGCCAAGTTGTACTGCTAATAATACATTTTATTGATTTAACCATGGAATTCACCAACAAAAACAGCAAAAAAAAATTACCAACATTTTTTTGACATGACTAAAGGGGGAAGGGGAGAGGTTTTCCTCTTTTTTCTCAATTTCCAAATGTGACCCTCTATAACGTTAAAACGGTAGAAGTGGATACAACGGTTTCTTGTTCTTTTTGATGTCTCCCTTTCATCCCCCAACAGAGAAAGTTATGTAGGGGCAATAGTTTGAGAAGTACCCTTTTTGGTGGTCGATTTTTAGGCCCTTTTAGAATATAGAGGTATTTAGAAAAAAGTCCACTTATGGAACTAATTTCACTCTTACTAATTTGTTACATTCACAAGCGATTAAAATCGCCTCATTCCGATCAAAAACAGCAAAAATAATACCAGATTTTTTTTTTCGAAATTGACCGAAGGGAGATTTTTCCTTCTTTTTTCTCAATTTTCCTTTCTTTGACCCCCTGGAACTTTAGAACGAGTGGACCGATTGGAGTGAATCCAACTGTTTTTTCCTCTCCTTGAAGTCTTTCACACCACCGGAAGTGGTACTTTTACCATCGCGTTTTTTTGATAATAAAAGAAACACTTTAGAGGCTAATTTCATTCAAACTGAGTTTGTTACGTTCTTTGCGAGTATATTGCAAACGTGCCATTCCGATCAAAAACAGAAACAAAAAATTATGACATTTTTCCCAATTCTCAAATTTGACCGCCTGTAACTTGACGTACTATTCCGATCAAAAACAGCAAAAAAATTATACGCAATTATATCAAAATGTCTAAAGGCTGGTTATAACGACTTTTTTGACTCCTTCGGTGGTCGATTTTCAGAACAGAACAAATAAAGCAATAGAAACTTTGAGTCATGAAAACTCAGCCAAAAGGTGTTTGCAACTGGCTCTTTTAAAATAAAACAAAAACTTGTTTTGCAATAAAATTGCATTTTCTTTTGGGTTTTTTTTTTTGGAATTGTAGTTGTATTGTAATGCATTCAATGTGAGGGGACTTGTGCAGGGCGTTTCATTAACTTTGATATCATTTTGCTCTGCTGTAACTTTTTTGTTTTTAAATATATAGGAATGAAGCAAAAACCATATTGCATAGTTGACTAGCAAGTTTTTTCCTATTGGAAGTAAAAGGCAAAAGACCAATGATTTCGAGAGATCTTAACCTTACTGATATTTTTTCAATTGAAATATTGTTGGATATTTGGATTCTACTCAAAAATCTAAGTATATTTTATAAAACATGCCCTAAACCTATCTACAACTGTTTCTGAGAAAATGGTGTCCATATAAGTAGGTCATATGCATAAACCTAAAACAATAAATACAAAGCAAAATTTGAGTTGTGGTATTAAACAAATAGTTAATTAAACATGTCAAATTATCATAACAATTGCTCCAATTGTCTTCCATTTTCTTCAACACATTTTTCATACACTCTAATTGTTTGAATTACTGCGTTTAGTAACATTTCTAAATTTTCCTTCATCTCATTAATTGTAACGATAATTCTTTGAGCTCTTGGTTGAGCTCTCAGTATTATCTCATGGTGTTTTATACACTATATTTTTAAACGTACTCTCACATATTCGGTACAAAATTTACAAGTATCGCTTAGTTTCGTAACATAAATGTGCCCACACATCTTCCGTACAGAATTTAGCAGTGTTTATTTTTCGTTGCCTAATAGAAGTGTGAAAAGGTAAGGGCAAGTCTACGTGCCGTCTCATTTTTAGGCATACTGAAAATATACGGCACGTAAACGTAACGTGCCCACATATTTTCTGTACAGGATTTAGCAATGTTTAGTTTTAGTTGTCTAATATAAGTTTGCAATTGTGTACGGGCACGTCTGCGTGCCCTCTCATTTTTAGCAGTGTATAGTTTTTGTTGTCTAATATAAGTCAGAAAAGGTAAGGGCACGTCTACGTGCCCTCTCATTTTTAGGCATACCGAAAATGTGTGGGCACGTAAACGTAACGTGCCCACACATTTTCTGTACAGAATTTAGCAGTGTTTAGTTTCCTTGTATAATATAAGCCTGAAAAGGTACGGGCACGTCTACGTGCCTTCTCATTTTTAAGCATACCGAATACAGAATTTAGCAGTGTTTAGTTTTCCTTGTCTAATATAAGTCTGAAAAAGTGCGGGCACGTCTACGTGCTCTCTCTCATTTTTGGGCTACCGAAAATGTGTAGGCACGTAAACGTAACATGCCCACACATTTTCTGTACAGAATTTAGCAGTGTTTAGTTTTCCTTGTCTAATATAAGCCTGAAAAGTTACGGGCACGTCTACGTGCCCTCTCATTTTTAGGCATACCGAATACAGAATTTAGCAGTGTTTAGTTTTCCTTGTCTAATATATGTCTGAAAAAGTGCGGGCACGTCTACGTGCCCTCTCATTTTTGGGCATAGCGAAAATGTGTGGGCACGTAAACGTAACATGCCCACACATTTTCTGTACAGAATTTAGCAGTGTTTAGTTTTCTTTGCCTAATATATGTCTGAAATTGTGTACGGGCACGTCTGTGTGCCCTCTCATTTTTAAGCATACCGAAAATGTGTGAGCACGTAAACGAAACAGAGCAGTTTTGGTTATCTAATAAAAGTCTGTAAAGGTACGGGCACGTCTACGTGCCCTCTAATTTTTAGGCATACCAAAAATGTGTGGGCACGTAAACGTAACGTGCCCACACATTTTCTGTACAGAAGTTAGCAGTGTTTAGTTTCCTTGTCTAATATAAGCCTGAAAAGGTACGGGCACGTCTACGTGCCCTCTCATTTTTAGGCATACCGAATACAGAATTTAGCATTGTTTAGTTTTCCTTGTCTAATATAAGTCTGAAAAAGTGCGGGCACGTCTACGTGCCCTCTCATTTTTGGGCATACCGAAAATGTGTGGGCACGTAAACGTAACATGCCCACACATTTTCTGTACAGAATTTGGCAGTGTTTAGTTTTCCTTGCCTAATATATGTCTGAAATTGTGTACGGGCACGTTTGCGTGCCCTCTCATTTTTAAGCATACCGAAAATGTGTGAGCACGTAAACGGAACAGTGCAGTTTTGGTTGTCTAATAAAAGTCTGTAAAGGTACGGGCACGTCTACGTGCCCTCTAAGTTTTAGGCAAACCAAAAATGTGTGGGTACGTAAACGTAACGTGCCCACACATTTTCTGTACAGAATTTAGCAGTGTTTAGTTTCCTTATCTAATATAAGCCTGAAAAAGTACGGGCACGTCTACGTGCCCTCTCATTTTTAGGCATACCGAATACAGAATTTAGCAGTGTTTAGTTTTCCTTGTCTAATATAAGTCTGAAAAAGTGCGGGCACGTCTACGTGCCCTCTCATTTTTGGGCATACCGAAAATGTGTGGGCACGTAAACGTAACATTCCCACACATTTTCTGTACAGTGTTTAGTTTTCCTTGCCTAATATATGTCTGAAATTGTGTACGGGCACGTCTGTGTGCCCTCTCATTTTTAAGCATACCGAAAATGTGTGAGCACGTAAACGGAACAGAGCAGTTTTGGTTGTCTAATAAAAGTCTGTAAAGGTACGGGCACGTCTACGTGCCCTCTAATTTTTAGGCATACCAAAAATGTGTGGGCACGTAAACGTAACGTGTCCACACATTTTCTGTACAGAATTTAGCAGTGTTTAGTTTCCTTATCTAATATAAGCCTGAAAAAGTACGGGCACGTCTACGTGCCCTCTCATTTTTAGGCATACCGAATACAGAATATAGCATTGTTTAGTTTTCCTTGTCTAATATAAGTCTGAAAAAGTGCGGGCACGTCTACGTGCCCTCTCATTTTTGGGCATACCGAAAATGTGTAGTCACGTGAACGTAACATGCCCACACATTTTCTGTACAGAATTTAGCAGTGTTTAGTTTTCCTTGCCTAATATATGTCTGAAATTGTGTACGGGCACGTCTGCGTGCTCTCTCATTTTTAAGCATACCGAAAATGTGTGAGCACGTAAACGGAACAGAGCAGTTTTGGTTGTCTAATAAAAGTCTGTAAAGATACGGACACGTCTACGTGCCCTCTAAGTTTTAGGCATACCAAAAATGTGTGAGCACGTAAACGTAACGTGCCCACACATTTTCTGTACAGAATTTAGCATTGTTTAGTTTTCCTTGTCTAATATAAGTCTGAAAAAGTGCGGGCACGTCTACGTGCCCTCTGATTTTTGGGCATACCGAAAATGTGTGGGCACGTAAACGTAACATTCCCACACATTTTCTGTACAGTGTTTAGTTTTCCTTGCCTAATATATGTCTGAAATTGTGTACGGGCACGTCTGTGTGCCCTCTCATTTTTAAGCATACCGAAAATGTGTGAGCACGTAAACGGAACAGAGCAGTTTTGGTTGTCTAATAAAAGTCTGTAAAGGTACGGGCACGTCTACGTGCCCTCTAATTTTTAGGCATACCAAAAATGTGTGGGCACGTAAACGTAACGTGTCCACACATTTTCTGTACAGAATTTAGCAGTGTTTAGTTTCCTTATCTAATATAAGCCTGAAAAAGTACGGGCACGTCTACGTGCCCTCTCATTTTTAGGCATACCGAATACAGAATATAGCATTGTTTAGTTTTCCTTGTCTAATATAAGTCTGAAAAAGTGCGGGCACGTCTACGTGCCCTCTCATTTTTGGGCATACCGAAAATGTGTAGTCACGTGAACGTAACATGCCCACACATTTTCTGTACAGAATTTAGCAGTGTTTAGTTTTCCTTGTCTAATATAAGCCTGAAAAGGTACGGGCACGTCTACGTGCCCTCTCATTTTTAGGCATACCGAATACAGAATTTAGCAGTGTTTAGTTTTCCTTGTCTAATATAAGTCTGAAAAAGTGCGGGCACGTCTACGTGCCCTCTCATTTTTGGGCATTCCGAAAATGTGTAGTCACGTGAACGTAACATGCCCACACATTTTCTGTACAGAATTTAGCAGTGTTTAGTTTTCCTTGTCTAATATAAGCCTGAAAAGGTACGGGCACGTCTACGTGCCCTCTCATTTTTAGGCATACCGAATACAGAATTTAGCAGTGTTTAGTTTTCCTTGTCTAATATAAGTCTGAAAAAGTGCGGGCACGTCTACGTGCCCTCTCATTTTTGGGCATTCCGAAAATGTGTGGGCACGTAAACGTAACATGCCCACACATTTTCTGTACAGAATTTGGCAGTGTTTAGTTTTCCTTGCCTAATATATGTCTGAAATTGTGTACGGGCACGTCTGCGTGCTCTCTCATTTTTAAGCATACCGAAAATGTGTGAGCACGTAAACGGAACAGAGCAGTTTTGGTTGTCTAATAAAAGTCTGTAAAGATACGGACACGTCTACGTGCCCTCTAAGTTTTAGGCATACCAAAAATGTGTGAGCACGTAAACGTAACGTGCCCACACATTTTCTGTACAGAATTTAGCATTGTTTAGTTTTCCTTGTCTAATATAAGTCTGAAAAAGTGCGGGCACGTCTACGTGCCCTCTGATTTTTGGGCATACCGAAAATGTGTGGGCACGTAAACGTAACATGCCCACACATTTTCTGTACAGAATTTAGCAGTGTTTAGTTTCCTTGTCTAATATAAGCCTGAAAAGGTACGGGCACGTCTACGTGCCCTCTCATTTTTAGGCATACCGAATACAGAATTTAGCAGTGTTTAGTTTTCCTTGTCTAATATAAGTCTGAAAAAGTGCGGACACGTCTACGTGCCCTCTCATTTTTGGGCATTCCGAAAATGTGTGGGCACGTAAACGTAACATGCCCACACATTTTCTGTACAGAATTTAGCAGTGTTTAGTTTCCTTGTCTAATATAAGCCTGAAAAGGTACGGGCACGTCTACGTGCCCTCTCATTTTTAGGCTTACCGAATACAGAATTTAGCAATGTTTAGTTTCCCTTGTCTAATATAAGTCTGAAAAAGTGCGGGCACGTCTACGTGCCCTCTCATTTTTGGGAATACCCAAAAATGTGTGGGCACGTAAACGTAACATGCCCACACATTTTCTGTACAGAATTTAGCAGTGTTTAGTTTTCCTTGCCTAATATATGTCTGAAATTGTGTACGGGCACGTCTGCGTGCCCTCTCATTTTTAAGCATATCGAAAATGTGTGAGCACGTAAACGGAACAGTGCAGTTTTGGTTGTCTAATAAAAGTCTGTAAAGGTACGGGCACGTCTACGTGCCCTCTAATTTTTAGGCATACCAAAAATGTGTGGGCACGTAAACGTAACGTGCCCGCACATTTTCTGTATAGAATTTAGCAGTGTTTAGTTGCCTTGTCTAATATAAGCCTGAAAAGGTACGGGCACGTCTACGTGCCTTCTAATTTTTAGGCTTACCGAATGCAGAATTTAACAATGTTTAGTTTTCCTTGTCTAATATAAGTCTGAAAAAGTGCGGGTACGTCTACGTGCCCTCTCATTTTTGGGCACACCAAAAATGTGTGGACACGTAAACGTAACATGCCCACACATTTTCTGTACAGAATTTAGCAGTGTTTAGTTTTCCTTGTCTAATATAAGTCTGAAAAGGTACGGGCACGTCTACGTGGTCGATGGATCTACTTCAAAAAATTCTAGTATGTTCACTTCATTTTGTTCGTATTCAACCCTACAACTTCTACGTATGCTTCTAACATCTAACACGAATCCCTTTTCTTGCCCCGCTTCTTGCAATTTTTAACTAAACTTGCAAATATTTGTTTAGAAGGAACTGGACGCTCTGGATAAAGTCTACGATATTCTCTACGCGCTGCGGTTGATTCCGCCCTGTGGACAACCTCCCTGTTGTCAATCTGAGAGTGTCATCGTTTAATGATGTAGTGATCAGTCTGGATTCTAACAAGTTGCGAATCCAGTTGGTTATTGTTGGTTCCACCCTACTCGCTTTACTGGCGCTGAGGAGAGAGTCTGTAAGTGCATTATTAAAGGCCCCTTCGATGTCTATGAAAATACCAACTGCGACACCCTTTATATCCAGTGTATCTTGGATTTTCTCTACCAGGTTGTGGAGTGCTAATTCTGTTAATTGTTAGCCTGGTATGCATATTGTTCTCCCTCATGTTAGGTCGAGCGATCGTCTGAGCCATTTAGGATCTTCTCTCCACATCCCATCGTTGGTATGTAGACGACCCTCACTCTGGACTAGCAGTTTGGAGTAAAGTTCTGACCACTTTTTTGGAGAGCTCCCAATCTGCCCCCTGTTGGAACGGTTAAATCGGCCCAAGGGGTTTGTTTTAGCATCTAAATTTTGTCAACCGGCTACCCGGGAAATGACAGCTTGCCAGGATCTCTAACGTTTCACTACCAGTGGAGGTGTAGGTTCCATCAGACCGTTTTATCGATAGAAGCTCCTGACACGGCTCCCTGGAGAGAATCCTATGGATTCGGGCTCCTGTTTTGGCAAGTCAAGACCGAAAACACACCCTTGCACATATTTTGGAACGTACTTAATCTTTCTCAGTTTCTGAGATATTTAACTTCAAATCTGCACTAAAAAATTTCTTTATGTCTGTCAAAGATCAAGCACATTTAAGGAAAAAAATGGGAAACTATCTATTAGAGGCCAAAAATACGACACTAAACAGATTTCAGTATCAAAGAAATGAGAGACATCCGTTTTTAGAAGAAAGAAAAATTAAAAATAGTTCAAAATAAAATTTCCTTCCATGAAAATTTGATTAAATAGTTTTAAAACTAATTATATACGGAGAGTATTTGGATATAAAAAAAAAAATAATTGAAGGACTAAAGAAAAAATTAAGGACTAAATATGAAAACATAATGATGGAAAAAGTTAAATATACCTACAAAATAAAACGTACAAAACGAATACAACGTTACAAAATAAAAAAAGTGTATGTATGCAGAACTTCAGGGGCTTTTGATTTAATGGCAATTTTAAATGTGTAGGTACATTTAAGAAAACAAGTCGTATAAATCTATAAATGAAGGAATGAGAAAAAGAATAAGTGGTATTGGTACTGGGAATGAAAATGAAGAAAGACGGTCGGTTTGCTAGTTAAAAAAAAAACAAAGAACAATTTAGTGATAAACTCAAAAGTCACACCCAAATGTTTGGGTGTGATTTTTGAAACTTTTCAAAATCAACAAAAAAATTTTTTCGAATTGACCGAAGGGAAATAATTTCCCTTTTTTTCTCAATTTCCAACTTTAACCACTTGTAGCTTTAGGACGAGTGGACTGATTGAAGTGAATCCAAAGGATTCTTGTTCTTTTTTGCTGTCCTCTTTCACCTCGCTCTAAAGGAAGGTTTAATAGCTAATAAACCCGTCTCTCTTTTGCTCCGACTTGAATATCAAAGAAATGAGATAAATTCATTTATAGAAGAAAGACACATTAAAAATAATCCAAAAATATAATTTCTCTTAATAAAAATTTGAATAAATAGTTTGAAAAGTCAAGAAGTTTGGAAAACGACGACAAACAAGTCAAATTTTTTAAAAACAATTTTTTCCTTCTTATGCATAAAGCAATTTTTGAACATTTAGCTTCATGTTATCATGAAAATATGAAAGACACGTTACAAATTATATTATTTTGTCCACGGCTGTACCATAATATAGTATCATTTGTCAGGCTTTAAACACATAATGAGGTGTGTCATACACCCTTTGAATTGGAAAAGCGTGAATAATATTCATTATTCGTACTGCGTATTTTGTTTTATCATTATATTTTCCATAAGAATTGCATGCAGACAACGACATTTTGGAAACTACGAAAAAAACAAATAAAGGTGTAAACAATTACGGCCGCTCTGGTGGCGGCCATAATAGTTTACACTTTTATTTGTTTTTCATGAGGGTGGCCATAATAGTTAAGTAAACTTCATTTGTTTAACAAAAACAAAACACGAATTGAAGACTAAATTTCCTAATTGACTGAACTCCTTGCTATGAATTATTCTTACTGATTTTTGGCATCAAATTAGTATATTATACAACAAGCATTTAATGAGGGTCGTTATTCTCGAGAGTAACGTTTGAGCCCAGGAGCGAAGCGAGTGGCACAAGTTGCCCGAGAGAATAACGCTCATTAAATGCGAGTTGAGTACTATACTTTATCCACGACCAAGATTCCTGGTTTTCTCAAATATGATAGGTTATAGGTGCCACAAGGACAATTCACAATTTTAAATGTGATGCGTCAGATAGATGACGATCCTAGGTGAACGGTAAATTTCTTCATTTTATCGCCTATTTTAAGTATTTTTCAGTGAAAAGTACATTTTTTTGTGAAAAAGAGACACTTGCCTGAACCAGTGGTAACTATCGATTTCATGTTTAGAGCAGTTTAGTTTTTGAATTGCTAGTTGCCATACGACATGTTTCGCTTCCACGACAACTCATTATTCACAAGTGAATAATGTTCATTATTCACAAGTGAATAAAGATTGATATTAATCTTGAAAATGTACAAGAATAATGTGATTATTATAGTATGGTCGTGGATAAAAAAGTTTTATTAACCAATTTTTTTTTATTAATAACGAATATACCAAAGTGAAATGTCGACCGAATATTTTCCGCTGATTCAATAGCGCAATGGCAAAAGACCGATATAAGCTACCTGAAAAATTGCTCTTAGAAGATTTTTCCGATTCCATCCGATACATAAATTCGGATTTTCAGGAGCGAGCACATCAGCACGCCTGTATCCCGCCTGTCTGAAATATTTTATTGGGACAAAAACCGCCCTTCTGCTGGG
The DNA here is from genome assembly GCA_951812265.1 of Taphrorychus bicolor. Taxonomy (NCBI): domain Eukaryota; kingdom Metazoa; phylum Arthropoda; class Insecta; order Coleoptera; family Curculionidae; genus Taphrorychus; species Taphrorychus bicolor. Next base: position 24,895,271 of record OX638300.1, on the reverse strand, counting down.
TTTATGTGGTGCATGTTCTTTGCTGATTGAATGGAAAAATGGGGCGAGTCGTCAGCGTGGTGCAAAGAAAACTCAACTGACAGATCAGTTACACTTTTATATTGAGAGACATCCAATTGTCCTTATTTATATATAAACATTTCTCCTTGGGTCTACATTAGTACCTAAAAATCAGAAGCAGATTGTCTGAAACTGATTAAATTTTGACAGTATTGCTGAGCCAGCTGTATAAAGCAATAATTATGACTCACCGTGTGGTTGTCTGAAAGCTTCAAATACACTCCTATGAGGATGCTTAAGGTGAAATACACCAACACTATGGTCGTGTCAGGTAATGGTAATGGTGGCCATTTACAACACATTTTGATACACTAGTGAGGCAAAATAAGTGCTTTGTCATAATCACTGCGCAAAAATAATGATCTTGATTACTGTTTCAGATCTTAATCATTTTACTATTGTTTGGGTAGATAATATTATTTAAATTATTTCCTTTTTGGTTAATTAAGTACAGGTCATTATCTATGCTAGTTTATTGTCAATAAAAACGCACAGCGTTGCAAATTCTATCATACTGTGTTTTTCAACCATCAAATAAATATTAAAAAAAATGGTTTGGACAAAAATTGAAAAAATTTGAATAGGGGAATAACCGACACAGTAGTGTCGTCAGCAATGTTGCCAGATTTGCAGTGAAGGGATATTGAGGGGTAACAGTTACATTTTTTTAATGTAACTATTATTTTTTATCTGCAATCAGTTCCTTGAACATGCAAATATCTGTTATCTATCTTATTTGGTTTTCGATCTACACGTGAAAGAAGAAAAATGCAAATATATTGAGAGTAATACCTTTTCAAAAGTAAATTGTTGCGGTCACTAGTAAGTCAGCTACCATTAAAGGTAATAATTCTACATTTCATGTCAATATATTTAGAGAACAAATTTTTTATTTGAATATACAAGGTGTAACAGAAAAGCTAGTCTTGCAACTGGAGATACTAGGTCGACTGAACCACATAAACCTTAGTTTAAAAAGTGAATAATTTCCGAGATACTGAGTTGTCAAAAGTACAGTTCAATTTATTTTTTTTTTTTAAAAACAGTCTCAGTTTTGGTTTTTTTCTTTTTTGTTACGCTTTGTCTTTTTAAATATGTCATTTCTTGAAAAACCTCGGGTAGTTTTTGAATTTGCTATTCTGATTCTTCAGGTTTTCCTTTAACTCTTTTCGAGCTTCTTTTATTGCAAAAACTTGCAGTCGTCGTTCTTTGACGTCCTTTTATACAATTTGTTTCTTTTTAATTATATATTTTTTCTGTTGCTTGATTACTACTTTTTTGATATCTTTCTTTTAGCTACTCCTTTTTGTACTATAATTATGGTCTTTTCTATTTATTGTGGCAATTTTTCGAAAATAACGTTCAATTATTTAAGTCTGTCATAACTTCTCTACCTCTGTCATAACTCTAAGTATCCGAAACAAAATTTACGGTTATTTAGGGCCACTTGTCTTGTTTCTCTACTGAAACTTATTCCGCCTTCTCTTCCTTGCTTACAATTTTTTGCTTTTCTTTCTTATTGCTTTTTCATATTTTCCTATTATTTTGTGTCACGTTTATTTAAACTTTTTGTTCTTTAATTTTTTTTATCAATCTAATTTGAACTTTTTACTCCCTTGAGTTAATTTTGATACAAAATTGAGCCTTTACGTTTAGCGTACAATAATAATAATTGTAATGTGTACTATCTGAGATTTGTCACGACCAATGAGTCACAGAAAAATGACGAAAAACTTGAAACAAAAAAAGAAATAAAAAAAATACGAAAAAGCAGAAAAGATGAAAAAAAAAAGACAAAAAATATAAAACAAAAAAAAATAAAAATTACGTTAAAGCAGTAAAAAAATTGTAAAATTGTACAAACTGAAGAAAATATTGTAAAATGTCACAGAAAAATTGCGAAAAACAAATAATAAAAAAATTAAAAAATACGATGATTATGACATCCTTTTTCTGTTAAAAATTTAAAGCCAATCTAATGATTTTTTCTAATATAGAACCACTGGAGAAATTCTGGTTAGAATTAGGGCTAAAATCGGTTAAAAACGACCAATTATGTCTAACACAAAATTAAGCAAAACCGATTTATATTTTCAAATTTTTCGTTTGTAACCGAAATAGGCTAAACATTATTCAACGAATTTAAAATGCAAATTAGAAGTTTTTGTAAAATTTCAGTTTAGGATTAGTTTAGAAATCGGTTAAAAATGACTTAACGCATCTAAATATGCACAAATTTGAAGTTTGATGAAGATAGTCAGGTACGGTTTTTAACCAGAAATCGGTTAAAAATTACTTTAATGCGTTTAAAAATGCAAATTTGAAGTTAATCAAAATATTTAGGTCAGTTCTCCATCAAAGTTCTCCGAGCCAAATATCGATTTTTATTGTGAAAAATGTGGTCCGAAATGGAAATTCTTTTCGCAAGGTTTTTAAGTTCTTAGATTATACCTATTGGCTCAAAATTAAAAATATTTTAATAATTTGCCATTATATACCTATAAGGCATAAATAAAGCAGAAAAGATGAAAAAGAAAGACAAAAACGAAAAAATAAAAATTACGTTAGAGCGGTAAAAAAAATTGTAAAATGTCACACACAATATAAATTGAAGAAAATGTTGTAAACAAATAATACAAAAAATTTCATTCCAAGGAAGGAAATTTTTCCCGAAAATTACCGATTTCGGAAAATTTCCGTTTGGAAAATTTCTGCCTTTACATCACGGACTAAAAAAAATAACAATAACAGTATTGCCAACTCAAAAATTAAAACTCGCTCATTTAATTCACCAAAAATCGGCGTGACGACGCGATACGAGCGCTCCCAGAGAGCATTTATGACTTAATATTCTAGAACAATCCGAGAGGTATCTCTATTCTCTATTCTCTGAATCATATTTTTAAGTTAGAAATATTCGCAATTTGCTCTAGAGCAGCTAACCGAAAATGCTATGACATGAATTTTTTTTATTTTTTATTCAAAATTTCTTGTCTACACCAACAGCTAGTATTTTACATCTGAAAAGACTCTCCTGTTTTACAGTTTTGGTCCCAGTGTTTTTTAGTAGTGGACACCTAAAAAATGGCGGCGATATCCGCCGTGACTATAAATTAATTAAAACTAGTCAAAATTTTTTTTAACTCTCAATGGTTCTTTTCAATGTTTTTTTTTCAACTTTTGATGATGAAAATAAAATTGAGATATTTGTATTTTTTTCTAAAAAAATGGGCAATAAAATTGCAAAAATTTAGTAAAAATTTTTGAAAAACGTGGAAATCTGGAGTCACTAGTAATGTCTAAAAAATTAACTAAAAAATAAAACCGGATTTTTTTAAACATTTTTTTTGTCTGTTTCATTTTTTATGGTATAGTATGTTTCACTTTTACGGAACTTTTACCTTCCTCGTAATTGTTCCATAATCCTCTCACAAAAGTATGTAAAGATAATTAAAAAAACGTTAGACAATTAAAAATAAATTAAACTTTCGGCTCTCTTCATGTGGAATTTTCATATTTAAAATCAAACGTTTCGTTGTTCATCCATCATCAAATTATTATTTTTTAAATACAGTCTAGAGTTTTTTTTATTGCATTCTTAATTTCCTTGCAAGTGTGCATTTCAACTCAGCATGCATTTCGAATCAGAATTCAGAAAAGATAATGGCTCCATAAAAATAGTCGGATTTTAAGGAAAACAACACGTTGAATAGACCGAAAAGTCATTTATTATTAATTATCTCTTTAAATTAAGACCGGAAAAAATAAAAAAAAAATCAAAATTTTTGTTTTTTTGCGAATATTTCCGGAACCAGTTGGAATTTTCGAAATCTGAAAACGTAGTGGACTTTTTTTATGGACTTTTAGTTACGCAAAGCGGTGAGAAAGACGATTTGAGAAAAGATAACTCTAATACTACGAAATATGACGGGAAAATAAATTATAGCCACAAACATAAAAAGTTGCAAAATGAAACCAAATTAAATGAGCGGAACAGAGAGATTGAAGAAAAAAATGATGAGAAATAAAGTATTTAAAACAAATACAGAGATATCGCAACACATAAAAAATGCGAAAAAAAAAGAGATATATGAGAAGCAAATACATAAAGGGCTCATTCAGTAAACAAACAAAATTACGTTACGCAGTAAAAAAATTGTAAAATTGTATAAACTGAAGAAAATATTGTAAAATGTCACAGAAAAATTGCGAAAAACAAATAATAAAAAAATTAAAAAATACGATGATTATGACATCCTTTTTCTGTTAAAAATTTAAAGCCAATCTAATGATTTTTTCTAATATAGAACCACTGGAGAAATTCTGGTTAGAATTAGGGCTAAAATCGGTTAAAAACGACCAATTATGTCGAACACAAAATTAAGCAAAACCGATTCATATTTTCTAATTTTTCGTTTCTAATCGAAATAGGCTAAAAATGATTCAACGAATTTCAAATGCAAATTAGAAGTTTTTGTAAAATTTCAGTTTAGGTTTAGTTTAGAAAACGGTTAAAAATGACTTAACGCATCTAAAAATGCAAATTTGAAGTTTGAAGGAGGTAGTCAGGTAAGGTTTTTAACCAGAAATCGGTTAAAAATTACTTTAATCCGTTTAAAAATGCAAATTTGAAGTTAATCAAAATATTTTGGTCAGTTCTCCTTTAAAGTTCTCCGAGCCAAAAATCGATTTTTATTGTGAAAAATGTGGTCCCAAATGGAAAGTCTTTTCGCAGAGTTTTTAAGTTCTTAGACTATATTGGCTCACAATTAAAAATATTTTAATAATTTGCCACTATATACCTATAAGGCATATATAAAGCAGAAAAGATGAAAAAGAAAGACAAAAACGAAAAAATAAAAATTACGTTAAAGCGGTAAAAAAAATTGTAAAATGTCACACACAATATAAATTGAAGAAAATATTGTAAACAAACAATACAAAAATTTTCAATTTAAGGAAGGAAATTTTTCCGGAAAATTACCGATTTCGGAAAATATCCGTTTGGAAAATTTCTGCCTTTACATTACGGACTAAAATAACAGTGTTGCCAACTCAAAAATTAAAACTCGCTCATTTAATTCACCAAAAATCGGCGTGACGACGCGATACGAGCGCTCCCAGAGAGCATTTATGACTTAATATTCTAGAACAATCCGAGAGGTATCTCTATTCTCTATTCTCTGAATCATATTTTTAAGTTAGAAATATTCGCAATTTGCTCTAGAGCAGCGAACCGAAAATGGTATAACATGAATTTTTTTTTTATTTTTTATTCAACATTTCTTGTCTACACCAACGGCTACTATGTATTTTACATCTGAAAAGACTCTCCTGTTTTACAGTTTTGGTCCCACTTTTTTAGCAGTGGACACCTAAAAAATGGCGGCGATATCCGCCGTGACTATAAATTAATTAAAATTAGTCAACTTTTTTTTTAACTCTCAATGGTTCTTTTCAATGGTTTTTTTCAACTTTTGATGATGAAAATAAAATTGAGATATTTGTATCTTTTTTTTAAAAAAATTTGCAATAAAATAGCAAAAATTTTTGAAAAACGTGGAAATCTGGAGTCACTAGTAATGTCTAAAAAATTAACAAAAAAATAAACCAGGATTTTGTATTTTAAACTTAAAATTCATTTAAACATTTTTTTTTGTCTATGTTTGACTTTTACGGAACTTTTACCTTCCTCGTAATTGTTCCATAATCCTCTCACAAAAGTATGTAAAGATAATTAAAAAAACGTTAGACAATTAAAAATAAATTAAACTTTCGGCTCTCTTCATGTGGAATTTTCATATTTAAAATCAAAAGTTTCGTTTTTCATCCATCATCAAATTATTATTTTTTAAATACAGTCCAGAATTTTTTTTATTGCATTCTTAATTTCCTTGCAAGTCTGCATTTCAACTCAGCATGCATTTCGAATCAGAATTCAGAAAAAATAATGGCTCCATAAAATTAGTCGGATTTTAAGGAAAACAACGCAAAATTTTTGTTTTTTTGCGAATATTTCCGGAACCAGTTGGAATTTTCGAAATCTGAAAACGTAGTGGACTTTTTTTATGGACTTTTAGTTGCGCAAAGCGGTGAGAAAGACGATTTGAGAAAAGATAACTCTAATACCACGAAATATGACGGGAAAATAAATTATAGCCACAAACATAAAAAGTTGCAAAATGGAACCAAATTAAATGAGCGGAACAGAGAGATTGAAGAAAAAAATGATGAGAAATAAAGTATTTAAAACAAATACAGAGATATCGCAACACATAAAAAATGCGAAAAAAAAAGAGATATATGAGAAGCAAATACATAAAGGGCTCATTCAGTAAACCAAAAGAATTAATAAGAGCAATAACCACAAAATACTACTAAAAGATTATATTAATTCAAAAAGGGGAAAGGCTACATTTTTGCAACAGTCAGGCAAACAGTTTTTGTTTGTTGCGATATCTCTGTATTTCTTTTAAAATCGTTTTTTATAAAAACGTTTTAGCTTTCTCTTTTACCAAATGTTGGGTTTCTTGGGTAGTCGGTCTGGGTGACTCCCAGACCGAATTAATATAATCTTTTAGTAATATTTTGTGGTTATTGCTCTTATTAATTCTTTTGTTTACTGAATGAGCCCTTTATGTATTTGCTTCTCATATTGTCTTTTTTTTTCGCATTTTTTATGTGTTGCGATATCTCTGAATTTGTTTTAAATACTTTATTTCTCATCATTTTTTTCTTCGATCTCTCTGTTCCGCTCATTTAATTTGGTTTCATTTTGCAACTTTTTATGTTTGTGGCTATAATTTATTTTCCCGTCATATTTCGTAGTATTAGAGTTATCTTTTCTCAAATCGTCTTTCTCACCGTTTTGCGCAACTAAAAGTCCATAAAAATTACGTTTTCAAATTTCGAAAATTCCAACTGGTTCCGGAAATATTCGCAAAAAAACAAAAATTTTGAATTTTTTTTTATTTGTTCCGGTCTTAATTTAAAGAGATAATTAAAAATAAATGACTTTTTGGTCTATTCAACGTGTTGTTTTCCTTAAAATCCGACTATTTTTATGGAGCCATTACCTTTTCTGAATTCTGATTCGAAATGCATGCTGAGTTGAAATGCAAGGAAATTGAGAATGCAATAAAAAAAAATCTAGACTGTATTTAAAAAATAATAATTTGATGATGGATGAAAAACGAAACGTTAGATTTTAAATATGAAAATTCCACATGAAGAGAGCCGAAAGTTTAATTTATTTTTAGTTGTCTGTTTAACGTTTTTTAAATTATCTCTACATTCTTTCGTGAGAGGATTATGGAACAATTACGAGGAAGGTAAAAGTTCCATAAAAGTCAAATATAGATAAAAAAAATGTTTACACTAATTTTAAGTTTAAAATAAAACAATCCTGTTTTATTTTTTAATTAATTTTTTAGACATTACTAGTAACTCCAGATTTCCACGTTTTTCAAAAATTTTTACCAAATTTTTGCAATTTTATTGCACATTTTTTTAGAAAAAAATACAAATATCTCAATTTTATTTTCATCATCAAAAGTTGAAAAAACCATTAAAAAGAACCATTGAGAGTTAAAAAAAAAATTTGACTAATTTTAATTAATTTATAGTCACGGCGGATATCGCCGCCATTTTTTAGGTGTCCATTGCTAAAAAAGTGGGATCAAAACTGTAAAACAGGAGAGTCTTTTCAGATGTAAAATACATAGTAGCCGTAGGTGTAGACAAGAAATGTTGAATAAAAAATAAAAAAAACGTCTTGTTATAGCATTTTCGGTTCGCTGTTCTAGAGCAAATTGCGAATATTTCTAACTTAAAAATATGATTCAGAGAATAGAGAATAGAGATACTTCTCGGATTGTTCTAGAACATTAAGCCATAAATGCTCTCTGGGAGCGCTCGTATCGCGTCGTCACGCCGATTTGTGGTGAATTAAATGAGCGAGTTTTAATTTTTGAGTTGGCAACACTGTTATTGTTATTTCTTTTAGTCCGTGATGTAAAGGCAGAAATTTTCCAAACGGAAATTTTCCGAAATCGGTAATTTTCCGGAAAAATTTCCTTCCTTGGAATGAAATTTTTTGTATTATTTGTTTACAATATTTTCTTCAATTTATATTTTGTGTGACATTTTACAATTTTTTTTACCGCTTTAACGTAATTTTTAATTTTTCGTTTTTGTCTTTCTTTTTCATCTTTTCTGCTTTATTTATGCCTTATAGACATTACTAGTAATTTCCACGTTTTTCAGAAAATATTGACTAAATTTTTACAATTTTATTGCACATTTTTTTAGTAAAAAACACAAATATCTCAATTTTATTTTCATCATCGAAAGTTGAAAAAACACATTGAAAAGAGCTATTGAGGGTTCAAAAAAAATGTTGACTAATTTTTATTAATTTATAGTTACGGCGGATATCGCCGCCATTTCTTAGGTGTCCACTGCTAAAAAAAGTGGGGCCAAAACTGTAAAAGAGGAGAGTCTTTTCAGATGTAAAATACTAGCGGTTGGTGTAGACAAGAAATTTTGAATAAAAAATAAAAAACTAAAAAAAAATTATGTCATAGTCGTGTGTGAAAGTGTGTCATAGTGTCAAAATATTTTCGATTTGCTGCTCTAGAGCAATTTGCGAATATTTCTAATTTTAAAATATGCTTCAGAGAGTAGAGAATGGAGATACCTCTCGGATGGTTCTAGAACATTATTAAGTCAAAAATGCTATTAATTACCTTATGCTGCGCATGCAAATCGTGCGAGGATTACAGCGAGGACATTCAATGATACGGAGGCTCTCTGGGAGCATTTTTGGTGAATTAAATGAGCGAATTTAAATTTTTGATGTTATAATAATATTAAATTTTTGAATTCAGTTGGTAACACTGTTATTGTTATTTCTTTTAGTAAGAAGTGATGTAAAGGCAGAAATTTTCCAAACGGAAATTTTCCGAAATCGGTAATTTTCCGGAAAAATTTCCTTCCTTGGAATGAAAATTTTCTGCATTTGTCACAAGTCGATGCCATTATTGTCAATCCGCAATCAAATGCCTTTCTTCATCGAATTTTCTTCATCAACACCCTTTCTCTGTCTTGTCATTCAGAGTTTTCAGAGATACACTTTCTGTAGATTTATGCTAAAAGTAACAGAGTTTACTATTGACTCATTGGGATGTAGGTATACATAATGTGTGACTTTCATCCCTATGAATAAAACAATGAACCCTGGAATTTGTTCCATTGTCTAAAGGCTCTTACCCATTCAGAATTTCTCCTGTGGTCTGTGACCCATCTACCGCATAACTCATAAACGGTGGGAACCGAGACATCTCCGTAATTCAATTAATACCCCCCCCCCCTTCCACCCTTCCTTTTATTTTTTTTTACTTAAGATTTCTTACAATACTTACATACAGAGAAATAATGTGTCGAATGACATTTTATCATTATGACCTTCAGTAAATTCATTTTAATGTTTTTTTTTATTCACGCTCTAAAGAGTTTAATAATTAACAATTCATGCAAACAATACATTAAAGTTTTTAAACAGAATTACAGAATTCCGATTTGTTTACGTTTCGGCCGACTGGGATCAATAATCTCTAGATATCAAACTTCCGTAACAAGCTAATAGCAACCACCATAAAAAGATTAGAGGTCATTTCAAGGAGATTTTGGATGAAAATGCTTTCGACGATTTTATTTTGGACATTTTCTGGTTTGGATTGAATTTCTGTGGATGTTTTTATTTGGGAGAAAATTATCGGTGGACCGATTTACTTTAGACGTTTTTTTTTTTTGGATGATTTTCATTTGGACAAAATTGTGCATCCCCCTTTGGCACCACTAGGTCATACCGCACCCCATGGTCCGTTGAACCGGATCCCAATACCATAAGTCGTTGTAATGCAGTTAAATTTAAATTTGAGCACGATGTAATGTATAGCCTGTCAATAATGTATGCATTAAATTAAACATAGATAAAGCACCTGACAGGCATAATTGGATAATATCGAGCGGAGTGACGTATTGGTAGGCTTCATAATATACGCGATTAAATTCACGTCTATTCTATCATGTAGAGACTTGTCCCGTTTGCTCTCTAATTTTTAAACGAGTTCGCTGTTGACAGAAATTGCTTTTTTTTGCGCAAATTACGTTACATCACCGGATGCCTGTCCAGCGTTTTGGGTCAACGGGCATCAGCAAATCTATTCTATGCCAGAGCATCAGTTATAAAGTATTTACTTCTTTCAATATAAAGGTACACAATCAAACAGGGAAATGTTCAGCTTTATGGACCCCCAGAGGGCAACCTAATCGCATTTGCTTAATATCATGTAGCCCAAATTGGATGTTTATCGTTAGATAGTCGAAAATTTAGGGGTTTGTTTGGTTAAAGCTGAAGGCTGTTTATCAAAGTTTAATGAAATTATATTGTACTATTTAATATATGTATTTCCGAACTACACTCAACATAGTCATTAGGAATAATGACCATGGAATTTCCAATTTAGTTTGTGGTCATTTAGTCAAGAATAGCACCGATTTGTATAATGTGCTATTTAATTGAAAATTTCTTGATTTTAAACCACCCAATAAAATGCGAAAACTCTTTTGTTGGGTTGTTATTGTTTTAAGCGACTTTTATTTCCATTCCATTACAGCAATCAAAAGCGATTTAGAGTAGTTTGGTTTTTGAAATTACGATATCATTGTTTGCGCAATATGATACGCTCTCGTCATGGACAACAAACAAAAGCCGGCTATATACGCATTTTTAATTTTTATGCGTTGTTAGGAACCAACATTTGAGTTCAGTAGTGTTTTTGCTCTAAACACCTTTTTCAGTATAACCGATTTAGAGTCCCATTTTATTGAAAATGATATAAGGTGCATTTCGGTGCTGACGATGGCTTGAAAGCCAAAACTGGTTCATCTGAAAATATATTAATTTTATGCATCAGTTATGATTTTTTAAAGACCTACGACCAGATGCTCCTGTTACCAATTAAAACACTTCATTTAGGACGACTTTTACAACTATCAGTAAAACTTCAATTTTAAGTTTAAACTTCAGATCGACAAGCATTTACGTCTTACGACCTCTCGTAAGCTCCAAACTGAAGTTTAACTGATACTGACACGTCAGAATCTTTTTCTCCTTGTCATCTTAAAGCATTCGAGTGACAGTTGAACTCATCGTGACATTTTCGTGTCTTCAGTATTACTGCAAGTTTTATCTGAAGTTTGAACTAAAGTTTTACGGATAGTTGTAAAAGTTGTACTTAGTACAATAAAACCCCTGAAAAAAATTATTGACCCGAGGAGTCTGACACTGGTCAAAATTGACAGTGTCATACGTATATGTCATACGTAATGGATTTCAGCGTGTATTTAAAAGAATTTACATGGATTTATATGTATTTCAAATCAAATTCTATTTATATGTATTTCTGTGTATATGTATATATGTATTTATAGTTCGTACACTATAACTTTACTTGCGCAGTAGGTCATGTAAGCTTGACATTTTGCCCCCTGTATATTATGACAGGCACTGTCATATATTTTAGATTATATTTATGATTTTAGAGGTTATAATTTTGGGTTCCATGGTTGCCAGGACGATTTAAAGTAATGTAAGTCTAAACAATAATTTTATTAAATATACTTTTTAAAGAAAATTGTTGTTATTAAAAAACAATTATTATAATTTATCACAAATTTAGTATTGCTTAACTTTATCATTCTACGAGAGGGTAGTCACAGTATATTCTTGTGATTTCCTAACATTTACTCTCCCTGTTTTCTCATATTATTAAAGTGTTACTCCTGTCGACTGCTATAGAGTGTTTCAATTCCTTGATATGTAGAAATTGTGGCAGGCTTACGTTGGGTACTCATTCTGCAATGAATAAACCTAGCGTGCTTTCTTCTTCCTTTTCAAGAATTCCTGTCAAGAAACAGTTCGAATTTTGTAATTAAAATTGTAATAAAGTTTGATTTAAAAACACTACAGAAACATTATATTGCCCGAATAAATTGCCTAGAGACGTTTTTTTTTTACTCTTGTTCAAAATTCAGTCGATTACACTACTTTGAACAAATAAATTTTTTTTTTGAAAACTGGGTATCTCTCCAGCCTTCAAAATTCCCGTCAAGAAATAGTTAGAATTCTGATACCTCTGCAGTATTTAAAACCTCAATACAGTTTTTTCAGACAATTACTTAAGATTGTGATTTAGTTTGTGTAGTTTCAATGGGATTTTATTTTTCTGCAGGCTTTGAATAGCTATAGAAAAACTATATAGGCACTATATTGTCCGAATAATTTGCCTAGAGACGTTTCTTACTTTTGTTGTCTAAAATTGAGTCGATTACACTACTTTAAACAATTTTTTTTTTGAGAACTCGGTGTCTCTGTAGCTTTCAAATGTCCCGTCAAGAAATAGTTAGACTTCTGATGCCTCTGTAGTCTTTAAAATTTCACACAGTTCAGAAAATTAATTAAGATTGTGAATGAGTTTGTGTAGTTTCAATGGGATTTTATTGTTCTGCCGGTTTTGAATAGCAACAGAAAGACTACAGAGGCACTATGTTGCCTGAATAATTTGCCTAGAGAAGTTTCTTACTTTTGTTGTCTAAAATTGAGTCGATTACACTACTTTAAACAATTTTTTTTTTTGAGAACTCGGTGTCTCTGTAGCTTTCAAATGTCCCGTCAAGAAATAGTTAGACTTCTGATGCCTCTGTAGTCTTTAAAATTTCACACAGTTCAGAAAATTAATTAAGATTGTGAATGAGTTTGTGTAGTTTCAATGGGATTTTATTGTTCTGCCGGTTTTGAATAGCAATAGAAAGCCTACAGAGGCACTATGTTGCCTGAATAATTTGCCTAGAGAAGTTTCTTACTTTTGTTGTCTAAAATTGAGTCGATTACACCACTTTAAACAATTTTTTTTTTGAGAACTCGGTGTCTCTGTAGCTTTCAAATGTCCCGTCAAGAAATAGTTAGACTTCTGATGCCTCTGTAGTCTTTAAAATTTCACACAGTTCAGAAAATTAATTAAGATTGTGAATGAGTTTGTGTAGTTTCAATGGGATTTTATTGTTCTGCCGGTTTTGAATAGCAATAAAAAGACTACAGAGGCACTATGTTGCCTGAATAATTTGCCTAGAAACGTTTCTTACTTTTGTTGTCTAAAATTGAGTCGATTACACTACTTTGAACAAATTTAATTTTTTTTAAACTCGGTGTCTCTGTATCCTTCAAAATTCCTGTCAAGAAACAGTTCGAATTTTGATATCTCTGTAGTCTTTAAAATCTCAATAATAGCTTTCTTCAGAATATTAATTAAGATTGTGATAAAGTTTGATTTAGAAACACTACAGAAACATTATATTGCCCGAATAAGTTGCCTAGAGACGTTTTTTTTACTCTTGGTGAAAATTCAGTCGATTACACTACTTTGAACAAATTAAAATTCGTTTGAAAACTCGATGTCTTTGTAGCCTTCAAAATTCCCGTCAAGAAATAGTTAAAATTCTGATGCCTTTGTGGTCTTTAAAACTTCAATACAGTTTTTTCTTCTTCTTCACTACAGTTGAAAGACTATTATTGTCTGAATAATTTGCCTAGAGACGTTTCTTACTTTTGTTGTCTAAAATTGAATCGATTACACTACTTTGAACAAACTTAAAAATTTTTTGAAAACTCGGTGTCTCTGTAGCGTGCAAAATTCCTGTCAAGAAACAGTTCTAATTTTGATGTCTCTGTAGTCTTTAAAATCTCAATATAGTTTTCTACACACTATGAATTAAGATAGTGATAAAGTTTGATTTAGAAACACTACAGAAAGATTGTATTGCCCGAATAAGTTGCCTAGAGACGTTTTTTTTTACTCCTGTTGAAAATTCAGTGAATTACACTACTTTGAACAAATTAAAAATTTTTTGAAAACTCGATGTCTCTGTAGCCTTCAAAATTTTCATCAAGAAATAGTTAGAATTCTGATATCTCTGTAGTCTTTAAAACTTCAATACAGTTCTTTGAGATAATTAATTAAGATTGTGATTTAGTTTGTGTAGTTTCAATGGGAGTTTATTGTTCTGCAGGCTTTGAATAGCAATAGAAAGACTACAGATACACTATATTGCCTGAAAAATTTGCCTAGAGACGTTTCTTACTTTATTGTTGAAAAATGAGTCGATTACACTACTTTGAACAAATTTAATTTTTTTTTTTGTAAACTTGGTGTCTCTGTAGCTTGCAAAATTCCTGTCAAGAAACAGTTCGAATTTTAATGCTCTGTAGTTTTTAAAACTTCAATACAGTTTTTTCAGACAATTTAATTAAGATTGTGTTTTAGTTTGTGTAGGTTAAATGCGATTTTATTGTTCTGCAGGTTTTGAGTAGCAATAGAAAGACTACAGAGGCACTATATTGCCCGAATAATTTGCCTAGAGACGTTTCTTACTTTATTGTTGAAAATTGAGTCGATTACACTACTTTGAACAAATTTAATTTTTTTTTTTAAAACTCGGTGTCGCTGTAGCCTTCAAAATTCCCGTCATTAAATAGTTAGAATTTTGATGCCTCTGTAGTCTTTAAAACTTCAATACAGTTTTTTCAGACAATTAATTAAGATCGTGGTTTAGTTTGTGTAGTTTCAATGGGATTTATTGTTCTGCAGGCTTTGAATAGCAATAGAAACACTACAGAAGTACTATGTTGCCCGAATAATTTGCCTAGAGACGTTTCTTACTTTTGTTGTTGAAAATTGAGTCGATTACACTACTTTGAACAAATTTATTTTTTTTTTTGAAAACTCGCTGTCTCTGTAGCCTTCAAAATTCCCGTCAAGAAATAGTTAGAATTCTGATGCCTCTGTAGTATTTAAAACTTCAATACAGTTTTTTCAGACAATTACTTAAGATTTTAATTTAGTTTGTGTAGTTTCAATGGGATTTTATTGTTCTGCAGGCTTTGAATAACAGAAAAACTACATAGGCACTATATTGTCCGAATAATTTGCCTAGAGACGTTTCTTACTTTTGTTGTTAAAAATTGAGTCGATTACACTACTTTGAACAAATTTAAAAAATTTTTGAGAACTCGGTGTCTCTGTAGCTTTCAAAATTCCCGTCAAGAAATAGTTAGAATTCTGATGCCTCTGTAGTCTTTAAAACTTCACACAGTTCAGAAAATTAATTAAGATTGTGAATTAGTTTGTGTAGTTTCAATGGGATTTTATTGTTCTGCAGGTATTGAATAGCAATACAACGACTACAGAGGCACTATGTTGCCTGAATAATTTGCCTAGAGACGTTTCTTACTTTTGTTGTCTAAAATTGAGTCGATTACACTACTTTGAACAAATTTAATTTTTTTTTAAACTCGGTGTCTCTGTATCCTTCAAAATTCCTGTCAAGAAACAGTTCGAATTTTGATATCTCTGTAGTCTTTAAAATCTCAATAATAGCTTTCTTCAGAATATTAATTAAGATTGTGATAAAGTTTGATTTAGAAACACTACAGAAACATTATTTTGCCCGAATAAGTTACTAGAGACGTTTTTTTTACTCTTGGTGAAAATTCAGTCGATTACACTACTTTGAACAAATTAAAATTCGTTTGAAAACTCGATGTCATTGTAGCCTTCAAAATTCCCGTCAAGAAATAGTTAGAATTCTGATGCCTCTGTAGTCTTTAAAACTTCAATACAGTTTTTTCTTCTTCTTCATTACAGTTGAAAGACTATTATTGTCTGAATAATTTGCCCAGAGACGTTTCTTACTTTTGTTGTCTAAAATTGAATCGATTACACTACTTTGAACAAATGTAAAAATTTTTTGAAAACTCGGTGTCTCTGTAGCGTGCAAAATTCCTGTCAAGAAACAGTTCGAATTTTGATGTCTCTGTAGTCTTTAAAATCTCAATATAGTTTTCTTCACACTATTAATTAAGATAGTGATAAAGTTTGATTTAGAAACACTACAGAAATATTGTATTGCCCGAATAAGTTGCCTAGAGACGTTTTTTTTACTCCTGTTGAAAATTCAGCGGATTACACTACTTTGAACAAATTAAAATTTTTTTGAAAACTCGATGTCTCTGTAGCCTTCAAAATTACCATCAAGAAATAGTTAGAATTCTGATATCTCTGTAGTCTTTAAAACTTCAATACAGTTCTTTGAGATAATTAATTAAGATTGTGATTTAGTTTGTGTAGTTTCAATGGGAGTTTATTGTTCTGCAGGCTTTGAATAGCAATAGAAAGACTACAGAGACACTATATTGCCTGAATAATTTGCCTAGAGACATTTCTTACTTTATTGTTGAAAAATGAGTCGATTACACTACTTTGAACAAATTTTTTTTTTTTAAACTCGGTGTCTCTGTATCCTTCAAAATTCCTGTCAAGAAACAGTTCGAATTTTGATATCTCTGTAGTCTTTAAAATCTCAATAATAGCTTTCTTCAGAATATTAATTAAGATTGTGATAAAGTTTGATTTAGAAACACTACAGAAACATTATATTGCCCGAATAAGTTGGCTAGAGACGTTTTTTTTACTCTTGGTGAAAATTCAGTCGATTACACTACTTTGAACAAATTAAAATTCGTTTGAAAACTCGATGTCTTTGTAGCCTTCAAAATTCCCGTCAAGAAATAGTTAGAATTCTGATGCCTCTGTAGTCTTTAAAACTTCAATACAGTTTTTTCTTCTTCTTCATTACAGTTGAAAGACTATTATTGTCTGATTAATTTGCCCAGAGACGTTTCTTACTTTTGTTTTCTAAAATTGAATCGATTACACTACTTTGAACAAATGTAAAATTTTTTTGAAAACTCGGTGTCTCTGTAGCGTGCAAAATTCCTGTCAAGAAACAGTTCGAATTTTGATGTCTCTGTAGTCTTTAAAATCTCAATATAGTTTTCTTCACACTATGAATTAAGATAGTGATAAAGTTTGATTCAGAAACACTACAGAAAGATTGTATTGCCCGAATAAGTTGCCTAGAGACGTTTTTTTTTACTCCTGTTGAAAATTCAGTGGATTACACTAGTTTGAACAAATTAAAATTTTTTTGAAAACTCGATGTATCTGTAGCCTTCAAAATTTCCATCAAGAAATAGTTAGAATTCTAATATCTCTGTAGTCTTTAAAACTTCAATACAGTTCTTTCAGATAATTAATTAAGATTGTGATTTAGTTTGTGTAGTTTCAATGGAATTTTATTGTTCTGCAGGATTTGAATAGCAATACATTACACACACTACAAAGGCACACACTACAAAGGCACTATATTGCCCGAATAATCTGCCTAGAGACGTTTCTTACTTTTGTTGTTGAAAACTGAGTCGATTACACTACTTTGAACAAATTTAATTTTTTTTTAAACTCGGTGTCTCTGTATCCTTCAAAATTCCTATCAAGAAACAGTTCGAATTTTGATATCTCTGTAGTCTTTAAAATCTCAATAATAGCTTTCTTCAGAATATTAATTAAGATTGTGATAAAGTTTGATTTAGAAACACTACAGAAACATTATATTGCCCGAATAAGTTACCTAGAGACGTTTTTTTTAGTCTTGGTGAAAATTCAGTCGATTACACTACTTTGAACAAATTAAAATTCGTTTGAAAACTCGATGTCTTTGTAGCCTTCAGAATTCCCGTCAAGAAATAGTTAGAATTCTGATGCCTCTGTAGTCTTTAAAACTTCAATACAGTTTTTTCTTCTTCTTCATTACAGTTGAAAGACTATTATTGTCTGAATAATTTGCCTAGAGACGTTTCTTACTTTTGTTGTCTAAAATTGAATCGATTACACTACTTTGAACAAACTTAAAAATTTTTTGAAAACTCGGTGTCTCTGTAGCGCACAAAATTCCTGTCAAGAAACAGTTCGAATTTTGATGTCTCTGTAGTCTTTAAAATTTCAATTTAGTTTTCTTCACATTATGAATTTAGATAGTGATAAAGTTTGATTTAGAAACACTACAGAAAGATTGTATTGCCCGAATAAGTTGCCTAGAGACGTTTTTTTTACTCCTGTTGAAAATTCAGTGGATTACACTACTTTGAACAAATTAAAACTTTTTTGAAAACTCGATGTCTCTGTAGCCTTCAAAATTTCCATCAACAAATAGTTAGAATTCTGATATCTCTGTAGTCTTTAAAAATTCAATACAGTTCTTTCAGATAATTAATTAAGATTGTGATTTAGTTTGTGTAGTTTCAATGGAATTTTATTGTTCTGTAGGCTTTGATTAGCAATAGGAAGACTACCTATTCACTATATTGCCCGAATAATCTGCCTAGAGACGTTTCTTACTTTTGTTGTTGAAAATTGAGTCGATTACACTACTTTGAACAAAGGTATATTTTTTTGAAAACTCGATGTCTCTGTAGCCTTCACAATTCCCGTCAAGAAATAGTTAGAATTCTGATGCCTCTGTAGTCTTTAAAACTTCAATACAGTTTTTTCAGACAATTAATTAAGATTGTGATTTAGTATGTGTAGTTTCAATGGGATTTTATTGTTCTGCAGTCTTTGAATAGAAATAGAGAGAGGCTACAGAGGCACTATATTCCCCGAATAATTTGTCTAGAGACGTTTCTTACTTTTGTTGTTGACAATTGAGTCGATTACACTACTTTGAATAAATTTAGTTTTTTTTTGTAAACTCGGTGTTCTGTAGCCTGCAAAATTCCTGTCAAGAAATAGTTCGAATTTTGATATCTCTGTAGTCTTTAAATTCTCAATATAGTTTTCTTCAGACTATTAATTAAGATTGTTATAAAGTTTGATTTAGAAACACTACAGAAACATTATATTGCCCGAATAAGTTGCCTAGAGCCGTTTTTTTTTACTGTTGTTGAAAATTTTGTCGATTACACAACTTTGAACAAATAACTTTTTTTTTAAACTCGATGTCTCTGTAGCTTTCAAAATTCCTGTCAAGAAACAGT
Organism: Taphrorychus bicolor; assembly: GCA_951812265.1. NCBI lineage: Eukaryota > Metazoa > Arthropoda > Insecta > Coleoptera > Curculionidae > Taphrorychus > Taphrorychus bicolor. The sequence goes on along the minus strand of OX638300.1, from coordinate 24,876,217 downwards.
TCGAATTTTGATGTCTCTGTAGTCTTTAATATTGTAATGCAGTTTTTTTTAGACAATTAATTAAGATTGTGATAGTTTGTGTTAGTTTCAGTGGGATTTCACTATTCTGTAGGCTTAGCAATGGATTTAGAAACACTACAGAATCATTATATTGCCAGAATAACATGCCTAGAAACGTTTTTTGCTCTTGTTGAAAATTCAGTCGAGTACATTACTTTACAAAATTTAAATTTTTTGAACACTCAGTGACACTGTAGCCTTCAAAATTCCTGTCAAAAAAACAGTTCAAATGTCTAGAGACTTTTTTACTCTGCTTGGACATTTAGTATTTACACTTCTTTGAGCAAGTTTTATTTTTTTTTGAAAACTTGGTGTCTGTACCTTTCGCTACATGTGAATTTAGCGCTTCATCTCGTTTTAGCACATGTTGAGAAGATACTATAAAAATGTCAAAAGACAGATTGCCAATACCTAGTTGATGTCAATAATCAGCTAATGGTTTATATGTAATAATTATTTCCTCACACTCTTGACAGTGACACTTGCTCCAATCGCTCGTCGTGCTCCTGAATCTTGCTCCACTCCAAGTTTGTTGGTTTTGTTTAGTTGTTTTTTTGTGAGTTAGTTTGTACCAGTTTTTGGTCGATGTGCGTCCCTGGAATTGTTAGAAAATCGGTGTCTCTGTAGCCCAAATAAAACAAGCAAGTAATTTCAAATCTTAAACACACCTTAGGCTTAGGCTAAGACTTAGCAATGGATACAAAAACTTCAAAGTTTTGAAATTTTTGTAATACAGGGAGGCAACGTTACATATAATATGACTATGAATATCATTATAACATTTAGTTTGAACTAAATAGTTTTGAGGTACCTATTACTTACTTTCGCATAAATATACTTAAAGGAATAAGAGTTCTAATTTATTTTGGAATTTTACAATATAAGTTGTTTCGATTTGTTTTGTGCCCTGTCTGGGTTCCTGTTGGCAGCCTTATATTGATCACCATTGCTCAACGATTTTCCTGAATTGTATTTCTTTCCCTATATTATTATGTAACAAAAACAAGAATCTAGAGGCATATTTACAAAATGGCTTGAAAGACGAATACAGGGAATTAATAAGATTCCAAGGTTTACCATCTGACAACTGGGGCGCAAACCCTACGTGCCATGTTCTGAAATGTTTTCCATAGTATATCCTTCCCCCTCAGAATTAGAAATTCATCAATCTAAAGTTATCAGACTTATTATTATGATAAGGCGCATTGTGTATATTTGCTCTCCCACGCTCGGCGTGTCGGCTCATTTCCTTATGTAAGTTAGACGGGGAAGTGGGTAAGGAACATTCATTCCATGCTGATGGGTTTTAATAAAAGGCCTAATTTTCTATTATCGAAGTTATTCTCTTCGCTGGAAGTCGAGTCAGGGAAATCTGGAACCACACTTACGGGCTTCAAATCAATAACATATTTATTAAAAAAAAAAACGATTTACCATTTTTCAATTTCTGTGTTGTGGGCGAACAACACAATAATTACACTTTCGGATCGCCGAAGTGGAAACATTTTGTTGGCAACTCATGATTCGAACATTTTTCTATACACGTACGGTAATTTGGCAAGATGTCTACTGCAGTCGATTGCAGGCTGCATGTTAAACAGACCTGGGGTCGAATTTATGTAGGTAAATTTATGGCTTAAAGTGGAAATCGCGTTCTGGAATTGTATTGGACAGCCGTGGAGTGAACTTAAACATCAATATAAGTATTTACAAATTTTTGAGAGGGCCACTGCAGGTCAATATTAAGTTATTTCCCATTAAACTATCCGTTTTGAAAGTGTTCAGTCTAATCGGCCCAGGCGTGCTCAAGTTACAGGCGGTCAAAGTTGAGAATTGAGAAAAAAGTCGAAATACCCCCCCCCCCCCCCACCCCTTGGAGATTTTCAAACCAATTTCGGATTTTTTTTTGCCGTTTTTGATCGGAATGGCACGTTTGCAATCCCCTGAGAACATAACAAACTCTATTCGAATGGAAATAACCTCTAAAAAGCTTTTTTTAAAAATGGTCCAAAAACCGAATCTAAAAGTGCCTAGAAATCAACCTCCGAAGGGGTCGATCGCCGGAAATATTGCACCTACGGAACTTCCGATGGTGGGAGGTGAAAGAGGGCGTAAAGAAGAGGACAACACAGTTGGGTTCACTCTAATCGGTCCAGGCGTTCTCAAGTTACAGGCGGTCAAAGTTGAGAATTGAGAAAAAAGTGAGGTGGGAGGTGAAAGAGGTCAGCAGTTAGATTCACTCTAATCGGTCCAGGCGTTCTCAAGTTACAGGCGGGCAAATTTGAGAATTGAGAAAAAAGTGAGGTGGGAGGTGAAAGAGGGCGTCAAGAAGAGGACAAGACAGTTGGGTTCACTCTAATCGGTCAAGGCGTTCTCAATTTACTGGCGGTCAAAGTTGAGAATTGAGAAAAAGTGAGGTGGGAGGTGAAAGAGGGCATCAAGAAGAGGACAATACAGTTGTATTCACTCTAATCGGTCCAGGCGTTCTCAAGTTACAGGCGGGCAAATTTGAGAATTGAGAAAAAAGTGAGGTGGGAGGTGAAAGAGGGCATCAATAAGAGGACAATACAGTTGGATTCACTCTAATCGGTCCAGGCGTTCTCAAGTTACAGGCGGGCAAATTTGAGAATTGAGAAAAAAGTGAGGTGGGAGGTGAAAGAGGGCGTCAAGAAGAGGACAAGACAGTTGGGTTCACTCTAATCGGTCAAGGCGTTCTCAAGTTACAGGTGGTCAAAGTTGAGAATTGAGAAAAGAGTGAGGTGGCACGTTTGCAGCAAAAAAAAATCGGAATTTTTTTTTGCTGTTCTTGATAGGAATGGCACGTTTGCAATCCCCTGAGAACATAACAAACTCAATTCGAATGGAAATAACCTCTAAAGAGGTTCTTTTAAAAATTGCCCAAAAACCGATTCTAAAAGTGCCTAAAAAACAACCTCCGAAGGGGTCGGTCTCCGGAAATATTTCACCTACGGAACTTCCGATGGTGGGAGGTGAAAGAGGGCGTCAAGAAGAGGACAACACAGTTGGGTTCACTCTAATCGGTCCAGGCGTTCTCAATTTACTGGCGGTCAAAGTTGAGAATTGAGAAAAAGTGAGGTGGGAGGTGAAAGAGGGCATCAAGAAGAGGACAATACAGTTGGATTCACTCTAATCGGTCCAGGCGTTCTCAAGTTACAGGCGGGCAAATTTGAGAATTGAGAAAAAAGTGAGGTGGGAGGTAAAAGAGGGCGTCAAGAAGAGGACAAGACAGTTGGGTTCACTCTAATCGGTCCAGGCGTTCTCAAGTTACAGGCGGTCAAATTTGAGAATTGAGAAAAAAGTGAGGTGGGAGGGGAAAGAGGGCATCAAGAAGAGGCCAACACAGTTGGATTCACTCTAATCGGTCCAGGCGTTCTCAAGTTACAGGCGGTCAAAGTTGAGAATTGAGAAAAAAGTGAGGTGGGAGGTGAAAGAGGGCATGGAGAAGAGGACAACACAGTTGGGTTCACTCTAATCGCTCCAGGCGTTCTCAATTTACTGGCGGTCAAAGTTGAGAATTGAGAAAAAGTGAGGTGGGAGGTGAAAGAGGGCATCAAGAAGAGGACAATACAGTTGGATTCACTCTAATCGGTCCAGGCGTTCTCAAGTTACAGGCGGGCAAATTTGAGAATTGAGAAAAAAGTGAGGTGGGAGGTGAAAGAGGGCGTCAAGAAGAGGACAAGACAGTTGGGTTCACTCTAATCGGTCAAGGCGTTCTCAAGTTACAGATGGTCAAAGTTGAGAATTGAGAAAAGAGTGAGGTGGCACGTTTGCAGCAAAAAAAAATCGGAATTTTTTTTTGCTGTTCTTGATAGGAATGGCATGTTTGCAATCCCCTGAGAACGTAACAAACTTCATTCGAATGGAATTAACCTCTAAAAAGGATTTTTTTAAAAATGGTCCAAAAACCGATTCTAAAAGTCGACCTCCGAAGGGGTCGATCTCCGGAAATATTGAACCTACGGAAAAAAAGTGAGGTGGGAGGTGAAAGAGGGCATCAAGAAAAGGACAACACGGTTGGATTCACTCTAATCGGTCCAGGCGTTCTCAAGTTACAGGCGGTCAAAGTTGAGAATTGAGAAAAAAGTGAGGTGGCACGTTTGCAGCAAAAAAAATCGGAAATTTTTTTTGCTGTTCTTGATAGGAATGGCATGTTTGCAATCCCCTGAGAACGCAACAAACTCAATTCGAATGGAATTAACCTCTAAAGAGGTTTTTTTAAAAATTGTCCAAAAACCGATTCTAAAAGTGTTTAAAAATGGACCTCCGAAGGAGTCTATCTCCGGACTTGGGGTCGAATTTATGTAGGTAAATTTATGGCTTAAAGTGGAAATCGCGTTCTGGAATTGTATTGGACAGCCGTGGAGTGAACTTAAACATCAATATAAGTATTTACAAGTTTTTTAGAGGGCCACTGCAGGTCAATATTAAATTATTTCCCATTAAACTATCCGTTTTGAAAGTGAAAATGTTTGGATTAAAAACACTCTCAAAACTAGAGCGTTCTCTGCTTAACAGAAAAACAATTTTAGTAGATTGTTTCCAAAGTGTTGGTTTAATTTCTAAACTGATCTACGATGCCTTTGAAAAAAATTGTGGAATAAAACAACATAAAATATACTAAACATGGTTATTAATAAAAACTAAAAACAAATTATGTTGAATAATGACAGACGCAGAATCCAATATAAAAACAACTTAAAATTTAAAATTCTTGATACAAATCAAAGAATAGGTTATGGTTTTTAATACTTAACACTTGAGTGCTGCTTCATCTATCGGTTGCTTACTCCCTTTCTTTTTCATATAGCACAAAAAGCACAATATAACTCTATTATAATTACTACTACTTGTTTAAAATTTGCGTAGCAGCAATAAGAGAAAAGATTGAAAGCTTTCAACCAAATTTTACTGCAAATTATTTAATAGAAGCGAAACAAAATTCTTAGATTTCTTGACAAGGTCTTTACTTTCTCTCCTGTCAGGTGCTGACACTAGCAACAACAGTCCTCACATTGCCTCACTAGCTTCCAGTAAAACTATCCAATTGTAAACAAAAAGCGAGGAAAGCACCAACAAGGCTTCACATGCTTTAAACCACTTTGAACTCAAAACAACGCGCTTCACAAAAACGCTTCAACTTTCTCAATTCATTCACAAACTACAACTTCATGAGATAATCAAAACTAATTTTGATGTAATAGGACAATAAAAACAACGATCGACCAACAAAATAACGCGAACTCCTTTCTCACATCACATTGAATTCACGGTCATAACACGTTTGAGGTAAAACAGGCCAATCAACCCTTTGTGGTAAGTCGTTGCTGTATCTATGCGGTATTTCATACAATTTTTACATACGCAACGATTAAAAGAACAAATAATATGAGACAAGCTGGAGCGGGTTCAAGTTCCAAACATTTGTTGTGAGGAGTTTTCGCAACAATTAGCTTAGGTTAATTCAGTTAGGCAGGATTAAAATGTGCATATCGTACGTTTTAGGTAAATTGCTACAACAGCTGTGATTACAAGTAATACTTAATAATAGTAATACCATAACGTTGAAGAATACGCTCATATTTGTAATGAAATATAATACGCAAACTAAACAAGGCAATTTTATTCATTAAGGGTTCTCAGAGCGCAAAACCCACACCGTATGCCTGTTTGAAATTTACTTATTTCCCCCGCTTTTCCGTCGATTTTACAGAATCTTTTGCATAAAATTTAGAATTGCGTCTAGCAATTTGCCTTTAACATGGTAAAAGGAGACGCTCCGAAGAAAACTTGTTTCCAAGTGAAGTTTCCGCAAAGTTCATAGATAATTGAATGAGGAAATTTATATAATTGGCCGGGTAATTGGTTATTTTCCTTGCCTTGTGCCAAACCAGGCGCCCTTCCTATTTTTGGTGTGACACTTCGTGCAGTCAGAATGAACAGATGTCATAAAGTTTATTAGAGCAACTTTACTTATTTATGGCCTATTCCTTTGAAATACCTAGATGCTATGCAAAGAAATTATTTTGACAACTCCATACTAATGTTAACTATAAACCATCCACTTATTATTGACATCAAGGAGGCGATGGAAATCTGACTTTGACATTTTTTTCGTATCTTCTCAACATGCGTTGAAGGGAGATAGGTATAAAAGAAAGAAATTTTTGAGATGTCAAAAATAAGTGAATGAGTTATAAAATATGCTTGTTGGTAGTAGAGCTAGCGGGGTCCTAGGACAATAGTGAATGAATAATACGAATAAAGACAGTTACTAAATAAGAATTAGGTTTGCTAAAATACATAAAATAAATGATTATAAGATTAATAGAGATAAAAAGATTAACTTCGTTTAGTTTAGCCAGCACAGGCATATAAATCAGTGTGTATAGTAAATTATGGGATGGCGGCAAACTGCACGGTGCAAATTTGATTCAACCATAATAAATTATAACCGACCGACATTTGAGCCAAACAATCTAGATAAGTAAACGGGGGAAACTACACCAGATGTAAATGAAACTCGAGTAATATCTCTATTTGTATACCCTCGGTGGACGTAACCCAAATCCGAAAGCAAAGTTGGCCCGTAGATGTTGGGAAATAGGTCAGCCCCAGGACTTTTTCCCTTAATTATGTTCTTTGCTACCGACAGCCATTTATTTTCGGGGGGTCCCATTGTACCTTTATTTGGAACCGTCGTTTTAAGGATATCTATACCGTAAAATATCGCCTCGGTCTCTTATTCTAAAGTATGACTAATGAAACTGTTTTGAGTTTCAGCAAATAATTCTCTAGCGATTTACCTAAAAATATGTTTGACTTTGAAAAAGTATATATAGGAACGAAAGCTACACGTTTTGCGTCATTAACCGTGGTAATTGTGGTGGAACAATGAATCGCAAATGTTTGTTACACGGCACATTTATATTCGAATCAGTGTGTAATGGAGCCGCGACAATGTATATGCAATTTTGGTGAAAGTGGGTAATGAAATTCAACCTAAAATTGCTTGTTTTAAGAACTTAGTTACGCATTAAAAAGAAAAATTTGGCAGCTCAACACGAGGGCACTGCTAAAGAGGTATCCAAATTAGGAAAAGTGCAAAATACACACAAATACATAACAAACTGTTTACATAACGTGTAACGTAAACTGTGTTATATAACAAACTGGAATGAAATTAACTTCTAAAGACCTTTTTTTTTAAAAAACGCTCCAAAAACCGATTCTAAAAGTGCCTAAAAAGCGACCTCCAAAGGGGTCTATGTCCGGAAATATTGCACCTACGGAAATTCCGATGGTGGGAGGTGAAAGAATGCGTCAAGAAGAGACCAACACAGTTGGATTCGCTCTAATCGGTCCAGTCGTTCTAAAGTTACATGCGGACAAAGTTGAGAATTGCGAAAAAAGACGTAATACCCCCCCCCCTTTGGAGATTTTCAAAAAAAAATCGGATTTTTTGTTGCTGTTTTTGATCGGAATGGCACGTTTGCAATCCCCTGAGAACATAACAAACTCAATTGGAATGAAATTAAGCTCTAAAGAAGTTTTTTTAAAAATGGTCCAAAAGCCGATTCTAAAAGTGCCTAAAAATCGACATCCGAAAGGGTCTATCTCCGAAAATATTGCACCTACGGAAATTGCGATGGTGGGAGGTGAAAGAGGGCATCAAGAAGAGGACAACACAGTTGGATTCACTCTAATCGGTCCAGGCGTTCTCAAGTTACAGGCGACCAAAGTTGAGAATTGAGAAAAAAGTCGTAATACCCCCTTTTGGAGATTTTCAAAAAAATTTCGGACATTTTTTTTTGCTGTTTTTGATGGGGATGGCACGTTTGCAATCCCCTGAGAACATAACAAACTCAATTGGAATGAAATTAACTTCTAAAAAGCTTTTTTTTTAATGGACCAAACACCGATTTTAAAAGTGCCTAAAAATCGAACTCCGAGGGGTCTATCTCCGGAAATATTGCACCTACGGAAATTGCGATGGTGGGAGGTGAAAGAGGGCGTCAAGAAGAGACCAACACAGTTGGATTCGCTCTAATCGGTCCAGTCGTTCACAAGTTACATGCGGTCAAAGTTGAGAATTGCGAAAAAAGACGTAATACCCCCCCCCCTTTGGAGATTTTCAAAAAAAAATCGGATTTTTTTTTGCTGTTTTTGATCGGAATGGCACGTTTGCAATCCCCTGAGAACATAACAAACTCCATTGGAATGAAATTAAGCTCTAAAGAAGTTTTTTTAAAAATGGTCCGAAAGCCGATTCTAAAAGTGCCTAAAAATCGACATCCGAAGGGGTCTATCTCCGGAAATATTGCACCTACGGAAATTGCGATGGTGGGAGGTGAAAGAGGGCGTCAAGAAGAGACCAACACAGTTGGATTCGCTCCAATCGGTCCAGTCGTTCTCAAGTTACATGCGGTCAAAGTTGAGAATTGAGAAAAAAGTCGTAATACCCCCTTTTGGAGATTTTCAAAAAAATTTCGGACATTTTTTTTGCTGTTTTTGATGGGGATGGCACGTTTGCAATCCCCTGAGAACATAACAAACTCAATTGGAATGAAATTAACTTCTAAAAAGCTTTTTTTTTTTAAATGGACCAAACACCGATTTTAAAAGTGCCTAAAAATCGAACTCCGAGGGCTCTATCTCCGGAAATATTGCACCTACGGAAATTGCGATGGTGGGAGGTGAAAGAGGGCGTCAAGAAGAGACCAACACAGTTGGATTCGCTCTAATCGGTCCAGTCGTTCTCAAGTTACATGCGGTCAAAGTTGAGAATTGCGAAAAAAGACGTAATACCCCCCCCCCCTTTGGAGATTTTCAAAAAAAAATCGAATTTTTTTTTGCTGTTTTTGATCGCAATGGCACGTTTGCAATCCCCTGAGAACATAACAAACTCCATTGGAATGAAATTAAGCTCTAAAGAAGTTTTTTTAAAAATGGTCCAAAAGACGATTCTAAAAGTGCCTAAAAATCGACATCCGAAGGGGTCTATCTCCGAAAATATTGCACCTACGGAACCTCCGATGGAGGGAGGTGAAAGAGGGCATCAAGAAGAGGACAACACAGTTGGATTCACTCTAATCGGTCCAGGCGTTCTCAAGTTACAGGCGACCAAATTTGAGAATTGAGAAAAAAGTCGTAATACCCCCTTTTGGAGATTTTCAAAAAAATTTCGGACATTTATTTTGCTGTTTTTGATGGGGATGGCACGTTTGCAGTCCCCTGAGAACATAACAAACTCAATTGGAATGAAATTAACTTCTAAAAAGCTTTTTTTTAATGTTCAAACAACGATTTTAAAAGTGCCTAAAAATCGAACTCCGAGGGGTCTATCTCCGGAAATATTGCACCTACGGAAGCTGCGATGGTGGGAGGTGAAAGAGGGCATCAAGAAGAGACCAACACAGTTGGAATCGCTCTAATCGGTCCAGGCGTTCTCAAGTTACAGGCGGTCAAAATTGAGAATTGAGAGAAAAAAGACGTAATACCCCCCTTTTGGAGATTTTCAAAAAAATTTCGGACATTTTTTTTTGCTGTTTTTGATGGGGATGGCACGTTTGCAATCCCCTGAGAACATAACAAACTCAATTGGAATGAAATTAACTTCTAAAAAGCTTTTTTTTTAAATGGACCAAACACCGATTTTAAAAGTGCCTAAAAATCGAACTCCGACGGGTCTATCTCCGGAAATATTGCACCTACGGAACCTCCGATGGAGGGAGGTGAAAGAGGGCATCAAGAAGAGGACAACACAGTTGGATTCACTCTAATCGGTCCAGGCGTTCTCAAGTTACAGGCGACCAAAGTTGAGAATTGAGAAAAAAGTCGTAATACCCCCTTTTGGAGATTTTCAAAAAAATTTCGGACATTTTTATTGCTGTTTTTGATGGGGATGGCACGTTTGCAATCCCCTGAGAACATAACAAACTCAATTGGAATGAAACTAACTTCTAAAAAGCTTTTTTTTAATGGACCAAACACCGATTTTAAAAGTGCCTAAAAATCGAACTCCGAGGGGTCCATCTCCGGAAATATTGCACCTACGGAAACTGCGTGACTGGTGGGAGGTGAAAGAGGGCATCAAGAAGAGACCAACACAGTTGGAATCGCTCGAATCGGTCCAGGCGTTCTCAAGTTACAGGCGGTCAAAGTTGAGAATTGAGAGAAAAAAGACGTAATAGCTTTTGGAGATTTTCAACAAAATTTCGGACATTTGTTTTTTTGCTGTTTTTGATCGGAATGGCATGTTTGCAATCCTCTGAAAACATAACCAACTCAACTAACATAACCAACTCAACTCGAATGGAATTAACCTCTAAAGAGTTTTTTTTATAAATGTTCCAAAAACCGATTCTAAAAGTGCCTAAAAAGCGACCTCAAAGGGGCTTATCTCCGGAAATATTGCACCTACGGAAATTGCGATGGTGGGAGGTGAAAGAGGGCATCAAGAAGAGACCAACACAGTTGGATTCACTCTAATCGATCCAGTCGTTCTCAAGTGACAGGCGGTCAAAGTTGAGAATTGAGAAAAAAGTCGTACTACCTTTTGGAGATTTTCAACAAAATTTCGGACATTTTTTTTGCTGTTTTTGATCGGAATGGCACGTTTGCAATCCCCTGAAAACATAACAAACTCAACTCGAATGGAATTAACCTCTAAAGAGGTTTTTTTTTAAAAAATGGTCCAAACACCGATTCTAAAAGTGCCTAAAAATCGACCTCCGAAGGGGTCTATCTCCGGAAATATTCGTATAAGATACTTCCGATGGTGGGAGGTGAAAGAGGACATCAAGAAGGAAACATCGAAGAGACTGGAATCGTTTGAGTGGTGGGTGTACCGCCGAATTTTAAAGACCTCCTGGATGGACCGCATTACGAGCGAACAAGTTTTGAAAATAATGGATAAGGAAATGGAAATTATTTTCACAATTAAAAGAAGAAAACTAAAGTTTCTTGGTAGCAGAAGCGTCGGTCGACGTAGAATTTCCTGGCTATGTACCCTACGAAACTGGTTTGACCTCTCATCTTTCGAACTATTTCGGACATGATGATCAGCAACCTCCGAAGGAGAAGCTGAGATCAAGAAGAAGAAGAAGGATACTCTCAGAGCGGTCCGTTAGAGAACGTTGTTGGTCAGTAAAAATTAATCCATTCAAAGATTTTTTTTCTTTCAATCTGTTCTATAGATCGTGAGCTACAATTTGGAAAGAAAAACATTAAAATCGAGATGACATAAACTTTACTAGCACATTTAACTTATTTTGTGCCACCCTACATCTTTGATTTATTAAAGAGAAGCATTGAGTGAATACTTTCTGAGAGATCATGGTTAGAGAACAGAGTACACGTAATTATTTTTCTAGCGACATTCTTTTCTCTGGTTTTTCAAATAATGCAACGTAATTACTTGCAACGTTTCTGAGACTTATTTACCTGCTTATCTGTGAGGAAGCGTTCCAAGGTGCAGGCAAATTTTTATCGCTCCTACTTTTTAAGAAAAATAAATGGACCAGCATAAAGCAAAATAGCGTCGGAACCGGAACCCCGACAGAAAAGCAGAGATAGAAAAAAGGGGTGGGGTGGGGGGGGGGGGGGGACCCGTGAGAAATTGGCTCTCCGACCCCGGGCCGCTGCAACGAGGTTATTTACTTTTTTCCATAAAGCCGGGACACTTTCAACCAGGTTAAATGACGCATATAGGCGGCACTTAAAACTAAAAAGTTCCAATGGCGTCGAGATAGGAGAAGTGGACGGTGACAAACGAGCGCCAGTTTCCGCAAATATCGGCTGCACGGACCCCCTTATCCAGCCTGCGGAACACTTTCTATTTTCCAGATATGGCCAAGTTTCTGGAAATATTCAGGACGAGAGGCAATTTGTCTAGTCCCAGTCTTTTGTTGTTGTTGTTGTTTAGTGCCTCAAATGAGTCAAGAATTATACGACAAACTAAGATAGAAAATGCTGGACTCGACTGGCTGAATAGTGTATTTTGATTAACACCGTAAAATCGGATTAGAAGTTTAGAAACAAAAGATAGAATTGTAAAATTTTTATACCACATCACGACGTGCCTAGCACATACATTATTAAATTCAATATTTCCCTTATTTTTCACACTTCAATTTTTTTGATACTTAATATAAACTTGAAGTATATGAAAAGTATTTTTTAGGGGTTAGCACCATCCTGGACTGCGTTCGTATGCTTTGGTACTGCTGTCGTTCATGATTCCAGGCTAATACATGTTATAAGTTTACTCCATAAAATTCACCCGACAAATGTTTACTCAAAGAACTTAATCATGAAAGTGCTCCTGGAGAAGTATTAGATGCCTCAAGACTGCTGTCAATTCGCCTTACGTCATTACCCTCAACGTTCTATTTCCTTAACAGAAACCGTGATCAGCTTGACAAGTAGCAAAAAAAACATATCTGGAATAACAATATGAAACTTGGATATAGACGAGCTCATCAGTGTTCCTCGAAGATTTCGAATTAGGGATATTTTCGTTTCGTATTCAGCACACAACAATTCCAACTCGGCTCGTTTATCTTAGTAGTTTCAACTTGTTCTCGGTCTTAACCTTCGTCATCTCCTTGACCAGTTTAGTTTACGCCCCGATCCTTTATCAAACAATTATCGCGGCTTTCTTGGCCCGAATGTTTAAGCTCGAGTGTTTTAACGGCCGAGTTAAGACTATTTATTTTATCCAAGAGTATTTTCGAATCAGAATTAACTTTTGAGATTACTACTAATCTGGGATACAAAAACCCCCAGCCAGAGACTATTACATAACAGTTTCCACTCCACTAACATTGATCACTTTTTCGAGGCTCTAAAGGCTCCTAATGAACGAAGGCGAACTAGTCATCCTTTGAGATCATTATTCGCGCAGAACTTTTCACATTAATATAAATTATAAGAATTAGGAGCACTTGGTGAGAGGCCCTAACTACAGTCCACCACCGAGACTCCATGCAATAAACTATGGATTTAAAACTTGCCTTATTACGACATTAATGAGAAACTAGGACAGAGTTTTTAGCTGCCGACAACTTTGTTTGCTAAGTTGGTTCTTTCGAGACTTAATGCATGTATAAGGTGCTGTAAATCAAGAAGAGAAAAAGCAAATATTATGTGCATGAGAAAGTTAAGAACGCATAAAGTATAAGACCGTGAAGGTTTTTACGGCCAGTCAAAATATAATCTGAAGTGTTTTCCGTGCTTTGAAGCCGTGGTCTAATGGAATTTCTTGACGTTTCGTCTACAACTGCGGCAGACATTATCAAAGGCGAAGAGATAATGGGTGAAGTGATCTTCGGTGCTTCTCGACGTTGACTGATTCCACTGTGGTGCAGTGGAGGGACTGGGGTGGGGGTAGTGGTGGCGCGGGGTTTCGACGCACTTGACCTCGATTTTGCCCTAATCCTAACCAGAATATTGGCCAGAAACTTTTAACTTACGTTTTTAGACGTACTGATAGTTTCTTAACCGATTTTGGTTTCATTCTAAATTAGAATTTTTCAAAATCCTTCAATATTATATTTTCAAACTTCGAACCAGTTTTTTCAAGTTTGGCTTCACCTCTAACTAGATTTTCTTAAAAAAACATCAAAATATTTATTTTTGGATGAGGTAAGTCATTTTTAATCAATTTTAGTCTTAATTCTGACTTGAATTATCCAAAGAGTTCAAATTTAACCAAAATGAGAAATTTTGAGTAATTTTTAACCGATTTTGGACATATTTTGATTTTTTCCAAATCTTCCAAATTTGTGTTTTTACCCGCTGTAAGTCATTTTTTACGTATTTTGCTAGATCGACTTTTTCAAGAAACATCAAAATTGTCATTTTTTTAGATGAAATGGGTGATTTTTGAACAACTTTAGCCCTAATTCTAACCTAAAAATTTGCATTTTTAGTCACTGTGTATAATTTTTAACCACTTTTGGCCCTAATCATTTCCCGAATTTGCCCAGAGACTTTCATTTGCATTTTTTGACGCTTTGAGTAATTTTTAGCTTATTTTGGCCAGACTATTAATTTAAAATTTTCTGAACCTTCCAAATTTCAATTTTTACTGGCTTTGAGTTATTTTTCATCCATTTTGGCATTAGTCCTAGCCTAGCTTACGCATAAAACATCGAAATTTACGTTTTTAGTTAAAATGGTTGATTTTTAATCGATTTTAGTCGTAATTCTAACCTGAATGTCTCAGAAGACAAAAAGTTGAATTTTTATACGCCTTGTATCACGTTTTTACCAATTTTAACCCTAATCTTAACCTGAATTTGTCCAGAAACTCTTCAATTTGCATTTTTAGTTGTTTTGACTAATTTTTAATCAATTTTAGGGTTGTAATGTTAGTGAATTTTTTTCTTAACCCTCAAAATGTTTATTTTTACACACAGTTATGGTTTAAATTTTAGCCTAACGTCAAAAAACATCAAAATTGTCATTTTTTTGATTAAACAAGTCATTTTTAATCATCTTTAGTCCTAATTCTAACCTAAAAACTCCAAATTTGCATTTCTAGACGCTCGTGTAATCACTTTTGTCTCCAATAATAAACTGAATTTTCCCAGAAACCTTTAATCTGCATTTTTTACGGTTTGAGTAATTTTCAACTGATTTTGGCCACAATCTTAATTTGAATTTCTTCAAACCCTCCAAAATTGTATTTTTACACAACCATTTTTTTGCCAAAAAACTTCCAAATTGTTATGTTTAGATGAAATGCTTTATTTTTAATGGATTTTAATCCTCTAACCTGATTTTCCCAAAAGATTTCAAATTTGCACTTTTGCAACTTTTTGTTTGCATTTTTAGACGCTTTGAGTCATTTTAAACCGATTTTGGCAATAATCCTAATTCGGATTTTTCTAAACTATTCAAATTTTTGTTTTTACACACTTTGAGTAATTTTTCACGAACTTTGGTCTTAATGTTAGCTCTCCTTCTCAGAAAACATAAAAATTGTTATTTTTAGACTCTTTGTGTAATTTTAAACCAATTTTCACCCCAATCCCAAAATGCATTTACCCAGAAATTTTTTATTTAAATTTTTTTGAAGTTTTTCGTACTTTTTAACCGATTTTGGCCATAATCTTAATTTGAATTTATCCCAAAACCCCTCAAATTTGTATTTTTCGCACAATACAGTTTTTATATAATAAAACATCTAAATTGTTATGTTTAGATGAAATGCATGATTTTTAATCGACTTTAGTCCTAATTAATTCTAACCTAAATTTCTGCAAAAACTCCAAATTTGCATTTCTAGACGCTCATATAATTTTTTACAACTTTTGACTCAAATCCTAAACTGGAATTTTTCCAAAAACTTTTAATCTGCTTTTTTTTACGGTTTGAGTAATTGTTAACTGATTTTGGTCATAATCTTAATTAGAATTTCTTCAAACCCTCCAAAATTGATTTTTACTTTACACGAACCAATTTTTCGCAAAAAAACTTCCAAATTGTTATGTTTAGATGAAATGCTTTATTTTGAATGGATTTTAATCCTATAACCAACCTGATTTTCTCCAAAGATTCCAAATTTGCACTTAGTTTGCATTTTTAGACGCTTTGAGTCATTTAAAACCGTATTTGGCCATAATCCTAATTCGAATTTTTCTAAACTATTCAAGTTTTTGTTTTTACACACTTTGAGTTATTTTTCACGAACTTTGGTCTAAATTTTAGCTCCCCTTCTCAGAAAACATAACCATTGTCATTTTTAGACTCTTTGTGTAATTTTTAACCAATTTTAACCCCAATCCCAACATGCCAACCCAGAAATTTTTAATTTGATTTTTTTTGAAGTTTTCCGTACTTTTTAACCGATTTTGGCCATAATCTTAATTTGAATTTATCCAAAAACACCTCAAATTTGTATTTTTCGCACAATACAATTTTTACCCAAGAAAACATCTAAATTGTTATGATAAGATGAAATGCATGATTTTTAATCGACTTTAGTCCTAATTAATTCTAACCTAAATTTCTGCAAAAACTCCAAATTTGCATTTCTAGACGCTCATATAATTTTTTAATAACTTTTGACTCAAATCCTAACCTGGAATTTTCCCAAAAACTTTTAATCTGCTTTTTTTTACGGTTTGAGTAATTGTTAACTGATTTTGGTCATAATCTTAATTAGAATTTCTTCAAACCCTCCAAAATTGATTTTTACTTTACACGAACCAATTTTTCGCAAAAAAACTTCCAAATTGTTATGTTTAGATGAAATGCTTTATTTTGAATGGATTTTAATCCTATAACCAACCTGATTTTCTCCAAAGATTCCAAATTTGCACTTAGTTTGCATTTTTAGACGCTTTGAGTCATTTAAAACCGTATTTGGCCATAATCCTAATTCGAATTTTTCTAAACTATTCAAGTTTTTGTTTTTACACACTTTGAGTTATTTTTCACGAACTTTGGTCTAAATTTTAGCTCCCCTTCTCAGAAAACATAACCATTGTCATTTTTAGACTCTTTGTGTAATTTGTAACCAATTTTAACCCCAATCCCAACATGCATTTACCCAGAAATTTTTAATTTGATTTTTTTTGAAGTTTTCCGTACTTTTTAACCGATTTTGGCCATAATCTTAATTTGAATTTATCCAAAAACCCCTCAAATTTGTATTTTTCGCACAATACAATTTTTACCCAAGAAAACATCTAAATTGTTATGATAAGATGAAATGCATGATTTTTAATCGACTTTAGTCCTAATTAATTCTAACCTAAATTTCTGCAAAAACTCCAAATTTGCATTTCTAGACGCTCATATAATTTTTTAATAACTTTTGACTCCAATCCTAACCTGAATTTTTCCAGAAACTTTTAATGTGTTTTTTTTTTGCGGCTTGAGTAATTTTTAACCGATTTTGGCCATAATCTTAATTTGAATTTCTTCAAATCCTCGAAAACGGTATTTTTACACAAACCAATTTTTCGCTAAAAAACTTCCAAATTGTTACGTTTAGATGAAATCGTTTATTTATAATCGTTTTTATACCTCTAACCTGATTTTCTCCAAAAATTCGAAATTTGCACTTTTTCAACTTTTTGTTTGCATTTTTAGACGATTTGAGTCATTTTAAACCAATTTTGGCCATAATCCTAATTCGAATTTTTCTAAACCATTCAAATTTTTGTTTTTACACACTTTGAGTCATTTTTCACGAACTTTGGTCTAAATTTTAGCTCCCCTTCTCAGAAAACATAACCATTGTCATTTTTAGACCATCTGTGTAATTTTTAACCAATTTTGACTCCAATCCCAACATGAATTTACCCATAAATTTTTAGATATAATTTTTTTGAAGTTTTTCGTACATTTTAACTGATTTTGGCCATAATATTAATTTGAATTTATCCAAAAACCCCTCAAATTTGTATTTTTCGCACAATACAGTTTTTAACCAAAAAAACATCTAAATTGTTATGTTTAGATGAAATGCATGATTTTTAATTGACTTTAATCCTAATTAATTTTAACCTAAATTTCTGCAAAATCTCCAAATTTGCATTTCTAGACGCTCATATAATTTTTTAATAACTTTTGACTCCAATCCTAACCTGAATTTTCCCAGAAACCTTTAATCTGCTTTTTTTTACGGTTTGAGTAATTTTTACCTGATTTTGGCCATAATCTTAATTTTAATTTCTTCAAACCCTCCAAAATTGTATTTTTACACAAACCAATTTTTCGCAAAAAATACTTCCAAATTGTTATGTTTAGATGAAATGGTTTATTTTTAATGGATTTTAGTCCTCTAACCTGAATTTCTCCAATGATTCAAAATTTGTACATTTGCAACGTTTAGTTCGCATTTTCAGACATCCTAATTCGAATTTTTCTAAACTATTTAAACTTTTGTTTTTACACACTTTGTGTAATTTTTCACGAACTTTGGTCTTAATTTTGGCTCCCCTTCTCAGAAAACATAAAAATTGTCAATTAAGACTCTCTGTGTAATTTTTAACCAATTTTAACCCCAATCCCAACATGAATTGGCCCAGAAACTTTTAATCTGCATTTTTTTGACGCTTTCAGTCATTTTTAACTGATTTTGGCCAGAAATTTAATTGCAACTACGCCAAAGCCTCCAAATTTGTATTTTTACACAAAAACAATTTTTAGTCAAAAAAGACATCCCAATTGTCATGTTTAGATGAAACGGGTCATTGACTTTAGTTATAAGTCTAACCTGAATTTCTCCTATGATTTCAAATTTACACTTTTGCTATGTGTACTATTTCAACTACTTTTAGCTCTACGCTTACATTTTTTAATTTTAATTTTTCGGAGTTTTCAGTAATTTTTAACTTATTTTGGCCATAATCTTAATTTGAATTTATCCAAACCACTCAAATTTGTATTTATACACAAAACAGTTTTTAGCCAAAAAACATCTAAATTGTTAAGTTTAGATGAAATGGGTAATTTTTTATCGGCTTTAGTCCTAATTCTAACCTGAGTTTCTCAACGATTCCAAATTTGCCTTTTTCCTTTGGGTAAATTTTTTTGAGTTTATGGGTCATTTTTACCTATCTTATCGTTGACTTTTTTTTAAAAAAACATCAAATTTTGCATTTTTAGATGAGTTCATATACCACATATATCATGTGTTCATTAGAATCCCTCATCTAGTCACCTATGAAGTTCATTTGTTATTTTGAAGCACCTCATGAATAATTTCTTTTGATATTCTCTTGTTGTCGCTTTTGTAAAGTCAAATGTCCGAGGATGACACTGACGATTTCAGAGCGCTTTGAAGGTATCCTCATCCTTCGTTTTCTTGATAAGAATGTAAGGATGGGAATACGCTTAGACGTATAAGTAAGTGGCAAATGTCAACAAGTGACAGTAACAAATAATAGATGGTGAGTCAAGTTACAACGTGCCTTTATAACTCTTTTCTTTTCTATGAAAAAATCATAGCCAACTAGATGACGTTTTATAATGAACACGCCGTATTTTTAGACGAGTCACTTTTTAACTAATTATGACCCTAATCCTAAGCTCAACTTTCCCAAGAATTTTTAAATGCTTTTCTCAGTCAAATCAAGTGGCTTCATCACCCAACTCGAGAGTTGACAAATACTCCGCGTTCATTAGAAAAAGTCACCTAGCAGGCTATGAAATTTTGACAGAAAAGGATGTCATAATCAAAGTATATAGACTTTTGGTCTTTCATCCTTTTCTTTTGACATTTCACAGCCAACTAAAAGACGTTTTCAAATGAACATCCCCTACTTGGCGCATGATCGAGACATCAGATGTCCATAACTACAAATAATCGATTTGAATAACGGAATGATCATTCGAATGTTTTTTTATGAATTGTTTTCAACTAAAGTTATTCATAATCGATCAAGCGATAAGTATGATGATATTTAACCATAAAACTTACATGTAGCAGATTATTTCAGTGGGTGCCCACTATTTTCCCTCATACAAATCGAAGAATTAGTTCTGCAGTTTGGCTTTATAGAGAATTTGCCTCGTAAAATCCGCTACTATTGCCCTTTTGGTCGCATAATCTTGGGATTACACGTATGCAAACCATTTAACCGGATTTAATCGCTCAATTTTCTTTATTCGATCAATACCAATTTATTCCCCTGTTCCGGCATCTCCACTATTCATCTATGTCTCACTTGACAATGAACAAAAGTTGTGGACATGCTTTTTTTGTGTAACTATTAAAGTCATGAATAATTTTACGTCAATTTGTGTCCTTCATTATTCAAGTGTTTCGTGGGAGTTAGGAAGTATTCCTGACACAGACAAATGAGATCTAAGCTCGATCTAAAAGTGCGATCCAATTTCATCTTTTTCTTTACTTTTCCCCCCATAATAAGCTGCTAGACCCAAGGAGAGCAAACAAGAAAATGGAGTGGCTCAAATTGAAAAACAAACAGGCTCTAAGGTGTTGTTTATATTAGGAAAAGAGAAGTTTGTGCCAGATTTATTCTTCTCATTTCTTCGTCCTTCCTCGGCTTGTGACAACATTGCTCGGACAGTTTTTTTTTTATCGCAACGAACCGACGCACGATGTTGTTTTATGTATTTAATTTAAACGAAATTCGTCTGCCAATAAAAGTTATCAGTGAAGAAAAAAAGCGCAAGAAGAGACGAAACAACTGCGTTGTTGCTACTGTCGGAAAATAAGAAATGAACAAAACATTAAACCTGTGTTTGCCAGACAATGAGCTCTAAATTGTGAACAGAGCAACAAATGGAGGTGATTTTTCCCCTAGTCGTTTCTCGTAGAAATAAAAAAAAAATCCCGAGGCATGTAGTGAATAAAGTGTTAAAGAACAATTATTTAAATTTATTCCAGTGTCTGTTTCCGGAAAATTGCTGCGGAAAATGGAGTGTAGAAAGCCGGGAGGAGCGCGAAAGTTTTTGTTCGCACTTTTGGTACGGGATCAACTGTAAAGAAGAAATTTTCTTAAGGATTTCAGGCTGCGATGGAGTCTGGAAATCTATATGTAATACAACGGAAACCTTCAAAGAAATATTTTACCCAGAAGAGGAATAATACTTTAAAAAACTGCCAAAATCCAAAACGACTTGATACCCCTGATGCCTTCGAACAGAAGGAACTTTTGTTAAAGCAAATTACTTGCTTTTTTCTCAGGTAAATGCAATAATAATGCAAATAAAAACGAAAAGTTAAAAATAATGAAAACACAAATATTATGATTTTTCCAAGGCGAGCACAATCAAAGAACTTGGGGAGGCGCAATCAAAAAATCACTTTTTCTTGATTTTCTCAATAATTCAGTTACAATTTTGATTTGGACAGCCGACCTAGTAAAACGCATCAAAAAAAGGGCGTTATTCTACACTCACCTGATTGTCTCGTGCACTATTTAAACTCAATCAAAACGTATTTCCCCCGAGGTGTCGAGATCTTACTACATTCACAGTCCGATGCCCTTCCGTATACAGCCTCATAAAAAGGTAACGACAACGAACTTACCCAACTCTTCAAGAAGTGATATGATTATTACGCCAGCTTCATCCGGGCGTCAGTGCATTAAAAATGTATTATCGTAGAATTTATGACCGTGGCCAAACTTGTGTTATTTCTCACCGAATGTAATGCCCTATGAAATAATACCCTGCAATAAATAGAGCAAGAAGTTTTCGAGGTGGTTGTAAAATTACCAAGCGTTTATTAAAAGTTTCTGTAAAGCGAGACAATGGGAAGATAAAGCAAACAAATCTGAAACCAACGTTTAGTTTAAGTTTCCTTTAGTATTTCAGGTTTATTAATCATTAATTTCTATGGCTTGGAGCAAATCCATTTCTATGGGCTTTTAATCATGCAAATGTCTCTGCTATAACCGAGGAGCATATTGAATAGAATATTTAAATACTACATCTAGTGAGAACGACTCCGTTCCGTACATAATGAATCTCTAATTTAATTTAAGAAAAGCCCCTTCAAATTGGCAGTAAAATTCCTGTAGATCTTATGGGCGAGGTTTCCATTAAGCTCTTCCACCCCAATAAGTTCCAATAATACAAACTTATTTCCAAGAACGATAAATTCTCGTGACAGCTTCTGGTTGTTCCTCTTCTTGACCTTTATCATTCTTAGCCGGTTTGGTTAACGCCCGATCCCTTATCAAACAATTATCGGGGACGCCCTGCTCTAAATGGTCCGGACCTAACTGTTTCAACGGTCGGGGTTTCCGCAGTTATGGGATCATTTGTTTACTTATCCCAGGAATTTCGTTCTATTCGTACAGATCGGGCTGAGCTTTTATATGGGTGACGAAGCGATTAATCGCCGAAACGTGAGTTTCGTCTGAATAAAAAATTGCCAAAGCCGCGAACTCAAACTTCAGATTTACACAAATTGCAGCGTATCTTGTAAGTAGGCAAACACCATTTACATACCAATACTAGAGCTATCGTCTCTATGTCTCTAATTTGAAGAGAGTCGCTGCGAGGTGCACTCGGAGTTACTCCATCTACCCTGCCTGCCCTGTTTGCCCCGCCTGTCTAGCCTCACCTAGGTGTCACAAGTGTCAAGTCTGTCATATGTCACACCTCACCTGTACTATGGCACACGTCATCTGTCATATGTCATCTGTCACATTTGACAAGAATGACAGCATTTTGGGGTCCCGGGCCCCCTTTTACACTAGGGCTCACGTAAACTTCAAGGTCAAATTGTCCTAGAACCCGGTTGTTTTAACTACTTACAGGTTGTATTGATAACTGCACATAAATCATGTAAGTCAGTTCAAGTCCCTTGAGTTATCTTTTTAGGTCAATTTTGATCAAATTAGGTCAGGTCACGTTACTTCTGGTTATTTCAGGTTAGATTAAGTCAGTTCAGGTTTATTTAGGAGGGTTTAAGTAAACCGTGATACAGACTCAACCAGGCAGCGGTAGTTCAGCACGTTACTTTTCTTGAGTTAGTTAATTCTACTAACCCTATATACAAACAATGCGTTGGTTTCCGTTTCAGATGCTACGTTACGGTGTCCCAAAAATAGGCAAATAAATAAAAAATTTTTTGGATCTGAAATTTCACTTTAAAATTCTTTTCATAAGTGTAAAAAAACACGATGTAGAGGAAATCGGAGGGATTGTGACAGGGGAGCAAAACATACAACTAGCTCTTCGACAACGTTTCGTCTAATTAAGCATTAAACTTCATCAGAACTCTAGATATTATCTTAAAATGTTCTAGTCATGGTCAAATTCTTGAGTTTGTACGTGAAATT
Organism: Taphrorychus bicolor; assembly: GCA_951812265.1. Taxonomy (NCBI): domain Eukaryota; kingdom Metazoa; phylum Arthropoda; class Insecta; order Coleoptera; family Curculionidae; genus Taphrorychus; species Taphrorychus bicolor. Next base: position 24,853,358 of record OX638300.1, on the reverse strand, counting down.
ATACGTATTTTAGATGTTTTGTTTTTTAAATTTCAATTGTATGGTTTCCCAAATTTTAATGTGTTTTATTAGTAGATGGATGAGCGAGATGGGGAGAAATAACGACAATTCAGCTTTTATCAATTGCCAACGTTTCAACCATATATTGTCGTCTTTATCAAGAATGTGTTTTATGTTTGAGGAATGAATCCTGATATGCTATTGTTTTTTTACCATGACTAAAGCATTTTACGATAATATGAGTCCTGATGAAGTTTAATGCTTAATTAAACGAAACGTTGACGAAAAGGTAGTTGTATGTTTTGGTTTACATGACATAAATGACAAGAGTTAGGACACAATCTACATTCAATAGTATAAAAAATATGTGATAAATCAAAACACGAATATAGGTGTATCCATGGTGCCATTACTACCATTAGGGAGAGTTATATGAATTGTAGCAAGATTTTCCCATTAGTGTAATATAAAGTGTTTCCGACGTTTCGACATTTCTGCTTGGTTTAAGTTTGTATAAACATGTACGAAGATGAGAACCAAATGAGAAACGCAAGTGTTTTGTTATGTCTAGACTTGTGTCAGGGTTGGTTGAATTGAAAAATTGAGAGAAATGTGTTAACATTTTTAAAGTTTTTCAATATGTCTGAAATTTATGACAATATAAAAAAGCAGATGAGATCAAACACGATAAGTAGAGAATTAGGGATCACAATTAGTCTATCGATCGCTCTTAATGGCATATTTTGATCATTTTTGGTTATCGAGATATTTAGAACAAAATTTTGCATTGTTGATAAGAATGAAAAACTGGCGACTTAGGCGCAATTTTGAAATAGAAAGAAATTAGTGAAAATTTCAGATTTACATTTTTATGTCGATATTTCATAGGTACCCCAAACGATCTGATGTCATTTTTATCAAAATCTGTAACAATTGATTTCAGTCAAATATTTTATTGTTCGTGCATGTTCACTTTAATGCTACATGGGTGGACGGTAAATCACTTCATTTTATGGCCTATTTTAAGTATTTTCCTGTGAAAAATACATTTTTTAGTGAAAAAGAGATACTGTAACCTACATTTGTCTCAATACATCCTAATAGAAGGATAATTATTTGAATGAACCGGTGGTAACTGCCGATTTCATGCTTAGAGCAGTTTACTTTTTGAGTTGTCAGTTGCCTACGACATGTTTCGTACCATGACAACTCATTATTCACTTGAACACTATAATGCCCATTAATCACAAGTGAATAAAGATTAGCATTAATCTTGAGAATGTACAAGAATAATGTGATTATTATAGTATGGTCGTGAATAATAATATATTATACAAGCATTTAATGAGAGTGGCTATTGTCGAGGATAACGTTTGAGCACACAACGAGTGGCACAAGTTTCCCGAGAGAATAACACTCATTAAATGCGAGTTGGATACTATATTTTATCTTCGACCAAGATTCCGAGTTTTCTCAAATATGATATAGGTTATAGGTGCCACAAAAACCAAGACTGGTGTCGCTAATCTCAAACATACACAATGGCTAATCGACGGCGCGACATTTGATGCGTCAGATAGATGACGGTCTAGTACAAATAAGTGACGTCGATATTTCGACATGAGAAAGACGATTGCTTATAGTGACGTCATAATAGCGTTAGATTCGAATCAAAATTTCGTGTTACTACGTAGACCTTTTAAATTTTTTGTTACGTTTAGAGTTACGTTTGGACTAAAAATTTTTGTTACCAAAATCAAGGTTTTTGAATTTTGTGTTACTTTTAGATCATTTCTGTTTACTAAGCCAAAATTTAAAAAAAAAGTCGTGTTACGTTTAGACTAACAATTTCAGTCAAAAGTTTTAAATTTTGTATTATGCTTTAGATAAACTTTTCAAGTTACTAGAGTCAAAACTTAAAAATTTGATGTTACTTTCAGATCAATGTTATGGAAGTATTTGTGTTTTCTAAATTGATTTTTTTTAATTTTGTGTTACGTTCAGACTACAATTTTATTTTACCACAGTCAAAATTTTTAAATTGTGGGTTACATTTAGACTAAAATTTCCTCTTAGTAATGTCAAAATTTTTAAATTTTGTGTTCCTGTTAGATCACAATTTCTTGTTACTAAGTCAAAATTAAAGAATTTCGTGTTACTAACATTTCAAGTCAAACTTTTGAGAATTTGTCTCACTTCCAAATCAAATTGTCGTGAAACGTTAAGAATAAAATTTCCTGTTACTAAAGTCAAATTTTGTAAATTTTTTGTTACTTTTAGAGGACAATTTCTTGTTACCAAGCTAAAATTAAACAATTTTGTGTTACGTCTAGACTAAATCTCAAGTCAAAATCGTATTATATTTATGGTAAAATTTCCTATTACCAAAGTCGAAACTTAAAGATTTGATGTTACGTTCGGAACAAAATTTCTTGTTACTAACTTTTTTTTTATGTGTGTTACATTTAGACTACAATTTCGGGTTAATACAGTCAGAATTTAAAAATTTCGTCTTACTCACTCTTAGACTAAAATTTCGTGTTATTAAATCGAAATTTAAAAAATTTTGTGATACGTTTATACTAGACTTTTTCAGACTAACATTTTCAGTTAAAAATTTTAAATTTTTGTTGATGCTTATTTGATGTTACTTATTTAATTAAATTTTTTAAATTTTGTGACGTTCAGTCTATAATTTTATGTTACTACAGTCGAAATTTTAAAATTCAATAATTTCGTGTTACATTTATACTAACATTTCAAGTCAAACTTTTGAGAATTTGTCTCCCTTCCATACTAAATTGTCGTGAATTGTTTAGATTAAAATGTACTTTTAGTAAAGTCAAATGTTGTAAATTCTGTGTTAGTTTTAGACCACAATTTCTTCTTACCAAGTCAAAAATAAACAATTTTGTGTTACGTCTAGACTAACATTCCAAGTACAAAAAAATAAGATTTTGTGTTACTTCCAGACCAAAATCAAAATGCTAACCAAAGTCGAAACTTAAACATTTGATGTACTACAATTTCGTGTTTATACAGGCAAAATTTAAACATTTTATGTTACTTACTCTTAGACCAAAATTTCGTGTTTTAGTCAGTATTAAGTCAAATTTAAAAAAATTTGTGTTACGTTTAGGTTAAAACTGTTACTAACGTCAATTTTTTTTTATTTTGTGTAACTGTTAGAACAACATTTTGCGTTGCCAAGTAAACATTAAAAAAATTAGTTGTACGTTTAGACTAACATTTTAAGTAAAAATTTTGATATTTTAGTTACTTTTGGAACAAAATTTCTCTTTGCTAATCAAACAGTTTTAAATTTCGTGTTACGCTTTAAAATAAATTCTCGTCTTACTAAAGTCAAAACTTAAAAATTTAATGCTACTTTCGGAGAAAAATTTCTTGTTACTAAGTAAACATTTTTTTTGTGTTACGTTTAGACTACTATTTCGTATTCCTACAGTCACAATTCAATAAATTTATGTTACATTTAGTCAATATTTTTAAATTTTGTGTTACTCTTAGACCAAATTTTTTGTTACCAGGACAATATTAAAACAATTCGTGTTACGTTTAGACTAATATTTTCAGTCAAAAGTTTTAAATTTTGTATTATGGTTTAGACTAACTTTTCACGTTACTAGAGTCTAAACTTAAAAATTTGATGTTACTTTCAGATCAATGTAATGGAAGTATTTCTGGTTTTTAAATTACATTTTTTTAATTTTGTGTTACGTTCAGACTACAATTTTATGTTACTACAGTCGAAGTTTTAAAACGTTCATGTTACATTTAGGCTAAAATTTCTTGTTAGTAATGTAAAAATTTCTAAATTTTGTGTTACTTTTAGACCACAATTTCTTGTCACTAACTCAAAATCAACTAATTTCGTGTTACTAACATTTCAAGTCAAACTTTTGAGAATTTGTCTCACTTCCAGACCAAATTATCGTGAAACGTTTAGATTAAAATTTCCTGTTACCAAAGTCAAATTTTGTGTTACTTTTAGACCACAATTTCTTGTTACCAAGTCAAAATTAAAAAATTTTTTGTTACGTCTATACTAACATTTCAAGTCAAAATTTTAAGATTTTGTGTTACTTCCAGACCAAAATTTCGTTTTACATTTAGCTAAAATTTCCTGTTACCAAAGTCGATACCTAAAGATTTGATGTTACTTTTTGAAACAAAATTACTTTACTAAAAAATTGTTTTTATATTTGTGTTACGTTTAGACTTCAATTTCGTGTGTTTCAGTTCGGGTGTATGCACTGTGTATCTCATTCAAATTGCCGGAACTCGCTGCGCTCGTCTCGCAAACATTTATTCGTTACACAAAATCGGACTTTTGTAACTGGTTACATAAATAGCTATTGTGTAACTCACTCTTAGACCAAAAGCTCATGTTATTAGGTCAAAATTAAAACAAAATTGTGTTGCGTTCAGATTAAAACTTACTATTACTAATGTCGATTTTTTTTTTTATTTTAGGTAAATGTTAGAACGGAATTTTTCGTTGCCCAGTCAAAACTTAAAAAAATAGTTATACGTTTAGACTTTTCGACTAACATTTTAAGTAAAAACTTTGATATATTAGTTACTTCTAGACCAAAATTTCTCGTTGCTAAGCAAAGAGTTTTAAATTTCGTGTTACTTAAAAATTTAATGCTCCGTTTAGACTACAATTTAATGTTCCTGCAGTCAAAATTCAATAAATTTGTGTTACGTTTTGATTAAAATTTCCTGTTACTAAGGTCAAAATGTTTTAATTTTCTGTTACTTTTAGACGAAGATGTCTTGTTACGAGATCAAAATTTAAAAAAAAATGTGTTACGTTTAGACTAACAATGAAAGTCAAAAATTTTGAGATTTTGTGTTACTTTCAGACCAAAATCTCTCATGGCTAAGTAGAAATTTTTAAATTTCGTGTTACTGCAATCAAAACTTAAAAATTTTGTGTTTTGTGTAAACTAAAATTTCAGGTTTCTAATGTTGGAATTTTGTGTTACTATTAGACAAATGTTTTTTTGTTACCCAGTCAAACAAACAATTTTGTGTTACGCTTTAGACCGTACTACTAAAGTTAAATTTTTAAAATTTGATATTGCTTTCGGATCAAAATTTCTTGTCACTAAGTATTTTTTTTTATTTTTCTGTTACGTTTAGATTACAATTTCCTGTAACTACATTCAAAGTTAAAAAACAAATTTTTTTCTTTGAGACTAAAATTGTGTGTTATTAGGTCAAAATTTAAATATTTTGTGTAGAATTTAAACATTTCCTGTTACTTTTAAACTAAAATTTCTTGTTACTAAAGTGAATTTTGTGTTACTTTTACTGCTTATAATTTCTTGTTACCAAGTCAAAATCAAAAAGGTAGTAGAAAATTTTGATTCTAGAAGCTTCTTATCTCTTTGACGTAGTCAAAAATATAAACCTCAGAAGAGAAACCGTTTGTAGAAAATAATGTAAGCTAACGTCATTCTCACGTCGCAAAGTGACATGATTTTGACGTCACAAAGTAACATCATGACACGACAAAATGACGTCATCGGTCTGTGACTTACGCCCGTCACTATGACGTTGTTTTGACGTCATCCCATGACGTCTTTGGTAACCGACGCTTACCAAATAATTACGTCAAAATGACGTCACCTTTCCGCCTGGGTACTTTTTGAGTTGCCTACGACATGTTTCGTTTCCATGACAACTCATTATTCACTTGTGAATAACGTTCATTATTCATTTGTGAATAACGTTCATTATTCACTTGTGAATAATGATTATTATTAATCTTGAGAATGTACAAGGATAATGTTATTATTATGGTATGGTCCTGGATAAACATTTTTTTTTTCATCAGGCTAAAGGATCCATGGGACTGCGCTTTATTTGCTATTTCCCGTTCTACTTTGATCCTTCCTTAAAGTGATAAGAAAAATGATAATTCAAAATGACATTTCGGAAATGGTGATTGTGAATTAGGTTTATTCCTACATCTTATCGACTTGAGATAACAGGGTAGTCAAACCGAGTGGTTGAAAATTACCTGGTAACGATCAACCCGATCTAGATTTAGATTGCCATTCCCGAAAAGGCTTAAAGTAACTGGAAGTTATTGAGTTACATCAAAGTTTTAACCATAATATCGCACGTGTGCGGCCTACTTGAACCCAATATGACATAAAATTCCCTATTCTTATTGGTCCGAATTTTCCCTTTTTAAATATTTATCTAATGTGAGGGCGCAGTCCGAGTACATCCGACACTAATTCTCTTTTGTATCATTGAACAAAAGGTCTAATATCTGAGAGGCACGAAAAACGGTTTTAAGTCAACACAAAAAAAATTGTTGCCGCTTGAGCTGCAAGGAAAGCAACATCACAGAGAAAATGGGGGAGCCCTTTTCATTGTCGCAAAATAACTTCTCCGCCTGCGTTGCACGAATAAAGGAAACACATGGATGGACGTTAACGAGGTACTGTAGAGACCATTATGGCTTCCATTATTAAAAAAGGCGCTTAGTTACCTAATACAACTGGGTTTTGGATGACAATAGGACAAGATTCGACCATTATTCTTATTGCCATTAGAATAAAATTTATTGAATGAATCTCAATGAATATTACACGTGTCATTTCTTTTCGGTTTTAGGACGAACGAATGTTTGCACCCGCTCCTGACGTCACAAGGGGAATGGGGTCGACGATGAACCTGTCTAAACCTGAGCCTCAGGCTTCGCCGCCCTATTACAGGTCAACATCAGTGTCAAGTTCCAACTCAGTGTCTTCAAGGGGTGAGTTAAGCCTTATTAATCTTTTATGCTCCTTTTCTGTCACTTGCTTAGTTTATTTAAATGATTCCCATTGTTAATTGAACAAGAATGGTATTTATCAGCTGGTTTTCTGGCAATTGCTTCGACGATAGATATGACGCACTTTCAGATTATAGTTTTCGGCACATGCTGAGAAGATACGATGCAAATGTCAAAGTCGGCAATAATAAGTGAATGGTTTATCTGTCAGGTTGAAAACACCAAATAGTGGAATACCCTGGCAGGTTGGATATTACAAACGGAACAAATGGACCTTTTTCGTCCTTCGATTTTTAAGTTTTCCTTATTTTTCAGCAGTTTCTTACGTCATATAGAACGGATGAAAATAACAAAATTCTAAATGAAAAAATGGTCATCAATATAATGAAAATTAACTTCGAATGTAATGCAAGAACTCTTAAACTATAATGACAGCAAGGACAAATTATATTTGCAATGTTGCTAACGTCTAGATTTAGCTTAACGTTCAACTAAGTGATCTTGCATGATATCAAATGTACAAATAATATGCTTTTCAAAAGAACAGAAAATGCAGAAATTATTGATTTTAAGTAACCTGACCGAAGAAAAAAAAAGCATAACTTAACTAATCTCACCAAAAAAATTTTAACTGAACTAACCTAACTAAAGAACACTCATGGAAAAAACCTTCATCAGGGATTTTTGGTTAGGTTAGTTCAGGTTAAAATAAAACTCTGTTGAAAATGACTCAAAGCGTTTAAAATTGCAAATTTGGAGCTAGTCGAAAAAGGAGGGGTTAGGATTAGGGCCAGACCTGTTTAAAATTATACAAAGAGTCGGAAAACGCAATTTTGGAGTCTTTGCCAAAAATGTGTTTTTTTTTGTAATGTAATGTAAATTTTGATATATTGGTAGAAATTCTATTTTGGAACAACATCAGGCGAAACTGATTTAAATCGTCTAATTATTTATTTTTCAAAAATTTGTATATTTATGTATGAAATAAAACATAAAACATGCAAATTTAGAGGAGAGCTTTTTCACCCCTTCATTTTCAAGTTTTCTTTATTTTTGCACAGTTCCTTATTTATTCCTTAAATGTCATCAAATTCACTTCGAACGTAATGCGAAAACTCTTAAACTATGATATCAACGACAAATTATATTTGCCATGTTGCCAAACGTGTAGATTTATCTTAATGTCGAAGTAAGTGAATTTATGTTGAAGAATGGTATCAAATGGTGTACAAACAAAATGTGTTTTAAAGGACAGAAATTATTGATTTTAAGTAACTTAACCAAAGAAAAATCATAACTGAACTAAACTATCTAAAGAAAATGATAACTGAACTAACCTAACGAAACAACCCTCATTGAGAAAAAATACCCTCATGAGTGATTTTTGGTCAGGTTAACAAAAAGTCGATTAAAAATGACTCAAAGCGTTTAAAGTTGCAAATTTGGGACTTGTGGAAAAACTCAGGTTAGAATTAGGATCAAACTTGTTTAAAATTACATAAAGCGTCTAAAAATGCATATTTGCTTCTTTGGAGAAATCTGGTTAGATCTAAGACTAAAATCGTTAAAAAAAAATGAAGCAAACCCTATCAAAAAGGTAAATTTCGATTATTTAGGAATATTCAGGTTTGCATTGAGACCATTTCCAGTTAAAAAAAACTTAAAGCATTTAAAACAGTAAACTGAAAGTTTTTGGTTGAATTCAGGTTAAAATTAGAGCCAAAATCGGTTTAAAATTAGTTAATGCGCTTAAAAATTCAAATTTAACATTTGACAACAGTTTTTGAGTTAGGATTCAAGTTAGGAATAAAGACAAAGTCAGCTTGAAATTACTTAAAGCATTTAAAGAATCAAAGTTGGAATTTATGGAAAAATCTAGGTCAAGAATAAATCCGAAATCGGTTAAAAATCCCTAAAAACTTCTAAAAATTAAAATTTGTAGTTTTTCGAAAAACTCAAGTAAGAATACTAAGACCAGAGTAGGTTAAAAATGACACAAAGCCTTTAAAAATGCAAATTTGGAGCTCGTGGAAAAGTCATGTTAGCATTGGGGTTAAAATTGTTTTGAAATAACACAAAGCGACTAAAAATGCAAATTTTGGGGACTATTATTAGAATTACTGCTAAAATAGGTTAAATATTATCCACAACGTCTGAAAATACAAATTTCGATATTTTGAGAGAAATTCACTTTTAAAATAAAGTCAGACAAAACTGATTCAAATTTTCTAACTTATTGTTACAATCTAAATTGTTTTCCGGGCTTTGAAGCAGTGGCCAATGGAATATCTTCCTGGTGTTTCGTCTACGGCAGACATTATCAAAGGCGATGTGGCAATGGGCGAAGTGTTCTCCCGTGCTTCGCAAAAATCGGAACATTTTCGACTTCAATTTTTTTTTATGAAGTCATCTCAGACCTACTGTTCTAATTCCAAGCCCTACTTGCTTTTTTTTTAATGAACGCATGATGGTAATATTAATATCATTCTTTCATTCAATATAATATACAAAATATTTCGATTATATCATTCATAATCGCCCAACAGTAAGCATGACCCTCATTGTGTACTCTGAGATTTACAAGGGCGGTACCCTCACCAACTTTATGCTTTACAATCTAAAGTTTTTTCTGGGCTTTGAAGTCGTGGTCCAATGGAACTTCTTCCTGACGTTTTGTCTACAGCTGCGGAAGACATTATCAAAGGAGATGAGGCAATGGGCGAAGTGAACCCCGCGGTCGCGCTGCAGAGGAGGGACTGGGGTGGGGGTAGTAGTGGCGCGGGGTTTCGGTGCATTTGAAGTATGTCGTAGAACTCGCTTCCAGTCTGTATTTAGAAACTCAATTTCCTCCTCAAGTCAGCAGTAGCAGAGCACGCTTTCTCCGAAAGTTGAGACGTTTTATTCTTACCAAAAAGGACAATAGCAAAATGAAAGCACTGTGTGACGTGGTGTGGTCATATGTTAATAATAAAACAAATTTAACAATATACAACGGGTGATGTGTGGTGTGGTAATGGTGTAATATTAATTCCATTCCAAAAAATACCATTGGACCACGGCTTCAATGCCCGGAAATTTTATATTGTATTTTGATCGGCCGTGAAAACCTTCACAGTTTAATTTATTGTTGTTGATAAAATTACATTTTTGGATTAAAATATATGAAATTTTACTCAAATCGCCTTAAAATGCAAATTTGGTAGACTAAGGCCACAATCGCTCAAAAATGACTCAAAGCCACATACTTTGTATGTAAAACATAAATTTGCAGTATTTGGAGAAATTCACATAGGACTCAAAAGACGATACTGAGTGTAGCGTCATTTCGACTTTGATATTCGAAATAAGTCGCTTGTGATAATTGATTATTAGGTATTAAATTGAAGATTAAACTCTGGACTATAGTATATAATATCCAAGAAGCATGTTGTTAATGCAAGAGGTTTGGAAAGACTGGCCTTAGGTGGATTGGATGTCAAGTTGGAGCCAATCTGTGTTTTTGAAGTTGAGAGTGCATAAAGGGTTAGACCGTCAAGAGGCAATCCCGGATGGCCAGTACATGTTTTGTTATAATAGCTTGTTTTTTATTAATAAAAAAAAGGAAAAGTTTTATTTCACAGTCCACAACTTTTATAAATTTTTGATTAATTAAAGCACCGTTTTACATGGTCCCTCGAGCCCGATAGTGAATTGAAGCAGCTTCAGGAGGAGGCGAGGCAAAAAAACCATGGGCTTGAAGAAAGGGGCAAGTCGTAAGAGGTAGATTCTGTGCTTTTGATTTGTATCAATAACATGGCTGAAGTTTGTATGTTAAAATCAAAGAGAACAGCGCTGAAAGGTAAATTAACTCGATGCAGAAGTTACTTTGAATCCATTGATAAAGAAAATTTAAATTTTAACGTAATTAATTGATGAAGAAGATTAGAGAAATTAGAACCCCTTTGGGAAGAATTTAATGATATCCAGTTTCAAATTGAACAGGCATTAGTAGAGATTGGCAATGAATCTCCACCAGAAGAAACTGAGAGAAGTAAGTTTGAAGGTTTGTATTTCAAACTGACTAGTGATATAGGGGCTTTATGTAAAAAATTCAATAACGAGTCAGACGCTAATCCTTCTTTGATATGTTCGGTTAAAGAAAATGTTAGTTCTGTACAATCATTAGTTACATTGCCACCCATTTCTTTGCCAACATTTGATGGGTAGTATAGTAATTGGCTTGAGTTTAGAGTTTCTTTTGAAGCACTGGTTGATGGAAATAATGCCCTGAATAATATACAAAAGTTGTCTTTCAATCTCTCAAGGGAGGACATCTCTCAATAAAGATGTTCTCGAAATAATTAAATTTTTTGAGGTTACAGATTCGAATTACACTGTTGCATGGCAATTCTTAACAGATAGGTTTGAGAATAAGAAGCTTATATTATATAATCATAAAAGAGCAATATTTGCCAATTGTTGTAAAGGAATCGTACGTAGCTCTTAGGAATTTGTATGATTCTGTAACAAAGCATTTGCGCTGTTTAAAAAGTTTAGGTGAACAGATTGATAGTTGGGAGAGGTGGATCATATCTATCTGATGACTCAAAAATTCGATTCATTTACTCGTCGTGGTTGGGAAATGTATAAGTACCAGAGTGAATTACCTTCTATAAATGATTTAAATAACTTCTTAAAATTAAAATGTGAAATTCTAGAGAAATTAGAAGTTTCAAGTAATAATAATGTGCTTGACAAGTCTAATTGAAGAAAAATGGTCTAATTCTGGTTTCAGTAAGTATTATAGGAGACAGAGTAATAGTTTTACTATCATAGATTCAAATTCGAAAATAAAATTTAAATGTTATTTCTGCGATGGATCTCATAGTATTTAGAAATGTGAATATTTTTTGAGACTTGCTATTGAAAATCGTATTTCTGCAATTAAACGACTTAAGCTACGTTTAAACTGTTTTCAAAATACTCATTCTTCCTGGAAGTGTCTCAAGACAAAATGTAGTAAATGTACAAAACCCCACAATATATTGCTCCATTCTGAAATATATGGTAAAAAATGTCAAAATATTAACAGTGTTGCAAATATTGAAGACGCTGATCAATCTATTGCTCCACTTGGCTCCCAAGGCCAAGTTTGTGGTGAATCACCATCACAGAATCTAAATTCAAAGATATCTTTAAATTTACACGCATATGAGGCGTGTAATGACAATGACCTTCAAATTTGTCACAATGTTCTCAGATATTGCTTTCTACAGCGGTCATTGAATTGGTAAATGGGGATAAGTCAATTACTACCCGTGCACTGCTCGACAGTGCCTCTCAGAGCAATTTCGTTTCGCAAAAAATTTGTAATAAATTGAATTTGCAGCAAATTAAGATTGAACATACTGTTAAGGGAGTAGGTCAATCTTTAACAAATATAAGCCATCAAGTAAATGTGTCAATAAAATCTTGTGTTAGTAATTTTAAAACTAATATTAATTGCTTAGTACTTCCTCATATTACTGACAAGTTACCATTAATGTCTTTTAATAAAAGAATATTTCAACTTCCGTCAAATTTGCAGTTGGCAGATCCAGAATTTAAGGTGTCTGGAGATATGCAAGTTTTGCTAGGCTCAACTATATTTTGAAGTATAATCAGATATGGTCAAGTTCGACTTGGGCCGGATTTGGAAAACAGAATTTGGATATGTAATAGCGGGGCATTTGAGCTTAGGTTTTAATTCTGCAAATGTTTCTCTAAATTGGCTTAATACATTAGAACCTAGGGCTGCTATAAATGATGAAATCCTTAAATTTTCGGAAATTGAAAAGACAAATAATAAAATTGTTCACATGACAGAAATTGAAAAATATTGTGAACAATATTTCGAAAAAACCACTACAAGAAATGAGTCAGGAAGGTTTATAGTAAGCGTGGTTTTTGATGCATCAGCAAAAACCACTTCTGCACTTTCCCTTAATGATGTCCAATTTATTGGACCGACTTGACAGCAAGACGTGTTTTCAATATTATTAAAATTTCGAACATATAAGTATGTAATGACTGGAGATATATAAAAAATGTATCGACAGGTACTTGCAAACGAAAATGAAAGAAAATATCAAAAGATTTTTTGGCGATCACAACAAATGAACCTCTTAGGGCGACTTTTACAAGTTCAAGTAAAACTTCAGATTGAAGATAAAACACTGGGCTTGATGTGCATTGCATTGTTTACCTGACAGATAAACAATGCAATGTAGGTTATAGACTTTTATCTTTAATCTGAAGTTTTACTGGAACTTGTAAAAGTCACCCTTAAAGTGTATAAGTTAAATTCACTGACATATGGCACTGCTTCTGCGCCATATTTGGTGGTGAAATGTTTGTTTCAAATAGCGACTGAAAACGAAGTTGAATTTCCAGTAGCTAGCAAATTAATTAAAAGAGATTTCTATATGGACGATATTTTGACTGGATCGCATTCCTTTACGGAACTTTTAGAGATTCAAAAAAATATTGTAACATTTTTATCAAACTATGATTTTGAATTGAGAAAATTTTTATGTAATAAAGATTTACTAAACAAGTTTCAAGTAAATAAAAACTTAGATTCAAGTATTTTAAATATTGGAGAAAATGAACAAAATAAAACACTTGGCGTGAACTGGGATTCTAATAATGATTTGATAATGTACAGAATTAATACAGAAAATAACTTATTTCAAAACAAAGTGACAAAACTTAGTATTTTATCCCACATATGTCAGATCTTTGACCCACTAGGACTGTTGAATCCTATAGTAGTTGTTGCAAAACTTATAATTCAAGAACTTTGGAAACTCGAATTGGATTGGGATAATGAAGTTCCATTGCATTTATTAGGAGTTTGGAAAATAGTTCATGATGATTTACAAAATATTAGTCAATTCAAAATTCCAAGAAATATAGTTTTTTCACAATATCTCAGTATTGAACTTCATGGTTTTTGTGATGCTTTCGTAAAGGCTTTTGGAGCCAGCATTTACCTAAGATGTAAAAATAGTTCAGGAAAATTTATCTCAAGTTTATTATGTGCAAAGTCTCGTGTAGCGCCATTAAAGCAAATAAGCTTACCTCGACTAGAATTGTGTGGTGTTCTTTACTTAACAAGTTCTTTAGAAATCGTTTTTAATAAACATTATTATTGGACAGATGCCACTATAACTTTGTGTTGGATAAAAGGAGAAGTTAGCAAATCGAAAACATTTGTTGCGAATAGGGTAAATGAGATTAGATTACTTACATGTGTCCAAGATTGGAATCATGTAAAATCAAATGACAATCCTTCAGATTTATTATCTCGCGGAACTTCAATAAAAATTTTAAGTGAATCTAGGTTACGGTGGAATGGTCCTATTTGATTTTTCTGTTGACAACTCGAACTGGAATTTGTCACAACCTAACTTAGAGGTTAATGATGTACCTGAACAATCTTCTGTATCGTGTTTTGTAAAAAAAACATAATAGTGCGTTAAATGAACTTTTGGAAAGATATTCTTCTTTTAAAAAGGCAGTATTACGTTTCTTGTCAAACATTAAACGCAAGTCAACAGAGCGTACATTTCGTGCCTTATTACCTGAAGAACGTACGTACCAGAGCTTTAAATTTGTTTATAAAAAATGTACAGATAGAATGTTTTCCTCAGGAATATAATAACCTAAGCAATAAGAAGGAGCTTCACAAAAGTAGTAAAATTTTATCTCTGAATCCATTTTTGCAGGATGGATTGTTGCATGTTGGAGGTGGAATTAATACTTTTCTAGTCAACCTTATGAGACAAGGCATCCAATTATTTTGCCAAGCAGTCATTTGTTAGTAAGACATATTTTAAAGGATGAGCATGAACGATTACTACATTGTGGAGCTCAGCAATTCGAGAAAATTATTGGCCAATATTATGTCGTAATGCTTGTAAAGGTGTAGTTCGAAGCTGCATAACTTGAGCTTCTCCGAAGAATTCAGTATATTTAATGGGTGATCTTCCTGAGATGCGTGTAAATCAACACTCTGTGTTTTCTAATGTTGGCATAGATTACGGAGGTCCGTTTCTTTTAAAAGATAGACAAACGCGCGGAGCTAAAGTTGTAATAACTTACATTTGTTTATTTGTATGTATGAGCACAAAGGCCGTGCATATTGATGCCAGTATCTGGACTAACCACAGAAGCATTTATGGCGGCTTTTAATAGGTTTGTGAGTAGGCGAGGGCGACCGGCAAATGTTTATTCTGATAATGGGCTAAATTATGTAGGAGCTAATAATCAGCTGTCTAAGATATACGAGTTTTTAAAAAACAATTCAGACCATATTTCCAGTCAGTTAGTGAACAATAATATTAAATGGCATTTCATACCAGCTTATTCTCCCAGTTTCGGTGGAATATGTGCCACGTTTCCCCCTTCAAGGGGTTGTGGTGGACAAAAGGGGTGGTCAAAATAAATAAATTCCGCAGCTCAATGCCCTGAATCTACTGAGCTGAACTAATCTTAGCTTTATCCAGCCTTAAGAGAGCGATTGCCCGGAAACTACCCCAGATCAGAGAGTGGTCGTGAGTATAAAAGACCTTAATAAAATTGCGCCACCCACTTTAATAAGCTCTCTCTTCAAGGCTGCTGGGCAAAGGTACTCGAGAGATGCTAGAGCACTAGTAAAAGCGGGAAACCAAACACACTATATAGTGACCCAGCAGAAACAGGACAATATCCGCACGATTCATATTCAACTCCGAACAGTGTATTCAACCAATAATAATTGCATTCAAATTAATATATAAAACCTATGAGGATGACAAATGTATACCCAGATGGCAAAATCCACAATAAACACAAAAGTAACCCTCAATACCCAACCCTAAGGTTGTAGATAAAAATAAACGCTGATTTATCTGTGATTTCTGGGTTAAACAAGTGACAACTGCTGACAGATATCAGCTGGGAAGCCACCAGAATTCCAACCTCACTGTGGTACTGACTACAGCCAATGTGCTACTAATTTCATCCAAAAATAAAATTAAGTGAAACTATGTTTTGTGGCTTACTCTATTCGCAAAAGGGATCTAAAACCTGGGGTATACGTTATACGGAGCATATGTACATATGCCTCGCTTACAATGAGGAACTTGTTAACCTAAGAACTTATTCCGGAGTAAGTGACTATTATGGTAGGATACCACCCCCTTAAAATCAAAGGAAGGTCGGCACCAGGTTAAGTACTGGATATGTCCACCAGGATGGATAAGTTTTCCATAAAAAGCAGTAAGTCAGCCTACCTTAGTCTTTGCTCACAAATACCTCAGTCCCTCATTCGCTCTGTTGGAACTCTAGGCTACACTATCCAGTGCTCCAGTCACAGCTAACCAAAGTCAGGCTGCCACTAATCTGAGTCCCAAAATCTGCGGCCAGTGTTCGAGGTGCAGTGAGGCAGTGGTTCGATTTCGATAAAGAATGAATGAAGTGTAGCGTGAATGAAGGTGAGTGAAATTGAAGCTGAACTTCTGAACTTGAAGTTAAAGTTAAAAAGGCCTAGGAAAAATGAACTATAACCACCTTCGAGCATGTATGTTCTGAATGGTACGTACGAATAAGACTATACATGATCTTTGCTAGGTAATGAACAAATACATGTGACATATTAAATTAACTGGTACATACCTTGGATGGAGGATGGCCTTAAAGTGTATATGTCCCTGAGGACTTTCACAAAATGCAAGCTTGTGGTTTTCTGGTACTACCTTTTATTCGCTAGAAGCGATAACTTTCCACAGTTAATATAATTTATTGGTATAATACCAGAAACCAAAAGTTTAAAAATCCGCTAGAGCGATTTCCTTTCTATGGCAGCTAACCCTAGCCAAGCACAAGAGAAGAAGTATCAAAAATGTAGTGCAAAAATCCTCAGTTCATTTGTTCCTCTTTTTTTTTCAAATTCCTAGCAAATTTCAATTCGCAATGGGTCAGTCTCTCATTGGTCAGGATTTGACCAATCAGGATCTTTGTTTTGATTTAAAGTACCAAAACAAGACATGCCAAAAGTGATTAATAATTCTGAATTTATGACCAGAAATTGTATGTAAATGCATTCTAGGGTTTTATTTTTATCAAAAAAATATCCACAAAATACAATCCTAGGTTAGAAAACACAGGGACGGAGTTGAATATTTTAAAAACCGTTACATATGGGAAGCGGGAATAAAGAGCGCAAAGAATCACATTAAACGTGTTGTAGGTGAAAAACATTCAACTTTCGAAGAATTTAGCACTATGTTGACACGAATCGAAGGTATATTGAATTCGCGACCTCTTTGCTCAATTACCGAAGATACTGAAGATATTGCTGCATTGACACCTGGTCATTTCTTGATTGGTAGACCAATTACTAGTCTTCCTAAAGTCGACCTGATAGATGTACGAAAGAATCGCTTGACCAAATGGCAACATCTCCAAGCCATGACTCAACATTATTGGCACAGGTGGCAGAAGGAATATTTATCGGAGTTGCAGAACAGAACCAAATGGAAGCAAAATTCCCATAAGTTATTAAAGATTGGCACCATGGTACTGATAAAAAATGACAAGGCACCCACGATGAGTTGACAGCTAGGCATAGCTTTGCACCCTGAGAAAGAGAGAATTACTCGTGTTGTTGGCTTAAAGGTGTGACACGCGCAGTTAATAAAAATTGTGCACTACCAATCGAATAAACACGAACTAATTTTCCCAGCAAAAAGTAACATATCTATTGTAGTTTGGTGTATACTAACTGTTGAACTGACTAGGCAGTCTAGTGTACTATTTTTTTATATTAAGTTACTGAAAGTTGTGTTTTTGGTTTGAAGTACTTTGTACATTCAAGGGAGGCGATATGTTAATGCAAGAGGTTTGGAAAGACTGGCCTTAGGTGGATTGGATGTCAAGTTGGAGACAATCTGTGTTTTTGAGGCTGAGAGTGCAGAAAGGGTTAGACCGTCAAGAGGCAATCCCGGATGGCCAGTACATGTTTTGTTATAATAGCTTGTTTTTTAATAACAAAAAAAGGAGTTTTATTTTACAGTCCACAACTTTTATAAATTTTTAATTAATTAAAGCACCGTTTTACACATGTAATGTAGGCTATCACTACCGAAGCTGTTTGAAAAACCTCATGCCCGTTAACAGGACGGTTATAATAGTTTGAAACTTCATTTGTTGTGTAAAGTCGTAATTTTACAACTTGGGCCTGACGTCAAAAGGTATGAAAATTACGTACGTCGCAGAGTTATTATGATAGGTATGATATACCTATTATCGTAACATAACCAACATTAGACGAAAGCTGCCAAATATAAGGCTTCAAACACAATCAACTATTAAACTTGCCTAGCAAATACCTATTTTTTGTCAATTCTAAAAATCGAAATAAAAACTCTAAACCTTTTTCTGTTTGATTTACAAAAGTAATGTTTGAGATAGGGGTATGAACTTTAGGATGGGTAAGATTGTATTAGAATTATACATGATAAGTATCTACGTAAGAAAGTGAATTGAAAAAGAAAGAAAGGATTGCCACTTTTTAGTGTCTTTATGGTTTCAGAATAATGGATGATGAAAATTACCTACTTACATAATATAATAATGTAAAAAGCCATCTTTTGCGGTCATGCGGATAACGCATGAGCTTTCTAATTTCCTCTTGAATCGGGGAAAAATCTTAGCTAATTAATTAAGTAAAAGCATACGCACACCTTTACGTAATTTATAGTATAAAATTCTTAATAAACTTGGCTCAGGCAACCCTACCGGGTTTATCGGCGTGAATATTATACTAACCTGAATAATTATGAAGTTAATGTGTGTAACTGACTCTCTATTTATAATTCAATAAAATGATTTATATTTATATTTAAACTAAACTTACAACCATATATATATTTTACAAACTAATTCAATTAGGTCCTTAGAGGTGGAGAACGTGTTATACAAATAGCTCCCACTGCCTTGAAAATTGGGAAAAGCTACATTAAAATTAATTAAAAAAACGTGATATTAAATCGGACAGAATACCTATTTGGATAACAAAGCTATGAAGCAAAAATTAAAAAGAACCAATAAAACCGATTTTATGAAGAACAAAATTTGAGACATGTAAGTTATGTTTGCAATGATCATAATTTAGTAAGTCCTTGTACTAAGGTAAGTGAGAGTAACTCTCTATCTCTACTAAATCTCTTCTTCCTCCGAGCCATCCTCCGCAGCATTAAACTCGGTATCGGAATCATCGGAATGATCCCCTGGCGAAATTATAAGCTGAGCAACCTCCGAGCAGACAATAGTTTTCATTGCCTCCCATCCTTGATGATTTTGTTCACATGCTCAACATATTTTTTCCAATTGTCCCCTGCTGTGACGTGTCCTACAACATTGCTTCACGTAACCAGCACTTTCTCTACAGTCCCTTTTGAATGTTAAATTTGTTGATCATAAATGCTTTTACATTGCTACCACATTTCTATAGAGTTATACTGACAATGGTAAGGTGACAAACGTAGTATTTTATGTCCAGAAGGTTTCACATATTCGTCCAATTCAAATTTCTTTTGTGGTAACGAATAGCCCAAATTTCGTCTTTCATAGCCAGTCAATTAATTTATATTTTGGTCAGGATTTGTTTGGAATTCCCTCATAAAGGCCGGAGTGGTGAGAAGCGTTATCCATAATAATTAAAGATCTTGGAGGTAAGTTTGGAACTCACCGGGTTTTAAACCATTTTTCGAAATTGACTCTGCTCATAGAATCATCGTAATCACCCGTCGTTTTTTTTAGATGTTACTAATTACATTAGGTAGGGGGGGTAGGTGGGAAATAAAATACCACCCGCGGACCAACAAGCAGGGTGGGCAGAACTCTCCAGCTATAGTGACAGCAATCTGCCTAAGAGAAGGATACTCTGAAATCAAACCCTGACCCTCCAGGTTGGAGGTTGAGGCATTGGGCCAACCACTCAGTACTCGGAAAAAGGCATAAAGGTTAAAAATTCCAGCAACAAGCCTCGGACAGGACGGATGATGCGAAGACGACTCAAGCTACGAAAAAGGATAATGAATATCGGAACATGGAATGTTCAAGGTCTTTCCCACAAACTGAATGATGTTGTTAAAGAATTGAAAAGCTCTAGCATGGATATAGTGGTGCTCACGGAAACTAAGAGGAAGGGCCAAGGATCGGATAATCTGGGATTTTATGATCATTTCTATTCTGGAGTGGGTACGGATAAGAGGGCTCAGCAAGGAGTGTCCATACTTGTACGAAAAGATCTGAGGAGATACGTTAATTCCTGGGAAGCAATAAGCCAACGCATAATCAAACTAAATCTAACTCTGCTGGGGAATAAGGTCACAATTGTTGGAGTATATGCCGTTAACGACGATTCCAGTGTAAGAGAGAAGGATGAATTCTACGAACAACTCTCGTATGAAATATCAAAAATAGGAACCTCCAGAGAAGTCATTCTGTTGGGTGATTTCAATGCCAGAACGGGTTCAAAACAGCAGGATAAAATAATAGGTCGATTCGGAGAAGACACAGTAAATGACAACGGAAGCAGACTTATAGATATTTGTGAACATAACAGCCTCAAAATACTGAATGGATTCTTTCAACACCGCTCAATTCACAAGTTCACCTGGGTCCAACATACAAGAAATTTGAAATCAATCATAGATTATGTGATCATACGACAGCAAACACGGATGGTCATCCAAGACGTACGAGCCTACAGAGGGGTAACATTTGGAAGCGACCATTACCTCGTCAAAGCCAAAATTATCCCCTTCGGAATTCAAAGCAGCCAAAAAACTTATACCGAAGACAACGAACAGGAAATCACGGAGAACAAAAAATATAACCTCGAGAGCTTCGACCAAGAGAGTGTTAGAAAACTATACCAGTCCAGATTAAACGCCAAACTCACCCAAGAATATTTTGAGACCACGGAACAACAATATGAGTACATAAAAGAATGCTTAACAGGTGCAGCGTTAGAGGCTTTTGGAGAACAAGAGAGGAGCATCAGAAGGAAACCGTATTGGTGGGACGAAGAGATCGAGGAGATAATCAGAGCTAAAAAGAAAAAATATAACATATACCTCAGTACGAAAACAGAACACTGCAGAAAGGAATATAGATCAGCACAGAAACAAGTGCATAGAGCAATAGCAGCGAAGAAAAACAAAAGCTGGGAAAGAACCTGTGAAAAAATCAATTCATATATAGGAGGTACAAAGAGCACAGATAGCTGGAGAACATTGAGAGCTCTTCGGCAGAACAAGAAGAGAGACATTGTCTCACCAATTTCTTTACAGAAGTGGGACGAACATTTCAGAGAACTCTTGGCGGAAGACAGGGCAGAGTACAACCAACCGTATGAGAATGATCACCTTACAACTACTGGATCCCCTATAAGAGTCATTAAAGAGCAAGTCGAAAGGATATGCCGCGGACTGAAAAATAGAAAGTCCCCGGGCCCAGGTAATATACCACCAGAACTACTCAAATATGGTACAAATTGTTCGAATGTCTTGCTGACCTGTTTGAAAAATGTCTCAATGGAGAAAGCGTCCCTGAGGAATGGAGATCCTCCTACATAACAACAATCCATAAAAAGGGTAATAAGGAAATCTGTGATAACTTTCGAGGTATCGCTGTGCTGAGTAGTATTTCCAGAGTATACGGAAAACTTTTGTTGGAAAAGATCGAAGGGGAGTTCTCTGACATGGAAGCTGAAGAACAGGCCGGTTTTAGGGCCGGTAGATCGACAATCGACCATCTGTTCACTCTTACGCAAGTAATAGAGAAGAAAAGAGCGCTAAACCAGGAAATTCATCTACTCTACGTAGACCTCAAAAAAGCGTATGACAGCGTACCCCAACAAAAACTGTGGGAAGCCCTTGAAAGAACTAATATAAGTTTAACCCTCATCAAGGCGGTCAAGGATTTATACAAAGACAATAAAAGTCAAGTAAAAAGAGGAAAAATGGTTTCAACTGGATTCTGCGTGAGCAAGGGGCTGAAGCAGGGCTGCTGTCTTTCACCTTCTCTGTTCAAAATCTATCTAGAACAGGTTCTCAGGATATGGAAGAGAAAGTGTCGGGGCATGGGTATACCATTAAGTGAGACAATTCTCTACACTCTGTGTTTTGCCGACGATCAGGTGGTCTTGGCCCAAGATTACGAAGATCTAGAGTACATGACACGGAAACTTATAGAGGAGTACGACAAATGGGGGCTAGAAGTAAACATCAGTAAGACAGAGTATATGTGTATTGGCGGAGAACAACAGGATTTGGTACTGGAACAGCAAGTTATAAAGAAATGCAGCAAATACAAATATCTTGGAGTACAGATCAGAAACGACGGAAGTATGGATGAAGAAATAAAACACCGAAACAACCTAGGAAGAACAGCAATCAGGCAACTGAATGGAATACTATGGGATAGGTCAATTTCAAAAAACAACAAGCACAGAGTGTACGATTCCATAGTCAAAACTATAGCATCCTACGGTAGTGAAATATGGCCATTAAAACAGAAGGCTCTCCGCTCACTCGAGGCTATGGAAATGGATTATTGGAGAAGAGCGGCCGGTAAGAGTAGATTAGACAGAGTGAGAAATGAAAGAATTCTTGAGATAATGAAAGTTGAACATCGAATTAGTGACGACATCAGAGAAAAACAACTGAGGTGGTACGGGCACGTCCAGAGAATGGGAAACGATAGACTGCCGAAGCAGGTCCTGGAGTGGATGCCAGATGGAAGAAGAAAAAGGGGAAGACCTAGATTGAGTTGGAGAGAGGGAATAACTAAGGACATGAGATCAAGGGGCATAGAAGAAAACCTATGGGAGGACCGAGACAAGTGGAGGCTGGAAATCAGAGGACGTCGAAGAACGTTGTGAACTGATCAATATATATATATACTAATTACATTAAAAGAAACATCAACCACAAACCATCGCAAGATTGTTAGATTTTTTCCATTTAAACCCTCTATACACTATGCCACCACTGAGTAAGGGCCGAAATAGAACAAGTGAAGAATCCACTTAGTTCTTCAAGGAGTTGTCTTCGAAGGTTTGCAATAGTTACATATTCATTTCATGCTAACATACGGTAAAAAATGTCTCCAATTTTGTTCTTCATAAAATCAGTAATTTTGGTTTTATTTACTTTTTGCTTCATAGACTTGTTAGCCAAATAATCCTTGTCCATCTGAAAACCACGTTTTTTCATTCATTTCAACGTAGTTTTCTTATTTTTCAACGCATTTGAGGCTGTTTGCAACACGTTCCCACAATCGATTGGAACACCATTTGTTACTTGAATCTTCTCCATCTCCAAGAACGCCAAAACGTTATTTAGAATTAATAGCTGTGCGTGCTGATTGTAACGTTGTGGAGCCATAATAGTATGGTTTTCAAAGTTTTTTGAGTTAAAACTTTTGACAAACGTGTTTGACGTATTCTATCTTTTGACAATAATCGATCAGGTAAAAGGTACAAACATTTATTTAAGACCTGCCTTTAATTACTTTATTTTTCCTTTCATCCATTTTACATATGATAAACAAAGCAAGAAAAAAAAGGTGAAGGGTCCAAGTTGTAAAATTAATACTTTATGTAATTTCCAACATGGCGGTGTTTATATACAATATTTGTGGAGTATGTAATGCCTCGTGCATATTTATCTTTAGGTAAATGACGCCATATTTGGGAAAATGGCCTCAGTTATATGCTTGTTGAATAATATATTATTCTGCCTATAATAAAATGGTCCATTGAATAACGAATTTGAATAATCATACATTAGGAGGATTCCATTAATGGGCAATTTTTACCCGCCAAAAAAACATGTTAATGCAAATTTAATACCTATAGGCAGAATCATTAAGCAAGCGATGTGTCAATTGATACTCAAGATCATGTCTTCGATCATAGACATTGTCTCCTCTAACGAATTTGGAAAAAGATGGATATAATTCAATGGTGGTTGACATGATCTTCAGCAATGTTGCCTTATTTGCGGTTTATTGTAAATAACGTAACAATCGTTTTTCGGCTTACCTGTGAAGATTGGTAAGCGTGCTTGGTAAATTAATTAAAACAGACCATTAAACTATTCATATTAACTATAGGTGTGATAAAAATTTCTTGTTTTTGCTCAATTTAATTTTAAATCTTATTATAGAAAACGCAAGCAGTTGGTGAAGTGCCGCGCGGTCGTGGAGTACGCAGAATTATTATTAAAACGCGTGGAACTAACGTCAACCGTCAGTCCGTCAACGAAAGTCAAACTTAACCTCGAAATTGAAATTAGAAGATCGGAAGTCGGAAGATCGGCGGGTTTTGTGCTTTTATGTACCTTTTCCAAGATTTCCTTATGCGCTTGATTGAGATTTGTGTTTTTTGTTGAACTAATTGTGTTTATTCAACATAAACAAGATGCCAAAGAGTCTTAGTAAAGACTGCAAAAAAACTTGTAGCTTCCTTCTTGAGCTTTTTTGAATTGGAGAAAGAAAAAGGAGGACCACTTTTGCCACTCGCAACAGTACGTAAAAGAGTCGCGGATGCCTTAGGTCTTCATTTAGCTACGGTTTCAAAAATATCTCAAGAAAGTACTCATGGCAAAATTGTAAGCCCTAAAAGGATTCTTGTCTGGAAGAAACCAGTAACCGATCCAGGGAAATGGGATATTTGTGCGATTCGTTACCAAATTTATGAAATGTATAAGAACCGTAAGTAACTGTAGATTCTAAATTATGTGACAATAACTTATTTCAAATTTATATTCATTTATTTTGTTGCTTATTGAAGTAAAGATTTTCTTTTTAAAGAAGTAGTCACTAGCCCTATTGTCAGGTATTTTATCATTGATTATATGTTCCTAGTAAACTTTTAAAGTTGGTGAGGCCTAATTGATGCATATGATTGTTAGAGTTTCTAATGAGGGGTTATCCACCAGGCACAATACATGTATAAACTGCATCACAATTCCACACAATACCGTTACAATAATCTACATTTGGAAATACAGCAATACCCTTCACAATATTGGAAATACCTCTTCGTACTCATGACAATATTCTACAGTACTTGTCACAATATCGATAATAACTTTATGTACTCATGACAATACCCCGCAATATCACTATATTCACAATACCTTGCAGTGCCATCGCAAAACTTAAAAAATACCATATTATGGCAATACATGTACAAGCATTGGCAAAGTGGATTCCCCTTTGATTTCTAAGGTGCTCTAGGGTATCTGCCTGGAAGGATTCTGGGCCTGTATTGCCCATATTTATAGTGGCAACTTGAGCACAAGCATGTGCTTAATCAAAAATGTTTGATGTAAGTCAATGTATTTTAAATGGAGACTAAATGTCCAAACTCAGACTTGAGGCTTACTCGGAGCCAAGAGCCAAGTCATGACTATAAATATGGGCATTAGAAACCTGAAATTGGTACAAATGGAAGGGTCTTGCCAAATTTAATTTTATTTGAATTTATTAAACTGATTATACAACTCACAATGCTAATTTTCTCTATAAGAGGAGAGAATTAATTTTTCTGTCAATAGTGCAGCAATGCAGCAACTGCCAGAAAATTCCAATAACTGCTTCTGTGTAGTCAGGTGTAGGTGTGTGAAACCCGTCTTTTCAAAAAGAATTTAAGTAATTAGGTTTTAAGTAATTTTAGTAATTAGGAATAGTTTTTTTCATTAAGCTTAACTGGAACTGGGCTGTAGGGAAAGTTGCTCGGAAAGTTGATAAGTACAGTGCACTTCATTAACTTTGATAACATTTTAATTAGCTGTAACTTTGTGTTTTTAAAGATGTCGAAATGAACTGAAAATCATATTGCATATGTTAACTGGCAAGTTTTTTCCTAATTGGAAGAAAAAAGCAAAATACCAATGATATTGAGAGATCTTAACCTGCAGTTGGGTTTATATTTTTTAATGCAACTGTATATTATTGGATATTTGGATTCTATTCAAAATTCCAAGAATATTTTATAAAGCACCTAGATACCTATCTTCAACTGTTTCTGAGAAAATGGGGTCTGTATAAGTTGGTCATATAAACACAAAATCGAGCATAAAATAATAAATAAGAAGCGAAATAAATTTGAAGACAAGTGGAGAATTTACTTTGCTTCATATTTATTATTTTATGTTTGACCGACTTAAACAGACGCCATATTCCCAGAAACAGTTGAAGATAGGTATGAGGTATGCTCTATAAAATATACGTGGAATTTTGAATAGAACCCACATATCCAAAAATATACAGGACATTCCATTAAAAAAATATAAGTTAAGATTTCTCGAAATCATTGGTGTTTTGGTTTTTTCTTCCCATAGGAAAAAACTTGCAAGTCAACTGTGTAATACGGCTTTTGCTTCATTCCAATATCTTTAAAATTCCAATATCTTTAAAAAAGTTACAGCAGTTTGCATCTATAAAACTTTTCATAAAGTTTTTCCAAGAGTTATTTTTTGGCTCACCCCCGTAAAATGTTTGAACAGTGTTAATATTATTGGTTATGCTATAAAAACTTCTATATGGAGATATTTATGATGTTTAAGTATTCTGATAAACCAAAAAATTTTATTTTTTGAAAACCATTTGAGATATTTTAATGAAATATTACTTGTCAATAGTAAAGGAAAACATAAGGTTTGCAATACAAAAGCTTCGTTTATTGTTACTGGCGCGCGAGACGGTTTGTCACTGACTATTTTTCAGCAAAAAAGTTGTATGTTCCTGGTTTTTTCTAAAAATAAAGATTATTTTTGAATTATTTGTTCAATTTGAAAGAATAAAGCCATTTTAACTTTTAACAAAATTAGACACTGATAAACAAAGCTTTTGTATTGCAAAACTTAGGTCTTCCTTTACTATTGGCACCTGCAATATTTCATTAAAATATCTGAAATGGTTTGCAAAAAAAATAAAAATTTTTTCTTTATGAAAATAAACATCAACACCATTGTATTTCCATAGAAAAGGGTTTTTTGAGTGCAGTTTATTTAGCAAGATAGTGTTACTAATTGAAGTAGAACATCCTCTTAAACTTTATCATGAAACCTGGTCAACCTCGTATATTTTTTGGATTTATTATGTTCTAAAAAAAAATATTTAAGTAACATTTTCCTGAAATCTTGACTAATTACTCAAACCTATTGTTAGATGCCAACTGAGATACAAACCATGTACCTATCATCATCAGTTTATTTCATACAAGTCATAAGTTTACACAAGTATTAAGTTTCTGAGCAACTGTCCCTAATTATCCTTTACTTAAATCCTTTTTCAAAATAGAGGTTGGACACACCTACACCCGACTACACAAAAGCAGTCATTGGGGTTTTCTGGCAGTTGCGTTGAATGCAGGCAATGATGTCGATCCTACAAAAACGTAAAAAAGAATATTTTTTTATTGAATTTTAGGAGAATCTGTCACCGCCCAAAGCATTTTGCAGAGACTAAGAACAATGCAGCTCTTTGCGGGATCGAAATCATCACTTATGAGACTGATGAAACAGATTGGCTTTAAGTGGCTTCACGACAATCCACGGGGTTTAATGGGGCTGCCAGACATTGTTTCTAAAAGAATACAATTTTTAAAATCTTATACTAGTTACAAAGAAGGGGGTAACTATATGTTTGTATTTTGCATCTAAAAGATGAGACGTGGCTTTTTCAAGATGGAACATCAAGCCATTCTTGGCAAGATGCGGATACTCGAAGTGTTGAAAGAATAAAAAAAGAAGGGAAGAGGTAAGGTGTAGTGTTTTGTATTAATTGTAATTGTTACTCGTTTGCTCTCATTTAGTCGACCAGGGACTCACTAGGGGAATATGAGGCTGTTTGTAGCTTCAGCTAACCCATTTTTTCAAAATTTGTTTATAGGCACTTTATTTAGTTTATCTTTTATAGGTAGATTGTAGTGCATGCTGGAAATAAAGAAGGATTTATTCCTGGCACAGAGTTAGTTTTTTCATCCAAAACGAAAGGAGATTATCAGAAGAAATGAACAAGGATAATTTGAGTAACCGAGTGGCTACCTATACTGTACACTGTGTGGACTTCTGTGGACTACTGCATTTGTATGACCTAATAAAGGATGTATTTTACTCTGATGATTATTGGAATTATCAAGTAAGCACGTAAGCTTTAGGAATTAACTTTATGATTTTCCCTAAATCTGTTCATAGGTGAATTCAAGAATCATACAGCAGTGTTGAGAGATGCGCATCAACTACCGTTCAGAAATTAAATTAGTTCCACAGCTGGTGCAAGTGTGTAAATCCTGAACTGGCCTCTGCACATATATAAGATGATTTTGGAATCTGTTCTATGAAATTTTCATGTGGCTTAATCAAAACTAAAAAGTTATTTTAAGTGTGAGGGAAATCTCACTTTCTAACTTTGCAGTATTTTGTGACGGTTGTAAAATTAAAAGCAATAATTTGTTGTTATTTTTATTTTTCCAAAACATACAAAATATATTCCTACATTTAAAAAGTAAACCTGAAATTATTTCTGGAGAAACAGAGACTTTTCTAAGTCGAATTAATAGTAAAAGGGGCGTATAGCGTTGGGCGGAGCAAAAAAATAGAGCGATTGATCGCGCAATCCTTATAAACTGGCTTATTTGCACTATATGGTGTAAATTGTTTTTTTTTGTGCAGTAAAATTGGAAATAATCTGACAATTTTTGATTTACCGACTAGAAATTGCTCCTAAGGGGGTTGAATACGAAAAGCTTTTAACTAAATCCTATGCCAATAAGTCACGTGATAGATGTAACCATCCGTAGTTGTCTTAACAATGCAGTACAAATAAATAATAGCTTTCGCTCTATAGCTGACACATCTGAGTAATTTTGTGAATTCTGATGCTTTGAAATCTTGTATCAAAAAGCTAGGCATGCTGCAAAACTCATATGTCTTATCCATTTTCAAAATAATTTTAAAATAAACAATTTATCTTTCAGGGTAACTCGTAATTCATAAAAAAAAATTTCAATGTTTTGAAACAAACTATTTTACTAATATGTTTGGTAAACATATTCATTTTGTGACCCATTATTATGTGTTCTATTTGTTTTTATTAGTTCATATTTTTTTTCCAAATATCTCGAAAATGGTTACAGATATAAATATTAGTTACAGATAAAAGTTTGTTGTGTGCTGTATATCCTTCGATGAAGACAGTTCAGAATTTGTAAAAATATTCGAGCTATCATAAAAAAGTGACCATTTTTGGTAGGTATCTTGGTAAGAAGTAGATACTGCTTAACTGCTACCCTATCAGCTATATAGTTTAGGACAGGAATTTTTAGATACATTTTTCGTATCCTAACCATATCATGGTCCTACCAAAAAAACTTCCTAGGAACAATTTCAAGGCTATAGAACAGAAATTGCGATAATAATATGTATTTGATTCCAATATAGAATAAAAAAAAAACTAAAAACATCTTTTAAAATGCAAATAATACAGCTTTTTTGTCAGCCTTGTTGAGCTTGATTACTCTATTTTTTTGGCTCACATCTCTCGATACTCATTAAGCATATGTGGCAATGTTTCTCGGACTGTAAAGATGACACACTGTTGGGTAAGATGTTTGGGTTAAAGGTCATAGTAAATGGCCACTGGGTCACAATCAAATGGAATATAAATTGGAGTTCAAGTGAATCCCATTAGAAAACCAACCAAACTTATCCTTGCATGCAATGCATTAAAATTGTCCAACAGCTAATATACATGGTTTTTCAAATGTTCTCAAAAGGTCTACTTTTTACTACTTCCTCTTCTTAGGGAAACCTAAGAGCAGGAAGATTTGAAATATTAAAGTAGGTCTCGAAGTAGGTTTACAGAATCTATTTCTTGATGATCATTTCATATTTGTAAGATCTAGGCATTCAGAGCATTGACAATTTTTTATTATGGTGTTCACAATGTTAATCAATTTTTACAGTCTGAAAGTTTCTCTATGAAGCAATTATAGATTAGAAAGCCTGTATGATGCCATCAGTTTCTTACAATTCTGCTTTAAACTTTAGATATACGCTAGGTACCTTGATTAGAATATGTTAAACTATTTCGATTATTTTGAAGAATCAGGAACAAAAACTTGTCTGGATCACAGACTTCCATATGGAAATATTATGTGGTCCTGATCCCTAATTCACCTTTATTATCAGGTAGGTATTTTAGTCAATAATAACCTACTATTTTTACCCACAGTTTAAAGTGAAATAGTAGCAAACTAGCTTGATATCAACTTTGTTAAATGTTAAATCCGACTCGCTGCACAGAGAGACTGTTGACAAACATACAAAGCAAGTAACAATGAGATAGATTTTTCAAACCTCCTTTGCTGTATGTCCGAAGACTTCATCTTGTACCTTTCAATATGTGGCAAAAGTATACCTTTCAGGAGCATTTGAAAATCCTGTAGCTACTTATATGGCTGATACGAACAGAACCTGTTAGCTGCTTTGATAGTCACTAATATTTTTACAATTTTTATGAATATGTAAACTTGCTTCAAGACTCTAAGCATCCATCGGAACCTAGAGCATAATAATATTAGCCTAAAACAGTATGAAAGGGGCCAGGTTCCAGTGTTTTATTGATGTTCATTTCTTCAGGAAGACTTCTGCCCAGAAAGTAAGTTTGTCAGTATCCTAAAACCACCCCCCCCCCTACCTATGTTTTAAAAAATTTATCTACTTAAACATATTTTTCCTAAATAAACATAAATAACAGCAAAATTCACTTTCTCAATGACTGTACTTGGCTGAAAGTTTCAAAATTCTATGAAACCAACTCCTAAAGCACAAACATTTGACTTAAGACCCTGTAACTAGAAAACTCCTTGGCAAAATGGGCACTTCACGGACGGTTAATTAGAATGTTCTAAAGCCTGCAAAAATCCTAGAAAAGCAATCTTAAAGATTAGAAATGATAAATTTAAAATTTAACATACGAATACAAATAGTACGTATATAGACTGTAAATAAAGACTGCGGGTCGTGGTTAATGTCTCGCAGATAAAAATAACGAAATTCAATTTGAGGTAGCCATATTTGGGGAGTTTCAATATAGTTCTACTTGGTTTCATGCACAAGCTGGCAACAGCGGCGAAGTGATCACGATTTGGATTAGTTTCCTTAATGAATTCTACTATAGTTTACTTTCTGGAATATCCATTTTCGTTGAAATAACAAAAATTATTCGCGGGGTCTGGATTAAATCCAGGCTATTGTCGATTTGCCGTTGGCAACACCGTTCTGCGCGCGGATGATCGTATTTTATAGTCGTTTTTACGGTATAAATTATTATTTTGTATTATTAAATAATACAGTATTCGGCGCTTTTGGACGTTTATAAATCTGAGCTATTATTATTTCGGCTATGTATACGCATTGAGGGTTTAACCAGATAATGGATTTCCCGGAGCCATTACGTTCAGCTAATGAAAGGTGCGGATTCCATAGAATCGAAAAAAATTTATGGATTTTTGTGCCACTTTTGATGGGATTGTACTAATGTACATACTTTGTAGCATTTTATGTTATTATACAATTTTTTTTAAATTTATTTATTGAAACAAGCAATTAGTTTTAGTTGGGCAGTGTAAATGTTAGTTTAGGGAGGCGTTAGGTAGCGAAGATACTGATTACGTTACTAAACAGTACGCTTAGGACTGGGCAATGAAGATAAAATACCATAAAATCAGCATAGCTACCGTCATAGGTCCCACGCCTCCCGGTACTGGAGTTACGTGCGAGGCTACCTCCTTCACTTCTTCGTAGGCGACATCCCCCACCAGCCTTTGACCGGACTGTTTTGTTGAATCTGTAATTGGACACCCCACAAGGGAAAAAAACCTATTTGAATCACTTACGGTGGCTTTTACAAGTTCAGTTTAAACTAGTTTGAAGATGAACGAAAGATTTTGACAGATAAACAATGCAATAAATGTCAAATCTGGGGTTTAAACTTCAGATAGGGTTCAAAGTTGATTTGTAAGGACGACTTTTACAACTAACAGTAAAACTTCAGTTTGAAGTTTAAACTTCATATCGACAAACATTTACGTTTTACAAAATTATCATAAACTCCAAACTGAAGTTTAACCAATTTTGACACATCAGGATCTTTTGCTCGTTGTCACCTTCAAAGCAATCAAATGATAGTTGAATTCATCATGACATTTTCATACCTTCATTGTTACTCCAAGTTTTATCTGAATTTTGAACTAAAGTTTAAACTGCTGTTTTACTGACAGTTGTAAAAGTCGTCCTAAAAGTGACACTTAGTAAACAAAAAAACGGAAGCAACATACAAAACAGAAGAGCGTTGCATAGTAGAGTTTCAAATAAGGATTAACTCTGAAAAATACTGAACCGGTCAATAAAAAGCCACATTTTTTGGATCATTTTGCCTTTAAAATATATTTTATAAGACTCTTAAATCACGCGAAAATTGCGAATGATAGGTATAGAATGTGCAATTCAGCTATTGTTTCTGTTGACCTTCAGATTCTAAAAAAAAAAGAATATATAGTGTGGTCTATCAGAAAATTCCTATGTTTTGAGAAATACGGTGCCAAATTTTGTACATTCCTTTAAGGTGAATTTAAAAAGATTCCTAAATTACCCCAAAACTACTAAATATCCAATAGGATGTTGAATTTAGAAGTCGTTCCCCTTGACCAACAGATTCTCAGAAAACAAAAATATACAAAGATTTTCACTGCAAATTTCTATGTTTTTGACAAATAAGGTGTCAAACGTTGGGTACATGCACTTTTAAAATTCATATAAAAAAAATTTAAATCACTCAAAAACTGCTAAAGTTAAGGATGATCAATAGCTGAATGTTACATCTGTATATTTCTGTTTTTGATAAAAACCGTGTCAAAGGAAAAACTGCAAAAAAATGGTATTAGATGTCGTCTTGCTTTATCTTTAGTTTCATAAAGAATGCTCAAATAATTTTGAAATGAATTAAAAAAAATTCTTAAATCAGTCGAAAACCAGTAAAGATGTAAGCATAACTTGTTGAATTCAGAAACTATCTCTCTTTACCTTCAAATTTTGTGAATTTCTATCTTTTCGGGAAATACGGTGCCAAATTTTTAAAATTATTTACTTGACCTCCAGATTCTAAGGAAACAAAAATATTGTTACGATGAGCGGGCGCTGGGAGGCGGAGCGACATTGGAGGCTGGACCTTCGCGGCCTATCCGGGCGCTGCGGCATGAGAACGGTCACGAGTGATTTATTGCTCTGTTTATTTAGAACGCAGTTATTTACGACCTTTTTTTTGTGTCTCATCAATTATTTTTCTTCTAAGAATTTTCTAGACTTTTCTGTATATATAGGATTTTCTATAAAAGGCGAATAGCGCCGCCGTAGGATCAGTCTTATTTAATCGAGCTATAGGTAAGCTAAAGTACCAAACAATAATAGAAGGCTATAAAGTGTTAAGTAGTGAGTTATTTAGTAGGCGAATTGTACTTGTGGGATAAATAAATAGTGTTTTCGTTATAAATCATTACACTGGAATTATTGAACCCTGAGTGCGCAACAATATTTCTATGTTTATTCGAACCAGAATGCAATATTGATCATCGGAATGTAAGAATATAAAAATATAGGGTGTTCCATCTGCAAATTTCTACGTTTTTGACAACTACGGTATCCAAATTTGAAACAAAGTTAAATAAAAGCTGTTAAAAGTGAAAACTGATAAAGGTAGGTATAAAATGTCCAAGTGAAAAATTGCTTCTCTTGATCACCATATTTTAAGAAAAAAACAATATACAGGGTGTTTTATTTGAAAATTTTTCTTTTTTTAAGAAATAAAGTGCTAAATTTGGGTATTCTTTAAAAATGAATTTAAATAGATTACTAAATTACCCCAAAACTGCTAAAGATCCAATAGGATGTTAAATTCTGAAATTGTCCTCCGTGAGCTCCACAATCTAAGAAAAGAAAAATATACAGGGTGGTACATCGACATTTTTATGTTCTTAAGAAATCGAATGTCAAATTTTAAGTATTTTTTTTAAATTAATTTAAAAAATTCCGCAATTTCCGAAAACTGCTAAAGGTAGGTATAGGATGTGGAACTCAGAAATTGTTTCTCTTAAAATCCAGAGTCTAAGAAACCAAAAATATACGAGATGGCTGCATCCAGCAGTATGCGCACGGGGCAGTATTTGCAACGTTGCCACATATATAATGCAAAATTCTTTGAATAAAATATTTCTGCGACTCATAGGGCATATTCGTAATCATCGTATATAAATAATAAAGTTTCGCTGTTTATCAATTGATTTAATTGATGTAGAGAAAAAAAATACCGATTGGAATAATTTATATACTTTTATGTGACTTTGTCAATTTTGGAGAATTAATGTAGATATCTACTGAACCAGGGGTAACTTTGATCCTCCAACAAGCAAAACAAGTTATGTAGTTATGGATTGGTGGTTATATCATGTTATTATGTATATATGGGAGGTTGACCTAACGTCTAACGTCAACTCCTTGTCTTAAGGCCTAACCCATTCCTAACGCTCATGTAAGGAAATTATTTGCTGTAAATAATGAAGTACCTACCTAAGTGATATCGCACTTTCATATGCTATATACCTTAAACTGTGGTGATACTCTACGCATGAATCTATGCTTCACGTTATAGATATTTAAGGATATCTATAAATGCATATTCATGTTTCCTTTCATTTAGTCAAAATCATCAATTAGAAGTTCTAAATGCGTTTCTTCGGCCATAGAAGTAATAATAGAATAAAATGAATAGAGGATATATCGTTATAATTATTCTTTATCTACTTTGGTTTTTATTATGCCCTTTGCGCGTGGTTGATTAAACATGAGAAACATCACATCGGCAACCTTGCACTGGAGGCGGTCCTAAGTTTCCTCGCAATATCACGTGGTTTTACTACTATTTACTTTTATTTACAATGATAGTAAAAATACAATGTTGACGAAATTTTGAGGTTAGTTTGTTATTATTTTAGCTAGGTTTTGTGCCTTGTGTCCATATTGTGTTTATTCTTTTATGAATATTGGTGTAAAAAAGTAGAATTTTCATCAAGCAATTAAGAAAATAGTCACAGATTCCCAGGTAGTATAATGCCATGTCTATATAGTTTAATCCTTGATCAATCTTGCCATTCTTTATTAGTCCTGATGATCTTCTTCATGAGTTCATGCATACTTTACTTACCTTACCCCTATTTGCACCAAACAAATTTAGGTAAACCCAAAGTTAAGGACCCCTAATCCACAGCTATTAGTCTGAGTAAGCATGGTAATAGGGAAAGCCTTAACTAGGTGTACTGTGTACTTGAAAATTGTGTGGTGCAAATGGCAGTTAGTTTCATCATATATATAAGTGAATTAAGAGGCACTAGAATATTCTGTTCAGCGAAGGTTCAGCGAAGGTTCAATATGCAAAGCATATTATTAGTTTTTATCAATAATAAAACCACCAGCTAAAGTCAGTTTGACACTTAATGTCAAATTGTCGCAAACATTTTGAAATTCTGGATCAATCGTCACTGGCAAAATTGTGAAATGGTTACAAAATGCCTTGGCGCTAATATGAAAAAGAACAAATTTTGATATTAGAACTCATTAACTACTTTCAGCGAGAAAAAGTGGCATGAAAAAACATTGCCAGTAGATGCAATGTTCAAGGTACGTTTCTATTTGATGTCGTTTTGAAGACTAGATGCCATATTTTTTACCAGTTCAACTGACATTTAATCAGGGACATGTTTTTTTTTGTATGATGTTACAATTTATGACATAATATTTAACCCTCGCTGAACAGAGTATAAGTACCTACATGTATATTTGCTGATCTTGGACAATAAGATTTTAATTACTCAAAAATGCTACACGTATGCATATTGGAAAATAACCCTACTGATAAATATACCTACACTTAGCAACTGGTAGCACTTTAGTTTATTGAAAGTCCACTCTTTATGCAAGAAGCCTTACAATTCATCATCATCCTTATATATAGTTAGCTTTAGCTTTGTTGAAATGAACTTACTCATGTGAGTAAAAGCCGTTTTTGGAAAACACAATTGAAATCACTGGATGAAGCTGATTTACTATCACCTTCAGCTTCAGCAGTGTTTGCTGATGAATACAGCAGATTTTCTTTGAATTAACTTGACTCTGCCTTAAGAGTGAACTTTTAGTCAGCTGCGTTTTCTCGATATGTTTAATACTCAGGGCAGAGTGACTTGACTATAAAACTGGGTCCTAGGAGAAACTGCATGGACCCTTTTAGAGTCAATTGTACAATTGCGATTCAACTGAACTTGACCAAGACAATTATTCTATAGAAATGGGTGGAAGTGAAACTGAGAAGTTTTGAGCGTTTGGGGTTGCTTAAAAATGGGTGAGAATCAATTTTGCGTGGTCTCTACCTACAAGGAAAAAGTGAAAATGAAGGCATAAATTGCCATAATCATGTGCAAACACCTAAAAGTCAAACTGTAAACTGTTAAATCAATAAACAAATTCACATTTTCATGTGTTATAAGCATCCTGCTCGTTAAGAATACTAAGGGGGGGGAGGGGGGTCTTTTTTTTATATTATTTTATAATTATATGTCTTTTTTTCTCAGTTTTCAAATTTGTTGGCCTGTAGCTTTAGAACATGTGGACCGATTTTAGTGAATCCAACAGTTTTTTGTTCTTCTCAATGTCCTCCTTTACCTCCCCCCAACGGATCTCCCTTAGGGGTAGCAGACGTCCAACTGGTCAGTTGTGCTGGGTACTACTACACATTATTTTTTTGTGACTATACCATTGTACCATTTTGTCGACAATAAACCTATTAATACTCTAATATGTGCAGTTGTTATTTTAACATCTCCAGTATTGCAAGATGAAGAGTTTTGATTTAAAAAATACCGATGCAAAGGGTTGTCACGCAAAGTAGGTACATTATTATTCCTACTAATCCTACTCAACCAATTCAAACTTTAACAACATTTTTATAATGTAACTGTCTGGATCAATGATTGCTTTTAAAATCAGAACATGTGACTTACTAATACATAACTAAACTATCCCGTTTTTATAAAGATGATTGGTTAATAAACTGGCAAATAAGGCAATTCACCTTGCATAAGGTTATATAGGATGTCAGTTTGAAAACTTTCAATGTAAAAATCTCTGAAAGTAAAAAAAATAGAAAAGCGCCGACTCTGCTGAGATTCGACTACGTGGATATTCTAAGTCCAACGTATCTTCGTGTGTCAAATCTCTTTTACCATCGCTGCAAGGGAGACCCAACTCCCGGAAAGGATCTATCTACTTCGTTGTCCCTTAGGTCGTTAATTATGGGGGCAAAAGGCCGATAATTCATCCGTGACGTTTCATCTTTGTAGCGAAAAAACACTTCCATGGTATTGCCAAACGGATATAATTACCTAATAAGTGCTAATTTATATAAGATAAAATTTAATATTTTGGAGATGCCAGCAAGGTTTTATTGTTTAAAACAAAAACCTGCAAAACGCAAAAAAAACTAATAGAGTAATTAGAATAGTAATTAAGTAAAAATAAAATTTAAAAAAAGACAATTTTCAGTTTTCTCAGGAATTTGAAATAAAATAGCGGCGGACGTGAACTTTTCGCGATAATCTCTGTGGTTCCCAGAAACGTGCTTGACGGGTACACGATTTTTTACTAAAATTAAAAAATCTACAACATAGGGAACTAAACTAACGAGAAACGACACAGTGTAGAATAGGAAAAGATTCTGCCAGGTTGCTGGGATCCTCGATAGCATGGTGAGCAAAACATTACTATAATATACTAAATATTTCAACTTCTACCTCTACTCTACAAATACTTATTTGCCGGTAGTCTCCTGCGTCTGCAAACTATCCGCTATCTGCAAGAATATGGCCTATTCAGGAAAAGGGCAGAGGTAAGTTGACACTATATGGCAACCGAAAGAACACTCCACGAAACTTTTCGTAGGCGTGCAATAAGCGGTTTAATTGTTTTGGCACTAATTAAAAATAAAAATAATTAGCGCGGCGGACTTAAAACGGGATTCCAAAGGAGGAAAAAATTACGAATTGGCGATAATCAGAACGGCGGAGCCAAGGACTGACTTTTTTCTCGCGGTAAAATTTGAACTTTTCCGTCTTCCCGGTTAGATAATCACTCTTTCGAGTTCAAAGCGTGTCTCCCTTGAGGTCATAACTCTAGCGAGTTCAAAAATCGTCTCTCTCTCTTTCGAGTTTCGAAGATCCTCTGAACCACCCTCTGGGTACTTCTCATCCCCGAAGAGGTACTGCCGAAAAAATCGATACCACCCTGACTACACCATTTTCACATGCAGTTTAGAAAGTATCATTTGTATTTTAGAACAGTCACTTGGATCTCAGAATATATCACTTGTATTTCATAATAGTGATTTTAATTTTAGAAATCGTCAGTTGTATTTCAGAATAGTCACTTGTATTTCAGAAAACTATACACTTGAATTTCAGAACAATCATTTAGATTTTAGAATATATCACTTTTATTTCAGAAGGCGTCACTTGTAGTTTAGAAGATATCATTTGAATTTCAGAAAACTGTTTTGGAAATAAAGATTGTTATTTGCATTTGCGTGGAGTTCTTCGAAAAGGTAAGTATACAGTGCATAAGTGAAGGACTCAAAAACCACTTTATTATTCACTAAATTGGACTTTATTCGCAAAACTTAACTCTTAATGATGCCGTCTTAGTAATGGAGGATATACCAGTTGGACTAAATTTTATATTTGCCAAGAGTAAATTGTTGTCATTGTTAAATTTTGTGTATATCAAGTATAATTTATACAATATAAAAAAAGGAAACTCTATTATAGTTGCATCGCATGCTTTTTCAATCCGATTCTGAAGATAGTATGTAATTCATTCATTTTCTGAAATTTAAATGACGAATTCTGAAATACATCTGCACTTTTATGAAATACAAATGACTAATCTAAATTCCAAGTGATGGTTTCTAAAATACATGTGACGCTTCTAAATCTCAAATGATACTTTCTAAAATACAACTGACTATTCTGAAATACAAGTGATGATTTCTGGAATACAAGTGATATATCTGAAATCCAAGTGACGATTTCTAAAATACAAATGATGCTTTCTAAACTACATGTGAAAATGGTGTAGTGGCGACTATATGGCGCTTCGGAGAGCGCGGGCATAAGTTTAGAAAATGAGCTTTTCTGGAAAATCGGTTGAAACAAAGAGATTGAAGGGGTGATCATTTGACAGAGTAAAAGATGCTATTTAAAATGACACCTCACATGAGATAGTTTAATTGACAATTAAAGCTTTTTAGAAGGAAAGTTTATTCAGAAACCTGAAAAACAGAAAAGTTCCATAAGTTAAAGCTTGAAAGCTTCAAAAAGTGACTCACAGAGTTGCCATGGTGCCACACATGCACTCATATGCAAACACTGAGGTCAGTTTGCACAACACTGTTAAATCAATCAATTTTTTTGGTGCTCTAGGTTCAAAATCGAATAAAAAGTAAAATGTCTTGCCATACTATCGCATTCTTTACTGTAAAAGCACCATATATTAAAATATTTTCTATATGTTCTGATACCTACTTATGTTAATTGCTAAGCTAAAATAAGGGAATAAATAAATATAAACATAACATAATTGTAAATATATTATTTATCTTTTATTTAATAAGCTAGGTAGACATAACTATTACTTAGTAACACTTTAAATATAAAATTTGTTGAAAGACGTAACAAGTTTTTTCATGGGGAAACAAATAGTATCACTAAGACTTAAATAGGCAGTCACATATTACCAATAAGCATATTATACTTAACTATTTAGTTCAATAACATCTACGGTAAAACAAAACACGAATTATTATTATCTAAAAATGTGACTGTATAGCAAAGGGTAGGTATATATGTATATTTCTTGCAATGATAAGATGATGATTCAAATTTAAAAATCTTTGAGAAAACTTTAAAATTGACAAGCTCCTATAGCTTTGGTATAAATTCAGATCCCAGTATCTAAATGCCTCTCAGTTTCAATCACCTACAAAAATGTTTTTCAAATATACACATAAACACACCTTGTATGTTTTCTACTTGCCTTCCATATAATCCAGAATAAAAATAGTCCAACATTGCATTAAAGTTTGCATATAATATATATGTATCTCTTCTTTCTAGGAATATATGTTCATGATTCAAATTAAGAACAGTAAAATTTAGTAATCCCTCCTCCAGAGATTCCCGGCAGGAACTTCGCCGATCGATTTTGGGTAACTAAAAGAAATATGAAAGTTTGGTGTGGAGAGTATATTAAAGGGGCTAATAAGACTAAAATATACGTTGTGTTTGTTAGAACAAGTCATCTAGAATGATATGAATTTTCGACATAAAAAAGATGACATAATAAAAGTATACTTTATTC
The DNA here is from genome assembly GCA_951812265.1 of Taphrorychus bicolor. Classification (NCBI taxonomy): domain Eukaryota; kingdom Metazoa; phylum Arthropoda; class Insecta; order Coleoptera; family Curculionidae; genus Taphrorychus; species Taphrorychus bicolor. The sequence goes on along the minus strand of OX638300.1, from coordinate 24,812,939 downwards.
ACTTATTTTTGACTTCTTATTACTTTTGAATTTTTTTTTGTTATACCTATTTTTTTTTCAGTCAGATTTCCAACACCTATTTGTCCATAATTAGTGAATGGTTTATAAATAAAATTCTGTTCCTTTATCTTTTTCTTTTGACTTTCATAGTCAACTAGATAACGTTTTCACATGAACATCCCCTATTAATTTAATTATATATAGTCTCTATGTGAAACTCTACACAGATTTACTGTATAATGTCCTAGCAGATAGCGGTTTGACGGGTAGATGACGATATACATATAAGTCGAAAAAAATCATTCACCATATTATCAGCAATATGAAGAAAATAGGACGACCTTATATTACTTTTCGTATCCAATTTTCTTGATTTTTATAGTCAAGAATATTTTAAAACGCACCCTTTAACCATAAAGAATATTTTCAAACGCACCAAAACTTTTTATTTTTGGTAATAACATACAATCGAGTTCTATGACATATCGAACTGGGATTGAGTCAAATTGGAACAAGGACTTGAAGCTCGTTGGTTTTAAATAAGTCAGTGACATAATATACACCAAAAAAAAAGGTGAGAGATGAAAAGTGTACGAATCTTGAAAAAATATCTCCATAGTCATATTTCGATCCCAAGAATATATGACCTTGAAATATGTATATCGAATTTTAAAACACCCTGTAGATGACTTTGTCTTTTCAGGATACACTGTAATTTAGTAGGTTTAAAGTTTAAAGTTAAAAACTATATTAAAGTCTACTGATTTGTTTCATAATTAAATAAAAAGCCTAAAAACAATTTTTTGTTTTCAGGCCTAATAGGTATAATAAGTATCTACTTGAGTGTTTTGCACTGAAAGCTGGAAGTTGGACAATTTAATAAGAGCAGCAGGAGTGCTGCATTTAAATGGAAAATGTGAGCTTTAAACTTAAATATCTGCTAATTTAGAGTGGCAATGCAAGTTTCTGTACATTAATGTGGTACCAATGTGATACCAATATCTATACAGGATGTTTTTTTTTTTTTAATTGAGACATGACATCTCTAGCACTAATAGGCTAAAAGATTTTGTATTTGAGTGGGGTCCTATATTACATAGAAGGGTCTATTTTAGGAAAGTATTTGTACATATATGTAAAAGTGCAGGATGTGAAGAAAGTGTGATGTCATATAATAAAATATTTTTTAAAAAAGACACCATCTATTTTTTACTACATTTTAATACTAATACATCATATTCATATTGCTTATATACTAGACCCTGAAAATTTGACTGACTTGATTTGATCAGTGCCTGCAGTAGTTTCAGACAAATTCATTAATAAAGTGAAAGTATCTCATATGGGGTTTCGCATGTAGGTATATATTATCTATTCAAAAAAGTTTCTTCTATCTTGCTAGACCTGGAAATCTGGCTTGGTTTGCCAATCTACTTGTCATAAGCAAAAAGGAAGGTGGCCAGAGAAAAAATAAAAATTCCATGGTTAATAAAAGTGGCAAAAAATTCTGAATGGAAAATACACGTTACCCAACAACTGTTGCCAAGATGTCAAATTTTCAGGGATAACTAAGAGCTCCAAGATGTATCAAAACCTGGAAAAAATTAGTGTCCTATTTAAAAAAATTATATTATATCATCACACTTTTCTGGTCCACCATGTGTTAGGTAAAAATATGTGCCTAAAATAGGCCCTACTGTACGATATAGGCCATCGTTGGAAACATTTCTTCACCAGTAGTTTTCAAGATATCTGTCGACTGTCTCAATGTAATAAACTAACTTTATTTGAAATGTATTTAATAAATATCAATTTTGAGGTTATTTATACCTACCTGTTTTTAATTGACCCTTTTACACTTGCATATTCAAGAACTGTGTGGGATCCTATCTTAGTCCTCATCTTGTTTTCTTATGGACAAAAAAACTTTTGCAACTATTGGTGATATTGATTTTAACTAACAAAACCTTGCAAAATATGTGTGCCCTTCCCTTTTATTCAGAAACTAAACACGAACAGGTAGGTAGTAAAAGTTCCTCTCACTATCTCGTTTAGTTCTTCGTCATTCTGCTCTTCCAGGCCCTGTAATAATTCTTTTGATTCGGATGATCCACATTAGCCCAACAGTTCTTTTCATTTCATGATTTTCATAATATGTCTGATGATTTTTATTTCTCTGTTACCATGTACATCATAGAACTATTAACTATTTCACTTATTATAACTTTTTGAAATGCGTATTCAATAATATCCACTTTAAAAGAAAATTGATATCTATTAAATAATTATTTAAAAGCATCAGCTGATATTGTTTACATCCTGTCCCCTGCTATTCTGATTGGCCAATATTTTATGAATGAAGTATGCCCTGTGCCCGTACTGCCACGTGTGGTGCTCCCTCCTGATTGGCCAGTAGTTTCATAATGAACAACGCGTGGATTTTATGAATGAAGTATGCCCTGTGCGCATACTGCCGTTTGAGGTGCTCCCAAAATATACAGTCTTTTATCTGATTTTGACAAATAAGATGCCAAATATCATAATTAATTTTAGAAGGTTCTTAAATCACTAGAAAATTCCTAAAGAAGAGTATAAGATGATCAGTTTAGAAATTGTTCCTCCTTACATTCAAGTTCTAAGAAAACAATAATGTAGAAGGTGTTCCACATGCAAATTTCTAGGTTTTTGAGAAATGAGTGATTTTAAGATTCATAAATTGTTCCTCTTGACCTCCAGATCCTAAGAAAACATATGTATACAGCGTGTTTTATTTCCTATGTTGACAAATACAGTGCCAAATGTTGAGTAGTCTCTTATTGTCTCACTAAACACAGGCAAGTAAAATTAAATAATAAATAAATCAAAATCAGTTTTACGTAGTTTAGGGTTTGTCAACCAATAAAACTTCCTATTCCCATTCTTGCATTCCAATCACACACGTTCCTGATTTATTATTTCTAAAGGATTTGTTTTGGAAATTAGCGCATTTCGTGCAAATTATATAGCATACAGCTGAATAACTTCTTTTAATTGGCAAACTTCAGATAAGACTTTTATCATAGTAAGGTAAACTAATTTAACGTCAGCAATTGAATACAACCATTCACTGAACATTGCACATTACAAAACAATAACAGTACGAAATAAGCAGATTTAAAACTAGAAATCATAGAAAAATTGGCCGATGCCGCCAATACAAAATCACCAAATTTTATTAAATCTGCTTATAAAATAGAGACGATATTTCAATGTCTCGAAAAATACCTTTTTTCGTTTTTGTTCGATCTTTTGAAAATTTCTGTGGACATGTTTTATGTGGGACACCCTGCATATTCTCAAGGATTTTATAATTCGCAGTGGAGAGAGTTGAAACTAACTAAATGTGGCCACAAGCGCTAAATAGTTGTAACTAAATAAGAATGTGCTTGTTTCAGACAAACTGCCGGCAACAAAGTTTGCAACAGTCGTTCCAAGAAGTGAAGTTTACACTTAAAGCGAAATAAAATCAACTTTGCGCTTATTACCTCCCTAGTTAAATCTTCGGAGGCGAACCCTTTCACACACCAGCAGCTGCATTAAATTTGCAGCAAACTCTTCCTCTAATAAGCAACCGCTTACATGCTTTCTTATCTCAAACTATTAGCAGTCTAGGCGAGAAGCTCGGGCTTCATATTATTAAAACAGTGTCTTGGGAGGAACGAATGATTTATGGTTGCTGGGTTTTATACTAATTAAAGAGTCTGGAAGAAGTTTGTATCTCCTGTTGAGCCCCGTTTTTCTCATTTTTAATTACTGAACTTCATTGTCGCGTAGTAACTTAACGTTTGGTTTCTTAGTGTAAATGATTCGTATTATTTATTAAAAAAATACAAATAAATAAACCTAAGTAATAAAAGATTATTTTTTGTTGAAAAACCATTGTTGCCAAAGCCTTCAAAATAAATGTACCTATAGGGTGGCGCCTTTTCGATGGTTTAATGGGGTACTGGTAAAACCGTAACAGATAGACGAAATCTGATTACACACTCATGACTCAAGTTTTCATGATAAATTTAATAGTGTCATTATCTCCCGGTCGGCTTGATTTGTTTTCCGTATATAGGACGTTATTGAAAAAAACTTCACTTTTGGCATAGCATTGTATCTCGGCTAGTATGGGAAATAGAGCAAAAACTGAAATAGAAATGTTGTAGCTTTTTTTAAATGGTCCAAAAATGCGCTTCTAAAAGTGCCTAAAAATCAATTTCCGAAGGGGTCCTTTCATTCTCCGAAGGGCCCTTTGGACATTGTTAAAAAAATTCTAAGAACGTAACAAACTCAATTCGAATGATAATATTAGGTACCCTCCAAAGAGGTATTTTTTAAAAATGGTTTAAAAACGCGATTCTAAAAGTGCCTAAAAATCGATCTCCGAAGGGGTTTATCTCCGATAATGCACACATAAATATATTTTTTTAATATAAGAAAGTTCATTCTTTTAAAAATACTGGTTTTGTTTAAAACATTTTTTATCAGATCAAGCAAATTTTTCTTCAACGGATTGCACTCTATTCGTTAGAAGAAAATTGTTTTTCAAAACTGTTTTTAACTAACTTTGTTAAGTTAAAATTTTAATTAAGTTAAGAAAAGAAAAAAAAAACTAAAAAAAATTATTTAAAATATGCAGGTAAAAGAATAAATTTAAAACCATTCTAGGTTTGTGCCAAATTTCCCTTATTACAATATGTATTACGAATGTGTTCCAACAATATATTCCAACTGGTCAGTCATTAAAAAACATCAATTTTGTGTCAAAATTATCTCAAAAGAATGAAAATCTAATAAAAAATCCACTTTAAATCAACGAAAAAAACAATAAAAAAACAAAAATTTAGTTCACAATTAGAATTAAGATTGTTGGAAACGAACTCATTTTACTTAAAAATAACAATTTTGATATTTTTTGAAAAAGTAAGACAGGGATTAAGACCAGAATACGTGAAAAATGATTCAAAAGGAGTAAATATAAAAATTTTGATGCTTTGGAAAAAATCAAATTAATGTTATTGCCAAAATTAGTTAAAAATGACTCAAACTGTCAAAAAATGCCGATTAAAAGTTTCTAGGCAAATTCAGGTTAGGATTATGGTCGACATAGTCAGACTACGGCTAAGGCCAAAATTCGTAAAGAATGACTCAAAGTGTGTAAAATACGAATTTCGATATTTCGAAAAAAATCAAATAAAGATAATAATAATGGCATTTACTTAGCATAAAGCTATATACAAAAACTCATACAAAAAATAATTACATGCCGAATGGAGACCCAAAACAAACAATGTAACATAAGAAATAACCTTAACAAATCAAAGTAGACAGTCACATGTCAGGACGAATAAAACTTGTAACACTAAAGTAAAAATAGGAAAAAAAAACAAAAAAATCTTTTACACAACACTATAAAATCAACTTTACAACTTTAATAAAATTACAACTATATTCAAATTGCAAAAAGATTAGGGCCAAAATGAACTAAAAATTACTAAAAGCGTCAAAAATGCAGAATGAAAGTTTCTGAGCAAGTTCAGGTTAGAACTAGGATCTAAAAATTACATAGAGCGTCTAAAAATGCAAATTTGAAATCTTTGGAGAAATTCAGATTAGAATTATAACTAAACTTGTTTGAAAAAGACCCATTTTACCTAAAAATAACAATTTTGATGTTTTTTTGGAAAAGTAATGCCAAAATACTTGAAAAACGATTCAAGGAGGATAAATATAAAAACTTGGAGGCTTTGAAAAAATTCAAATTAAAATTATTGTTAAAATCAGTTAACTGTAAAAAAATGCCGATTAAAACTTTCTAGGCAAATTTAGGTTAGGAGTAAGGTCAACATTGGTTAAGAAATTACACAGAGTGTCTAAAAATGCAAATTTGGTGTCTTTCTAGAATTTTACAATAGATTTGGAGCTAAAATTGTTTAAAAGTGACTCATTTTATCAAATAAATGATAGCTTTGACATTTTTTGAAAAAGTCAGGCTAGGATTAAGGCTAAAATACGTAAAGAATAATTCAAAGTGTGTAAAATACGAATTTGGATATTTCGAAAAAAAATCAAATAAAGATTAGGGCCAAGATCAATTAAAAATTGCTAAAAGCGTCAAAAATGCAGAATAAAAGTTTCTGAGTAAAATCAGGTTTGCATTAGGATCTAAAAATTACGCACGCAGAGCGTCTAAAAATGAAAATTTGAAGTCTTTGGAGAAATTCAGATTAGAATTAGAACTAAAATTGTTTGAAAAGAATTCATTTTAACTAAAAATTACAATTTATATTTTTGGAAAAGTAATGCTAAAGTACTTGAAAAACGATTCAAAAAGGGTAAATAATCCAAATTTGAAGTCTTGGATGCATTTAGATTAGAATTACAACAGAAATTTTTCGCAATTTCCTAAAAAATAACAATTTTTATGTTTTCTGGAAAAGTCAGGCCAAAATACGTGCTAAATGACTCAAAGAGAGTAAATATAAAAATTTGGGTGCTTTGGAAAAATTCACATTAATATTATTGTCAAAATCAGTTAAAAATTACTGAAACTGTCAAAAAATGCCGTAGGCAAATTCAGGTTAGGACTGAAGTCAACATTGGTTAAAAAAGTACACAGAGTATCTAAAAAGGCAAATTTGGTGTCTTTTAAGAAGTTTACAGTAGATTTGGGGCTAAATTTGTTTAAAAGTGACTCATTATAGCAAGAAAATTATAACTTTGACATTTTTTGAAAAAGTCAGGCTAGGATTAAGGCCAAAATACTTAAAGAATAATTCAAAGTGTGTAAAATACGAATTTGGATATTTCGAAAAAAAATCAAATAAAGATTAGGGCCAAGTTCAATTAAAAATTGCTAAAAGCGTCAAAAATGCAGAATAAAAGTTTCTGAGTAAAATCAGGTTTGCATTAGGATCTAAAAATTACGCACGCAGAGCGTCTAAAAATGAAAATTTGAAGTCTTTGGAGAAATTCAGATTAGAATTAGAACTAAAATTGTTTGAAAAGAATTCATTTTAACTAAAAATTACAATTTATATTTTTGGAAAAGTAATGCTAAAGTACTTGAAAAACGATTCAAAAAGGGTAAATAATCCAAATTTGAAGTCTTGGATACATTTAGATTAGAATTACAACAGAAATTTTTCGCAATTTCCTAAAAAATAACAATTTTTATGTTTTCTGGAAAAGTCAGGCCAAAATACGTGCTAAATGACTCAAAGAGAGTAAATATAAAAATTTGGGTGCTTTGGAAAAATTCACATTAATATTATTGTCAAAATCAGTTAAAAATTTCTGAAACTGTCAAAAAATGCCGTAGGCAAATTCAGGTTAGGACTGAAGTCAACATTGGTTAAAAAAGTACACAGAGTATCTAAAAAGGCAAATTTGGTGTCTTTTAAGAAGTTTACAGTAGATTTGGGGCTAAATTTGTTTAAAAGTGACTCATTATAGCAAGAAAATTATAACTTTGACATTTTTTGAAAAAGTCAGGCTAGGATTAAGGCCAAAATACGTAAAGAATAATTCAAAGTGTGTAAAATACGAATTTGGATATTTCGAAAAAAAATCAAATAAAGATTAGGGCCAAGATCAATTAAAAATTGCTAAAAGCGTCAAAAATGCAGAATAAAAGTTTCTGAGTAAAATCAGGTTTGCATTAGGATCTAAAAATTACGCACGCAGAGCGTCTAAAAATGAAAATTTGAAGTCTTTGGAGAAATTCAGATTAGAATTAGAACTAAAATTGTTTGAAAAGAATTCATTTTAACTAAAAATTACAATTTATATTTTTGGAAAAGTAATGCTAAAGTACTTGAAAAACGATTCAAAAAGGGTAAATAATCCAAATTTGAAGTCTTGGATACATTTAGATTAGAATTACAACAGAAATTTTTCGAAATTTCCTAAAAAATAACAATTTTTATGTTTTCTGGAAAAGTCAGGCCAAAATACGTGCTAAATGACTCAAAGAGAGTAAATATAAAAATTTGGGTGCTTTGGAAAAATTCACAATAATATTATTGTCAAAATCAGTTAAAAATTACTGAAACTGTCAAAAAATGCCGTAGGCAAATTCAGGTTAGGACTGAAGTCAACATTGGTTAAGAAAGTACACAGAGTATCTAAAAACGCAAATTTGGTGTCTTTTAAGAAGTTTACAATAGATTTGGGGCTAAATTTGTTTAAAAGTGACTCATTATAGCAAGAAAATTATAACTTTGACATTTTTTGAAAAAGTCAGGCTAGGATTAAGGCCAAAAAACGTAAAGAATTACTCAAAGTGGGTAATACACAAATTTGAATATTTCGAAAAAAACCAAATAAAGATTAGGTCAAAAATCAACTAAAAATTAGTAAAAGCGCCAAAAATGCAGAATAAATGTTTCTGAGCAAATCCAAGTTTGCATTAGGATCTAAAAATTACGCAGAGCGTCTAAAAATGCAAATTTGAAGTCTCTGTAGAAATTGAGATTAGAATTAGAACTAAAACTGTGTAAAAAGAACTCTTTTTACCTAAAAATGACAATTTTGATGTTTTTTTGGAAAAGTAATGCCGAAGTACTTGAAAAACGATTCAAAGAGAGTAAATAAAAAAACTTGGAGGCTTTGGAAAAACTCAAACTAAGAATATGGCCACAGTCAATTACAAATTACTAAAAGCGTCAAAAATTCAAATTTGAAGTCGTGGATAAATTTAGATTAGAACTAGAACTAAAATTTTTCGAAATTTCCTAAAAATAACAATTTTTATGTTTTCTGGAAAAGTCAGGCCAAAATACGTTCTAAGTGACTCAAAGAGAGTAAATATAAAAATTTGGGTGCTTTGGAAAAATTGAAATTAATATTATTGTCAAAATCAATTAACAATAACTCAAACTGTCAAAAAATGCCGGTTAAAAGTTTGTGGGCAAATTCAGGTTAGGACTGAAGTCAACATTGATTAAGGAAGTACACAGGCTGTCTAAAAATGCAAATTTGGTGTCTTTCAAGAATTTTAGAATAGATTTGGGGCTAAAATTGTTTAAAAGTGACTCATTATATCAAAAAAATTATAACTTTAATATTTTTGGAAAAAGTCAGGCTAGGATTAAGGCCAAAAAACGTAAATAATGAATCAAAGTGGGTAAAATACGAATTTGAATATTTCAAAAAAAAATCAAATAAAGATTAGGGCCAAAATCAAGTAAAAATTACTAAAAGCGCCAAAAATGCAGAATAAAAGTTTTTGAGCAAATCCAGGTTTGCATTAGGAAAAATTACGCTGAGCGTCTAAAAATGCAAATTTGAAGTCTCTGTAGAAATTCAGATTAGAATTAGAACTAAAATTGTGTGGAAAGAACTCCTTTTACCTAAAAATGACAATTTTGATGTTTTTTGGAAAAGTAATGCCGAAGTACTTGAAAAACGATTCAAAAAGGGTAAATAAAAAAACTTGGAGGCTTTGGAAAAACTCAAACTAAGATTATGGCCACAGTCAATTACAATTTACTAAAAGCGTCAAAAATCCAAATTTGAAGTCTTGGTTAAATTTAGATTAGAACTAGAACTGAAATTTTTCGAAATTTCCTAAAAATAACAATTTTTATGTTTTCTGGAAAAGTCAGGCCAAAATACGTGCTAAGTGACTCAAAGAGAGTAAATATAAAAATTTGGATGCTTTGGAAAAATTGAAATTAATATTATTGTTAAAATCAATTGAAAATTACTCAAACTGTCAAAAAATGCCGATTAAAAGTTTGTAGGTAAATTCAGGTTAGGACTGAAGTCAACATTGATTAAGAAAGTACAGAGAGTGTCTAAAAATGCTAATTTGGTGTCTTTCAAGAATTTTACATTTTAATTGTTAAATTGTTTAAAAATAAAAGTGAAGCAGCTCGAAATGTTATTGATTTTATAAAACTCATTAAGACTCAGCATGGAAACAGCACTAAAAAGATACGATGCAGTAATGGTGGTGAGTTCTCATCTGAAATATTCAAAAGCTTTTGTCGACAAAGAGGAATTGAACTTCAATATACCATGGCATACTCTCCTCAACAAAACGGAAAAGCCGAGAGAATGAATAGGACGCTAATGGATAAAGTTAGAGTAAAGCTGGCATCTACAGAATTTCCAGAGGAATTATGGGGTGAGGTGGTACAGAGCTCAGCTTGTGAATTAAACCGATCACCAACATCAGCCAATGGCGGTATTTCTCCAGCAATGAGATGGTATTGTAAGGAAGATTTGTCAAAGCTAACAGTGTTTGGAAGCCAGGCATGGATAGTTATTTTACCCAAGAAGGATAAGTTAGCAAGAAGGGCTAAACCAGTCATTATGGTAGGTTACAGTGGTAGTGGTTATCGGCCAATGAAGTTATACTGTCTAGATTCAAAGACCAATGAAGTTATACTGTCTAGAGATGTGACTTTTGATGAGATTTAAATAAAGTTTAAAAGCATTCCAAAAGGAACACATCATTTGGTATTTTCCAAAATTGTATTAAATGAAGAAATTATAGAAAATGTGAACAAAATGAAGAAAATGCAGGGAAAAACTCAACTGACAATGCAAATTTAGAGACAACCTCGGAGTCGACTGATGAAGAAGTAGACAAGGGATGATATCAGCAACAGACCGAAAATGTAATACGCAAAAGGATAAGAAAGAGACCACAATATTTGAGCGAATATGAAACATACAGTGCATACTGCTTAAATATGTTTAATAAAAAAGAAAACTATAATGAAGCCATTAAAGAAAAATCTTTGAATGAAGCAGTACAAATAGAACTAAAATCACTTGAAGAATTACAAACTTGGACTGAGTCAGATCTACCAGAAGGAAAAATACCAATAGAAACTGAATGGGTATTTAGAACTAAGGAGCAAGGAATAAAAACAGCCAGATTGATGGCCAATGGCTTTCAAATTAAGGAAGAAAACTACACAAAGCCAGTTTATGCACCAGTTGCAAGACTTTCAACTGTTAGACTTTTGCTATCTGAGTGTAGGTGGTCACCAATTTGTCGATCAACCCATCTGCATACTAGTTTCGGGGTCTACCCCTCATCAGTACAGCTTTGTCTGGTCAACAACCGTAATTCGGCTAATTGAAGCCGGAAACGTACAGAGTACCGGTGAGATGTTGCACAAAGCAGAAGCAGGCGACATCCACCAGCGTGTTTTAGATCCAACACTGCATGGCAGATGGCTCTCAGTTCGACAAGCAGCCCATGTTGCTCTGTACATCGCTGGTTATCGGAACCAGAACGAAGTGAAAAGAGTGTAGGTGGTCACCAATTTGTCGATCAACCCATCTGCATAATAGTTTCGAGGTCTACCCCTCATCATTTCGTTCTGGTTCCGATATCCAGCGAGGTCCAGAGCAATATGGGCTGCTTCTCGAACTTCTAAAACACGTTGGTGGATGTCGCCTGTTTCTACTCTGTACAACATCTCACCGGTACTCTGTACGTTTCCGGCTTCAATTAGCCGAATCACGGTCATCAATTTGTCGACCAGACAACACTGTACTGATGAGGGGTAGACCCCGAAACTAGTATGCAGATGGGTTGATTGACAAATTGGTGACCGCCTACACTCAGATAGCAAAAGTCTAACAGTTGAAAGTCTTGAACGGGTGCATAAACTTTGCTATGTTTTGTGCTACAAGAAAATTGGGCATTGATGCAACTTGATATACCACAACCGAACTGCTTGTTTGAATGGCAAATTAGACACAAAAGTGCACATTTATCTACATGAAGGTTTATGGACAAAATCACCTGTTTTGAGACATAATCGGGCCTTATATGGTTTAAAGGAATCGCCAAAGGTATGGAATGATACATTTCATCAATTTTCAGAGGAAAACGATCTACAAAGATCGAAATATGATTCATGTCTGTATGTTGGAGACAGTGTTTATCTTCTACTTTATGTTGATAATATTTTGATAACTGGGGATGTAAATAAGGTAAACTCATTGATTTTGGGACTGAACGACTCATTCGAGGCAAAGGAATTGGGTCAACCAAACTCTTTCCTAGGCATCGAAATTACAAGGTCAGAAAGGAGCATAAAGATAGCTCAATCCAAGTATATAGAGAAACTAATAACCAACTTTAACATCGACCAATGTAATTCCAAATCTACACCAATGAAAACAAAAATCAATTTAAGGAGGACAGTAAGATATTTGATGTTCCATTCAGACAACTAATAGGAGGACTTTTGTACTTAAGTACTTGTACAAGTCCAGACATTACATATGCTGTATCATATTTAAGCAGGTTCTTGGACGAACCTACAGTGGAAGTGTGGAATGGTGCGAATGGTGCGAAAATGGAAGGTTTAGTGTTTGTGTCTCAGAAGTCTTCTGATGTTTCCTTGAAAGCATACTCAGATTCAAATTGGGCATCTGACAGATTGGACAGAAAAAGTGTTAGTGGATCAATAATTCTACATGGAAGGAACCCTATTGTGTGGTTTTCTAAAAAACAAGGATGTGAAGCACTTTCGACAGCTGAAGCCGAATATGTACTGTATTGCGATAATAGGAGTGCAAATTTCCATGATGAAGACAAATGAAAATTCTAAAAGAGTCAAATACCTAGATATTAGGAGTCATTTTATTAAAGACCTGGTGATGTCTAAAATGGTATCTGTGGGCTATGTACCAACAGAAGAGAATTTAGCGGATATTTTAACTAAGCCATTGTGTAAGCAATTGTTTTTTAATCTTAGAGATAAATTTGTATTTTAAATTTTGAGTAACAAATGAGACTGAGGTATTTGACATTTAATTAATAGTGCGATTATTATAAGGTTGTTATTATAATCGAGGAGGAGTGTTAATATTCAATGTTTACTTTAATTAAATGCTTGCGCCCTCGGAGTAGTTGGAGTGGTGTGCTCCCGCTGTCATCTGTCAATGGTCAAATATCTGTCTAAGATCGGCTGTCATAAATATATAAAAGAAAAAAAAATAAAATGCCGCCAAGTTTCCTATGGCAGTGGAATGAGATGCTATCATGAAAGCAAAAGTGCTGGCGTTGGCAATAGTTGCTTCTACAGGAGGAAGGGTTTATGGCCTCTGTTCCTATTTACTCCGTTGATAATAATAACAGTCCGCTTTCACATGATTATGTCTATCACAATGCTCACAGTTCAATTTTGATGATTTATATGTTGACTTGTAAACACTTTTCTTGAAAGGAGTTGATCATCCTTTTCCTGGTTTATAATCTTGTTTACGTGGCCTCTATTTCCTTGTTGCAGTCTTCTTGTCTGAAGTTCCTGAGTTTCCACTTGCCCGTAATGCTCTTAAAGTCGTTGAGGTGCAGTCTTCTGTGCGGACTTTCACTTCGTGGTCCAAAAGACGGGTTTTTGCGAAAGGCAGGGTTAAATTATTATCACCCAAGGTTTCTAAAGCTGTTGCTCATCCTTCGTAAGCACTTGGCAATGTTAATAATACATGGGCAATCTTGTCCATTTCATTAGCAGAAGCGCCCGCTGCTATTAAGTCACAAATTATGGAATCAAAATTTGTGAAATGCTGAAGCATGGTTTTCTCGCCATTAAACTTTTAGTTTAAAAGTTGCTTACGCAAAGCCAGTTGAGTCGCTAAACTACGTCGTTCATAAATTGCATCCAAGCTTTGAATGATGTCCTTTGCGGTTGCATTATCCTTCGCAAAACTAAGAAACGAATCACTCAAATATTCCACAATTTGGCTCTTAGCAACAGAGTCTTTTTGCTTCCACTCATCTGAAACTTCTTCCCGTGTTTCGGTGTCCACTACTTCTGTAACATTAAGTTCTGCAAGCAATAGCTTCACTCGATATTTCCACACCTCATACTTTACGCACGCAAACGGTTGAATATTACGTTTCGCGATTTTAGACGATTCCATTTTTTTACTGATTAGAATTTACGCGTTCGATTCCACAATTAATTTCTGCTATAAGCACAAAGTCAATTATAAGTGCCTGGACCCATAACCTGTAGAAATGTGGGGAATCTTAAATAAAAATGCATCGTGTTGCTTATTGAACGCTCGACTGTATATTACTCACACTAGCTAGATTCTTAAAAAGGAATCCTATCGCTTCGCCCTGGAAGCACAAAAAAAGGGTTCGCATTTGTATACAAACTATCTACGTGTGTTTACACATTTTACTGAATAAGCAAAATATAAGAGGAAGTTTTTGTCCTTTGATTTTTGTTCATTAAATGTAAGGAAAATTCAAAAAAATTACCCTTCAAAGAAGTTTTTTTTTTAAATGGTCCAAAAAAGCGATTCTAAAAGTGCCTAAACATCGATCTCCGAAAGGGTCTATCTCCGAAAATATTGTACCTACCGAACTTCCGATAGTGGGAGATGAAAGAGGACATCAAGAATAGACAAAATAGTTGGATCCACTCAGATTGGTCCAGGCGCTCTAAGTTCCAGGCGGTCAATATTGAGAATTGAGAAAAAAGTCGTTTAACCACCCTTTAGGCATTTTCAAAAAAATGTCGGAATTTTTTTTTTTGGTCAGAATGGCACTCTTGCAATTCCCTAAAAACGTAACAAAGTCAATTCGAATGAAATTACTCTCTGAAGAGGTTTTTGTTAAAAATGGTCCAAAAACGCGATCCTAAAAATGTTTTTCATACGTAATTTAGGGTTGCAGTTGTGAATTTTTATTGATAGCTGTTTTCAAATTATGATATAAAGTTTAGGAAAGTTGAAAGAAATTTATTTTTTGCGAAATATGTTAGTGATCGAAATTTATAGCTTTTTCGCAGGAAACTCTAGTTTAAAATATGCAAAAAGCAATATTTACTAATTGGAAATTGAAAACTTATATGCTTTCAATATTTCCAAAAATATTGCAGCTGTTAAGAAGGAGACAAACAGAAACAACTACTCCAAGGGCTAATACCCCTACCGGCATTGAATTACACTGTTTGTTCCAAAGCTCATTTTATAAAGCAAAAAAATATAAAAATGTATGAATAAAGTAATAAAAAATCAATGCTAAAAAGCCAAAAAATATTAAGCTTTTTGCAAAGAATATAGAACCAGAGTTTAATTAAGATATGCGAAAAATGCACATGTATAATTACAATTTGGAAATTTGAAAACTTGTCTGCTTTCGGCATTTCCAAAACCTTGTAGTTATACATAACGTAGGAAACAAATAGAAACAACTACTTCGAGGGCTAATACCCCTACCCACATTGAATTATACCATTTGTTTCAAAGCTTAAATATTATAGAAAACATACATAAAAGCAAAGATAAAATACAAGGAAGTGCTCTAGAATAAAACCAAAAAAAAAAATAACATAAAACAAAAATAACAAAAGTTTCTAAAAAATAAATTAGAGTTTCTTTTTGAAATGTGGGTCAAAGTTACTAAATGTATATGTTAACCAAAAGTACTTACTGCTCTCTACTCTCTTTTGGACGATAGAGTAATTGCGTAATTACTTTCTATTAGGGTATTAGAAAGGGTATTAGCCCTTGGAGTAGTTGTTTCTATTTGTTTCCTTTTTAACAGCTGCAATATTTTTGGAAATATTGAAAGCAGATAAGTTTTCAATTTCCAATTACTAAATATTGCCTTTTTGCATATTTTAAACTAGAGTTTCTTGCGAAATGCTAAACATTTCGATGACTAACTGATATAAAGTTTAGTTGTGTTTTTTTAAAGGGGACACCCTATGTATCATCGCTCCAATGAATGTGCTATTCTAAAGTTCGGCTCGGCACATTCGTGGTTTTGGCATTGGAGGGACGATATTTTCGGATCGTTTGATAGCACCTTTTTAGCTGATTCGATTGATGTGTAATTTCACACCTTTATCACTTGTAGTTTTTGAAGAATTAATAAAAAATCGGAGGAGATAAAAATTTCCCATAAGGAATAATGCTGTTAGAAAGAAGCAGCTGATCTTATTTTGTTTCGTTAGTTTGTTATGGATCTGCTCTTTCTAGCACATTACTTCTTATGAAATAAAACAGTTTTTTATTACTTCTTCGAAAATCCACTAGAGCTAAAAGTCGTCATCACATCATTCGAATCAGCCAAAAAGGAGCAATCAAACAAACTAATAATATATAAGGTGTCCCATTTTAAAAAAACCTAACTTTATGTCATAACTTCAAAATCGCTATCAATAAAAAATTCGTAACTACACCACTAAATAACGTATTAAAAACTCTATCAAACACTCTGAGCATAATACAATTTTACTGAAACTAAAATTTGAATAAAAATTAACAGTAAATGAAAACTGAATCCCCACTTAAGATTAAACTTAATGGCAAACCGTGAAAACTGAGAAGAGACTTGGAAAAGCTTGAAGGTAAATCTTAGAAATATTAGTGAGAAACTCCGCTCGGACACCCAAAAATTAAAATTAAAGAATTAAAATCCTGAAGTCGAAACTGAGGGAAAAGGTAACAAAAACTGTGGATAGAAAACTAAAATTTAATAGCAAAACTCTATAACTAGGGAGGGGCGAACGGAAATTTCTACAAGAAGACTAAATTTGAAGTAAAACTGAACGACTGAAGAAGAAAACTGAAAAACTAGTGGAAAAAATTAAGAAACTAAATATATAAATATTAGTGATAAACTTCAATGGAACGTATAAAAGTGAATCTTAGTAATATGAAATAAATAACCAAAACTCCAAAGCCTAAACCGACAAAGAAACCGAAAGTCTTTAGATAGTGAACTAAAATTTGAATAAAATTTAATACTGAAACTATGGAAAAGGAATGAAGCTGGCTGTGAAATAATGATACTATTAATTTATCATGAAAATCGAAGTCGAGAGTATGCAATCAGATTTTGTCTAATACGGTCTTACCAAAACCCCAAAAATCCATCGAAAAGGTTCCACTCTGTACGTAACTTTTGTCGAAATGGTACAAAAATTACAAAAAAAAAAGCACAAATAGATCTTAACTTTGAACAATAAATCGAAATAAATGAAACCAAAAAATAAAACTCAGCAGTTCTGTACTTATTTAAACAGACATGCAGCATAATAACATGCAGCATATTCTAAGTAATTTTAAAAATATTATACAATATATATAGTTCGTGTATATTACACAATATATACAAAATAATAGTATATTATACAACAAGCATTTAATGAGTCGTTATTCTCGAGGGTAACGTTTGAGCCCACGAGCGAAGCGAGTGGCACAAGTTGCCCGAGAGAATAACGCTCATTAAATGCGCGTTGAATACTATACTTTATCCATGACCAAGATTCTGGGTTTTCTCAAATATGATTTATAGGTGCCACAAAGATAATTTACAATTTTAAAACCACGACCACGACTGGTTTCGCTATTCAATGGCGCGACGTTTGTTGCGTCTTGTCGATAGATGACGGTCTAGTCACCCGCGCATGTCACCTCATGTTTGTTTCAATGCTACGAGAGTGGACGGTAAATGACTTCATTTTATGGCCTATTTTAAGTATTTTTCAGTGAAAAGTACATATTTTAGTGAAAAAAGAGACACTGTAACCTACATTTGCCTCAATACATCCTAATAGAAGGATAATTATTTGAATGAACCAGTGGTAACTACCGATTTCATGTTTAGGGCAGTTTACTTTTTGAGTTGTCAGTTGCCTACGACATGTTTCGTTTCCATGACAACTCATTATTCACTTGTGAATAATGTTCATTATTCACAAGTGAATAATGATTATCGTTAGTCTTGAGAATGTACAAGAATAATGTGATTATTATAGTATGGTCGTGGATAAAGGTTTAATAATGTAATATACAAAAAAATTGTGTTTACTCATAAACTGTAGCCCTGCTAGGTAAGGTTTAATTAGGAGTCCATTCCTAACAAGTAGCTGAATGTAGGATGTGTTCATTTGAAAATGTTATCTAGTTGGCTGTGAAATATCAAAACAAAAAGATAAAAGAACAAAACACCATTTACTTCGATTATGGTATCCTTTTCTGTCAAACATTCATTAGATGACGTTTTCTAATGAACACGAGGTAGAAAATATTACAACAGTTAGAACCCCCACACTTAATTTTTTTAATTTTTAAAATTAGTGCTTTAATATATAGTGCTCTATAGATACGCTTTCATATTAAGTAGTTGGTCCATGATCACATGCTGCCCCTACCAATATATATAATTATCTTCAATAATTTTTAAACATGTGAAATTTAATATACAAATTACAGATGTAATGGTTTTGCAGGTTTAAGACAAATAAAACTCCCTTGTCGTTTGAATAAAGGCCAACGTTTCGACTTTTAATTTACGTCTTCCTTAGGGCTAGAAGCAAATACAAAAAACCCAATAACCAATTGAAGAGTGGCCAACAAAAATATAAATATCAAAAAACGTTTAAAAAATATTTAAAATGTTTTGTTTTGAAATAAAATGCGGTCTACCCTAATATAAGTACGGGGTATTCATTATAAAATTTCATCTAGTTGGCTGTGAAATGTCAAGAGAAAAGGATGGAGAAACAAAAGTCCATTTAATTTTATTACGTCATCATTTTCTGTCAAAATTTCATAGCCTGCTAGATGAAGTTTTATAATGAACAACCCGTATATAGAACCTCCGCTCTATATTACAATTTAAACAAGTTAAACAAGTTAAACAATTTAAACAAGTTAAAAATATGTAAAAATTGTAATATAGAGCGGAGGTTCTATATACTTATATTAGGGTATAGGGTAGACCGCAGGTTTTTCAAAAAAAAAAATTTTAAATATTTTTTAAACGTCTTTTGATATTTATATTTTTGTTGGCCACTCTTCAATTGGTTATTGTGCTTTTTGTATTTGCTTCTAGCCCTGAAGAAGACGTAAATTAAACGTCGAAACGTTGGCCTTTATTCAAACGACAAGGGAGTTTTATTTGTCCTAAACCTGCAAAACCATTACATCTGTAGTAAATTGAGAAGACGCAATACATTATCATCATATAATTTACGAATGAAAAAAAAACAATGGGAACAGAGATAATAAAGTTATGGTAGGAAGTACCATTTGTTGACAATGACAATGACACAGAGAACGATATTTGACAGTTGGTATCGTTTATTGGTCATTCCAGAGGACATTTGACATATCTGTCCCCTAAAGCAATATGGCGGAACAACCTAATAAAATATCAGACTTAATTTAAAACTTAACCTTGATCACATTTCATATTCAATGGGGTTCCCGTATCAATATACATACGGGGTTCATTAGAAAACTTCATCTAGCAGGCTATGAAATTTTGACAGAAAAGGATGATATAATCAAAGTAAACGGACTTTTGTTTCTCCATCCTTTTCTTTTGACATTTCACAGACATGTTTGAAATTGTAGGAAAACCAGCGATGCTCTGACCAGCCAGAAATCGAGATCGGTCGTTCAGCCAAAAATTTACTTGAATGAAGTTAAAAGATCTTTACAAAGGGCCACGTTGCTCTATAGTCCTGGCAGATAAAAGCCTTAAAACTAAAGAGAAAAGAAGAAAGAGCTAATTGTAATCCAGAGGTTTGGTTTATGAATAGAGCTTGATAAGTTTATTCCTAAGTTGCCATAATTAATAAACTGTCTACGGTGTTGCCGTTCTTACTATTTTTTTTTTACTTTAATATATTTATATGTGGTTATAAATTTTATAAAGGTAAACGGTACCCACAAAATAAAACGGTTCCTACTAGATTTGTACAATTGTACCGCATCTATCAACACTGAACAAAACACTATTTGGTCTTAGGAAAGGGTCGCTACAGAAATATTATGTTTAAGACGCGAATTCACTTTCTCAATTTAGGGTTATAGAAACTGTATTCGACGGTTTCGCCATCAGTACACCTTTACACGCAACTAATGGTTGTAAATATTTCAAAACATATGTTTCATTTAAAGACATACTATTACGAGTATTATAGCTCACAATTTCTAGTGTCTTTGTAAAGGGAAATGCACCCGAATCATTAATTAAAGGATAAGAGCATACAGTAGGACGCATGGGACAAAAGCTCGGTTTAACAAAACGTGGCGGAAACAGTGCTTACGATTTTAAGCTGAAAGTGAGTAATGACATTGGCGAATTTAAACACAAGAATCCCATTTCACTATAAAGTTGCCGACACTATGAAAATTAGGCGAATCAAAAGCGATTTGCATCTTGGATGGCAAGGAAAAAATTACTTAAAGGGGTAATTACGATTTAAAATAATGATAAAACAACTGCAAATAAAGCATGAAAATGTTCCATATACCACCGGGGGGGATGTATACAATTCTCCATACGAATTCCTCCCTACGAATTCCGATAAGGCAGCTTGGAAAAGCCTGGCCAGAAGGTGATTGATTTATTTTGGTTCACATTGTTTACTCGATTTGATCTCCGCCGCGAATAATGAAAGTGAGTGCAAAAGTCAATGTAGTAGCTTTATTTGATTTAGTGTTGTAGCGTAAGGTGTCGATTTCGTTTTGTCTCTTTTTGTTGAACGACAGAGGACAAAGAAGTGGGTTGAATGTTGAATGTTATAGACCGGCATAGTCATCAATATTATGAAGCTTTAGGGCTTGAAAAACAAAATTTATTGATGATAAGAAAAAACAGTCTTGTGTAGGAATATCGGAGCTTGTAAAGTTTATGTTTTCTCGATTTTAATTTTTTTTTCTTTACAAATGGTAGCTCATGGTCTATAAAACTGTGTAGGATCTCCAAACTGACGGTAAACATAGAAGAACGCTTGAAATTAGATATGTAAAATTATTGGAGGGGTTTTTATTTGTAGGATTAGAAGTTTTTATCTGTACAATTATTTTGTACAGTAATGCCAAACGTCTGAAAAAACTGGACTTATGCGTGTGTGACGGTGCGGTGACGGGTTTGACCCTGGACTGACAACTGAACTAACTTAATTAAAAGAAAAGTAAAATTCAACTAACCTGAACTAATCTGACCTGGTCGAACCTCTTGGGCCCCTACAAAGCCCACAGTTATATTAATATTGATGATAATTTATTAATAATTATATTAATATTTATTAACTTATCAACTGTTTAACAATAAATTGATCTTAGTCAACCTCAAAGTCGGGTTCAGCTAAACTCAACTGGTACGTGAACCCGCCCATAAGAGTAGTATTGCTGTCAAATTAATTTCATTTCTGACATTTGATGACAGCAATGCTTTTCTTATGGGCGAGTTCAAGTACCAGTAGAGTTTAGCTGAACCCGACTTTGAGGGTGTCTAAGTTCAATTAATTGTTAAATAGTTGATAAGTGAATAGAAATATGACTTCCCAGACTCAATAAAAATGTCAAAATAAATGAATAAAATATGATTACGCTCTTTTCAAAAACTGCAATTCGGATCAGTTTGATAACTATCAGCTGAGTTTCTACTTCCTACCATTCATATTGAGTGGAAATCAGATTCAAACTGTCATCAATCTGGTTTCCTGAAAGTTGTAAGGAGCAATCTGGTCGAGGATCAATATTTCCAAAAAGTCCTATTGTGACAAAGTGTGTGATTCAATTTTTATTATTTATATTCCTATTAGTATAGACACACTATGACTTTTACTGGATCAGATTGATCTCTACAGCTGATTTTCATCCAACCAGATTGATGACTGATAACAGGACAGCCAATTGGGTTGATTGAAAGTAAGCGTATAGTAATAATCGACCCAATTTGGATTGCAATTTCCTCTTACGATCATAGAAATTGAGCTCTGTCACTTTTGAATAAACAGGTTTTTTTAACCAGAAAATTTGTAAATTGTTGCTTTAAACTACGGATCTGATCATTGACCAAGATTATCCATTCTAACACTATTAATTACTTATCATTGTAAACTTAATTTCTGTCTATAACATTTTTAAACAAATTCAGTTTATAACTATAAATTAGCAGTATGAAGCTGAATGATCCTGCATTATTTAGTAGCTATTGAAGCAAATTTAACACACATTAAACTACTTTGTCATTATAAAAAAAACATTATACCAATACCAATAGACTAATCCTAAAGTTGGTCAGCAAAACTCTTGAGTCGGTTTGTTTATGGTGTGCTTTTGTCACACACGCGCGTCATTTTTTTTTTTTTTTTTTTTTTTTTTTTTTTTTTTTTTTTTTTTTTTTTTTTTTTTTTTTTTTTTTTTTTTTTTTTGCGTCGTTTTTGACCGTGCGCGCGGGGCGCCCATAGTTTAGGAAATCCGAACGCTGTGGGCAAAGTACTTTTGAAGTTTTGTAGGGTAAGACCACGCGCGCGGGGCGCCCATAGTTTAGGAAATCCGAACGCTGTGGGCAAAGTAGCCCAAATTGCCGTAAAATTATTAACAAAGAACCTGAAGATACCTAAAAGTAACTGAAATGTCGAAACGTCTCAAATACCTTATTTCATATTAAGTAATATGTAAACAGGTAAAAAACGTGCTAAAATTCATAAAAAGATATAAAATGGCACCACGAGTACCCATATCAAAGTTGCCATTTATGACATATTGTTTGTGATTGTGAACAAAATCTATAATTGAAATTTCAGTTTTCTAGCTTTAGATGTTCCTAAAAATGTAATATTTGTCAATTTTTAGGTCACCCTATAGTATCTAAATCAGAAACCACAGGCACTATTTATAATAAAGGAATAAAACCTACAAAAAAGTATTGTTAAACAAAAAAAAACTAAAGTTAAATGTTGCAGCATTATTTGGGACACCGTATACTATTTAAAACAGAAATCAACGCTCTATTTATCATAAAACTACTGGAGCTTACGCAATAAATTAACAGATATCAATTTACATGACAAAATCCTAAAATTCTAGGTTACAACACTTTTTTGGGACACTCTATACTATCCAAAACGTAAATATATGCCCTATTTATCATACGACTACTAGAACCTACGTATAAAATCGATTACTATTGATTTATATGGGTAAAGTCGATATTTCTATATTAAGTATATGAGACTCTCCCCAACTGGCTCAAAACCCTAAAGTTTTAGATAAAAATCGTGAATTTCAGCCTTCAATAGCTTATATCGCGTTTTAACGAGGATTTATCCCAAAAGCTATAAGAGGAGCCCAAAAAGTAGAATAATTTTAGTGTTTTTTAACAATTTGTGGATAAAATGGCGAAGGAAATGTTCTGCAGTAAATATTACTAATATCTGATAACACCAGACTCTTTGAATAATTAAAATTGCTTTCATTACTAAGTTTTAATAACGCTTTCATCGCCTATATCTAACATTTTATTCTGGCTGGTCTACGTACTTAATAATCCATCCTTTCTATGTAAAATACACACTGCTTATGGACCTTTTCTGCATTATTAGCATATATTAGTTTCATGCATCATTTTTTGAGACACCCCATACTATCTAAAACAGAAATCAACATCCTATTCATTAAAAAACGACTCGAAGTAACAAATAAAATCGACTACTATAGATTTAAATGACACATATCGAAAATTCTATGTTAAACATATGGGGTTCTCAAACCGGGCCAAAAAACTAAATTTTGAGATAAAAATCGTGCATTGCTGCCTTTAACAGCTAATATCTCGTTTCGATGAAGATTTATCAAAAAATGTATAAGAACAGCTAAGGAAGTAGAAGAATAGAGCTACACGTAGAGCCCATTTTCGAAGCTCTGACTAGAACAGTAACCGAGCACGGGTGGCCCAAAAATAAGGTACACATTTTGCACTTTTTTTTTATTTTCTCAAAAACCGGGAAAGCTAGCTTCTTTCTGATACATACATCTGATAGCCCTTGGTGACCTCTTCATACATCATATTAACCGGCATATCGAAAAACCTTACCGTTTCCAAGATAAACAGAAAAATGTAAAAATTTCAAAATTTTCAAAGGGGTAGGTCGTGAAAATTTTCAGCCAAAATCGATTGTCATAGATTTTGTCAAAAATAGTCTCGAATGAAAGAGGGGACAAAAATATGTAAAAAAAATGCAATTCAGGAATTTTCAGTAGCTTCCTTCCCCTTCAAAATGGCGCCAAAAACGTATTTTTTCCACTATTTATCGACATCTTAATACTTCTATCTATATAATTCAAAAACTAAACATGGTATAACGATGCTATTGACACCCATGAATAGAGCATTCGCGACCACAAAATACCTGCTTAATTTGTCGTTCAAGGTTTTTAATTTAGTTGACGTAATATTCGATCAAATAAAAATATTAGGTAATTTTTACAAAATTTTTATAGTTTTTCACTTCCCATGAGACTGTTATTAAACTTGGCAAAATAGTAATTAACGTTTTGAGCAGTATTTGAGCCGACTCACACTTAATTGAGTCACCGTTGTTCTATTACCGTAAATGGCTTTGCTATAAAATGGCAAAGTCACTCTACCCCTATCAATGAAAAATTTAATCAGTTAAATCGCGGAACCTAGAAACGGTAAAATCAAACAGTTAGTACCAGTCGAATGGGCTTCGTTAAAGCTATTTTGTCAATCATATACGAAAAACTGATTGATTGGGCGTGGCACATTTACAAAGCAATATTCGTAATAAAAGAGAATACCCTGATGATGGCGTATAGTAAGCATAAAGTCGAAACGTCGCATATATTTGGTTTCGGCGCCCTTTAGCAACAGTCAGTAAGTTGTAGCAAAAAACTGTCATTTTAATAAAAAAATTTCCAAAATGGAACCTTCGGTACCCGCGGCAAGGTTCTGGACCTCAGAGACCTCTAGCCCGTCCCATAAAGTCGCCACATACCAAATTTCAGCTTTCTAGCTCAAACCGTTCCAGAGATATCGCTTTAAAATCAAAACTTTTCAGGCGGCCATCTTGGATTTTTCGAAATGTCGTTTTTAGCGAATTTTACATAAGGGTAACCTACCATTCGATTTTCTCCAGTCGATATCACCATCGGTTCATAAAACAGCTATAACCTAGCTACAGTCAGCTATATATAGCTATGTGAGCTATATTACCATTCATGGTACCTCCATGGGCACCCAGCATCCAAGTTTGAACCATGTATCATTAGCAGTTCTCTAATTATGAACGGTACTCAGCTACTGTAGCTATGATAGCTGAGTTAGCTATATCACAATTTATGATACCCCCATAGGTACCTACCATCCAAATTTGAACCATGTACCATTAATGGTACCCCAAATATGACGTAATCTACATTCCACCCATATAATACGCATTGCCCAACGTTTTTCTTATGGGAAATACACGTGCAAAAGCCTGAAAACTTATATGCAAAATTTCGTTAATGGTACCCATGGGTTTGGTACCATGACGAAGGTTTCCACCCATGGCAACTTGCAGTCCATTCCCTAATGAACCATGGTACCAAATTTCAGCTCTCTAACTTTATTCATTTCAGAGATATACCCATTTTTAAATTACCCTGTCTACGGCGGCCATTTTTTTTTCGCCTCCATCTTTTTTTCTGACGAAATCAATATTGTCCCATTTAAAAAGCGTTGCACAATGTATTTCTTATGGGAAATGCACGTGCAAAAGCGTGAAAACTTGTATGCAAAATTTCGTTAACGGTACCCATGGGTTTGGTACCATGACGAAGGTTTCCACCCATGGCAACTTGCAGTCCATTCCCTAATGAACCATGGCACCAAATTTCAGCTCTCTAACTTTATTCGTTTCAGAGATATCCCCATTTTTAAATTACCCTGTCTACGGCGGCCATTTTTTTTTCGCCTCCATCTTTTATTTATGACGAAATCAATTTTGTCCCATTTAAAAAGCATTGCACAATGTATTTCTTATGGGAAAACGGAAGAAATGGCAAAAAACAAATATAACTACGCCCATGTCTGCCGAAAAATCGAAAAAATACATTTTTGCCCGAATTTGTAGCCGCCACTGTCTGGGCGAGAACCGCGTGGTCTGGCTTTGACGTCATCAGCGAAAAATGAAACCCGACATGAAATTTTCAAATCGACCAGTCTTTGTGAAAACGACCTCGAGGACCGGGCATTTTGCCAATAATCTTCCTAGAAATGTTCAAATTTTCCCCGACCAGACAGTTTTCCCCGCTTTTCGGCCGATTTTCCTTAGTCTGAGGCTTTAAAGTTAATGTTTACATTTCGGAAATCTCAGCTGTCAGTTGCAAATGGCCGCGGCCGCCGAATGCTTCCGACACCCCCGTGGTGGACGTCGCTTCGGAACCATTCGGGATTTTCGGCCAAAATTTCAAAAATCTGCATCTTTCGCTTCTAAATTCAATTAAGCCCATTTCGCGACGTCCCAGCTAAAAATGGTTCCCAAGTCCCAAAAAGAAAACATTCCAAGGTATCCCCTGGGATAGAAAACCATTCGATTAGATGCACGGTCTCGGCACAAATATACCTCAAAGTGGCAATTTGAAGTTTAAAGTTTAAAAATTCGTCAAAATTTCAAATTGAAAGCTAGGCCCTTGATTTTTGGCATGGTTAAGGGTCCATGTATGTACTACCTCCCTGAATTATTTCAGATTTTTTGCTGCAAAAATGTGGAATCTACAGGGTGAAATGTGAGAAAAGTACACCAAAATTGGCAAAAAATGCGGCACAGAAAAACTTTTGTAGCTCACCCGGTATAAGAGCTAGACCAAAACTAACAACTGATTTTTTCTCTCTACGTCTTCTAGTTGTCCATATACAACCGAAGCTGGGCAGCTTCATAGTTTTCGTAAAAAACGCAAAAAGGTACCTTCCTATTTTGGACACTTTTCCTTAATTGTCTTTGGACCTTTTTTTGACCACTCTGTATTAAAGTGGCACCTTTGGGGGGATAGAATTAAAAGTAGTTAAGGATATGCCCTTTCTCCTGGTACCATCCTTATGGGGCCAATCTTCTACCTAAAGGGGTCCAGAAGGGCCAGAAGTTGACCATTACAAAGAAAAATTGAAAAAACCGTCCCAACTTTGCGATTTTTTGTAGATTTTTCTATTTCACTTATCGGAATTAGACTTCAAAATTTATCATCTACGTATATGAGAAATTTTACCCGTAGGGAGCCCTATACCCCACATAGTCCCGGAGTTTCGACAAAACCTCCGTAAATTTGGGTACCTAAAAAACCGAATTTTTGACTTTGGTACGCCACTGGTCGCCCCCCCCCCCCCCCCCCGCACGTACCGCCAAATCGACCACATATTTGAAAAGCCCGTTCATTTCTGTATATACGCGCAACACTTCGAAATCCCGTCAAATGAGCAGTTTCAGAGTTATAAGCGTCGAAATGGAAAAACTACCAAATATCTACAACCAAAAAGTCAGAGTGACCTGCTCGTTATAATCCTCACTTGCGTATATAAATTCTTGCTCGTAAACTCAAGTCCATACTGATCTGTTCTAAGATTTCTGGAATATGCCTCAAGATTCAAGTCTATAATAGGTACCGCTAATATGTTAATTATTATTGGCTTTTAAAATCAACACAATTTCTGACTTCATAGTGATGATGCTGACAAAACATCTCAGTTTTTTATACATTTGAATCACATTAAAACTGGCTTATGCATGTGCACATGTGCCTTACAAACTGCTAATACTACAGTTGCATATAGCTTTTCCAGGCTGGGGAGGGAAGAGAACTATTACACTTGTACACAAATTTAACCTCGAGAGTATCTACTGACACATACACTTTTGGAAACATCTTTCCTTCTAGGTCCCAATGATCGCAGTTCATACCGATTTTGGAGCAAAATTTCCTGGTTTAGCTTCAGGAATTGAGCCTACAATATGTTTATAAACTTATTTTCGTCTTCAACTCTAATTTTTTAATTTTACATACCTTTGAAAGGCCACTCCATTTCCGATTGTTCAGTGATAAAACATTACAATCATATACTTGTTTTAATGATTTTAAAACTAGATTTCACTTTTTCAAACACAAAATGGTTTGTAGATACTTTTGGTTGCAGTTGGAGTTAGTAGGGGCAGGCCTTAAAAACTCCTCTCCCCAAAGGCTACACCGTGCAGGGGCTGGTGATTGGGGTGCTTTGTCTTCGTCAGATGTCAAAGGATCAATATGAAAATCGCCACTTTCTAAGTTCAGGGTAGCAAAATTTTAGTTTATCTCACCTTCCAAGGTCCATTATCTCCGTGTACGTACACGTAATTTGGCATAAAGAGTGGCGTGTCTTTCTAAGTTCTCTATTGAAAATATTAGCTCGAGAATACCTCAAGTAAATTTTAAAGCCTATAGAATCTTAAAAATCTTTAAATAATTAAAAAATCAAACAAATTAAGGCCTTATTTATCTATCAACATTCTCGATTGTTTGGAATGTCATTAACTCATTAATGTCAATGTCAATGTCAATTGCCTTTCATTATTTTGTTAAAGTTATTCGAGTATTCCCGTCCTTAGGTTCTTATTGAGAAAAAAAAAGGATGGAGACACTATCGAGGAGCGTAAGAGTATGCAACCAGTAAAACGTTCGCAAAATGTGAACGTGCCTAAATTTGAAATTTTGACGGACAAATAAAGAACGAAGTAATTCAGGACGTGCTTCAAAAATAACAAATGCATTTCATAGGTGGCTAGATGAAATTTTATAATAGTTGAGTTCGGTAATTGTAATTATATCCCGAGCGCCCGGGATATCAATCTATCTCACTCTAGCTTGTTAATATTTTGGGAGATGGTACGTTTACATTGTTGAAAAATACGTTTATAAATGTTGTGAGTATAGTTTCAGTTTTGGGTTGTAGCCATAAAAGAAGAGATCTGCAAAGTGTGATTAACATATTACAATATCCTTATTTATCCATGGTTTTTCACAGAATTTAATTAAACCCAATAACATGCGTTGTTTTGGGCGCAGATTAAGAATACGGTTGTGAATAAGAATAAGAAATTTGATAACTCCGACTCTAGTCATTACTTATTGTTTTTATATAGTAACATAAGAACATACCTTGATTCCCCTTGACCAAGGCAAGGTGCTTCAATTTAGGCCTCGCCATCCCTTTCACACATTAAAAAAGAGTTCTTTCACATATGCAGATGTCAAATAATAACTGTCAGCCCTCTAGGCATCAGGCAAACTATCAAAATTATTTAGTTGTGGTAACTTTACACTACTTTTAACCCTTTTGGGTATGAAGAAACTAAACCGGAATTGAAAACCGAAATACTGACGCTACAAGATGGCGCCCGGCTAAGAAACAATTGCTGCAGGACGCCGCGCAGGTGGCGCTGCCGCACGCTTACGCTGGGCACCCCTTAAGACTCGTTACCTCTTAATTCTACAACAACACTTTTCGAGTATTTTCTCTTCTGGTTTGTTCTTAAATAACTTAACTTTTTAAGGTTTAAGGTTTTAATTGTTGAACGTCGTGCATTAATTTCATAAACATATTCAGATATTATGTAAAGCTCGCTTTTTCGTTGCGTTCTTAAACGCGCACTCTTAAGATTTTGCAAAATTTGAGATATTTCTTTTTGCTGACGCTATACGGATATTTAGCTCTTTGTTTATAACTGTTAACTCAGTAGTTAAAAACCACACGAGGCAGGCAACAATTTAAAATATTATGTTTGGTCAAGAGGATTTTAGGAAATTTTATGCTAATCAAGGAAGACGAGAAAAGCGAAAATGGCGATTTACTTTTGAAGAAATGCCTGGAGAGAAGAAGGTTTTTAATCTATCCCCTACTTCCAACCCCTCTGCCATATTTCGAAAAATTCAACAAATATAAAACGGAAATATGGTTATGTATGTTATTTAGCTTCTCTCGAGAACGGTCCACTCTGGCATATAAGCCCAAAGCAACTAAAATACGATGTTTTCAAGGTTTAGTACTTTACTAGTACTTTACAATCATCGGATATTGACCACTAATACATACCTATGCAACTTTAAAAAAAAGTCAAAGACAAATTTGCAAATTTAGTTCACCAATTTGTCTGCATACTAGTTTCGGGGTCTGCCCTCTATCAGTGTAGTTCACAAATTGGAAACCTGTATCTTGAATATTTCAACAAAAACAACTCTTCGTATTAAACATAAACTACAAGAGCTGGAGTTAAACTACATCCGAAATCTCCTCCTCGACCTTTCGGGCCACTTTATTTTTAATATAAAGATATGCGCCAACGGGAAACAATAAAACGGCGTTGGGGCTCCGGTCAAGATAATTCCGGGCAATTTAAACGCGTTGAAAATGAGAGACTCTGAACAAGTGTCTAATTGTTCAAATAGACCCGACGGTAATTCCGCAACCCTTCTCTCGTTTCGTCTGCCAACTGTGTAGGTTGTGCGCTGGAAATTGCTTTAATTATAAGTATAGCTCAGCTACCAACAGACAGAGTACTTGTAATTTGTTACGTTTTTACTGCTTGGCATTTTGAGACCGATTACCCCATGTTGGGGTTTCAAATTAAGAAGCTTAAAAGAGTTAACTTTTCACGTTTTTTTTTTTGCTTTAAAAATATTGGATACCAGTATTGTTGTATTAGGAGCAAGAAAAAAAAGAAACTCAAAAAAGGTCGAAACGTCGACACTTTTATAAAGGTGAACTTCTTTAAACACGATCGGCTAATTGTAGCTTTAATTTCTTGATCACATCTTGCATAAGTCTATTGTCTTTTAGTTTTGTTTTTTTAGGTTATCGTACCGTATTCAAAACTGACATCTGACGTAATTTATAAAAATGGCAACGTTGGATTAAAGCTACAGCTAGCCGCTCCTCATTTAAACCTACACCGTTTTCGGGTTACACCTCTAGATAGCCCTGGAGAGTATTCCCATCCTTTGTTTTCTCAATAAAAATGTAAAGGTGGGAGTACTCTCGGAGCGGTCTAGAACAGCCACCCGAAAACGCTCTTAATCAAAAATACTTGATTAAATAACTACAAGACAAGGACGTTCAGGCCGTAGGGGATATTTTACAAATTAGAACAGCGTATAGCCTTCCTTTTCGGTCACGCAACACCTCGGAAACACACAATATTCCCCGCCATCCTGAGGATTCAAGCAACATAATCCACTCGGGAAAATGGGGGTCTCTATAGATAGAGCTCGACCGCAAACACATGTCTAATTGTTATAAAGTAAATGGTCCAATCAGAATCGGGCCTCTATCTCTATTATGTCGACAGATTTATCCTCTGGAAACATTATGGGTTTAGTTAGGCATCAGGTCCAAATATTAGCCTTATTTCCAGTTTTCAAGCATTCAAGTACTTAAAGAAATGAACTTTACAAACAAACAAAATATGCTTTTTAGACTCATAAATTGGGTTTTGTGTATTTAGTCTGCCAGAGAAAACAAGAATTATTATTCTCTAAAGTGCTTTCTTCTTCATTTCGCGTTTCAGCTAAGTAATCCTATAAGCGATTTAAATTCGAATAAATCAATCATTTTAATACGGATTCGACGTACTCCATAGCAGGAGGTGAATATTTTATGTTTCGAGTCAATGGTTGATGGATTGTAACGTTTTCTCTATGAGAAAATGTGCGTTTTTCTTTTAGATTATCGGTGAATTTTAGGGCTTTACATAGCTGAAACTCTTCTGATCAACGAACTAGGAAATATGGACAGACGGAACAACTGCCGTTTATTAGTCATCATTCATCGAGAGATCGATTCATCACTTTAAATGATTTGTGAAGTATGAAGTGACGTAAATTCAAGCGGATATGGCAGCCATTTTTAAGGTACCCACTGTTAAAAAAAAGAGAGTCAAAACTGTAAAACAAGAGGGTCTCCTCATATGTATCTAATATACTAACTCGTTGCTTCTGAGTAAAAAGAAGTGTTGTAATGCTACGATTGACAGCGTTTTCGGGGGGCAACTCTAGAGTGATGTGAGAGTATTGCGGTCCTTGCGTTCTTGATGAGATAACAAAGGACGGGAATATTCTCAGAACGCTCTGGCGCCGCAACCACGCGAAAACTGTTAGTGGAACTACAGAGACTCACTAAACTAATTTTTTTTAACATCTACAAACGGTAATAAAAATTACAACTGTCAACGTTGCATTTAACCCCACTTTTTGAGGTTTGAGGGCGTCCGAACCACAAAACCGACGCTTTGATCCTGAATTTTGATATTTGCTTTATTTTGCTTCACCAACGAGTTGGTCTCCAGTTGAGGTCCTAAGTATACAGGATGAGCATCTTTCTTGGTTATTTGAAGAGATATGAAAAAGGTTAAATTAAGGCAAAATTGTGCAATTAGAAGTCGGGTCACAATCTCTTTGTGGTGTCAGCAGCTAAATTTAGCATTTAAGAGGAAAAGTACCAATTTCCAGTTACTTTATAGGATTTTGAATAATCTTTGTCCTAGCTAATAGATAGGACATTTTGGAGTAACTTTATTAAATTGAAAGAAATTTGATCGATTTGTTCTTAAAAATTGGTTTTTTTTTATGTTGGACTGAAAAGAAATCTTTACTCACCCAAAAATTGGTTTTCCGATAAGTAAAAACGACTGTTCTCAGGTAACCAAATAACGTGTATCAAACGTATAAAAAACGTCAATGACTGACTATAGAACGTGTTTTAATGACGTATAAATAACGTACCAAATCGCACAAATAAGCCCCACTATAATGACGTCAGACGCATGACGTATCAATAACGTGATTGAATGATTAGTGAAAAAGACACGTCTTTTTCACGTTAATAAAAAGCCTGATTTCAATACCTTTATGTTTAAAATTATAAAGGGTCTTTCTGAAAAACGCCAATAGCCTCTAAACATTCGCACATTTATGTTGTCTCTCAGTTCTGCCACGTGTTTAATTAACTGTATGTTTATGTATATGTCATTAAACGTTACTAATGTGACTAAAATATTAAAAATATGACGTCTTTTTTACGTGAAATTTGATACATCCAAGCCAATGACGTCTAATAAACGTGCCAAAAAGAAGTAACGTCTTTTTGGCACGTTTATTAGACGTCATTGGCTTGGATGTATCAAATTTCACGTAAAAAAGACGTCATATTTTTAATATTTTAGTCATATTAGTAACGTTTAATATTAGACACCTGTTTACGTTTATTAATTTAGGCCCATATAGTCACGTTATATTTACGTCATAAGTGAATTTCTGGTCGACTGGATTATTGGTTGTGGCTCAAAAATGGAAATTCTCTCTCTTGGGCTTGATCAAGATAAAACGCTTTTTCCAGGAGCAAAAAATTAGTTTTTACAAGTGCAGATGAGTTTTGTAGAGTTGGGATCAAAAAGTGACGTTTTCAAATAAACTGCTAACGGAAAAGATCGATACAGCAAAATTTTTTGTCATTTTTGGGGGTCTGTATTTCGGAAATGATTTAGCAGAAATTTCAAACCTAAAGAGATTTTGAAAGGTCTTTTCTTCTAGAATCACGGCGGGAGATTGATCTTAAATAAGTTATTCCCTAAAGGATATACAGAGTGAAGAAAAAAAAACACTACAAAATGATTGCATTTCCACTGCATTTGGTAGGTAGCGTAATTTCAGAACATTCATTGTTACGACATTTAATGGCGTTAGTTGGTATCTCGGGACATGTTAGGCAGTTTTCGGTTTTTTGGCCTACAAAATAAATTACAGGGGTTTTTTAAAAAGTTGACGCTCTTTTTTAAGTCACCCTGTATCGCGGAAATGCCGCAGCCGATTTTAATAAGATAAATGATTTGTAAACGATAACTGGTTGTAAAATCAGCGACTTAGGTTCATAGTTAATAAAACAATTTTATTCCATTTTGTACAAGGATGGCAAAAATTCTAATAAAAAACTGATTAAAATTTTGTTTACTACGATGTCATGACGGGAGCATTAACTTTAAAACTCTTTTTGTAATGACATTTAAGAGCTATGGTCGATATCTCGGCACGGTTTTGGCGGTTTTTTGGTTTTTTTGCCTACTAAAATCAGTTACAGGGCGTTTACAGAAAGTTTTATTGTAAGTTACAATACAAGGTATCCTGAAATTAACTGGGAAATCCCTAGGCAAAAATAGGGCACAATGTTCATACAAACATAATCCGCAAACGCTTCGTCTCCGAGATACAGGGTGTTAATTTTTTTTTATTATATGTATATTGGAATTCGCAGGAATACCCAGCCAAATAAATTAAATCGACTTGAAAAGTTCATTGATTTTTGATCTTAACTTCATTGACGTATGGGGTGAGCATTATAAAACTTCATCTAGTTGGCTGTGAAATGTCAAAAGAAAAAGCTGGAGAAACAAAAGTCCATTTATTTTGATTATGTCATCCTTTTCTGTCAATATTTCATAGCCTGCTAGATGAAGTTTTGTAATGAACACCCCTTATAGTGATGGTTACTAAAACGTTTCCATTCCATGTACAGGAATGGCAAGAAATCAAATTGGAAATGTTTCAATACAGAATGAGTCATAACAGGTGGTTGAAAATGAATCTTAAAACTCTCTGGTTAATTTTAAGGGGCGTCTGACATACAAACGCGTTGTCTATAATTTGTTATTTAAAATTTTTCGTTTGAAAGATACAGGGTGTTAAAGTTTTATTTAAAAAATAAAAATTTGTTGATTTCTCCAAAACCGCCAGAGATATCTCAATAAAATTTGGCAATCCTTGACCGCTATAGAATGTGTATGTGTTGCAATAATAACAAATTGTGTATCTCTACCAGTGGCGCGCGTTTAAGCATGTCAATGCATATTTTTAAAGAAATAAGGGGTAGACCACCAATTTTTTTTTTGCAAAACTAAAGCTATGTTTAAATTGCTCGTTCTATCCCGAATAAAAAGATTCTCCTGAGTTTGTTGTACAATGCACCGTTCTCGAGAAAAAAATAAAACATTTTAATGCACGTCTAAAATCAATAATAATTTTAATTAAAAATTTCAAATTATTGACAATTTCGAGACTCACCAGTTCGCATTACTAATATTGCGTGTCGCAGTTTATAGACATTTTAAATGAAATTTGATAATTCCTGATTGGAATCGTAATAACTTCAAATTTTAAAGATTTAAAACGTACATTTTCTACGGTTTTTATTTTTTCCTCGAAAACGGTGATATTCATAAAAATAACTCTAGAAGGACTTTTTGCTGAGAATTTCTTTACTCTTTTTTTTCTCATTAAAAATATGCAATGATAATTTGCGAGTTGTGACGCGCTACTAGTGGAGATAAAAAAAAGATTTATATTCCAAAATTTAGCGCATTCCATAGCACCCAAATCCTACCGAAGTTCATTGTTATATCTGTAGTGGTTTTGAAGAACACAAAAGTCCATTTCTTAAATAAAATTTTTACATTCCGTAACTTTTCTAAAATCTAGAAAAAAAAGCGTTTTTTATAATTTTTTTTGTAATAGTCCCCTTCTAGTTTTTCTAGTCCACTTTTTTCTAGATCACAATTAGGGTGATACCAGCTAAAAGGACATATCCTTGGGCACATTTGATCCTAACCCCAAAGTTGTCACTTTATTATACAGAGTGTGCAAAATCTCCTAATCAAAATTGCGAAAAAGTGTAAAAAAGGAAACGTTATTATTTGCCATTTTTACGAAAAGTATAGCCTGGCCGAGCTTCGATTGTAGATACTTAATTGCTGGACGTGGGAAGAAAAAAAAAACGCAGGTGTTAGTTTTGGTCTAGCTTTTATACCGGGCGAGCCACAAAAGTTTTTATGTTGCGCATTTTTTGCCACTTTCGACGTACTTTTCTCACATTTCACCCTGTAGATTCCACATTTTTATTCGAAGCGAAAAATCTGAAAAAAAAACAGAGAGGTAGTACACATATGAACCTTCAATCTGGCCGAGGATCGATGTCCTAGCTTTGAAATCCAAGTTTTGACGTATTTTAAATAATAAATTGCCAGTTTGAAGGCGATTTGTGTCTAAGCTAAGCATCGAATCGTTTGGAACCTTGGAATGTTTTCTTTTTGCCACCTAGTAACCACTTTTTCGCTAGCACGTGGCAAAATGGTCCAAACTGAATTTCGAAGCAAAAGATGTAGATTTTTGAAATTTAGGCCAAATTTTCGTGGTTCCCCAATTGGCCGCTACCGTCTTCCAGATCAGTGTAGGCTGCCGTCTCGTTTAGGAACTAACTTTGATTGAATTTGACAGATCCAACTTTAAACACGAAAACTAAGAAAAATGGGCAGAAAACCCGGAAAAACTCTTTGGCCGGATAAAATTTAAACATTTTTAATTAAACATTTTAATGAAATTAATTAAAATTCCCGGTCCTGGTGAGAGATTTCGCAAAGACTGGTCGATTTGAAAATTTCGTGTTCGAATTTATGATTCAGTCTATTTTTAGAACTATAGTTCATTTTAACAATTCACATGGTTTCATTTTTGTTTTCACCCAGTTCAAATGCATTTTAACAATCCAGGCCTTGCCATAAGAAGCACATTGCCCAATGCATTTTAAACGGGACGACGTTGATTACGTCATAAAACATATTGCTCCCATAGACAGGGTGATAAAAATAATCGTAGTAAAGTCATAGGTTATATCTCTTAGACGAATAAAATTAGGAATTTAAAATTTGGTATGTTGGTTCCTTAGAACATGGGCAACAACTTTTTCACAAAAGTTTTCAGGCTTTTACATGTATTTGTAATGTAATTTAATGTAAACCTTCTACACACGTCCCGTACCTCTTTTAGAAGACCAATTGCATTTCATTACAATGAAGTTGTTCAAAGTAATCATTTTGGTGGTCTACCCCTTTAAAAATATGCATTAACATGCTTTAGCGCGCCACTGGTGGAGATAAAAATTTTGTTATTATTGCTAATTATATACTTTCTATTGCGGTCAAGGACTGCCAAATTTTATTGAGGTGTCTCTGGCGGTTTTGGAGAAACCAACAAACTTCCATTTTTTAAATAAATTTTTAACACCCTGTATCTTTCAATCGAAAAATTGTAAATAACAAATTGACCAGAGAATTTTTAAGTTTCATTTTCAACCACCTGTTATGTCTCATTCCGTATCATTTGATTTCCTGCCATTTCTGAACAACATCTAACTAAAAAAAAACAATGAACTTTAAAGTCAATTTAATTGGGTTGCCTGGGTATTCCTGTAATATAATGTAAGTTACAAGAAAGTGCAAACTTAACTTCCTGTAAAAGCCCTGTAACTGTTTTTGTAGACAAAAAACAAAAAACTGTCCCGAGGTATGGACCATAGCTCTTATATGCCATTACAAAAAGAGCCTTAAAGTTAAGGCACACATCATGACATCGTAGTTAACAAAATTTTAATCAATCTCTCATTACATTTTTTGCCATCCTTGTACGAAATGGAATAGAAATGTTTTGTTAACAATGAGTCTGCGTCGGTAATTTCACAACCAGTTATCTTTTAGAGGTAACTTATATTATTAAAATCGGCTGCGGCATTCTCGCGATACGGGGTAACTTACATAAACGTACCTTTGTAATCTTTTTGAAAAGCCCCTGTAATTTATTTTGTAAGCCAAAAAAACGAAAACTGCCGAACATGTCCCGAGATACCAACTAACGCCATTAAATGTCGTAACATTGAATGTTCTGAAATTACGCTACCTACCAAATGCAGTGGGTTGAAATGCAACCATTTTGCAGTGCTTTTTTCTTCTTTACCCTGTATATCCTTTAGATAATAACTTATTTAAGATCAATCTCCCGCCGTGATTCTAGAAGACACGACCTCTCGGCTAAGGCATTTCCGAGATACAGACCCCAAAAATGACAAAAAATTTTGCTGTATCGATTCTTTCCGTTAGCACAATGATACCACAAAATTATTTTATCACCAAGTGCAAATGTGCTTTATGCATTTTGGATTTAGAACTTAAATTTTTCATCAACAGTTAAGTGTAAAAATACCAGTTGTCAGTGATTTTAAATAATGTTTTATAGTTTTAGTTCTACCAAAGGACGAGCACATTTCCAATCGCGTTTCTTGTCAACCCAAATTCAACAACAACAACTTGTCAAAACAATTTCAACAAATTTCGTCCATTGGTCAGCGTACTTACCCCAACTGAACAGTTTAATCTTATTTATTAATTATTATTTCCGAAACCAGTTGGAATTTTTTAAATGTAAAAACGTCGTGTTTATAGACTTCTAAGTGCGCAACTTTTCCCTAATTTAACTTTTTTCGTGTTTCCTCAAAAAACCGAGATCCCAACTTGAAAAACGGTCACCCTGTATTATGTGCGGAATCACCCGGGTCAATAATGATATTAGTTGGATAGAGAGATCAACACCATAGTTTCAAAGCAAAGATTAGTGTACCTTCACCATAATCTTCAGAATACTTTACAACTATTCTTGTGCACCTACGCATATTATCAAACGTTTTAAAAAAAGTTGTAAAAAAGGGTCACAAAAGGTGATCAAAAGCTCATCATAAATTCATGCAATATCATTTGTTTACCGATAAATATTCCTTATTTTACTAGTTTATTTCTATGCTTTAAATTTCGCTTGGGTTATAAGAGGATAGACGTATGCTCGAGAAGTGCCCACAGATGTCACTCTTTATTGCTGTCTTTCGCGAATTCAATAACCAAGGGCAAAGAGCTAGTATATTACTAATTCTTTGCTTTTCAGCAGTGGGTACCTTAAAAATGGCGGCAATATCTGCTTGAATTAACGTCACGACGTCTTACGGCAAATCATTTGAAGTAGTGATTCGCCAATTGATGTGCACTGACGATGAAATTACGTCATGGGTACCTTTAAAATGGCGGAAAAAAACTGGAAATAGTGGCATTTGTTGGCTCTATCTCCACGCATGGGCCTCACTTCAACAGTGGTTGCGGGTGGTTGTATTGAGGAGGATTCAAAAGCACACATTTGCTGCAATATCAGCGTTTCTTCAGTCAATTTTTCAATTTTATTTACATTTGAAGCTTACGAAATCACCCACGGAGCACAAAAACAGACCATCTCATGGACAGCAGCTTAATGGCAACTTGTTGAACTAATGAAAGGTTAAAAAAAAACATGCGTGATAGTTCTAAAGCGAATTCGTTATTTAGTGTCGTCCTCTTAATCATTTTTAGTGGATATAAGTGCCCACTCCCCAAATTGGATTTTCCGCAAACTTTATGGATTCAGGTGCTGAAAAGTGTTCGAAGATTATGATCTCATTATCTCCCTCTTGCAGAAGAGGCGCTGGAAGGTACAAAGTTTGCTGAGGACCAACGGCAAAGATTCTTCCCAAAACGAACCCATTGATTATAACTATCCCTTTCCTCCAATCTTGCACGTTTACGTACGTGTCTCTCAAAGGAGATTTGGCATTAAAAGTCCCCTACAATGTAATATATGATTAAAAATAAAACGTGTTTCCTTAGACGACCGGCAGGACAAACCCGGTATAAAGCAGGTGTAGCTTCTCTCTCCTGGATTTCATGCCATCCGGTGAGTTTTTTGTTCCAGGACTTTTGAAACTCCAGAGGAATGATCTGCCAGCTCGTAACCACTTCGTTGTTGATTAAAACATCCTCAGTCAAGCCTTAGAAAACAAAAACACTTTCTATCTTGCCAATAAAAACAGATTTAATACATACCTTTAAACTGTTGGAACTGATCTAAGCCTCCATAGTTATTTCTGGAATTGTTTTCAATGACCAGGTCTAAAGTGGCATTCTCAAGATCCTCTTCAGTCAGTGTAATTGTTGAGTTATAAACCCTCCAATAACTAAGGATATTCTAGAAATGATTAACTAGCAGGGAAAAAAGAGGTAAAAGACGTACCCAAAGTTATTAAGATCTTCTTTGCTTGTGAGGACTGGGGTCAGCAACTTGCCGTTAACTAATACCAAAACTGTGTCCCTCACATATCCTTTAATAAGAAGTTCAGCGTTTTTCTTCAAATTAAGCCCTGTTTTTCTGTACACAACATAACCGAAGTTTTGACCTACAGATTATGATTATTATACCTATTTGTCTGATCTTAGTATGGACTAACCTGAATTATTGTAAATGTCCAAGAGCTCCATTGGAACAATTTTTTCACTCGATATCTTATCAGTATATCCGTCTATAATCTCAGTCAGTAAAATTTGCTCTTGGACCTAAAAATCCTGTTATTACTCACTTTTAAGAAAATAACATAAAAAGTACCTTAATCTCATCATAAGCTACACTTTCCGCAATCTCTGGCAACTCGGGAATTTTCGTTTTCACTGGATTATATTTAGCAACAATTTCGGCTGTAGCAGTAAATTTGTCAGTGATGTGTCCAGCTTCTGTGATAGGTGAATCATAGTCGTAACTAAAGCAAGTATTTTAGTTTTATATTCTTAAACCATTACCTACCTACCTGGTGATGTCAGGCTGCAAACCTGAATTATCCATTTCCGAATACAAACTGCTAGCCCCATTGGTAAACCCAAAATTGGTACTACCAACAAACATGTAGATGTTTACAGACGCTGGATAGGCAATAATTTCTTCCAGCACTTGGCTGTACGTTTCTACAGATACCGTGTGGTGGTCTTCAGTGACATGATCAAACCAGCCTAAGAAGTTAGTGATTTTGGTATGTACTTATCAGCTGCTCATTGCAGGTATACCTGACCAGAACTCCATAGTCATAGTTGGTTTGTTAGTCTGCAACGTATCTAATTGTTGCAGGTTTCCTGTAGGGTTGCTGTTGAAATTACCAGTCATTAAAAGCTCGTCTGGTAAAGCTCCCCGGGAGCCTACGCTTGGTGGATCCGAAGTGTAGAGAAGCTCCTTAATTCCGTTGTCTCTATAAATCTTTTGCATTGTTTTAATTAAAAATATCCTTGTGTTTCCCTTATTTAAATACCTGAACTAGTGAACGCAAGTAGTCTGGATCAACATTCCCTGTATTGCCATACTCATTTTCGACTTGCAGAGCAATAATGGGACCTCCATTGGTGAATTGCAGTGGCTCTAGTAGGGCCAAAAGTTCCTTCCAGTATCTACTCACGTAGTTAACGAACACGGGATCGTTGGTGCGGATCTTTATGCCTTCCTCCCGGAGCAGCCAACTTGGCAAACCTAAAATAAATAAACTGGAGTAATCTAGAAATTACTAGAGCATCGTCAATATACCTCCAAACTCCCATTCCGAGCAGATGTATGGGCCAGCCCTAACCAAAACGAATAAATCTTCTTCTTGTGCAGTTTTGATGAATTGAACAACGTCGAGGAATTCTTCAAAGTCTGAGCCACCGTTTCCAAAGTCGAAAACTCCTATTCGAAAAATAGAGTGACGTCTGGTGGAACTTATATCGTTTTTGACTAGTGTATGTTTACTCTTTGACAACTCATTTCCCAAGGATTTTTGCAAATAATAAATTTGTCATTTAATCATTTTCAACTGGCCTGAGCTCAGCTATTATGTGCTCACATTAAAATTACTCTAAAATCTTGAATAAATGAGGAAACTGAAAATGTACTTATCTGTATGTGAATTTCAGGTTTTACCTGTTTATTTTTTTTAAGTACATTGTAAGCAAACTGAACATTAAACCGATATTTCTATGTCTCTTTGCCTAAACGATTCAAACATTTTTTCTCACATTTTGACAAAACCTTGGGTTGTCGTAACTTGTTTTCAACTGCTCTGAATAAATGAGAAAACTGAAAATTTACTTATCTGTATGTGAATTTCAGGATTTACCTGTTTCATTTTTTTTAAGTGCATTGTAAGCAAACTGGACATTAAAGCGACATTTCTATGTCTCTTTGCCTAAAACTATCAAAACATTTTTCTTAAATTTTGATAAAACCTTGGGTTGACGCAACTCGTTTTCAACTGCCCTAAATAAATGATAAAACTGAATATTTACTTATCTGTATGTGAATTTCAGGTTTTACCTGTTAAATTTTGTTTAAGTGCATTATAAGCAAACTGGACATTAAAGTAACATTTCTATGTCTCTTTGCCTAAAACTATTCAAACATTTTTTCTAAGATTGTGACGAAACCTTGGTTTGTCTCAACTCGTTTTCAACTGCCCTGAATAAATGAGAAAACTGAATATTTACTTATCTGTATGTGACTTTCAGGTTTTACCTGTTAAATTTTGTTTACGTGCATTATAAGCAAAGTGGACATTAAAGTGACACTTCTATGTCTCTTTGCCTAAAACTATTCAAACATGTTTTCTTAAATTTTGACGAAACCTTGGGTGGTCGCAACTCGTTTTCAACTGCCCTGAATAAATGAGAAAACTGAAAATTTACTTATCTGTATGTGAGTTTCAGGTTTTATCTGTTTAATTTTTTTTATATGCATTGTAGGCAAACTGGACATTAAAGCGACATTTCTATGTCTCTTTGCCTAAAACTATTCAAACATGTTTTCTTAAATCTTGGGTTGTCGCAACTCGTTTTCAACTGCCCTGAATAAATGAGAAAACTGAAAATTTATTTATCTGTATGTAAATTTCAGGATTTACTTATTCATTTTTTTTAAGTGCATTGTAGGCAAACTGGACATTAAAGCGACATTTCTATGTCTCTTTGCCTAAAACTCTTCAAATATTTTTTCTTAAATTTTGCCGA
Source organism: Taphrorychus bicolor (assembly GCA_951812265.1). Lineage (NCBI taxonomy): Eukaryota > Metazoa > Arthropoda > Insecta > Coleoptera > Curculionidae > Taphrorychus > Taphrorychus bicolor. The sequence continues at coordinate 24,770,394 of OX638300.1, read as the reverse complement.
AACCTTGAGTTGTCGCAACTCATTTTCAACTGCCCTGAATAAATGAGAAAACTGAAATTTTACTTATCTGTATGTGAATTTCAGGATCTACCTGTTTAATTTTTTTTTATGTGCGTTGTAACCAAATTAGACATTAAAGCGACATTTCTATGTCTCTTTGCCTAAAACTATTCAAACATGTTTTCTTAAATCTTGGGTTGTCGCAACTCGTTTTCAACTGCCCTGACTTAATGAGAAAACTCAAAATTTACTTATCTGTATGTGAATTTCAGGATTTACATTTTTTTAAAGTCCATTGTAGGCAAACTGGACATTAAAGCGACATTTCTCTGTCTCTTTGCCTAAAACTATTCAAACATGTTTTCTTAAATTTTGACGAAACCTTGGGTGGTCGCAACTCGTTTTCAACTGCCCTGAATAAATGAGAAAACTGAAAATTTACTTATCTGTATGTGAGTTTCAGGTTTTATCTGTTTAATTTTTTTTATATGCATTGTAGGCAAACTGGACATTAAAGCGACATTTCTATGTCTCTTTGCCTAAAACTATTCAAACATGTTTTCTTAAACCTTGAGTTGTCGCAACTCGTTTTCAACTGCCCTGAATAAATGAGAAAACTGAAATTTTACTTATCTGTATGTGAATTTCAGGATCTACCTGTTTAATTTTTTTTATGTGCGTTGTAACCAAACTAGACATTAAAGCGACATTTCTATGTCTCTTTGCCTAAAACTATTCAAACATGCTTTCTTAAATCTTGGGTTGTCGCAACTCGTTTTCAACTGCCCTGACTTAATGAGAAAACTCAAAACTTACTTATCTGTATGTGAATTTCAGGATTTACATTTTTTTAAAGTCCATTGTAGGCAAACTGGACATTAAAGCGACATTTCTCTGTCTCTTTGCCTAAAACTATTCAAACATGTTTTCTTAAATTTTGACGAAACCTTGGGTGGTAGCAACTCGTTTTCAACTGCCCTGAATAAATGAGAAAACTCAAAATTTACGTATCTGTATGTGAATTTCAGGATTTACTTATTAATTTTTTTTAAGTGCATTGTAAGCAAACTGGACATTCAAGCGACATTTCTATGTCTCCTTACCTAAAACTATTCAAACATTTTTTTTTAAATTTTAACAATACGTTGGGTTATCGTAACTCGTTTTCAACTGCCCTGAATAAGTGAGAAAACTGAAAATTTACTTATCTGTATGTGAATTTCGGGATCTACCTATTTAATTTTTTTTACTTGCATTGTGAGTCAACTGGACATTCAAGCGACATTTCTATGTCTCCTTACCTAAAACTATTCAAACATTTTTTCTTAAATTTTGACAATACCTTGGGTTGTCGTAACTCGTTTTCAACTGCCCTGAATAAATGAGAAAACTGAAAATTTACTTATCTGTATGTAAGTTTCAGGGTTTACCTATTTAATTTCTGTTTAAGTGCATTGTAAGCAAACTGGACATTAAAGCGACATTTCTATGTCTCTTTGCCTAAAACTGTTCAAACATTTTTTCTTAAATTTTGACGAAACCTTGGGTTGTCGCAACTCGTTTTCAACTAACCTGAGCTCAGCTATTCAGTGATCACATTAGAATTACTCAAAAAAATCTTGAGTAAATGAGAAAACTTGAAAATTTACTTACTAGTATGTAAATTTCAGTTTTTGTAACCTAAATAATAGCTCCGAATACAAGTTAGTTGTAATGTGCCCTATACACTAACGATAAGCATACCTGAATGGTACTCATGTAAGTTCCAAGGAACGTAAGTCTCCACTGTATTCAACCCAGCTGCCCGCAAAGTTCTCAATCTTTCTCTCCATTGAGAACTGTGAACTCGGAAGTAATGGAAAGCACCGCTAAACAGAGTTATGTTCTTTCCATTAAGCAGAAAGTATCTTTGATCAGCATTTAGGCCTTCTTTGATACCACCTTCCGTGTAGTACTCATAGTTGGTTGGTAAATCTGCCGAAAGGATTTGCGCTATTAAAAGGCTTAACCAAGTGGCAAGTGCAAGCCCCCTGAGAAACATCTTGGTGCACCTTACACAAACAACATTGATATCGGTTTAGTAAGAGGGTTTTTATATGAGGAATTTGTTCTTTATCAGTTTTTTTGAATTGTTCCTCTCTAGATTACACCATAAGAAAGTTGTGTGTTTTAAATTTGAAGTAGCTCTTGTTAAACGATTTTGTTTGTGTACCTAGTCTCTTATCTGTTGTTATTTAAATTGTGAAGAGGACAGATGTAGAACATAGGCCAAAAAGTACGGAATACAAGAGGCATCTATCAAGAAGTAACTAAAATTGGCGATGTCTGAAAAGCATCAAAGAATTTAAGCTTGAGGTTTAGGCTGAAGATTTTGTGAATCGTTTGCCTGCCCAAAATCTTTGATGGAGTTTAAACTGAGAGCAGCAAATCAAAACACTTAAAATTATTTGAATGAAAGTCGAGTCACCCTACTTCGTGATAAGCACTTGACTTTTAATGGCAAACACATGATTTGCAGTCAGCAACAATACCTCTCTCTCTCTCTACTAATTATTGGAGTTCAATGAGTTTTGCAATTAGAAACGTTATACCCCTACTTTCTGTGCTGTTTTTGATAGAAATGAAACGATTTCAATCTCTTATGAGCGTAACAAACTCAAATTGAGTCAAAGTAGTCCTATAAGGTTTTTAAAAAATTGCAAAATAGTGGTTTCTAAGAGTGTCTGAAAATCGTCCACCTAAAGGATTTATCTCCAACCAAAACTTCCGTTGGTGGAAAGTAAAAGAGAGCAAAAAACTGTTGGACTCACTCTAATCGTTCCAAAGTTATAGTCCATCAAAGTTGGAAATTGAGTTGTATTATCGAGTTTACTTAGCCGGTAACCAAGTCAACTTTCTGTGGTATTTAAATTGCATTCGCAGTTTAAAAAAACCGTGCTAGTAAATTTCTACTAGTAATTTCCAAACTGTCAACGTTTTTCTTGTTCGTCGTTTTTAAAGTTGATAATAATCTCCCATCTCTATGCGTAGTTTGGTTAAATTAAGAAACACACTTCAGGATTAGCCCAATATTTTTTTAATTCAGCTTGCTTTCTATTTCAAGACTGAAAAAATTATTTGAGTTTTTAACTAAAAAAAACTAGATAAGAAAGCCCATTTTCAATGAAATGTTACAATTTGGTAAATTCTCGTATATACTCGTACTCGTATACTCGAACGATTTAACACGAAAACACTATTTGTTAATTCCACAGATACGCACAAGTACAATTCGTCTACTAAATAACTCAATACTTAATAGCCTTCTTTTATCGTTTGGTACTTTAGCTTACCTATAGCTCGATTAAATAAGACTAGTCTCACGGCGGCGCTATTCGCCTTTTATACAAAATCCTAAAAATACAGAAAAGCCTAGAACATTCTTAGAAGAAAAATAATTGATACGAGACACATAACAAAAAAGTCGTAAATAACTGCGTTCTAAATAAACAGAGCAATAAATCACTCGGGACAGTTCCCATGCCGCAGCGCTCGGATAGGCCGCGAGCCGCGAAGGTACAACCTCCAATGTCGCTCCGCCTCCCAGCCACCGCTCACCATAATATTATACCAACTATATTATACTGCTATTGAAGGAAAATTATAGATAAGAAAGCCCATCCCTACTAGTATTAGATTTGCATAAATTGTGTTAGATTTTGACCAGCCTTTATTGTTTGTTAAGAGATCACTTTACAAAATAAAACAAGTTCTTGTTTGTCATATCAAAAGTCGATAAAATATACTCATCTAAAACTCCATCTAAAAAAAATTAAAATGTTCAAAAACTTACTAAAAACGAAACCTACTTCAAAAAAATGTTTTCTCTGAATTAAACAATAACCTAACTTAAACAAAATTACCAGAATTCAAATGAAACTGAATCGAAACCTGAAACAAATTAAAGTTTTTAACAATCCTAGACCTAGTCTGGAAATACAACTAGAGATGGGCTGTGTATCGACATTTAAAAATGGTTGTGGTAGTTTCAAAACGGCCATAAAATGTAGGAAACATAATTGAGATTTAAGAAAAATGTAATTTAAAGATGGGGTCATTTATCAAATATACTAAGTCGATAACTAAGGCGATTTTTTACTTTATCATTAGTAACAAAATAGCACAAAATAAGATTTATTAAAATTTTTAGATTTAAAAAGACTTTGTAGAATCTAACAGAACCTAACAGAATCTTACAGAACTATAAAATTTTATTAGTAGTGAAGATAGTCTTTTATCGAGATTTGGTTCTTGATGACAAGTATGTTTTACAATTTTTACGCTTAACGTATAAAACTTAAAGTAATAAATAAGGTAGGAAGTGATGCAGATTACTGTAAAATACAGAAAATAATTTTTAGCGTTCGGTGCTATGAAAACGCTGTTTTCGGCCTTTTAAACGACTGATCATCATTTCGTAAGCTCTCATTGTGTCCATCCCCAGACTAGTTTCGCCGTTTACGGCTCGTCAGTGAGGCTTTGACACAATCAGAACTTGCGAAATGGTCGGTACTCAAAACACGTTTCATAGCAGCACCGAGAAAAGTCTCCCAGTGGCGCCATCTGTGTCCGTTTGTTGAACTAACGAGATTGCACTCGTCCAGTATCAATGTCATAGCCCGGTCTAAGCAAAAATGATGGGCACAATTACAGCTTGCGAAATGATGGTTCATCAGTCGTTTAAAAGGTCGAAAACAGCGTTTTCAAGGTAGGAAGTGTTACAATAATTGCCATTTAAACTCAGAAATTCGTTAGCAAATATACCACAATTTAGAAAATATTAATGCGACTAGAGATGAGCTTATTTGTGGATTTTAGTGACTCAATAACTCAAGCATCTTTCTATTCGGGATCTAAACTTAAAGGTGGAATAATGTAGCAGGATTTAAAGAAGTCTGGACTGGGTTATTATCAAGAGATAAGAGCGTGAAGTCTAATAATTTATAAGGTCCGGTTGTATAAGTTGATTTTAAATACAGGAGCTCCTCTTAAATCGCAAATTGTTGTAATGATCGTTGTATAAGTTCGTTTTAAACGTAAATTAGACTTTAACTTCATCTTAAGATATGATGTGAATGAAGCAGGACTTAAGCTTTAGAGATCGGTTTTAGTTTAAGAAAATTAACAGTTTTGTCACTTTAAATGTTTGTGTTAGTGTTAAAAATTGAAAACTGTTTTTAGAATTTTGTAAGAAATAGAGATAGCTGCTTGCACAACAAGCCTCATAAAGGTGATCTAAGGTGAACCTTAAAATATTCTGTATGGAATCCGTCGCTGTTAAGCGATCTGTCAATTACCAATTTTTTTGCAGAAAAACATTTTATATGGAAAATTTTAAAGTTTACCTTAGCTGAAGACTTTATGGCAAAACGACATTTGCCGTCACAATTCGGCATCCATCGTTTCTTTAATTTAAGCTCTACTTATATAGATCAGAAATTTCAATGTTTAAATTTAGATTTAAACCGAACTTTAAAACCAAATTTAAATCTATATTTTAAATTAACCTATATAATTGGCCCTAAGTACATCTAGATATGGGGTTTTGTGATCGAAAGAGGAAGATTTTATGCAATTTGTTCTACAGGGTATTAGGAAACTAAACCGACAAACGAAGACAGCATATTCCAGAGATGTTTTCATGCCGATTTGTGATAAATCGTCTTATCCAATAATGTCTCCGAAGCAATGCCCTAGAAGATATGGAGAGAGCCACCAAACGCCGATATTTTCCTAAAATTGGTTCCGTTTTCTGGCCGGAAGTCCGGCACTCTTAAGATTCTCTTGACGTAATATTGTCGTCAGCGCACGTCATACAAGCGTCATAGCAACTTAAAGCCGGACCAGATATTGTTTATGTCAATTCGAGTATCAATTGTTTTTGTTTTTTGTTAAGTTGGAAGTTAAGTTTTCGAAAACCTTGGAGCTAGGCTAAATAAGGGTTAGTAGCCCTAGCGCTCTAGCTAGGAGATGGATATAAGTTCGATATGTGTGACATTATTGCAAAACAGTTGCAGTGTTTTGCAATAATTTGACGTAAGACATCATGACGTTTGTTTAAAGGTGGTAGACAATCATGTACTGTTAAGCGAAACAACTTGGACTTTCATTGTCTTTATTGAGTTTTTTTACAGCAGTGGAATCTCTGCTCATTTCTAAGTGAAACTGAGCATTAAGCTCGAGGCTACTTGCTTATGTACTAGCACAGCTAACTACGCCCACCATTCCTATTGGCCGGATCGTTGCCACCGCCGCGCGTCAAGCGAGCAGCACTTGTCCGCCGTATCAACGGATGATGTACCGAAAAGACGTCGCAACTTTGTATATTAAATACGCGCGACGGTGGCGACGATCCGGCCAATAGAAATGGTGGGCCTGGTTAGCTGTGTTAGTACATAAGCAGCCTCGAGCTTAATGCTCAGTTTCACTTGAAAACGAGCAGAGATTCCACTGCTCGAAACGTGGTGAAAAAAACTCAATAGACACAATGCAAGTCCAAGATGTTTCGCATAACGTAATGACGTTACCGAGACGTCAATTCCCGCGGAAGTCGTCACCAGTTTAAAGGTTCCCACTGCTAAAAACTACAGTGCTACAGTGCTACAGTGCTACAGTGCTACAGTGTTGAACCTGCTAAAAAGCAGGTTCAACACTGTAAAACAGGAGGGGTCTCCAGATTATCTCGATGCTCCTAAGGGAACTATTATGCTTTGAACATGACTCTTTGACTTTTAAACTCATTTTAAATTTAAGAATTTTATAATTCCTCTTCTAGATTGTTTTTCATCTAAAAAAATCCAACTTAGGTTATGTGTTCATTCTTGCCATCGAGCTAATCTGGAGATCTCTTTCTGTTTTATAGTTTTGGCCCCCTATTTTAACAGTGCAAACCATTGAAGTGATGACGACTTCCGGCGGAAGTAGCGTCTCGGTGACGTCATATGACGTTTTACGTCAAATTATTGCAAAATAGTTGTCTCTGTCATTATTTTTGTTATTGCTTATTTCCAATCCAATCGAATATCGAACTTATATCCATCTCCTATCTAGAGCCCTAGGGCTTTTTAGCGATTTTATAATGTAAGAATTATCTTTGAGTTGCCACCATAGGCGTCACATTTGGGAAAGTTAACTAAAACTTTTTATGTCTTTGATTTTTTGGTATTTTTAATGACAAAACCGAAAACTTTAGAGTATTTTAGGCAGTGGCGTAACAATGGAATGACGGGCCCGTGTTCTCAAGCAAGCCCGAGCTTCTCTTTGGGACGCTAGGTTTATTGAAAAGAAAAACCATAGGTATCTATCCTGATGTACTTGTACTAATGTACTGTATTTGAAAGAAAAATCAAATAAATGTGGTATTCACTATTTACCTACATACAAATTTAATAACATACCTCAGTAAGAAATCTTTGACTTTGCATCACCCTGTTAATCTATTATAGAATCATGTTTAATTTAGTAAAGAATATATAAATAAATAAGTATTTTCACTTTGTTCAACTAGAATACCTTGGTTTCCGTGCATTAATTTATTTTCATAAAAAAATATTTTTTTTTACTCCCACACCCACCCTTGCCCTTGGAAACCACGGGCCCGTGTTCTTGGAACTCACTGAACACTGGTAGTTACCCCACTGATTTTAGGTTAAAAAGGTACTCTTGCACCAAGTTGCTAAAATGTACCGCAATCGAGAGAAATCAAATTATTATTTTGTTGTTTTATATTTGCATAATTGCAAAATTACACAATCTTTGGTAAATTTACCTATACCCTTTAAATCGATTCCAAACGTGTCTGAAAATCAACCACTCAAAGCGTTAATCTCCTAAGCTATTAAACCAAAGGGACTTTCGTTGGTGGAAGTTGAAAGAAGTTATCGAAAAGAACAATAAACTTTTGGATTAACTGCAGTCAGTTCATTCGTTCCAAAGTTATAAGCGGTCAGAGTTAGAATTTTTTAAAAAATTAGGTTATTTTTGAACAAAATTTCATTCGTTTATACTGTTTTTGATAGAAATCAGCCGATTTCAAGCCCCTCTAAGCGTAACAAACCCAATACGAGTCCCAGGGTACCTACCTGAAAATCGACCACTGGGGGGTCTATTTCCGAAATAATCCGAAACTATTGAACCAAAGGGACTTCCGTTTGTTAATCCATATATAATAATCCGACACTCGTTTTAAAAGCTGTCAAAATTGAGAAGGATACCCCCCCCCTTTTGGTCATTTTTAAAAATGAGTAATATTTTCGAAGATATACTCTTTTCGATATCGATATTTAAGCACTTTTAGAATCGCGTTTGTGACCATTTTTAAAAAAACTCTTTAGACGTTAAATTCATTCGAATTGAGTTTGTTACGTTTTTAGGGAATTGCAAGCGTGCCGTTCCGACCATCTAAAGTTCCGTAGGTGCAATATTTCCGGAGATAGGCCCCTTCGGAGGTCGATTTTTAAGCACTTTTAAAATCGTGTTTCTGGACTATTTTTTTAAAAACCTCTTTAGAGGTTAATTTCATTCGAATTGAGTTTGTTACGTTCTTAGGGGATTGCAAACGAGCCATTCCGATCAAAAACAGCAACAAAAAATTCCAAATTTTTTTTGAAAATGTCCAGAGGGGTGTATTACATTCTTTTTCTCAATTTTCAACTTTGACCGCCTGTAACTTGAGAACGCCTAGATCGATTGGAGCGAATCCAACTGTTTTGTCCTCTTCTTGATGTCCTCTTTCACCTCCCACCATAGGAAGTTACGTGGGTGCAATATTTCCGGAGATCGGAATCGATTTTTAAGCATTTTTAGAATAGCGTTTTTGGACAATTTTTAAAAAAACCTCTTTAGAGGTTAATTTCATTCGAATTGAGTTTGTTACGTTCTTAGGGGATTGCAAACGAGCCATTCCGATCAAAAACAGCAAAAAAAAAGTTACCTAAATTTTTTTGAAAATGTCCAAAGGGGAATAATTACAACTATTTCTCAATTCTCAAATCTGACCGCCTGTAACTTGAGAACGCCTGGATCGACTAGAGTGAATCCAACTGGGTTGGTCTCTTCTTGATGTCCTCTTTCACCTACCACCATGGGAAGTTCCGTAGGTGCAATATTTCCGGAGATCGACCCCTTCGGAGGTCGATCTTTAAGCACTTTTAGAATCGTGTTTTTGGACTATTTTTTAAAAAACCTCTTTATTGGTTAATTTTATTCGAATTGAGTTTGTTACGTTCTTAGGGGATTGCAAACGAGCCATTCGGATCAAAAACAGCAAAAAAAAATCCAAATTTTTTTTGAAAATGTCCAAAGGGCAATAATTACAACTTTTTCTCAATTCTTAAACTTTGACCGCCTGTAACTTGAGAACGCCTGGACCGACTAGAGTGAATCCAACTGGGTTGGTCTCTTCTTGACGCCCTCTTTCACCTCCCACCATAGAAAGTTCCGTGGGTGCAATATTTCCGGAGATCGACCCTTTCGGAGGTCGATCTTTAAGCACTTTTAGAATCGCGTTTTTGGACCATTTACAAAAAACTCTTCAGAGGTAAAATTCATTCGAATTGAGTTTGTTACATTATTAGGGGATTGCAAACGAGCCATTCCGATCAAAAACAGCAAAAAAAAGTTTCCTACATTTTTTTGAAAATGTCCAAAGGGGAATAATTACAACTTTTTTCTCAATTCTCAACTTTGACCGCCTGTAACTTGAGAACGCCTGGATCGATTGGAGTGAATCCAACTGTTTGGTCTTCTTCTTGATGTCCCTTTAACCTCCCACCATAGGAAATTCCGTGGGTGCAATATTTCCGGAGATCGACCCCTTCGGAGGTCGATTTTTAAGCACTTTTAGAATCGCGTTTTTGGACCATTTAAAAAAAAACCTCTTTAGAGGTTAATTTCATTCGAATTGAGTTTGTTACGTTCTTAGGGGATTGCAAACGAGCCATTCCGATCAAAAACAGCAAAAAAAAATTCCGAAATATTTTTGAAAATGTCCAAAGGGGGTATGACATTCTTTTCTCAATTCTCAACTTTGACCGCCTGTAACTTGAGAACGCCTGGATCGATTGGAGCGAATCCAACTGTTTTGTCCTCTTCTTGACGCCCTCTTTTACCTCCCACCATAGAAAGTTCCGTGGGTGCAATATTTCCGGAGATCGACCCTTTCGGAGGTCGATCTTTAAGCACTTTTAGAATCGCGTTTTTGGACCATTTAAAAAAAATCTTTAGAGGTAAAATTCATTCGAATTGAGTTTGTTACATTATTAGGGGATTGCAAACGAGCCATTCCGATCAAAAACAGCAAAAAAAAGTTTCCTACATTTTTTTGAAAATGTCCAAAGGGGAATAATTACAACTTTTTTCTCAATTCTCAACTTTGACCGCCTGTAACTTGAGAACGCCTGGATCGATTGGAGTGAATCCAACTGTTTGGTCTTCTTCTTGATGTCCCTTTAACCTCCCACCATAGGAAATTCCGTGGGTGCAATATTTCCGGAGATCGACCCCTTCGGAGGTCGATTTTTAAGCACTTTTAGAATCGCGTTTTTGGACCATTTAAAAAAAACTCTTTAGAGGTAAAATTCATTCGAATTGAGTTTGTTACATTATTAGGGGATTGCAAACGAGCCATTCCGATCAAAAACAGCAAAAAAAAGTTACCTAAATTTTTTTAACATGTCCAAAGGGGAATAATTACAACTTTTTCTCAATTCTCAACTTTGACCGCCTGTAACTTGAGAACGCCTGGACCGACTAGAGTGAATCCAACTGGGTTGGTCTCTTCTTAACGCCCTCTTTCATCTCCCACCATAAGAAGTTCCGTGGGTGCAATATTTCCGGAGATCGACCCCTTCGAAGGTCGATCTTTAAGCATTTTTAGAATCGCGTTTTTGGACAATTTTAAAAAAACCTCTTTAGAGGTTAATTTCATTCGAATTGAGTGTGTTACGTTCTTAGGGCATTGCAAACGAGCCATTCCGATCAAAAACAGCAAAAAAAATTTCCTATTTTTTTTTGAAAATGTCCAAAGGGGAATAATTACAACTTTTTTCTCAATTCTCAACTTTGACCGCCTGTAACTTGAGAACGCCTGGATCGATTGGAGCGAATCCAACTGTTTTGTCTTCTTCTTGATGTCCCTTTCACCTCCCACCATAGGAAATTCCGTGGGTGCAATATTTCCGGAGATCGACCCCTTCGGAGGTCGATCTTTAAGCACTTTTTGAATCGTGTTTTTGGACTATTTTTTAAAAAACCTCTTTATTGGTTAATTTCATTCGAATTGAGTTTGTTACGTTCTTAGGGGATTTCAAACGAGCCATTCGGATCAAAAACAGCAAAAAAAAATCCAAATTTTTTTTGAAAATGTCCAAAGGGGTGCATAACATTCTTTTTCTCAATTTTCAACTTTGACCGCCTGTAACTTGAGAACGCCTGGATCGATTGGAGCGAATCTAACTGTTTTGTGCTCTTCTTGATGTCCTTTTTCACCTCCCACCATAGAAAGTTCCCTAGGTGCAATATTTCCGGAGATAGCAGACCCCTTTCGGAGGTCGATTTTTAAGCATTTTTAGAATCGCCTTTTTGGACAATTTTTAAAAAAACCTCTTTAGAGGTTTATTTCATTCGAATTGAGTTTGTGACGTTCTTAGGGGATTGCAAACGAGCCATTCCGATCAAAAAAAGGAAAAAAAAATCCAACATTTTTGACATACACAAAAACAGCAAAAAAAATCCGAAAATGTTCAAAGGGTGGGGGGTATTACGACTTTTTTCTCAATTCTCAACTTTGACCGCCCGTAACTTGGGAACGCCTCGACCGATCCGGGTGAATCCAATCGCTTTTTCCTCTTCTTAATCTCCTCTTTCACCTTCTAAGATCAGAAGTTTTCATATTGGATTTTTTTTTCGAAGATAGACCATTGAAGAGGTCTTTCGACCAAATGAACTTTCGTTGGTGGGTTTAGTGTGTAATAGTTATCTCCCATTAGTTTGCGGTATAGTCTCTGTATTTTGAGCAGGACGCCGAAGACGGAGCCTGCCAATTTGAGCGAGTAGCTTGTAGAGACTTGTCAACGAAACCTAGAGAAACACATTAATGGATTTTTTATGTAGGTGCTTTAGTTTAAGATCTTAGCAGGATGCCTCGCACTACTTAGCTGAGAAAAATGTAAGATATTTTAGTAGAGCCCCTTCGGCACTATAATATATCTTTATAGAGATTTAATGACGTAATTTTTCGCTCATCAGTTCCCGCATAGCATATACGGTTTTCGGGGGCAACATCAATCAAATCGAGGGAAAATAAGCATGATAAAACGCTCGCCGGCCTGATATTATAAGTCATGATATTTCATCCTGAGCTTCGTTTCGATGTTGCAACCTTATTTGGAAACGTCCGTGACAAATTGTCCAATTTCTCAAACTAGCGAGGCCACTTTAATAAATTTAAGCGAATCGTTAGCTTTGGTTTATGATCGGGAGAAACAGTAAAATCCAGTTCTGGTTGTAAAGCAGCCAGAGTTATTTGAAATAGACGAAGCCCAAGCTTCATGCTTGCATTTTATTGTAGTTGCTATAGGGGGTTTAAAATAATTGGAAGTTCTAATGCTACAGCGATGTCTTACTCGTAAAACTGTAAATTTTTAAAGTAGTGTTATGTTTCTCTTAATTCTATATAACAAAATGATGAACGTGAATAATCTTACAATCAGACAGCAGGAACCTTGGCCCTCAGCTAAATAAAAATATTACTCAGTGAAAAAAGCATCTCGAAGTTTTTTTAATCACAATCCAATAGAACAGTATCCACTACCTCAGACGGTAGAGTTCAATACAAGGTAATATAAGTTTTGGTGTCCTTTAATAGGGCACCATTGACAAGCTGGATTATTTATCCCGAGAAGCATCCTCTCGTTGCCACTCGAAAGTTGCAATGGCGATTGGACTTTATTGGCCTGTCCCGAAACATGATGCACATTGAAAATTTTACTTTAAAACTAACTATAGAACCAAAACGAAGCAGCAACAATATAATTTACTGCCGGTATCACATTTTTGATGACTGGATGGATTTACCGTAAAAGAGGAACTCATACCGGGATAATCTGACAGGCACTATTAATTTCCTGACCCAAAGGGTGAGGAATTTCACTCCTAAATATGCCGGTGTCAAAACCTAGTCTAGAGTCGGTTACAATCTGCTAAGGTTTATCGATGTAATAAATCACTGACACTATCGATATTGAAACTGACCTCTATTGTCTTTAAGCATAAGATATTCTCTGCCATGCTTACGTAAACGTAACGCTTCTAAGAAATGACTTAGAGGCTTTCCTGATTTACAGTTTTGGCCCACCTTTTTAGCAGTGGGAACCGTAAAAATGGCAGCGGTAGCCCCCGGAAGAGACGTCTCGATTCGTCAAATTATCCCACCGTATATCGAACTTATCTCCTAGGTATTCCTCCCAGGAATGCCTAAAACTTAACTTCTAACATAATAAAAAGCAAAAATAATTGACCATCAATATCAGGTCCGGCTTTACGCTGCTATGACGATGGTATCACGTGGCTTGACCACATTACGTCGCGTCGTGGGAACCTTAAAAATGGCGGATATCCGGCCAAAAAAACGGAACCATTTTTAGGGAAATTTTGGCATTGAAATGATTTTGATTATAAGATGGGTGATAATGGGTGATCGAAAATAAAAAAATAAAATAATATTCTTAAGATGACTTCAAGGGACGTTTGCTTTACAGGTTAACCGTTTTTTTGAGTTCAACTATGGGGATCTCAGCTATTTAAATAAATACGTAAAGGTTAAATTAGGGCAAAGTTGCGCAATTAGGAGTCGACAAAAATAATGTTCTCAAAAAACGAAAATTCTTACTGACTTCGTCAATAATCGCAAAAAACTTTTGAAAATACCCTTTTATTTTTTCCAGTCTTAATTTAAAGAAAAAATTCAAATAATTAACACTTCTTCATAGCCACTTTTGGCTGTCATCAACGTGGTTTTTTCAAATTTAAAATTTGACCTTTTCAAATACCGTTCTGAATTTTTCATGTCGGATTCTGAATCTCCTTGCAGTTCAGCATCGGTGCAGCATTAGATGGATTTTTGATAAAGTAAGGTTACGGACTGTTTTGGCCCCCGCGCATTTTCAAAGTTTCGATTTTTTGTAAATAATTCCGAAACCAGCCATAATTTTCGTCATTTTTATAGACTACTAATTGCACCTCTCCTTATGCTATTCCTGAATAGTGATGAATACATTTCCGAAGAAGCATGCCTCAGAAACTCTTCTGGAAAGTTTCCGGAAGGTTTCTAGGAAATTTTCCAAACACTATTTATGACAATTTTAATTTTATTTTTAAGTATTGTTACTACATATAAGAAAAGACTGAAACTAAAATGTTCGCCTTTAACATTGATTTATGAATGAATTGTTATTAGCAACAATAGGAAATGTTCAATAGAAAAAACCATCAAGTTGACTGTTAAGAAAAAAGGGTTGAACATCAATAACCTACTTTTATTTTAATCTTTTTTTCGTTAAAAATTTACAACCAAATTGATAACTTTTCCATTAAACACCTGATATCATTAGCTTAAAAGATGATCATTAACATTCATAAGCATTCACAAGAAATCATCAAAATTTCACCTGTGAATTTATAAATATGGTCTTTTTGTCAAAGCATTATGCCTGAATAGTGATGGATAAATTTCCAACAAAAAACATTGGTGAGTTTTTAGGAAAATTTCTAGAGAATTAGAAATTTCTAGAGAAATTTTCTAGGCATTAGTCAGATCAATAATCCAATCAGTAAAGTTTTCAAGAAATGTCTAGGAAATTTATCCAAACACAGCTTTGGTGACTTTTTTATTTGATTTTTAAATATTCATAATATTGATGAAGCATAAAATATAAAAAAAGCCTGAAGGAAAATCAGCAAGATGTAACCTAAAAGTTCTTGGGACAAAATCGATCAAAATAGTCACAGGTATTAAAAAAAAATCACTTTTTGGTTCAATACTGGAAAAAAAACACATTTACGTTCAATTCAAAAAAGACTCAAAAAAAATAAACTCTTCTTTTGCATTTCAACGAAACTCAATTTTTGGGCCAAAATATCAAGTTTTGCTACAAAATCAATAATGAAAAAAAATCGTTTCTAAAGCAAAATACAAGTAAAAAAAGTGCAAACTTATCAAGAAATTTGCGCTATAGGTCATACCCAGGCGGGAAAGTGAATTTTGTGGTAAGCATTGGTTACCAAAGTCGTCATGGGATGACGTCGAAATAACGTAGAATGACGGTCGTAAGTCCGGGCTGATACCTCATGGCTGATAACCTCATTTTGCAACGTCGCAATAGCCTTACTTTGTGACGACAATATGACATTATTTTGTGACGTGACATGGAATAACGAATGATCACCAAAAGTTGACCTTATAATGACGGTCACGTTCCCGCCTGGGTAATTGGTTAAAACGTTTTGCTACAAAATCAACAAGGAAAAAAATTCGTTTCTGAAGCAAAATGAGAGTAAAAAAAAGTGCTTTTTTTTCAGAAAAACTTATCAAGAATTTTGCGCTATAGAGCACACCCAGGGGGAAAAGTGACGCCATTTTAACGTAATTTTTTGGTAAGCATTGGTCACCAAAGTCGTCATAAGATGACGTCAAAACAACGTAGAATGATGGGCGTAAATTACAGCCCTATAACCTCATTTTGCAACGTCACAATAACGTTACTTTGCGACGGCAAAATGACATTATTTTGTGACGTCAAAATGACGTTAATTTGTAATAACGTCAATATTAAATAAAAAACTACAAAAAGCACCCTTCGACTATTCGAATCTCGAGCACTTGAGCCCAAAACTTGGCCGAAAAAATTGCCGGATTTATTCAAATATCACCAGCTCAGGTTACTTACCTTTTTTACATTTTTTGTTTATATTTTTTTTACACTTTAGTTTTTTTTCAGTTAGTCTTTTAAAAAATGTTTATTCTTTAACAATTTTTTGTTCATTTTTTGTTTGCATTTTTTTACACTTATTTTACACTTTTTTTTAATTTTTTTCTATACTTTTTTACAATGTTAAATTTTTTTTACACGTCACTATGAGTCGCCATTACACCGTTGAAACACTTTACGTGTTTCAACTTCGTCTTACACATTTTTACCAATTTTATTTTTTTTTTTACACGTCACTATGAGTCATCATTATCACGTTGAAAAATCGACGCCATTTATTTGTAATTTTTTCGTCAGGTGACGTCGAATAACGAATGATCACCAAAAGTTGACCTTATAAAGACGTGACGTTTTTACCTGGGTAATTGGTTACATCTTTAAAAAAAATTTATTCTTTAACAATTTTTTGTTCATATTTTATTTGCATTTTTTTACACTTATTTTACACTTTTTTTAAATTTTTCTCTACATTTTTTTCTATACTTTTTTTGCAATTTAAATTTTTTTTTACACGTCACTATGAGTCGTCACACTTTACGTGTTTCAACTTGGTCTTACACATTTTTTACAATTTTAATTTTTTTTTACACGTCACTATGAGTCGGCATTATCACGTTGAAAAATCGACGCCATTTATTTGTATATATTTGTATGTTATAATGACGTGACGTTTTCACCTGGGTAATTGGTTAAAACGTTTTGCTACAAGATCAAGAAGGAAAAAGATTCGTTTCTGAAGCAAAATGCAGGTAAAAAAAGGGCTTTTTTTTCAGAAAAACTTATCAAGAAATTTGCGCTATAGACCACACCCAGGCTGGAAGGTGACGTCATTTGACGTAATTTTTTGGTAAGCAATGGTCACCAAAGTCGTCATGAGATGACGTCGAAACAACGTAGAATAACGGGCGTAAATCACAGGCCGATAACCTCATTTTGCGACGTCACCATAACGTTACTTTGCGACGGCAAAATGACATTATTTTGTGACGTCAAAATGACGTTAATTTGTAATAACGTCAATATTAAATAAAAAACTACAAAAAGCACCCTTCGACTATTCGAATCTCGAGCACTTGAGCGCAAAACTTGGCCGAAAAAATTGCCGGATTTATTCAAATATCACCAGCTCAGGTTACTTACCTTTTTTACATTTTTTGTTTATATTTTTTTTTACACTTTAGTTTTTTTTCAGTTAGTGTTTGTTTTTTACACTGTTTTTTACCTTTTTTTGCACCTTTTTTTTACACTTTATTTATATCTTTAAAAAAATGTTTATTCTTTAACAATTTTTGTTCATTTTTTGTTTGCATTTTTTTACACTTATTTTACACTTTTTTTAAATTTTTTTCTATACTTTTTTTACAATGTTAAATTTTTTTTTACACGTCACTATGAGTCGTCATTACACCGTTGAAACACTTTACGTGTTTCAACTTTGTCTTACACATTTTTACCAATTTTAATTTTTTTTTACACGTCACAATGAGTCATCATTATCACGTTGAAAAATCGACGCCATTTATTTGTAATTTTTTCGTCAGGTGACGTCGAATAACGAATGATCACCAAAAGTTGACCTTATAAAGACGTGACGTTTTCACCTGGGTAATTGGTTAAAACATTTTGCTACAAGATCAAGAAGGAAAAAAATTCGTTTCTGAAGCAAAGTGCAGGTAAAAAAAGTGCTTTTTTTCAGAAAAGCTTATCAAGAAATTTGCGCTATAGACCACACCCAGGCTGGAAAGTGACGTCATTTTGACGTAATTTTTTGGTAAGCAATGGTCACCAAAGTCGTCATGAGATGACGTCGAAACAACGTAGAATGACGGGCGTAAATCACAAGCCGATAACCTCATTTTGCGACGTCACAATAACGTTACTTTGTGACGACAAAATGATATTATTTTGTGACGTCAAAATGACGTTAATTTGTAAAAACGTCAATATTAAATAAAAAACTACAAAAAGCACTGTTCCACTATTCGAATCTCGAGCACTTGGGTCCAAAGCTTGGCCGAAAAAATTGCCGGATTTATTCAAATATCACCAGCTCAGGTTACTTACCTTTTTTACATTTTTTGTTTATATTTTTTTTACACTTTAGTTTTTTTTCAGTTAGTGTTTGTTTTTTACACTGTTTTTTTACCTTTTTTGCACCTTTTTTTACACTTTATTTACATCTTTAAAAAAAATTTATTCTTTAACAATTTTTTGTTCATTTTTTATTTGCATTTTTTTACACTTTTTTTAACACTTTTTTTAAATTTTTCTCTACATTTTTTTCTATACTTTTTTTACAATTTAAATTTTTTTACACGTCACTATGAGTCGTCATTATCACGTTGAAACACTTTACGTGTTTCAACTTCGTCTTACACATTTTTTACAATTTAATTTTTTTTTTACACGTCACTATGAGTCGGCATTATCACGTTGAAAAATCGACGCCATTTATTTGTCATTTTTTCGTCAGGTGATAAAAGATGATCACCAAAAGTTGACCTTATAATGACGTCACGTTTCCGCTTGGGTAATTGGTTAAAACGTTTTGGTACAAAATCAACAAGGAAAAAAACTCGTTTCTGAAGCAAAATGCAAGTAAAAACGTGCTTTTTTTCAGAAAAATTTATCAAAAAACTTGCGCTATAGACACACCCAGGTGGAAAAGTGACGCCATTTTGACGTAACTTTTTGGTAAGCATTGGTCACCAAAGTCTTCATGAGATGACGTCGAAACAACGTAGAATGACGGGTGTAAGTCACAGCCTTATAACCTTATTTTGCAACGTTACAATAACTTTAGTTAGTTACTTTTTGTCGACATTATGACGTTATTTTGTGACGTCAAAATGACGTTAATTTATAATAACGTCAATATTATAAAAAAACGGCAAAAAGCACTATTCGACTATTCGAATCTCGAGAATTTGGGCCCGAAACTTGGCCGGAAAAGTATTTATCCAAATATTACCGGCTCAGGTTACTTACCTTTTTTACATTTTTTGTTTATAACTTTTTTATACTTTTTCACACTTTTTTTTTTAATTTTTCCTACATTTTTTCTACACTAAACTTATCAAGAAATTTGCGCTATAGACCACACCCAGGCGAAAAAGTGACGCCATTTTGTCGTAACTTTTTGGTAAGCATTGGTCACCAAAATCGTCATTAGATGACGTCGAAACAACGTACAATGTCGGGCGTAAATCACAGGCCGATAACCTCATTTTGCGACGTCACAATAACGTTACTTTGTAACGACAAAATGATATTATTTTGGGATGTCAAAATGACGTTAATTTGTCATAACGTCAATATTAAATAAAAAACTACAAAAAGCACTGTTCCGCTATTCGAATCTCGAGCACTTGGGCCCAAAACTTGGCCGAAAAAATTGCCGGATTTATTCAAATATCACCAGCTCAGGTTACTTACTTTTTTTACATTTTTTGTTTATATCTTTTTTACACACCTTTTCTTTGTACTTTTTTTGCCCCTTTTTTTAAACATTATTTACATCTTTAAAAAAACATTCCATTCTTTAACAATTTTTTGTTCATTTTTCGTTTGCATTTTTTTTACACTTAATTTATACTTCCTTTTACACTTTTTGTTTTTAAATTTTTCACACCTTTTTTTACACTTTTTTTTAATCTTTCCTACATTTTTACACGTCACTATGAGTCGTCATTTTCACGTTGAAAAATCGACGCCATTTATTTGTCATTTTTTCGTCAGGTGATAAAAGATGATCACCAAAAGTTGACCTTATAATGACGTCACGTTTCCGCCTGGGTAATTGGTTAAAACGTTTTGCTACAAAATCAACAAAGAAAAAAACTCGTTTCTGAAGCAAAATGCAAGTAAAAAACGTGCGTTTTTTCAGAAAAATTTATCAAGAAACTTGCGCTATAGACACACCTAGGTGGAAAAGTGACGCCATTTTGACGTAACTTTTTGGTAAGCATTGGTCACCAAAGTCTTCATGAGATGACGTCAAAACAACGTAGAATGACGGGTGTAAGTCACAGCCTCATAACCTTATTTTGCAACGTTACAATAACTTTAATTAGTTACTTTTTGTCGACAATATGACGTTATTTTGTGACGTCAAAATGACGTTAATTTATAATAACGTCAATATTATAAAAAAAAAGGCAAAAAGCACTATTCGACTATTCAAATCTCGAGAATTTGGGCCCGAAACTTGGCCGGAAAAGTATTTATCCAAATATTACCAGCTCAGGTTACTTACCTTTTTTACATTTTTTGTTTATAACTTTTTTATACTTTTTTACACTTTTTTTTTAATTTTTCCTACATTTTTTTTACACTTTTTTTATAATTTAATTTTTTTTTACACTTTTTTTTTCATTTTTTTTATATTTATTTTTGCACCGTTTTTACAACTTTTTTCTTCTTTTCTTTCTATACTTTTTTACATCAATTTTTACACTTTTTTTCACACAAAATCTTACGTCACTATGAGGTCGGATAACGAATAATCACCAAAAGTTGACCTTATAATGACGTCACGTTTCCGCCTGGGTAATTATTGGTTAAAACATTTTGCTACAAAATCAACAAGGAAAAAAATTCGTTTCTGTAGCAAAATGCAAGTAAAAAAGTGTTTTTTTTTTTAGAAAAACTTATCAAGAAATTTGCGCTATAGACCACACCCAGGCGGAAAGTGACGCCATTTTGATGTAACTTTTTGGTAAGCATTGGTCAGCAAAATCGTCATGCGATGACGTCGAAACAACGTACAATGTCGGGCGTAAATCACAGGCCGATAACCTCATTTTGCGACGTCACAATAACGTTACAACGTTACTTTGTGACGACAATATAACATTATTTTGTGACGTCAAATTGACGTTAATTTATAATAACGTCAATATTAGATTAAAAAAAAACAAAAAGCACTGTTCGACGACTATTCGAATCGCGAGAACTTGGGCCCAAATCTTGGCCGAAAAAATTGTCGGATTTATTGAAATATCACCAGTTCAGGTTACTTACTTTTTTTTACATTTTTTGTTTATATCTTTTTCTCCACTTTCTTTTACACACTTTTTACACTTTTTTGCACTTTTTAACACTATATTTATACTGTAAAAAATCCATTCTTTTATATTTTATCCTATTTTTACAATGTTTTGTTCTTTTTTTTTGGTTGCATTTTTTTACACTTATTTTACACTTCTTATTACACTTTTTTTTAAGTTTTTATTGCCCTTTTTTTACATTTTTTCACACTTTTTTATACTTTTTTTACATTTTTTTTTTAACAATTTGTTTCATCAAAAGATTTACTTTTTAGTTCAAAAATCCCCCCTTCAGCAAAACAGTTTAATCTCCTGAGAAGTCACTAAAAGAAGTACATTCATCGAAACATGATGACTTTTAATGTCTACTGTTCATTTTCAAGAATCTACTGTTCTTAATTCAGTTTTTCTACTGTTAAACAATTTCTGAATCTGACAACACTGGAAGAGTCTGGTTTGAAGCAGCTATTACGCATTCACTTATTTTTGTCATCTAGTTACCTTTGAAACCTTCATTTTTTTTATACCCATCTCCTTTTAGCACATTGAAGATACGATAAAAATGTCAAAGTCTACCAATTTTCTAACGCCTACTTGACGACAATAATAAGTGAATGTTTTATAGACGGCCATAATTATGTAGTAAAAGCATAAGATTTTGCTGCAAATAGCTGCTTTAGCAATCTTTTTACACAATGCATCCACATACAAACATTTTACTTTTATTTTGCACTGTTATTGTAATTGGATGTTGCAGAGGAACGTTCGTTATTGAAGTTTTACTTCATAAACACACTGCAAAGCGGATGTCAACTGGCGCCACCTTGCGGCGTTGCGTGGTATTTGGCATAAATGACGTCACGCGATCGCTTACGTTAACGTTTGAATCGTGAATTTTAATTATTTTTTTTTAGAATTTTGTGATAACATTTAAGCAAAATTAAAAAATACGGGTCTCCTAAAAATTAGTGTAAAATAATATAACGTATAAAAAAAAAGCTAAAACACCGGATGACATTAGGAGGGTTTTCAGGAGAGATTCTCAAGAATCTCCTTTTCCTGCCTTTTAAAGGAGATTCTTGAGGACCCTTAATAAGTGACAAAAACCACAATTTTCTTCGAGCTTTTTAATTTTTTATTTTTGTGGAGAGCAAAACAAAAGGGAGGAACCGTGTTCATTAGAAAACTTCATCTAGCAGGCTATGAATTTTTGACATCAAAGAAAATGGACTTTTGTTTTTTCATTCTTTTGACATTTCTAGACAACTAGAAGACGTTTTCACAATGAACACTCCCTACATTAATTATTACTTAATGTTTGAACCCCTTTTGTATATCTCAACTTCTCTCTTGCATCTCCACCAATTAACTAGTAAACAACATGAGCCGCTTAAGCGGAAATAAGCTTCGAACCTAAACCTGGATGCAGTAGACTGCCAGGATACGATAATTCCGATTTAAATTCAATTTATTAATGAATATAGAGACGAAGCGGATGCAATAATAGTTTCAGAACATGGTTAACTGCAGCCAGAAGTTATAGTGGAACAGTGCGGCGTGAAATATACGTGAATGTTATGAGCCCCCACCGAGGGAGATAAATTACCGATGCTTCTATTGCATTCATACAGTTCGAATGAACATTGAACAGGATTTGCTTGCACACGGCGTAAATGTATTACCTATGAATCAGTGCGGTGCATAAACCGTAAGGGCCGCGGTTGGCCTTTCAAAGGGACGCAGGTCGCCAATTGCTGCTTTGCTTTGCCCTTTGGAATGTATCGCTCTGCTAAATAGAGCAAAGGCCTATTGATTGAGGGATTAGCTAGTTGTACGTATATGTACATCATACTTGAGGATTCAAAAACATTTAGGTATGCACCGACCGTTTTCATTTGAAGTTAATAGTATGATACTTAATTTGTTGACCCCCACTCAACATATTATGTTTATCCAGATAATAAATTGGGAGAACTGCCAGGTTACTGCGGTTTATCCTGGAACGGAGCCCTTATTACGTGTTGGCCTCTTGGCGACGGTATTTTATTACCTAAACCTGAGATCAGCACAGTTTAAACGATGGTTGCAACCGCTTCCCATTGTGCTTACGTATTCATTAGGACAATAAAATGAAATTCCTCCCATTGTAAACTGCTCCCATTATCCTTTGCAACGGGTAATATGGCGACGAGATCCTTAATATGAATATTCATACATGTATAAAATAAATACGATCATCCAGGCTTTTGTTCGAATTTAATTAGTCTGCCACATTCACGGAATTCCTTATTTGATCGAATATTCGCTGGAATATATTTTCAATTAACCTAGATGTTAAACATGGTTGCTTAAAGTTTTATTTAAACTTTTAAAAAAAATTAATGAATAATTAATTACCTCGAACCACGAAGGTTCCCAAAAACAGAACCAAAGAAAAACACGTAACGTGGCTGCTTTCAGCTCTCACATTAACCTCGCTCACACCTAGCACAGTGGCTTATGTGGCCCTGGATCTGAGTATAGGTTGACAAACGCTTTGCTTATAGGCCCCAACTCTGATGGAAAGGAAATACAAAAAGGCTTAGTGGAAGGAAAAGAAAAACCCCTCAACCAGAAAAATGTCGACTTCTGCTGCACAATTCCGAAATTTGGTTCAACTTCCCTCACCCAAAAACTGAGTGTGACTAACCTGAACTAACACTAACTAAGGGAAGTTGATATACTACTATTTTGTGACATTATATGTGCTTTGTGTCCTTTCTAATGCAATGGAACTGTAGATAAAGGGTATAGGACAATAATCGAAATAAGCCCTCGCCCAACACCATTTTACAGTGGGCCATTCTTTCGATTTTGAGAATGTTGCCATATTGGACCATGAAAGTAATTATTATAAACGGAGTATTAATGAGGTGATTCACATTTATATTGACGACACTATTAACGACAGAACGGACATCCAAGACTTGAATGTGATATATTGTAACTTGTTACATCATATAAAGAAAAAATAAAGTAAAAGTCTCTCATTCCTGAAACCAAAAAAAAAACCAAACTAACATTCCGCAGAACCCCCTGGTGATAGCAAAACCAATATCATTCCATCGTTTATTTTGTTCCTGGCGGCTGGTGTTTCGTTTGTCCTTAACTCATGTGGTCGTCTGTTTGTGGATTCATCGTTTTTATTTTTGACTTATGTCCGATAGAAGACATACATATAGCTTAGATGGCATACTTCTCAAACTGAATTAAGGTAAGCAAAGCCACTAATTATCTGAGCATACCATCTTACACTTTGATAATAGACACATACAGGTGCACGGTTTATAGTTTTACTGTATAAGGTTTATATGTATTTGTTAATTACTAAATCTACTTTTAATTGTTGCAACACATTTTTATGCAATTTTTTTTATCGGTGTTTATGGTTGTGTTTTTATTGATTTGTTTAAGTATGTTGTAGAGTTTTTCATTGAGCATATTTTTAGCCCTGAAGAAGATCTAAATAAAGATCGAAACGTTGGCGTATTCGCAACTATGAAGTAGCTTCTTATTTGTCCTACACCCGCTATCTACAGTTCCATTGGAATACTACTGCAAATCGACTAAATCCCACGTGACGGTTTACACTTTTATGTCGAAATGAATTTGAGTAGCAACGAAGAGCAGTGTCTTGATCCTTCCACGTGTCTTGATCATAAATAAACACGTATAGATGAAAACGTCACGGTATTTTTAATGAGGCTGCGATCGGCGCCATCTATTGGATTATTAACGAAAAGTTCTTCAAAAAATTATATAAATACCTATATAAAATTTTAGGTAATAACAAAGCAAGTCCTTTTGCACTGTGATTATATATCAACTAACAATTCGCATTGTTTGTTTGTCCGCTTATTTAGTATACTGCACTATAAGTCGCATCGGTTCTTAACTGGCGGGTCCAAAGTCCACTAATCATATGAATCAAATCAGAGAACACAATGACTACCAAAATGTTTCCTGATGTAAACAATTCGAGGTTAGCTTGTCGTAGTTATAAGTCGTTATTTGGATTAACTCCTCGTAGAATTCGTAGAGTACCATATTAATTCTAGAATTTCCTTTTACTTCACACTTAAAAATATATCAGATATTAACTGTCTTGTGGTATCAAACTATTAACTCTCTGTTAATGTTTGAGTGAACGCCTGTTATATTGATTGTGGTGTTTGTTGGGACCGAGATGATTGGTTTTGCTTTGTTCTCCCTCGGTGTTGTGATCGATGGATTATTACCTACACATCTAATGACGATCAAAACTTCTGCACCTTATGTAGAATAGCCTTGAGAAAGACTCAAGACTCGACGTCAAATAAACGTCGAAACGTCGGCATAATTTCTACAAAAACGTAAAGGTTTTTTATTTTTTGTCCTACAACAAATTTTGCCAGTTCCTGTGAGTTACGATTTGAGAAGAATCATGTCATAACGATTGAAAAGTGCACATTATGGTTAAATATTATACATAATACATGCGTATCGATATTATAAAAAGGGTTTTTTTTGCATCTATTTACTTTCTTTTTGTATTTGTATTTTTTTACAGAATTTGGAAAATACGGAGTACGGGGTGTTTATTATAAAATTTCATCTAGCCACCTATGAAATGCATTTGTTATTTTGAAGCACATAAATTCAAATTTTTATTTAACTTACAAATTTTGCATTGTACTAGTTGCTAGTCGAATGATTGATGAAGTTGGCAGGTAGCATATAAAAGATGAAATTTGTTGACGTTTTTAAAGGCAGTGTTGCCAAGTTCTCTTTTTGAAAATATTCGATTATAGTCGTTTTCAGGAAGATATTCATCTAGCAACCCATGACATTGTAAACTCACCTTTTAAAAACAATTGAAAAGTTACCAGAAAAGTTACTAGATCGGAGAGTGGTGCGAATCGAACTTAACGAACGAATTTATCGGGTTTTAACCTCAAATTTTGTAATTTTCAAACATAACTACTTTATTTCTCAAATTTTGCTCAAATCCAATTGTTATGCTGCGTTTGTAATGTAGAAAAAGTAAACTGACTTAATAAGCAACTAACTACCACACAGAACTATTAACACAATTCATCGCATGATCCAGAAAACTCACCTGCAACCTGCAACCTCCAACTTCTGCAAAATAAGATGCCAGAGTAGAGTTACAAAAATTGAGACAGGAAGACTAATTCTAATGCTAACCAGAGCTATATAGCAGCGATAATGAAATTAGAAGCGAGGTTGAAAGAAACCGAAAAACAAGTGGCTGTGATGAGACAGCGTGAAGAGCAGAAAGGTGCCAAAAGGAAAAAGGCCCCCAGACATCCAAAAAACAAGAGGACTCCTCTGGGAGTCCTAATGAAATGGAAATAGAGGATGAAGTGACACCCAATTTGGAGAAAATCCAAAGGGAAGAAAAAAAAGGTATGAAAGTGAGGAAATCCGAACCCACAATAACCACCCCAGCCCCCGAGAAAAACGAGGAAAAAAGCCTAAAAGCACCCCCGGATCAAGTTATTGATGAGAGGACGACTGAACTGGACCATCAACCATGACCAAGATTTCCAAAAGTACCAAATATACTCACCCAGAAATTACCTTAGTGTCCAAATGCCCTGGGAATACACCATACATTTAACTATGCTTATGCCTATGTCTTACATAATATTATATAGTTTACCACTTTCCAAGCTTAAAATTGAATGCAGATTGCAGTCAAGTAAAAATTGTTCCAAACGCAGCAACATCACCTGAGAAAAGATTATGTTTCTACCAGACTGAAAAACAAGTATAGTGTGTTTAATGGAAAAACTCATTAAGTTGGCTGTGAATTATCAGGAGACAAGAATGCTGGAGTAATAAAGTACCTGATACTTTCATTGTTCTATCCTATTCTATGAAAACTTCACAACCAACCTATACACATTTTGCAAAATATTTAAAAAATTATAACACACATATTGGTAGTTTTTATTGATTACAATATAGTATAAATATTTTATATTGGATATTAGGACTTTACTTTCCACTACAGGATGTCTACCTTAACATGATTTCGGAAGTGTATAGAGCAGGTCAAGGTCACCGAGTTGTTTGTAAACATTTTTTTCTCATTGTGAGCTCTACTCTTTCTTCACCTTGGGCTCAAAAGATGCACTTGCGAGTTTGTGATTTGGATGCAAACTTTCAAACTCACTCGTGTATTGTTTTGGAATTTTTAATGAAATGAGTTATGAGAAAGAACCATGACATGACATAAAATAAAAGGTTTCTGCTTGGTTTCTGTTAAAATCTCAAGTATAATTAAAAATTATATTTGCAGAAGAAAATAATTCCATACACATGCCGCTGGCTTTTTTCTAAGAATGGAAGATCCACTTCAAAGGCACATTAAGGGTCTTTGTAGTAATACATTTTACAAAACACTTAAAATGTATGGTGATTTAAATATTAGAACCCAGGATTGGAAACTTCAAGAGGCCCCTTTTGAGGTCCAGTCCTTAGCAATCACAATAACAAAAAATGAATATATCTAATATGATATGCAGGAGTATGATAATATATAAAAACTTAGTGTTATTTTGACAAATGGTGAGATGTTGTACAGAGCATCTATAGATTTTTGGCTTTAAGCCGCAAATACATGGTCTCCAATTTGTTGATAAGCCAAAGCTGTACTGATGAGGAGTAGACCCTGAAACTAGTATGCAGATGGGTTGATCGACAAATTGGTGACTACCAACTCTTTAAACTGTTTTGACAAATGTTATATGCATCCTTCGGAGAGATTAACACTTACATAATTAGCACTTTGTATAACTGAGATCACAATGGTCACCCTCAAGTTGGTTCCCACACAATCACTTAACAGAACACTTAATTTATAAAGAGAAACACACATTTTTTGTTCAGGTTAGTTCATCCTTCTTTTGGTACATTCACAGATAATTGAGATGGTCAAATGATCATTCTTCATTTGGATAATACAAAATCATTCAGTAGCACCTTGAAGATCTCACTTGAATACTGGAAACTGGGCAATTCTTTTTTTCTTTCTTTCTCAAGCATCGAGGAGTTTGCTTACAGTCTTCATACAAAGTCAAAAAGCAGTCGATGCATGCAGCTGCAGCTCTGCTACTGGAGTTAAGGAAATTGGTAAAAAATAGCTTCATTCTGTAAGGGATCAAATTCGCGGTAGGTCGTAGGTTTATTTCACTTTTTGCTTTCACTATATAAGTTGTTGAGTATAAAAATAGTCATGTAAAGGACTGTTTGATGATAATATGCAGTGCAGTTATTTGAAAATTACTCACAAAAATTAGAATAAGAAAAAAAAATATGAGAATTAAATTCACAATATTTACAAAGATGCATACTGCATCCAAGGAATTGACGGACGTAATATTGCGCTCTCTTTCTCAAAATTCATGCAGAAGACAAGGATAGAAAGTAAGGGTCATGCCATTTCTTAAATTTTGACATAATGTGTTTGATACCAATAGAAAATAAGAATTACCCCAGATTTCAGTTGAAACATTTTTGGAAGAAGGGTTGCCACTACAAAACCGATATTTCCATGGCTGGCTAGATGAATATCTTCCTGAAAACGACTATATTACAACTTAAAATTTATTTTTTTTTTAACAGGTTAACTCCGGTTAGTTCAGGTTAGGTCTGATTAGTTCAGGTTAGTCCAGTTCTAGTTTTCCTGATTAGGTTAGTTCAATTCTACTCTTTATGTTAGGGGTAGAGAATAATATAAAAAAAAATAATAAAGAAAAAAGCGGGCCATTAAAGGCCCCCTTTAATATATAAGTTATATATAAAGTAATATATAAAAAAAAATAAATAAAATAAAGTAATATATAAGTTTAATATATAATAATTTAATATATATAATAAGGTTCACTTTTTGTTATTTCAGGTAAGGTTTGGTTAGTTCAGGTTAGTCCAGTTCTAGTTTCCCTGGTTAGGTTAGTTCAGTTACACTTTTTACGTTTAGGTTAGACTAGTTTAGGTGAGTTCAGGTTAGTCCAGTTCTAATTTTCCTGATTAGGTTAGTTCAGTTCTATTCTTTATGTTAGGGATAGAGAATAATATAAAAAGCGGGCCCGAAAGGGCCCGCTTTTTTCTTTATTTTTAGAACAGGGTAACTTTATGTTACTTCAGGTAAGGTCTGGTTAGTTCAGGTTAGTCCAGTTCTAGTTTTCTTGATTAGGTTAGTTCAGTTTATACTCTTTATGTTAGGGATAGGGAATAGTATAAAAAGCCCTTTCGGGCCAACTTGTTTCTTTATTTTTAGAACAGGTTAACTTTATGTTACTTCAGGTAAGGTCTGGTGAGTTCAAGTTTGTCCAGTTCTAGTTTCCCTGGTTAGGTTAGTTCAGTTACACTTTTGACGTTTAGGTTAGGTTAGCTCAGGTTAGTTCAGTTCTAGTTTTCCTGGTTAGTTTAGTTCAGTTACACTTTTTACGTTTAGGTTAGACTAGCTTAGGTTAGTTCAGGTTAGTCCAGTTCTAGTTTGCCTGATTAGGTTAGTTCAGTTCTACTCTTTAGGTTAGGGGTAGAGAATAATATAAAAAGCGGAGCCGAAAGGGCCCGCTTTTTCTTTATTTTTAGAACAGGTTAACGTTCTGTTACTTTAGGTAAGGTCTGGTTAGTTCAGATTAGTACAGTTCTAGTTTCCCTGGTTAGGTAAGTTCAGTTACACTTTTGACCTTTAGATTAGGTTAGCTCAGGTTAGTTCAGTTCTAGTTTTCCTAGTTAGGTTAGTTCAGTTAAACTTTTTACGTTTAGGTTAGACTAGCTTAGATTAGTTCAGGTTAGTCCAGTTCTAGTTTTCCTGGTTAAGTTGGTTCGGTTACACTTTTTACGTTTAGGTTAGGTAGGCTAAGGTTAGTTCAGTTCTACTCATTATGTTAAAATTAGAGAATTATAAGAACTCACGAGTCGTTGCCTCAATATCAGTTATGTAATTTTCTTTTATTTTGTTTCTAGATGCGGCCACATAATTTTATTGCACTTAATGATGAACTCCGACGTTTGGCATCACTGTAAATATATTTCTAACACTACTGTCAGATTCGAGAGTTTTCACATCAATTTGTCAAACATTTTCAATTTTTATTTTCTTGTTTCTCAGTGAAAAGTGGCTCATCCAAGATTTTTTTTCTTTCAATCTGTTTTATAGACCGTGAGCTACTATTAAAAAAAGAAAAAACCTTGAAAATCGAGATGACATAAACTTTACAAGCACCTGTAGATAAATAAAGTCGGCATTAATTTGTTTGATTTTTTAATTATTTAAAGATTTTTAAGATTCTATAGGTTGTAAAATTTACTTGAGGTATTCCCGAGCTAACATCCATAGAGAACTTAGAAAGACACATCAATCTTTGTGCCAAATTAAGTGTACGACGGAGATAGTGGACCTTGGGAGGTGAAATAAACTAAAATTTTGCGACCCTGAACGCCTAAACAAGCCTTTCGCTCTTAGAAGTGGCGATTTTCATATTGATCCTTTGACTTCTGACGACGATAAAGCACCCCAATCACCAGCCCCTGCACGGTGTAGCCTTCGGGGAGAGGAGTTTTTAAGGCTTGGCCCTACTAACTACAACTGCAACCGAAAGTACCTACAAACCATTTTGTGTTTGAAAAACTGAAAACTAGTTTTAAAATCATTAAAACAACTAGATGATTCTAATGTTTTATCTCTGTAGATTCGGAAATGGATTGGATTTTCAAAGGTTTGTAAAATTAAAACATTAGAGCTGAAGACGAAAATAAGTTTATAAACATATTGTAGGCTCAATTCTGTATCAAAAATGTATGTGTCAGTAGATACTCTCGAGGCTTAAAGTTGTGTACAAGTGTAATAGTTCTCTTCGCTCCCCAGCCTGGAAAAGCTATATACAACCGTACTATTGGCAGTTTGTAATGCACATGTGTACATGCATAAACCATTTTGGGTCGGAAAGCCAGTTTTAATGTGATTCAAATGTATAAATAACTGAGATGTTTTGTCAGCATCACTATGAAGTCAGAAATTGTGTTGATTTTAAAAGTAAAATAATAATTAAAATATTAGCAGTATAGCCAAAAATAACTTTATATATAAATATAATAATACCTATTATAGGCTTGAATCTTGAGGCATATTCCAGAAACCTTGGAAGAGATCAGTATGGACTTGAGTTTATGAGCAAGAATGTAGGAAACATCTCTATTGGTATATGGTATTTTCATGTTCAATAATAATTGCTAACTTTTTTTTATAATGACAAAGTAGTTTAGTGTGTGTTAAATTGCATCAATAGCTACTAAATAATGCAGGATCATCCAGCTTCATATTCCTAATTTATAGTTATAAACTGAATTTGTTTAAAAATGTTATAGACAGAAATTAAGTTTACATTGATAAGTAATTAATAGTGTTAGACTGGATAATCTTGGTCAATGATCAGATCTGTAGTTTAAAGGGTTGCTGTCCACCATGTTTCAAATCAACAATTAACAAATTGGCTGTTTAAAACCTGGTTATTCAAAAGCGACAGTGCTCATTTTCTTTGATCATAAAGGTCCTTTTTGGAAATTGCAATCCATATTAAGTCGATCATTACTATAAGCTTAATATCAACCAACTCGATTGGCTGTCCTATTATCAGTCTTCAATTATTGAGTTGGATGAAAATCAGCTCTAGAGATCAATCTGATCCAGGTTTACCATTTCCAAAAGGTCCTACTGTGTCTATACTAATAGGAATATGAATGATAAAATTTGAGCCACACTTTGTCACAATAGGACTTTTCGGAAATATTGATCCTGGTTCAGACTGATCCTTACAGGTAATTTTCAGGAAACCAGATTGATGATAGTTTGAATCTGATTTCCTCTCAATATGAATAGTAGAAACTCAACTGATCAACTTGATCTGAATTACAGCTTTTGAAAAGGGCTTGTATCTCCTATTGGTATACAGAAAATTGACATATAGGTTCAATGGTATATGTGTTTAATGTGTTCGATGAGACTTGTAATCAAGCTAATCACATTTTGTTAATTTATTTTGACATTTTTATTGAGTTTTGAGAAGTCATGTTTCTATTCGCTTATCAAGTGTTTAACAATAAATTGATCTTCGTTATTAAACATATTTTATAAATGTGTACAAATAGAAGTAATATAATTGACAATTGAATACAAAATTGAATACAAATATAATTTTTCAATCCAAATACAAAAAATTAAATGATATTAATGAAGAATTTTATGTAATTTTCTCCAAGTGCTAGCAAAATTCAGTAGCTTATACAGGTACCTATCCAATTGGTAATGCTTGAAGTGTCCTAGTGATCAGACTCTCAAGATCAAACTCTCAATTATTTGAGGGTGTAGTCCTTTTGCAATTATTTCATGGGGGTGTTTTCACTAATCTAAGTTCTCATGTTTTGCGAGTTTACATAACCACTTCACTCAAATCAAACTTCATCACTAAATATGGATTTTTGGAAAATGTTCTGGTTATTATCCCTATCAATACACAAATCAATGCAAAATTGCAGTCTTTGGGGAAAGACAGCTTCATGCAATTCTTGCACATCTGCGAAGCGATGACTTGCAGATTTTTATGTAAAATTGCATGGGTGGCACCGACATAAAGACCTATTTGATGGTGTAACTGTCGAATAGAAGTACCAGGTGTGTTTTGCATTATTTCTTGTACTTGTGTAACCACTTCATCGGTATGTTTCTTGTGAGATTCACTGCCTGGTCTTTGTAGACTACCTGCTTCTGTAAACAATTCTAGA
Organism: Taphrorychus bicolor; assembly: GCA_951812265.1. NCBI lineage: Eukaryota > Metazoa > Arthropoda > Insecta > Coleoptera > Curculionidae > Taphrorychus > Taphrorychus bicolor. The sequence continues at coordinate 24,737,486 of OX638300.1, read as the reverse complement.
ACATGCTCCAAAGTTTTCTTGAACTGCATATAGACCACAGCAAAGTTTGGAAATTCAGCCTGGAAATCCTCAACATAGTTTCGAATGGATTAAACCCATTCGCCATCCACTTTCCATCAAACTCAACATGAAAACTTTATGTTCTAAGGCGAAAGCCATGTTGTCCAAATACCAAACAGGTTTTATACCAATAAAAATTAACGTTATCAGCAAAAATTTTGTGGGTAAAACTAGAAAACACCAACAAAAATGTGGGAAACGGGAAAATTTACCAACAAGGATAAAGACAAGACAAGATGGCCGCTAAAACGTTGAAGCACTGAAAGCTGATTAGACAGTGGCAATGACAAATCTGTTTTGATGGAGAGTCAAGTTACGACGTACTTTTATAACTCTTTCTTTCTCTCAAAAAATCATAGCTGGCTAGATGAAATTTTATAATGAACACTCCGTATATTTTTGTAGATTGAAGCAATTAGCAAGCAATTAAACAAAAGGAACTTTGAAAAAAGGAACTGGAAGAAACTGGAAACAATTAAAAAAATATAGGATTCAAAAATAGGTTCTAAACGTTCCTAAACAAAAGACATTTTCCAGAAAACATTAAGTAATTTATTCATTAACCATAGATGTTTTAAAAAAGAACAAATCTGAAACTCGGCTAAATGTATCAAATTTTAGATTATCAGATACAAGAATAGATGCTGCACAACACAATTGCTTTATAGCTATTAACTAAAGATACATTTTTGGTGAAGTGTGTTCTGGGTTTTGAGGCCGCGGTTCAATCCAAATTCTTCCTGACCGTTCGCCCATAACTACTTCGGACATTATCAATTGTGATGAGGCAATGGGCGAACTGATCTTCCTTGCATCTCGACCTTGGCTGATTTTAGCTCAAAACGTTCAGTAGTATTTTTACTGTCACCGCCATGCTGAAGTAGAAGGACTAGGGAAGGATTCTAGCAGAATTTTTGGCGTACATAACGTATGTGTCGCAGAACTCACTTACGGTCTGAATTAGGGCCGTAATTTCCTCCTTCCTGTCGAAGTTGTTCTTGTGCTTGAAGATCTCAATGACTTTTCTCTTTAGTCTCGGATAGTAACGAAGTGCTTGAAGTAAGATATCCACCTCGTTAAAAAGGATGTCGTTACCTTCGGGGAGACCGTGCACTGCTACTGCTGACTTTTGTGTTTGTCCTAGCCTGCAACTTCTTTTATGTTTTGTAGTTCTCGTGTAAATGCTACGTTTTGTGGTGTCTATACCGAGCCAGAGCTGCATGAAACTTTATAAACTGCTCTGTGGAACTACTGCTTGCTATATCCGTTCCAACAGAAGGCCTATTCAAGATGCTTCATTTAATTTGTTAATTGTTTTCTACTTTATTTCCTTGATACCAAAATATCCAAAAAACGGTAGGCGTTTTTCTTTTTTCATTTACATAAATCATTGAATTTTTGAATAGTAATAATTGAATCCGCCACTTTGTTCACAAATTTTGTTGTTGATGCTTGTGGGCATTTTATTGATCATCAAAGACCTCATATAATCCCACCACAAAACCTAAATTTTAGAATTGGATTTTTTTTTCGACCCGAATTGACTATACCTAAAGTATACAACTTTTTTAAAAGTAAACAACCCAAATGTGAAAAAACAGGTTTAAACCTCAGAATTTCGTAAATCAAAGAACAAAAATTTGCTACATTTAAATATTTAATATAAATTAAGGTTTTAGAAAAAGTAAACAATTTTTTTTAATCAACCGTAGTTTGATAAATCATAAACAGTAAAATATCTCATCTATAATCGTCCAAGGACCGATATCTTTCGCTAAAAGCTCGCAAAATGCTCTTAATTGAAATCTTTATTTGGCCCGATTAGACTATACCTAACTTGAACTAACCTAAAGTAAACAAAGGTTGTTAAAGTCAACAACCCAAATCAAAAACAGTAACATTTGAATATTTGTAAATGTCAGCTATACAGTTTTCTAACTGTATTGTAAAGGACTCGTTTACATTTTCTTCTCCTCCCACAATGCCAATAAGGATGATACTAAACGAGATTTTTTTGTTTTTAGATTTCTATTTGTTTTGTGTTTATACTGCCCACCCATGTATTAACAATACAATTTTTTACAGAAGAATCGCGTCCGCCAATTTATTCAGAAATTTTGTGTTTAATTTTAGTGCTCATTGAGAGTATTTTATTGATCCTGGTTTACTAACTGTAATGTAAAGTACTGGTTTTATATTTTCGTCTCCAACCTGAAACCCAACGATGAAAGTGAAAGTGATTTTTTGTTTGTTTTTAAGTTCTTATTTATTTATGTTTGAATTGCCTAATTATACGTGTTAATAATTACTAAAACAAAAGTCTGAAATAAGCTACTTGGGAGGAATTGCATCCGCCATTTTGTTCGCTAATTTTGTTTATTTGGTTGCTTGAGAGGAAACAATTGATTATGGTTTATTGACTGTTATGTAAAGTATGTACCGGTTTTAGATTTCCCTCTTCTACGACAATAACGAACACCTATGCCACAACTAAAACTAAACTAAAAAATAAATAAAAAGGTTAACAAAAACAGTTGAAAAAAAATGGGAACTATTAGGTTCATTGCACTTTTTCAACACATTTTGTGATGGGTTGTCTAAAAGAAAAACTTTATGCGGCCCCCTTGAACACACAATAAGAACTTTTACACCTCATAAAACATATTTGCAATGAAATAATACCACGTCTTATCAATTTAACAATCTTAACAATTTATAAATCAACTAAACATCAAACTACGAATTCCCAACGAAGAACAAAGCATCATAATAACAATAAAGCAACTGTTTACTACTTCTAGATAGGTTGGTTATACTGAGACATAATAAATGGTTTAGGTATATGTATTGACTAAAGTCTTTAGCTAATATTCATTTTTAGATTCTGAAGTCATCTTCTGTAGAAATGATCTTTGTAGGCTGTAGAAATGAATGATTGGCGCTACATCACAATTTGGTACTTTTTCTCTTTCCCACCAATCCTTTATTAATTTTTCGGTGTGTTATATTGTATTGTATGTCATCTTGCCAAACCTTTGTTATACATGCTCCGATTTAAGCTCATCATATATGCTTGGGGTCATCATATATACCCTAATGCTCCAGTCCATATCAATTCTATTACAGTAAACTGGGAAATCCATCATGTCCATGTTCGCACAATCTTTGGTCTGCAGCGTAGATTTTTGTTTTTTTTTTAAGAGCTCTGGCCACTGACAAAAGTTCCGATCAGTCATTTTTCATATCCAAGTTCACTGCTTTCGGTAAATCAAGAGTCATTGTTATCTTCTTTTAATGTTCTTGGGTATTATTTTGTACTTGGTTTTTATGCACTTCCTCTCTGCATATTGCTTAAGGTGATTCCCAGTGTCCTCGATACAGTTTCCTGGATGTTGTTTGGCAAATTTCCACTTTTTCTTTCATTCCCGAAATAGTATAATAAATTTAACACTATTTGCTTGGATTAAAAATGCAAAAACCCGAAAATTGCTTAGAATTATTAATTTTGCCTAAGTAGACTGTCACAGTGACATTTATAAATGAAAATGACGGGAAAAAATACACATTTTGGTGACCACTTTAAGCCAGAAACAAATATGTGTATCCTATTTTTTCTTGTCTAAAGTTGTATATATCTGTCTTTTTCACTATACGGCTTGTTTTTGGTCGGTACAAATAAATGCCATGAAAAGAAACAAAATTTTCAAAGTTTGTCGTTAATGAATCGTCGGACCCGCCAGTTAAGAACCCATGCGATTATATCTATTCGGCCCCATCTCGTGCGGCTCGCTCGTTTAAATACCCGCCCTGAACAAACTGCTCGTACTCTCGTACTTTCGAGAACGAAGGCGGCAATTCCCGGTTCTCGTTTAGTCTAGATGGTTGCCGGAGTCGCGGTCGGCGCTTGGCGTTGAAGCTTCGGCCCGAATCTCTGTGGACCGATGGTCGGGCGTAACATTGCCCCCCTCTTAGCTCTGATCGTCCCGCTCAGAGAAATCTCCACAAAGTCTTTAACCGTTCAAGTTAGAACCACTTTCATCTTTGCTCTAGGGGTACGTTGGATCCTGTATACCACGTCGGTGACCCGTTTGATGTCTGTATATGGACCCTCCCAACTTGGAGACAACTTGGGAGACTTTTATTTCTTCCTTTGTGGATTATACAGCAAAACCAAGTTACCTGCTTTAAATCCTGTAGAATTCGCTCTTAAGTCATATCTGCTGGCTGGCTCTCATCCGATCGCTGGCAATCTTTATCTTTGTCCTCAGGTTTCCACGGATTTTCTTTAATTTTTCTCGAAGTTCATCAGCATAGTTCTGGACATCTTGCACAGGTTCTTCTGATGACCCGTACACCAAATCTACCGGAAGACGAAGTTCTTTACCAAACATAACCTTGGCAGGGATATGTCTTGTCGTGTTATGCACTGCACCTCTGTAAGCTATCATTAGAAGAGGCAGAAATTTGTAACAATCTTTCTGGTGGTTCGCTACCGTTTTGCAGAGGTATTGTTCCATGGTTTTGACTCAAACGCTCGACCATGCCATCTAATTGTGGATGGAGCGTAGTTGTCCTTGTTTTGTGGATTCCCAGAAGTTTATGATCTTTTTGAAAAGTGCGATTCAAAATTCCGTCCCTAGTCCGAATGAAGCTCTAATGGTACGCCGAATCCACTGAAGAGTTCGTCAACCAATACCCTTGCCACGGTGTTAATTTCCTGATTTGGTAGTGCATAAGCTTCAGGCCATTTACTGAAATAATCCATGGCAACTAACCATGCTACTAACTATGCCATCGTCCGTTTCTGGAAAAGGACCTGCCACGTCGATCGCCATTCTTTCAAATGGGGCACCAATATTGTATTGCTTCATTTATTCCCTAGTCTTTCTTTGGGGGTCCTTTTACGGAGCAGCAGGCATCGCAATTTCTGCACCACTCTTCGACGTCACCTCGGCAATTCAATCACTAGTAGCTTTCCCGATTTCTATCCATGGTCTTATTCACCCCAAAATGGCCTCCAGACACTCCATTGTGCATTTCTCTCAAGACATCTTTCCGTCTATTTTCTGGTACGACAAGCTGAAGCGTGGCAATTTTCCCGTCGGGGCTCTCCCAAGTCCTCTTAAATAAACCATCCTGAATCGCCAAGGAATCTCGTTGAGCCCACATAGCTTTTACTTCCAGGCTCTTATCTGCTATGTGCTTCCAATCAGATCTTTGATTTTCCAACTTCCATTGACGTATTACTAATGGCCGTGGATATTAACTAATGGCCGTGGACAAAGTATAGTATTATACTCGCTTTTTATGGTCATTATTTCCACTCGCCTGCGGCTCGGGAGGCAAACGTCCCCCTAAGGGAATAATGGCTATCATAAAAAGCTCGTTTAATAATATACTATTATGTTTTATTTTTAATAGAAAACAGTAGGTACGCTTATAGAAAAAACCATATTATTGTTTCTAACTCGAGCTCGAAAGTGTCTTTTCAGGACTTGACGTCTGCAACTGCCGTCGCATGTGGGAAAGTATCACTTTCCGCACTTGTTAGGAATATAACTATTTATTATGGGTTTGAAATATACATCTGTCAGTTGCTTTTTTTCTCATCATCAGATTCTCTATTTTTAATTTTTATTCACTGTTATATTAAGAAGTAAATTACTGTAACATATTGCTCAAGTTTATTTTGGTAGTTGCTTGTACAAACTGTTCTAGTTAAAATACAAAAACATATTAAACACATATATTATGCCTAAAAATGCCAGTCATTGCTTATAAATCTGCGTTGCTTATAACACTGTTTGACTAAGTAAAAAAACAACTAATACTTCCTGTTTCAAGTCATTGAAAGAAAAACCAACCTTGACTTGAAATCAAGTCAAGTCAATTAGCTTGAAAATCAACCCGTGTGAATCCCTAATTTGACTTAGTGTGAAGTTTTCCATCAAATGCCAACCATAAAATTGCCGAAGATGCCCCAAGCAATAGTACAAGTTCTTATGTTTTAGGTTTTCATCGCAATAGGTGCTAGGGGGTATCCCTAATTTGCTGACCCATAAGAAATCCATTTATTACGGAAAATTTTGCTGACCCGTCAAAAATTGTTGCTAACCGCTATGCGAAGTGATAGCTGAGATTGACCTACATATTATATACGAATTTAGTAAACATCGGCCGAAAATCATTTAGTTACGGCCCTGGAAAACTTTAAAAGTTATATTTTTTTGCTGACCCGTTAGATATTTTTGCTGATATGCCGGTATATAGGGAGATAGCTGAGGCTGAATTACACATTACGTACGAATTTCATAAACATCGGGCCGAAAATCACCTAGTTACGGCCCTGGAAATCTTTGAAAGTGAGATTTCTTTGCTGACCCGTTAGAAATTCTTGCTGACCGCTATGCAGGGTGATAGCTGAGAGTGTCCCACATATTATATAAAAAATTTAGTAAAAATCGGGCCGAAAATAACTTAGTTACGGCCCTGGAAAACTTTAAAAGTGAGATTTTTTTGCTGACCCGTTAGAAATTCTTTGCTGACCGGTATACAGGGTGATAGCTGACAGTGTTCCACATATTATATACGAATTTAGTAAACATCGGGCCGAAAATAACTTAGTTACCGCCCTGGAAAACTTTAAAAATGAGATTTTTTTGCTGACCCGTTAGAAATTCTTTGCTGACCGGTACACAGGGAGATAGCTGAGACGTAATTACATATTATGTGCCAATGTCATAAACATCGGTCCGAAAATCACCTAGTTACGGCCCTGGAAATGTTTGAAAGTGAGATTTCTTTGCTGACCCGTTAGAAATTCTCGCTAACCGCTATGCAGGGTGATAGCTGAGAGTGTCCCACATATTATATTGTTGCGAACTCGGGGTTCAAAAATTCCAGTGCAACGATTTAACACGAAACCACTATTAATTTATTCCACAAATATACTCGACTACTAAATAACTCACTACTTAACACTTTATAGCCTTCTATTATCGCTTCGTAACTTTAGCTTACTTATAGCTCGCTTAAAATAATACTACTACTCGGGCGCTCTATGCGCCTTTTATATACAATCCTAAAATTACAGAAAAACCTAGAAAGTTCTTTATAAGAATTCTTGAATAATCTCATAAAAAAAACGGTTGTAAACAACTGCCTTCTAGATTAAGCCAGACGAGCAATAAATCACTCGTGTCAGCCATGACGCAGCGCGGATAGGTCGCGAAGCTCCACCAACCAACACGCTCCCATGCGTTGCCCCGCCTCCCATGCGGCGTTGCTGCGATCGTAACATTGCCCTCCTCCTAAGTCTGTTCGTCCCGAACAGATAGAGTTCCATGGTATCGTGCTAATCGATCCAAATGAACGACCTTCATCTTTGACCTAGGGGTCCGCTGGATCCTATACACCACATCATTAATCTTCTTTATAATTGTATAAGGTCCTTCCCAATTTTGGCTAAGTTTGGGCGACTTCCCCACCTTTCGCCTCGGATTGTATAGCCACACCAAATCACCATCCTGGAAGCCGCGGGAGTTAGCTAGTAAGTCATATCTTGCTTTGGCTCGATCACTGGATATCCGCAGTTTATTCCTGACTTGCTCATGAACATTGTTCAGCCTCTCCTTAAGCTCCTCCACAAAATTCTCAGAGCTGAGCGACTCTTTTTCTGGTGTTCCATACATCAAATCCGCAGGAAGCCTCATTTCCCTCCCGAACATCACTTTCGCCGGAGTATAACCAGTGGCTTCATGCGTAGAGCCTCGATATGCCATCAACATGAGAGGTAGATGTTGGTCCCAATCACGCTGATGATCTGCCACCATTTTAGACAGGTAATGTTCCATGGTCCGATTAAATCTCTCTACCATCCCATCCGACTGTGGATGCAAAGGAGTTGTCCTGGTCTTGCGAATTCCGAGAAGTTCCATGACCTTCTGGAAAACAGCCGATTCAAAATTTCGGCCCTGATCAGAATGAAGTTCGAGAGGGACTCCAAATCTGCAGAACATTTCATTTACTAGCACCGTTGCCACAGTCGTTGCTTCTTGATTAGGCAGGGCGTATGCTTCAGGCCATTTAGTGAAGTAATCCATGGCGACCAAGATGTATTTATTGTCCGACTCAGTCTGAGGAAACGGTCCCGCGACATCAATTGCTACCCTCTCGAATGGAGCACCTACAGTGTACTGCACCATTCGGCCGCGTGATCTTGTTCGAGGTCCTTTTGTGGCACAACAAACTTCGCACTTGCGGCACCAAGATTCGACGTCTTCATGATAATTCACCCAGTAGAACCGCTCTTTAATTTTGGCCAAGGTTTTATTGACCCCAAAATGACCTCCACTGGTTCCGTCGTGCATTTCCTGTAGTACGTCCGATTTTCTGCTTCCAGGAACAACCAACTGACTGACTACGGTCTTGCCATCCGGACTCTCCCACGCTCTCTTCAGTAATCCATTTTCTATTTTAAGAGAGTGCCACTGGGCCCATAGCGCCTTCAGGTTTGGACTTTTACCAGCAATTTCTTGCCATTCTGGTCTCTTGTCGTCAGTCTTTGCAGAGAGGATGAGTCCAATATCTGGATCATTCATTTGTTCTTCTCGAAGGGTCTGTGTGGTCCAGCCATCGTTTATTTCTACCGACGTTCTCCTTACCAAAGGAAGTCCCTCACGCTGCTCAGTTCTTTGACAATGCCGACAATCTTCTTTACAAGGCCGTCTAGACAATGCATCGGCATTTCCGTGAGACCTTCCTGGTCGATGTTCAATTTGGAAATCGTACTGCTGCAGGCGCTCTATCCATCTGGCTATTTGACCTTCAGAGTTCTTCATCTGTAATAACCATTTCAAGGCTCCATGGTCAGTCCTAATCAGGAACCTTTTTCCATATAAGTAGCGATGGTAATGTTCGACTGCTTTAACGATGGCCAACAGTTCCTTTCTAGTGACGCAATAGTTTCTTTCTGGCTTATTTAAAGTCTTACTGTAGTATTCAATGACCTTCTCTTGCCCGTTTTGTCTTTGAGAGAGTACTGCACCTAGACCACAGTTACTTGCATCCGTGTCCAAAATAAAGAGTCCGTCCTTTATAGGGTAAGCCAAGATCGGACTAGAACAGAGGGCAGCTTTAAGCCTTGCAAACGCCTGACTGCATTCGTGGTTCCACAAGAACGGTGTTTTCTTTTCCGTTAATTTGTGCAGCGGTTTTGCGATGTCGGCAAATCCCTCTACAAATCTCCTGTAGTAAGTACATAGTCCCAAAAAGCTCCTTACTTCGTGTTTGTCTCGGGGAACTGGCCAATCTTTAATGGCAGATATTTTACTATGGCTAGTTTTAATGCCTTGTTCTGAGATAGTATGCCCCAAGTACTCGACTTGCTTCTGGAACAGGCTGCATTTCTTGTAGTTTAACTTCAGGTGAGCATTCCGTAACTTGTTGAAGATTTCTCTTAAATTCTTCAAGTGCTCGTCGAAATCACGTCCCATGACAATTATGTCATCTAAGTATACCAGGCAAGTTTTCCAAGTCAGCCCCCTCAAGACAAGTTCCATTAGTCGCTCGAAAGTTGATGGAGCATTGCACAATCCAAAAGGCATAACAGTGAATTGGTATAGTCCAGAACCAGTAGAAAATGCAGTCTTTTCTTTGTCTTCGGGAGCAATCTTTACTTGCCAGTACCCACTTTTTAAATCTAGAGTGGAAAACCACTTTGATCCCGATAAAGTTGCTAAGGTGTCGTCTATACGTGGCAATGGGTAGCTGTCTTTCTTGGTTACATCATTAAGTTTCCTGTAATCAACACAGAACCGCGTTGAACCATCTTTCTTCTTAACAAGAACCACAGGCGACGACCATGGACTAGATGATTCTTCTATGACGCCCTCCTTTAACATTTCATTCAGCAAACTGTTAACTTCCTGTTGTTTAGCCAGAGGGACCCTTCGTGGATGTTGTCGTATTGGCTGGGCATCTCCTGTGTTGATCTTATGGACAACTAAATCGGTTTGACTGTCGTTGCTCTTGAAGTTAAACATATCAGATTCATCCATGGCAAATTTTATAGCAGACTGAAGTTGTTCCTTTGACAGGTGACTCCACTGTCGCTTAAAAGCATCAATAACTTCTGGGGAAGCTTGGTTAGAAGATATAATTTTGGATGTCTCTGCTTCGACACAATTGCATACCCATTGTACAGGCTCATAATTGGCAAGAACTGTTCCTTCTTTTAGCTTGATGGTCCTTTCTCCAATATTGGCAACTCGTACTGGCATAGTCTTCTTCGTGTCGGTCAAAGTTCGGGCTACCATGATTTTAGTCGTCAAATCCAGGTTAGGTTCTATAAGTCCTATGGACCACCCAGGATCATTTTCAGAAGTCACTGTGATAATTTGTTCTGAATTTGGAGGAATTTTTACATCTTCCAACACCAGTAGACGGATACTAGTTTCCACATTTCCATTGGTTAATGCAAACTCCTCATCTCCAAACGTGAGAATATTCTGTTTGTGATCATAGGAGAATCCATGTTTCCTGATGAGATCCATTCCCAAAATAAACTCGTCTTTGATCCTGGCAACCAACACTTTATGCCGAACTTCAAGTCTTTCTCCAATAATGATGGTGACATCGGCTTCTCCGTCTATAGGGCAAGATTCTCCAGTGACTGATTTTAACATAATAGGGTTGGGCAATGGTTGTATGGTATATCCGAAAAGTTTATCTGGCCTTACAATGGTCACATCTGCTCCTGTATCGATGGTAATCTGGATCTTCTGTCCTTTAATGCGTCCGGCCACTGTGAGACTTTTGCCACCCAAATTATTGACTTTAAAGATCCTGGGGGTCTTAGCGGCCCCGGTCAATTGCCCCCTTGCATTGACCGGAATTAGTTTTCCTGGGACCTAGGGCGGTCTTGGTCGCCGCTCGGTCTTCTAAACGACGGCGACGGACTTCTTGCCCTATTACGGCAGTTACTCTTGATGTGACCCAGTCTGCCGCAGTTAAAACATTTTATGCCCCGATTGTCTGTTGATCGAGGCGTCCTTCCCAACAGGGCTTGTATATTGACTGCCATATCCTTAATCGTTTTATGTAAACTGGCCATGGATTCAGTCCTTGACGTATCCTCCTCGTCATCGCAAGTTGCCATTCTTACATGTGGAGAAGAACTAGATGACACTCGTGACGCCTCGAATTCCAGGGCCCGAACTAGTGCCTCGCTGATATTCCTGGGCCTTACTAGACGTAAGTGGTATCTCATGTCACTATCTCGAACTCCCTCAATAAACCTTTCGGCGGCAAATTGCGTTTGAAAACATTCAGGGGCTGATGGGTATGCCAGGTGAATTAGTCTGTCTATGTCCGCCTCAAATTCTTGTAAGGATTCACCTGACTTCTGCTGTCTCATCCTCAGCTGGGCTTGGAACACGGTTTCTTTGTGCTCGTTTCCAAATCGTAGTTGCAGAGAGTGTACTAAAACTGCATAATTACTTTGATCAGCTGCCGACAGAGATTGGAGTAGTTCAGCCGCTTTTCCACGAAGTGCTACCACTAATGATGTAGCTTTCTGGGGCTCGGACCAGCCATTAGCTTTTGCAGCTGCCTCAAATTGTGTTTTATAAATTTCCCAGGCCGTAGTACCGTCATAATCGGGAGGCTTAATTTTAGCGTTGGATGTGCTAAAACTCTCTGTAGACACGTTGTCGTCCTCAAGTTGTTCCCGGAATTTCTTTTCTAGCTCGAGAACCCTCTGGTTGACAGATTCGAGTCCTTCGTTAACGCCGTTAATGGATTCGTTCACGCCGTTAACGGATTCGTTAACGCATTGCATTATTCTTTCTTCCAATTGTTGCTCCCTAGCTGCGAGATGGTTCATTAATTCTTCTTTGAATTGTTGATGACGTTGCTCCTGTACTTGATCACGTCTTTCTTGTTCCTTTTTTTGTTCATTATAACGTTTCTCCTGTTCTAGATAACGTCGCTCCTGTATTTGATCACGTTTTTCCTGTTCTTCTTTTTGTTCTTTATAACGTTTTTCCTGCTCTTCTTTTTGTTCCTTATAACGTTTTTCTTGCTCTTCCTTCTGTTGTTGCATAAGGGACAGCAGGGCGGCAAGTTGATCCTCCATCGCTTGATGCTGGCTTCTGGTCACTGGCATAAACACGTAATGTCCGGCAATGAAGCACTCACTTACAGTTCAGCAATATTAGTTTTCAAGTTCCCACTGGAATCGCACTTCTGACACCAATTGTTGCGAACTCGGGGTTCAAAAATTCCAGTGCAACGATTTAACACGAAAACACTATTAATTTATTCCACAAATATACTCGACTACTAAATAACTCACTACTTAACACTTTATAGCCTTCTATTATCGCTTCGTAACTTTAGCTTACTTATAGCTCGCTTAAAATAATACTACTACTCGGGCGCTCTATGCGCCTTTTATATACAATCCTAAAATTACAGAAAAACCTAGAAAGTTCTTTATAAGAATTCTTGAATAATCTCATAAAAAAAACGGTTGTAAACAACTGCCTTCTAGATTAAGCCAGACGAGCAATAAATCACTCGTGTCAGCCATGACGCAGCGCGGATAGGTCGCGAAGCTCCACCAACCAACACGCTCCCATGCGTTGCCCCGCCTCCCATGCGGCGTTGCTGCGATCGTAACAATATAAAAAATTTAGTAAACATCGGGCCGAAAATAACTTAGTTTCGGCCCTGGAAAACTTTAAAAGTGAGATTTTTTGCTGACCCGTTAGAAATTCTTGCTGACCGGTATACAGGGAGATAGCTGAGACTGAATTCGTACACATTAAGTACGAATTTCATAAAAATCGGGCAGAAAATCACGTAGTTACGGCCCTAGGAAACATAAAATGTGAGATTTTTTGCTGACCCGTTACAAATTCTGCTGACCAGTATGCAGGGAGATAGTCGAGACCATCCTACATACTAGGTACAAATGTTGTAAAATCCGAGCCAAAAATCGCTTAAATACGGCCCCATTAAAAATGAGATTTTTTTGCTGACCAGTTGCAATTTGTTGCTGAGCAGAACGCGGGGAGATAGTTGAGACTGTCTTTATATTATAACGAATTTCGTAAAGATCGGGCAGAAAGTCACTTAGTTACGGCCCTGGAAAACATTAAAAGTGATATTTTTTTGCTGACCCGTTAAAAGTTCTTACTGACCTCTATGCTGGGAGATTAGATGAGACCGTTCAACATATTATATATGAATTTCGTAAAAATCGGGCTGAAAATCGCTTAGTTACGGCCCTGAAAAACCTTAGAATTGAGATTTTTTTTCTGACCGGTTACAAGTTCTTGCTGACCGTTATGCAGGGTGATAGCTGAAACAGTACTACATATTGTGTGTTCGAATCAAAATAAATGAAAAACTGTGTGAAAAACCTTCCTCAACCTTAACCCGGCTCCAACCTACTCAACGGAATCGAACGGAACTACGGAACAGAGATGCGCACAAGATATCGATAATTAGAAAAGTTCTTGCCTTCACTATGCGATTATTTATCGATACTTTTTATTCGACGTCAGGTTATCGGCTAAATTCGTTCTCCGATATGTTTTTTCCAATGCGATGTTCTCCAACAGGCAAAAGAGATAAACTATAAAACAGACTTATCAATCTCATCAATGTTGTCAGCCATAATAAAATGATGTTAAAAATTTGTGTCATAATTTAGATTTATTTGTATTGATTTTTTTTTATTTTCATTTATATTTGTTGAGCAACCAAGTTTTTATTAATTTGCCAATTTTTTTTTTTTATTTGTTAGTTCTCTTGTTGTACAGGGTCTTCAAAATTGGTGGTCTGCATAGCCTATCTACATTATGAGTAAAAATAGAAGGTTTGCTGTTTGCGCATTATGGCATATACTAGTTTTTATACCGGGTGTCCAGCAGAACCCTGGACATAGGAGATTAACATCGGAAATGAGTTTTTATTATTTTGCGCCTGTACGGTTGATTTGATTGAAAAACGTTTAAGAGTAAAGTTGTAGAGCTTATGGTCAGCTATCATCCTGTAATTTTTTCAATACCCCAGTTTTGGCGGTTTTTTTGGAAAAACGCCTCGAAAAGTGCAAAAATTCGAATTTGGCGCGTCACCCCCGCCATGAATGTGCGGTGTCGCCTACATATTTTCAATGCATAATCACGTTAATTACGACATGCTAGTCCCTCTAAAGAAATAAGAAAGGAAAATCGGCTCTGACTCTGACATAAGAAATTATTATGTTGGCGACACTGCACATGCATGGCGGGGGTGACGCGCCAAATTCAAATTCTTGCACTTTTCGAGGCGTTTTACAGAAAAACGGCCAAAACTGAGATATTGAAAAAATTACAGGATGATAGCTGACCATAAGCTCTACAAATTTACTCTTAAACGCTTTTCAATCAAATCAACCGTACAGGCGCAAAAAAATAAAAACCGATTTCCCATGTTAATCTCCTATGTCCAGGGTTCTGTTGGACACCCGGTATAGGGAAACCAACTATGGCAAAAGCAAATTTTCTGTAGCCCTCTTGGTTTTTTGCTATACAGGCGGAGTTAAAGATGTGACATTTTTTCAACTCTCTTGACATTTCAGTCAACAGTAGCACTTGGTACAAAATAATATGCGAATTGCCTTTGAAAAATGTACGTAACTAAGTGATTTTCGACCCGATTTTTACAAAGTATGTAGTGCAGTCTCAGCTATCACCCTGCATACCGGCCAGAAAGAAATTTTAAAGGCAAAAAAAATCTCACTTTCAAAGTTTTCCAAGGATGTAACAACGCGATTTTCGGCCCGATTTTCACAAAATTCGTATATAATATGTCGGACGGTCTCAGCTATCTTCTTGCCTACTGGTCAGCAAGAATTTGTAGCGGGTCAGCAAAAAAATCTCACTTTCAAAGATTTTCAGGGCCATAACTAAGCGATCTTTACGAAATTCGTATATAATATGTCGAACGGTCTCAGCTATCTCCCCGCATGCTGGTCAGCAAGAAATTGTAATGGGTCAGCAATAAAATCTCACTTTCAAAGTTTTCCTGGGATGTAACAACGCGATTTTCAAATTGATTTTTACGAAATTCGTATAGAGAATATAGAACAGTCTCACCAATCTCCCCACATTCTGGTCAGCAAGAAATTGTAACGGGTCAGCAAAAAAATCTCACTTTCAAAGTTTTTCAGTGCCGTAAGTAAGCGATGTTCTGCCCGCGTTTGATGCAGTTCGTACATAATGTTAAGTTCAGTCTCAGCTATCGCCCTGCATACCGGTCAGCAAAAATTTGTAACGGGTCAGCAAAAAAATCTCACTATTAAAGATTTCCAGGGCCGTATCTAAGTTATTTTTGACTCGACATTTACGAAATTTTCGTACATTGTGTAATAAGGTGTCAGCAATCAGCCGGCATACCGCTTAGCCAGAATTTGTAACGGGTCAGCAAAAAAATCTCACTTTTTTATGATTTCCAGGGCCGTAACTAAGTGATTTTCTGTCCGATTTTCATGGAATTGGTACATAATGTGTGGTTCAGTCTCAGGTATCTCCCTGCATGCCGGTCAGCAAGAATTTCTTACGGGCCACCAACAAAATCTCACATGTTATGTTTTCCAGGGCCGTAACTAAGTGATTTTCTACCCGATTTTTATGAAATTCGTACATAATATGTAGTTTAGTCTCAGCTATCTCCGTGCATACTGGTCAGCAAGAATTTCTAACGGGTCAGCAAAAATATCTCACTTTCAAAGTTTTCCAGGGCTGTAACTACACGATTTTCGGCCCGATGTTTACGAAATTTGTATATAATATGTAGGACACTCTCAGCTATCACCATGCATAGAGGTCAGCAAGAATTTTGGACGGGTCAGCAAGATTTTCCGTAATAAATGCATTTCTTATGGGTCAGCAAATTAGGAGTTCCCGGTGCTAGGCGCTTGTAACGTTGTAAAGACTTTAACAATTAAAATTTTAATGAATTGGCCTCCGAAAAAAAAAATCCGTGCACAACAAATTGTCAGGCATAAAACGTTATTCTACTCTAAAATATATCGCGATGAAAATCTGGACACATGGGAGCCCGTGCTATTGTTTCGGACATCTTCGGAAATTGAATGGTTAACTTCACACTAACCTCATTTTGTCGCTTCTTCTAAAGTGATTTATTGCTACAGAAACACAATTATAACCCTTGTTTGTTAAAAAACGTCATCTAGCAGGCTATGAACTTTTAACAGAAAAAGATGACATAATCAGAGCAAATGGACTTTTGAGCTTTTTTTTGACATTTCACAGTCACCTATATGACATTTTCAAATGAACACTTATCAACCAAGCCCACTCAATCAAACAAATTTATAATAATATTTACATTATTTTTATGTGTTAAAAAGCCTTTGCCACTATCTCAAATTCCATTTGGCACCGTGCGCCGTTTTTAATCTATCTTTCCAGGCAAAATGGAGGTAGTTATTCCGAAATTAATTTCGCCATAAATTAAATGGAATTTTGAGCGCCTAGTGGTGGTAAAATTGATATAAATCAGGGAAAGAAAGTCAATTTTATTTAGGAGGAACGTTTTCGTCATTCATAGTTTCGCTTGGCAAGCAACCAAAACGCGATTAATTTTAATTATTTATGCGTTAGTTGTATCCATCTCTCTTGCTCCACAGGAAAGCTAAATTATTTGCCGAGTGAGTTTTCATTTTCTGGCTTCTTTCAATTTGCGATTTTTCCTCGCGTTTCATTGTCGTGCCGTTTAATATGTTCGAGGGAAACGAAATCTAAAATTGGCAGTTTCTCAGACGTATTTTATGAATAAATAATGCCATTTTCATTCCGCTTTGAACCGTGTCTCGTCTGAGCGGTATTTGCAATGTGTAATTTTAGGGACGATTTGAATGTGATTTTGAGCTTTTTGGACTTCATGCAAAATGCAGCGCGTAGCAGAGAGAACATGAAAGGAAAGACGCTCAATGAAGTGCCTCCATTGAATATGGAACAAATAAAAAAAAGAGAGGAAGAACAAAATATAAGAAAAGGGGAGAACAGTCTCATTTCAATGCATTTTCTATGGGTAAATAATTAGTGGATTAGGATTCCTTCATTCAGTTCCCAAGTGCGATAAAAGTCGAAGCATATTCTCTTAGCAACTTTTCTTCAAAAACCAAGTGTATGCAAGGCAAAGCCGCAGTTTATACAGTGTTGAAGCAAATTCATCAGAAAAACCACACGCCAGGCTTCAATCACGCGAGAAAATCAGTTCTGGTGTTAACTAACGCTGCAACTTGGGGGTGGTTGAGAAAACCACTTTAAACAGAAGCAGCATCATTAAATTTGCAAGAAATTCCTTGTTTAGTTAGTAACATCCCACGTGTCTCCTTATCTAAAATTATATTCTGCAGTGGGAGCCATGAAATTATTTATGATTGCATTAACCTAAAGTTTGCGTTTAGTATTTTTCGTTTATTTTGATAACTTTTAGTTGTTACGTATATTTTAACTGTTCGTTAGCTATATGATGGCGAAAACAATTTTTGGCTAAATAGGTGGAAAATTAGTTTAGCCTCCATTTACACTGTTAACGTAGTTTTCCGGGGAAAACTCGTTTCATCGTCCAGCAAACGCATTAATTTAAAAAGGAAATTTGCCGTCTAATAAGCAACCGCCTACGTGTTTCTTATCTAGGACTATTAGTAGTCGAGCAGCGAAGCTAAGCTTCAAATAATTAGTAAAGCTGCGCCTTTTCATAATTTTATTGAAATCCAGAAGATCCCGAGGAAGGCGCAGTTTCTAAATTGCACCAATCTTGGAACTAATACATTAGAATAAATTTCAAAAAATTGTTTTTTTGTAAAAAACACGGACACACGAATTTAATAACTTTGAATTTTTTTATTGTTAAGTAGACATTTAATAGAGTATTTTAAAAAAACACCAGTATTATAGTCCATGCAATAGCTGCTTGAGGGTTCTTGTCAAAATGAGGACAAAGTTTAAAAAATTAAGGCGTAATTATTTTGCACACTTTAGTATAAGTTAGTCCAGGTTAGTTTAGCTTAAATCAGGTTAATATAAAATTAGCTTAAGTTAATTCAAGTTAGCCCAGGTTAGATCAGTTTAGTTCAGGTTGGTTTAGGTTCTCTCGGGGGAGCCTGTGCCCTAGAGGGCGCGTCCCCAGGTGACGGATAGGGGAAGACCTCTCAGAGGTCTTCCCCTATCTGAGTGGTAGGTAGTGTTGTGGTAGTGGTGGTGATAGGAGTAGGAGGAAATCAGATACCTCCCGCGGACCAACAGGTGAAGATGGGTGGGTTTCGGGTCCAACTTGGGAGTGCCTTGCGGCGCCGACACGAGTCTGATTTGAGCTTGCTCTGCCGATGGAAGGACCTTTACCACATCAGGAGCCAGCCACTTCGGGCCTTCATCAGGGAGTGATGCATGGATGTGGAGGTCGGACTCCACATTGTTCCGGGCGAGTCCCAGTCCATCCGAGAATACCGGGACTGTGAAAACGAAGGCTGGGCCCCGGAGAACTGGGGTAGGGGAGATCCCCGCTTCCGGCTATTTCGGTCCGCCTCCTGCATCACGATGCGCTGGAAAAAAAACACACTTATGGAATACTTACCTCTTGGGCAAGGAAAAAATACAAGCAATGAGACAGGCAGAGAAAAGATGGACGTGTGTGAAACAGGGAGAGAGACAAAAAGGACGTCGGATTTGGTCAGGAGACAGTCTGTGTCTTCAATAGAGACAATAGATCTAGTGTGGAATGAGCAGTCAGGATCATCGGTAAACAGTGAGCAGCTGCATGCTGAAAACACTGTTAAAGTGAAAAACTGGCTAGACAAGACAAAGGACCAGATACAGGAAAAAAAGTGCAGGACTCTAAGTGAAACGGATAAGAAACGAAAACGACCTGATCTATCCACCGAAGATAAAGAGAAGCTCTATAAAAAGAAAGTTTTACTTACAGAGGCATTAAATGCTATCAAAATGCTGGTGGGAAGACTTCGAACGAATATAGAAAACAATACGAAAAAAGAGATCAAAGAAACTAACACTAAGCTCGAAAGACAAGTCAGTAGCCTCAAGAAAAGCATCCTAATGGAATTCCTGGATAAACGTAAATTTGAAACAATAGAAAGAATGATGCTGGACGCAGATGTGCAAACGGTGCTGTCAGGGAGCAGGGAAATGGCCACTCAAATGGGGACAATAGAACGAGTTAATAGATATACTCTGTTCAGCGAGGGTTCAATATTACGTCATAAATTGTGACGTCATACAAAAAATCACGTCTGTCTGTGATAAAATGTCAGTTGAACAAAATGTCAAGTTATGTTTGTAGACACGGGCAGGGTATCAATTTAGCCTTTTGTGCAAATATTCCAAAGTTTTCTCATTTCGGGTATTAATTCAGAAGGAATATCCGCAGCAGCTTTACCATAGACAATTGCTATGATTCACCCGGCCATGGATGTAGATCATAAGATATGGACAAAATCGGCCCAAGATATTCTGAGTATTTTTGTGTGCTTACTATATTGTTACGATTCGCAGCAACGCCGCATGGGAGGTGGGGCAACGTGATCAAATACAGGAGCGACGTTATCTAGAACAGAAGGAAGAGCAGGAAAAACGTTATCTAGAACAAAAAGAAGAGCAGAAACGGTTTAAAGAAGAATTAGTTAACCACCTCGCAGTTAGGGAGCAACAATTGGAAGAAAGAATAATGCAATCCGTTAACGAAGGACTCGAAGCTGTCAACCAGAAGTTTCTAGAGCTAGAAAAGAAATTCCGGGAACAACTTGAGGACGACAACGTGTCTACAGAGAGTTTTAGCACAGCTAACGCTAAAATTAAGCCTCCCGATTATGACGGTACTACGGCCTGGGAAATTTATAAAACACAATTTGAGGCAGCTGCAAAAGCTAATGGCTGGTCCGAGCCCCAGAAAGCTACATCATTAGTGGTAGCCCTTCGTGGAAAAGCGGCTGAACTACTCCAATCTCTGTCGGCAGCTGATCAAAGTAATTATGCCGTTTTAGTACACTCTCTGCAACTACGATTTGGAAACGAGCACAAAGAAACCGTGTTCCAGGCCCAGCTGAGAATGAGACAGCAAAAGTCAGGTGAATCCTTACAAGAATTTGAGGCGGACATAGACAGACTAATTCACCTGGCATACCCATCAGCCCCTGAATGTTTTCAAACGCAATTGGCCGCCGAAAGGTTCATTGAGGGAGTTCGCGATGGTGACATGAGGTACCACTTACGTCTAGTCAGACCCAGGAATATCAGCGAGGCACTAGTTCGGGCCCTGGAATTCGAGGCGTCACGAGTGTCATCTTGTTCTTCTCCACGTGTAAGAATGGCAACTTGCGATAACGAGGAGGATACGTCAAGGACTGAATCCATGGCAAGTTTACATAAAACGATTAAGGATATGGCAGTCAATATACAAGCCCTATTGGGAAGGACCCCTCGATCAACAGACAATCGGGGCATAAAATGTTTTAACTGCGGCAGACTGGGTCACATCAAGAGTAACTGCCGTAATAGGGCAAGAAGTCCGTCGCCGTCGTTTAGAAGACCGAGCGGCGACCAAGAACGCCCTAGGTCCCAGGAAAACTAATTCCGGTCAATGTAAGGGGGCAATTGACCGGGCCCGTTAAGACCCCCAGGATCTTTAAAGTCAATAATTTGGGTGGCAAAAGTCTTACAGTGGCCGGACGCATTAAGGGACAGAAAATCCAGATTACCATCGATACAGGACCAGATGTGACCATTGTAAGGCCAGATAAACTTCTCGGATTAACCATACAACCATTGCCCAATCCTATTATGTTAAAATCAGTCACTGTAGAGTCTTGCCCTATAGACGGAGAAGCCGATGTCACCATCATTATTGGAGAAACACTCGAAGTTCGGCATAAAGTGTTGGTTGCCAGGATCAAAGATGAGTTTATTTTGGGAATGGATTTCATCAGGAAACATGGATTCTCCTATGATCACAAACGGAATATTCTCACATTTGGAGATGATGAGTTTGCATTAACCAATGGAAATGTGGAAACTAGTGTCCGTCTACTGGTGGTGGAAGATGTGAAAATTCCTCCAAATTCAGAACAAATTATCACAGTGACTTCTGAAAATGATCCTGGGTGGTCCATAGGACTTATACCATATTCCATTATTTTCTGCATCTTACATTGCCATGGAATTTACCCTGTATAACATCGACGGCAATTGTCGTTTATTTGTCGTCAAAACATATACGGTAAATACAGAATTGGAAGGTGATGAACTAAAATCGGCAATTTGAAAGCTGGCCAATAAGATCCCTTGACATGTTTTTTTTTAACCAGTACAGTCAAACTAATTACTAACTGGTATTTTTAGTCGCAATTTTCTCCAATAAGCTTTAAGATTTTGTCAAATTGAAGTTGCGTCGTTGTCAATTTTCAATAGGTTCATCAACATTTTAAGTGGATTAAAGAGTAATAGAATTCGAAAATGCCGAAAATAATCGACAAGAAAATTCGATTATTTATAAAAAAGTGCTTTCCAAAACAAGATTTGCAATATTTTTGAGGTAAGTACGCAGATAAGTATAAATTTTTTTTGTATTGGCTCTAGGACCTAGTTGAGGACTGGAAATACTACTAAATGTCTTCATTCATAAGCTGTTAATAATGATTTAAGTATAAAAGTGTTATGTACCTACTATAGTTAATCGCTTTTTGCAGTTTTACTTAATATGGGATAGAGAAATGAAATAATAATAATTTTATTAACGAGGATATGCAAATGTTGTAGATAACTCCTAAATCTTTGAGGCGGAAAGTTCATTTTTTACTACTTACTTTTGGGTGAAGCCTCATTCACTTTTGGGCCCGATTCGTTCGTTGTTGGAGAAGGAATTTCGCACTACTCACAGTAAAATTACTGCGAATAACAATTTACCCTAGAAAGGGCTCGGACGAATCGACCTGGTTAACGTTTCGGCAACTTGTCTGCTGCCTTCTTCAGAACTATCTAAAAAAATAAAGCTTTAAAAACTATGAATTACAAAAAATTATACCTATTAAAGTGTTTTGTCTTTGAGTATTTGTGTGTGAGATTCTGAAAATTGCTTTTTGCTTTTGACATGAAAATGTCATTTGATAAGAATTGTCATTATTACGAAAGGTACGTTTAAAATGTTTGGTTAATGTATTGTTTAGTACCTAACATGATTTGTTCTATCTACGTGTAAAATAGGTATAATGTGAATGTTAATATTAATTTATATGTAAGTTACCATTTTGAACTTCTTGTTCTAACATAGGTAACCATGTGTTATCTATGCATGCTGAACAAGAAGCTACACAATGATCTTTGTTAAGTAAAATATATGCACTTTCTTTGATTTTACGCTTCTTTGATAATGGTTCTTTGGATACGATACTAGTATCGTTCCATTTTACTCTATGACCATTATCAAAGGCGTGTTGGCATATATTTGACTTTTCAAAATCTCTGTTTTTTATGTAATTTTGATGTTCTTTTATTCTCTTTTTTAGAGGTCTAGAAGTTTCGCCTATATAAAATTTCTCGCATTCGCAAGGAATTTTATATATAACGTTTTTTGTGTATTCGTTTTCATTGTGTGGTTTAGTTTTTGTTAGTTGTGCACGTAATGTATTTTGTGTTCTAAAAACTGTTCTAATATTGTATTTGTTACCTAATCGTTTAATTTTGTCTGATAACCCTTTGATATATGGTATAAAAAGGTTTGTAATATGTCTATTTTGATTTTGCCTTATATTTGGCTGTTCGAATTGATTAAAGCATTTATTAATGA